>LR738713.1:289485067-289527693 GCA_902687465.1 Secale cereale
GGGGGGGGGGGTGAAGGCGACATAGGGACGCTCAACCCCTCCAAAGTAGCAAAGACAGTACATCGCCACCACGCCTAGAGCCATTTAAACATAACATCCTTTTACACATCTTTAGACGGCATACATTAATGGCATCTGTGGTGAAAGACACCAAAGGGGAAATATCGATGATAATTTGGATCATTATAGATATACGAATACACCAATTAAGATGTTCATTTACCATTTAATAATTCTCATCATTCTGAATATATCATGGATTGGAAGATCAACAATGACAGCTTTAACTGTGAAGCATATGGCAAGTACAAGCATATGACACTGGTAAAATCCTTTTTCTTTATGTATATAGGAAAAACGAACTGTCTGCTTATTTTGTTAGGGAAAACATATGTACAAATGTCTCTGAATATTTAGGGAAAACATATGTACAAATATGTACACAAGATTACTTCCTTGTAAAAGCTAAAATGTGGGATGACCATTCAGCAACCTTTTACCAATACTTAAGGCCTGTTCGGCAATCCTCCCGCTCCGTGAAATCTCAGGATCTGTGGAGCACCTCTGTGCCCATTCCGCGATTTTGCACTGCTGCTCCACCAGCTCCGGGAGTGGAGTTGTGGAGGGGAGGGAATCCGAACAGGCCCTTAGATATTTGATTTATTTATCCATTTTTGCGAGGAGGAATTATTTAGGTCATTGATAGAATCTTCAAGAAAAAGTTTACACCAGCAATAGCGCAAACATATACGGTGCGACGGTGCGTTACAAAGACGCCACCAGGATATGTAGAAAATGACACCGGCATATCAACAACCACATGTGAGCATCTGAACTTACCTGGATGTCGGCGAGCGGCATTGCGCGGTCAGCAGCCCCGGCGTCGTCCTCTGCGTCCCCCTCGCCCGAGCCGGCGAGGAGTCGGCAGTTGGGGGAGTGGCAGCGCGGGTTGAAGCGGAGATGGAGCGCGATGGGTCGACGGGTCTTGGTACCGCCACCGACGTGGTTGAATTGGAACCCCATGAGCGCCTCGACCAGCGCGCTCTTCCCATCCGTCTGGTGTCCGACCACCACCACCGCTGGTGCCGGCACCGCTGCACCACCCAGCTCGGCCGCCAGGCGCTGCAGCTCGTTGTACGCCTCATATAGAAGCCCCCGCGCGCTCTCCTCCTCATTCTCATCCGGCGAGAGCAGCTCCGGCCGCGGCGTTGCCATTTATCAGAATGGTTTTCTGCGGGTTTTGCGTCGGGGAAGAGAGTGGGGGAATGGCGAGGGGTTTGTGCGTTATCCTTTCAAGTTAAATTTTATTTTCCAGAATATATATTCTCGAGTAAAATGCAAGCGTGGTCCTAATTCTTTCCCAAAAGTGTCGATTGGGTCCTAATTCTTTCAAAATGTACATTCGGATCCTAATTCTTTTTAAGTTGTTCACACGAGGTCCTTTCTTCGTCCGACCGCCGCTGACCAGCTCGCATGGCGCTTTGACCGTCGCCACGTCGATACGAGGGTCCACGCGAAATAACGACCAGCCCTGCATTTTTGCAGAAGAACCCCCCAACCCTAATTTCTCCGCAACCGCGGTTCTTTCCTCTTCCCTACTTCTCTCTTCTCTAGCGAAACAGGGGCAATCGACAACAATGGCGCTGGTCCGTTGATAAGAGGAGGCCATCGCAGGCGCTTGTCTGGCGGTGGCGCCGCTAGGATGGCGCCCGTGCTGCGGCGACCCGGAGATCCTCCTCCGCGATACTGTCATTGTTGTGCCCGTAGCCCTAACCCTTGATCCCCCCTTTTTTGCGGATTCCGATTTTAGCTCGAATATTATTTAGCTGAATCCCTCGCTATCTAGGACCACAAGAGGAGGTTTTTACAGTAGAAATCAACCATGCTGATTATTTTTTGTGGATTTGACCAGTTGAAAACGTATGTTGATGGAAAAGATGCTTTATTCGATGGTTGCCAAGTAGATACATGGTCTCCTCTCCTGCTCAATGATTTTATGCAGCAATTGGGATATAGTGACCAATCCAAGCATGCTTTATACTGGGTTACTGCCTGCAAGAGCTACAAGATTCAGAGCTTCAAGATAGTGATTCAGCAGAGGAAGTGGAAGTAGTTGATGCACGAGGAAGAGAAAATGAAGAAGAAAGTGAAGCTGAAGAGGCCTAGGGACTAGGGAATGAGAAAAGCAGAAGCTCCACGGGCCGCATTGCTTAAATTCCCAACCGCCAGCCGCGGGAAATCTCCCGTGTGGACCCTCGTGTCGATGTGACGGCGATCAAAGCGCCACGCGAGGTGGTCAGCGGCGGTCAGGCGAAAAAAGGACCTCGCGTGAACAACTTAGAAAGAATGAGGACCCAGATGTGCATTTTGAAAGAATTAGGACCCAATCGACACCTTTGGGAAAGATTTAGGACCGCACTTGCATTTTACTCTATATTCTCTCCGTTCCTAAATAAAGTACAAGTCTTCTTAGACATTTAAAACGAACAACATACGAATATATGTAGATATATTTTAAAGTGTATATTCACTCCTTTTGTTGGAATCTCTAGAAAGATTTGTATTTGGGAACGAAGGGAGTACATCTGAGTTTAGAGCATCTAGAGCCAGGCGTCCCAGACCCACGTCTGGACGGGCCGCCCGATCTCTGTCCGATCGGGTTGACCGGCATCCCCATATCCAGCCCAAATAAGGTGGGGTGGACATGGGCGCTCGAGCACGCCCGCCACGTTGGACCCGATAGCAAGGCCTCACCCCAAATTGCACCAAATCCACCAAACTCTCCTCCTCCCGGCGCCATAGAACCTTTCCCGAGCCCGGACCCTCGCCGCCCTCCAACCTTTCCTGCGCCCGGACCCTTGCCGCCCTCCAACCTTTCCTGCGCCCGGACCCTCATCGTCCTCCACCGGTCCCGATCCACCGTCGGAGATGTCGTCCAGCCCGACCCACACCGCTGCGACGTAGACGCGGTCCACCTCGTCCGTCGACGCGGTCAACTCATCGGCTGCGACTTGCAAGGCGGAGAACGTCGCTCGGAAGTTGCGGCGACGCCGACAGTGAGAGAGGGAGGCAGCGGTGGCGCAGGAAGGTTCGGATGTGGTGGAGCAGTTGTCTCCGCGGTGCTCGGATCCCCGCACCCCTTCCCTCCGAGCGCCGACGAGGTTTACGTTGTTCGATCCCATTGGGACGGAGGATGATGCGACCGCCGGCTATGCCATTCCGGAGAGCTTCCCGCCCACACAGATGTCGGTGGTGGACGTGTGTGCCTCAACGCAACTCATCTGGGCGCGGATGAGCACGGGCACCGACAGTGCCCGGGCTGTCCTCGACATGTTCAACAGAATGACCGAACAAGACTCGATGCATTTTCATTGCTCCCGTCCGATCATATTTTAGCATAGAGCACTAGTTTGTTTCGCACATGATGAATGCTTGCAAACCATAATCATGTAGGAGGCGATCTTGTCCAACATGATCAATGACAATGAAGATCCGACCAAAATGGAGTATGAATTGGAGGCCACCATCGCATTTGATGTTGGGACAACATTTGATCCCAATCCGGGCAAGGAGAAGAGGAAGGCGGAGGCGGCGAAGGCAAGAGGTCCGATATTCTCAAGATTTGAGGACATTTTGTTGGTGAAAGCTTGGTTGGCCACAACAATGGATCCAATATGCGGCACTGAGCAAAAGGGAAACACCTATTGGACAAAGATTTGAAAGGAGTATCACGAGCAAAAGGAGTATGTACACCTGCATCCTATCGTGTCCACCCGCAGTGTGGCATCTCTCCAACATCGTTGGGGGATCATTCAAGGGGAAGTGAACAAGTATGTCGGCTTCTACTCACAAGTGACCAAACGCCCTCAAAGTCGGATGGGAGTCGCAACTCTCGTAACCTCGATTGCCTCGTATTGTCGTCCATTTGCATATGCTTTTTGTGTTTGCATTCTCGTGCTCATACATATGTTGTTTGCTAGACGGCGGTGGTGGCCACTTTATATCACGAGGTGGGAAGAAGCCATTTGCTTTTAGCCATTGTTAGGTCCTATTGAATGGCAAGCCGAAGTGGAATCAACTTTTCGCCAAGCTCAAGTCCGCCAAGAAGAGGAATGATAGCTCAAGCTCGAACCAATTGATACGTCTTCAACGTATCTATAATTTTTTATTGTTCCATGCTATTATATTATCAACTTTGGATGTTTTATATGCATTAATATGCTATTTTATATTATTTTGGGACTATCTTATTAACCCAGTGCCTAGTGCCAGTTTTTGTTTTTTCCTTGTTTTTGGCTTTCGGAGAAAAGAAATATTAAACGGAGTCCAAACGGAATAAAACTTTATGATGTTTTTTCTTGGACCAGAAGACACCTATGAGACTTGGAGTGGGGGCAAGGGACCCACACGACGACGACAAGCCATAGGGGTGCACCCCCTGGGCTTGTGGCCCCCTCGGGAGTCCCCTGCACCGACTCCCGGAGGTCTCTGTTCCCATGAGATCCCATCTTGTGGCCTTTTCCGGTACTCCGCCGGAGGGGGATTCGATCACGGAGGGCATCTACATCAACATTGCTGCCCCTCCGATGATATGTGATGCAGGACTAACCCGATCTAGGTCGATCTTTCACAATTGGAGGGATCCCCGAGGATGAACACGAGGGGAAAACGCAAGGGAAACAAGACAAGAACACTCAAATCAACAAGAGATGGTCACACATATGCTAGATTCAGGAACACAAAGAGTGATACAAGATCCAAAGTCAACAAATGGCCGATACACGATAATGAGTTCTTCTCCGTGAGGAGGTCTTGAATCCACTTGGGGGATCTTCTTTGTAGAGGTCGCGGTCTCTCGAACGAGAAGAACCAAGAGGATGAGCACAACTCTATCTCACAAAATGAGCTATAACAATGCTAACCCTAGCTAGAAGGAGGTAGAGGTCTATGGGCGGATGTCCGCGGCGTTGAGGTCAAGTTGCGGGTATGTTATGTGATGAACGCCGGATTTCCAGGCTGGGGTCGGATGTCCTGTGCATGGCATCGGTCCGGATGTGTAACACCCCAGATGTAAAACTTCCTTATATGGCAATATATTCATCGTCCCGGATCTCCTCGTCCATGTTTGACTTTTTCGGAAGGTAAAATTTCACCAAGTCCTGGATCTGTGATATTTTGTTGCCCTCTTTGGCATGTCATAACTTGGTGCTCGGTGCTCCGTTTTACGTGTATGATATATCAAAATGTTCGTCTCGAAGTGCTCTACATGTTGGCATCAGTTTTGTGCATGTTAGGGTTCATATAGATGTCTTAATCTTCATTGCAAGACTGCTTCATGATGTTACTGTTTCAGCACTAGTTGTCCGTTAACAATATGTTAGCATGTTCGTGAGGTCGTAACTTTGTGCATGTTGGTCCAAGTGGAGTGTATGATATGTCAAAATGTTCGTCTTGTGATGATCTTCATGATGGATGCATTTGCATACATGTTAGGTTGCATTATGCCATGTTTAACCCTGTTGCAAAAGTGGATGTGACTGTTAAGTGCTGAAACTTGTTATAAGATGCTGATTTGTCTTTGTCATATCTTTATGTGTGATTTTTGTTTGAGCTACATGCCAATATGATTTAGGAGCACAATCATGTCATATTTGATGTGGTGTAATTAGCTTCATAATATGCCTTGTTGTGAGTGCAACAAGCTTGCAAAGTGACCTACTCGCTGTTGCTGATTTATATGACTTGTTGAAAACTGCCAAGTCTGAAACTGTTATATCCTGATGCCATGTTTGCTTGATGCCCCACTCATATCCAGGCACATTTGGAGATGTCCAATGACCATGTCTTGAATTCCATGTTATGCTCTATCCATCCATGTCATTGTTTGCAATTATGGCTTGTTGTAGCTTGTTGCTTTCATGCTCTCAAATTGCTATAAAATGTTGTTGTCAGCCTGTTAACAGTAAGTTCAGTTTTGCCATGTGAGTAGCTAGTGTTCTATGCATCAAATGACCATGTTCTTGCCATGAGTAGTTGCACAAACATGTATTCTTGTTGTTAGTTATATTCACATGCCATGCTATGCTTTGAGTTGAGTTGCACAAGCTTGCAAACATGCCTACTTGTCGTTGTTGCTGCCATGTCTAGTTTATTTCACTAAGTCTGAGAAATCTGTTAACTTATTGAATCTTGACATGCTTGTTTAATTGTGTTCCAGTAAGTTTTTGGGTGTGCTCTGGGTTCATGCTTGTTAAGAATCATGTCTATTTCACATCCATGCCTTTTGTCTTCATGTTTGGGTGTTGTAGCATATTTAAACCTTGCTCCAAAGATGCCATGTTGCCGTTAACTTCAGTTTTGCATTGCATCTTGTTTTGCTTGTCATTTGCAAACCGTGCATCCGATTCCAATGATCTTTATATCGATTTCGACCGAAATCTTCCCCTCTATCCAGTGGCTTGCTTGGTTGCCCAAGCTGAAGCCATTTCCATCATCTTCTCCTTTAGGCTCGAGAGCATCCTCATGCATACGCACATCATGACTTGCATCCCATGACATGTCTTGTATCATGTTGATTGTGCATTGCGCCGTGATTGATCTTGTACTGTTGTTGTGATCTTGTGTTGGGTAGAGCCGCGAGCCGGTACCGAGTTCGAGGATCTTGTTGAGACTGAGTTCGAGGAGTCATCTTACCTGCCCACCGAGGACTTAACAGGCAAGATGACCGTTCCCCGATATCACCTCTATCTTTGCCTTGCTAGTTGTCTCGCTCTTTAGCTATGCCTCAATGCCTATTCTTGTCTTGTCAGCCTCCTATGTTGCCATGAAACACTCTAACCGCCTTCCTAGCAAACCGTTGATTGGCTAAGTACGCTTCTGCTCAGCCCCTCTTGCAGCGTTGTTAGTTGCAGGTGAAGTTGAAGATTGCTCCACGTTTGGACTTGTTTTATTTGGGATAACAAAATATAAATCTTAATTAAATTAATGCACATATATATTGGTAATGGGTGGAAGGCTTGGCCTTCTGCTTGGTGTTTTGTTCCACTCATGCCACCTTAGGACCCGATAAACCAGTGTTATGTTCCTTGATTTTGCATTCCTAACATGGTTGGGGTTTATGGGCCCCCCTTGATAATTCGCACTTCTTAAAGCTTTTCCAGCGAGACCCAACTTTGGTACTACATTTGCCTAATAACTAAAAACTTGCATAGGGAGTTATAAACCCGAGTTCTTAATCAACCCCCAGGCCAATGCTCCTCATGAGTGTTGGTCCAAACTGGGCAACCTGCGGGGCCACCTTGGGGAAACCCGAGGGCTGGTATATACCTGTAGCTTGTCCCATCCGGTCATGGCCTGAGACGAGATACACGCGGCTACTATCAGGGTGTCGGCATGCCGGGAGGTCTTGCTGGATTAGTTTTACCTTTGTCGAAATATCTTGAGCACGGGATTCCGAGAATACTTGGGTCTTCCCAACATGGAGTTGCGACTTCGCGGATCGTGAGCTTGTGATGGGCTAAGTTGGGACACCCCTGCAGGGTTATGAACTTTTGAAAGTCGTGCCCGCAGTTATGTGGCTGATGGGAATTTGTTAATATCCAGTTGAAGATAACTTGACACCATATCATTAAGAATACACTACCTGTGTGAGTACCGTGATGGTCTCTTTTTGAAGGGGTTTCGGAACGTGAACACGGTGAGGTTATGCATGATCGTGCGTAGCTAGGATCACTTTTTGATCACCTTTGGCGACCGTTGGCACATATCCTCATCTCGCTCTGAATTCGTAAGCTAGTTGCTTAGTGCTTGCTGCAAACACTTTATTACCTCTCCACACTTAAAGGCTTTGTTAGTTTTGATACCCGGGAATGGGATTGCTGAGTCCTTGTGACTCATAGATTACAACACACACCAGATGCAGGTACAGCCGAGAACGATGCAGGAGATGGATCAGAACTTCACTGGGAGTTCGATGAGGAGCGTGGTCGTTTTTATGTAGCGTATCCCGACGATCGGTAGTGGTTCCTACTAGGGGCGATCGGGAGTTGTGGTTGCGGTATCTTTTCTCGTTTGATTTCATCCGTAGTCGGACCCTGTGTTATTTGGATGAATGTATGCTATTGTATTCATTGTGTGACGTGGCGAGTGTAAGCCAACTATTTTACTCTTTCATCCCTGTTCTTTACATGAGTTGTGCAAAGATACCACGCTTGCGATCATTCCAGAATGCGCTTATGTCTCTAACTCGTGCCTCGACACGTAGGAGATATAGTCGCATCCCGGGCATTACAAGTTGGTATTCAGAGCCTTCTTCGACCTAGGAGCCCCCTGATTGATCGAACCGCTGACGGTTGAGTCTAGGCACACACACAAAATGTTTTGAGTCCTATATATATATCAGAGAGTAGGATTTATTTTTACTCCTCATCCCCTTCGTCGCTCTGGTTAGGATTCTTGACGTTTTTTTAACTGCACTATCCTCAAATTTCACCAAAAAAAATTTAGGATCAAGCGGGTATTGTTTGGATTGTTCCGATATCTTTGTGATGAGAACATTGTTCTTGGTGCCTCCTGTCATTTAGGGGCTGTGGCAGTGTCACGGGGAGTTGAGCTCCGAGGTGTTGTCATCACAATTGTATCATTGCAGTTCTAGAATACCAGAGGCAGCCGACATCGAAAACTCTTCTATGCATGTTTGGTGGTGAGATAACCCCGACGTCACCCAGTACTGAGGGGATAGTTTGGGAGTATTGCCATAGCTAGTATAGCGGATGCGTTTCGAAGGTCCGAGGTAAACAGTTTCCGAAGGTGCCTGGTTATGTGTTGACGGATGGATACAGCTGGATGTAGGATTTATTAGTTGAGTGATATGCGGTGCTTCCCCTTTATCCCCAACACCAGATTGCATAATCGGAAAGCTTTGGGAATTAATAGGTGGGATTCAAGTAGCTCTTAGGTAATCTTCCAATGGGTGCATGATATGAGGTTGGGGTTCAACATCTAGTGGAGAGGCTATCATGGGCGTTGTTGCACTAGGGGGTTGCATCTTAAAGGACCCTTGGCTATGCTGATCCGGGGATTGCAAGGCCCTTTGTAACACGTGCCATGGGGCATCAACACGAACATGTGGGACGAAACCTCTATTATGTATTTGTTCCATCTGTTACCTTGTTGTTTTATTCTATCATTTTGTTCTCCCAAGTAGCTTCTCGACAAGTTGATGTACCATTAAGCAATTCATTCGTTCAATTTTGTTCGGATGTTCATTGTGAAGACTATATGTTGCAAATATCTACCCGTTGATTCAGCTTATCTATTATTTGCTCCAATGGTTAACGGTTGTCATCATCTTCAGGATGGCACCTAAGAAAGTTCCCAGCGAGAACCCAGAGGGTGAAGAAGAGCGTCCAACTTCCCCTCCTCCTCCGTCTGAGGCATGGAGAGCGATTATGCAGGCAACCAATCAAAACACTCTGATGCTCATGCAAATGATGCAAAGTTTCCAAGCAAATCAAGAAAATCAAGGCAATCAAGGGAACCAAGGCCAAGGAAATCTATTCAATCAACCTCACTTTGTGTGTAATGCCCAGGATGCGACTATGTCTCCTACGTGTCGAGGCACGACTTAGAGACATAAGCGCATTCTGGAATGATCTCAAGCGTGGTATCTTTGCACATCTCATGTAAAAGTTCAGGGATGAAAGTGTAAAAGATAGTTGGCTTACACTCGCCACGTCACACAATGAATACAATAACATACAATCATCCAAATAACACAGGGTCCGGCTACGGACGAAAACCAAACGAGAAAGATACCAAAAACACAAGCCCGGATCCTCCTAGTAGGAACCACTACTGGTCGTAGGGATACGATACATAGTAAGGACCACGCTCCTCATCGAACTCCCAGTGAAGTTCTGATCCATCTCCTGCATCGTTCTCGGTGGTACCTGCATCTGGTGTGTGTTGTAGTCTGTGAGCCACAAGGACTCAGCAATCCCATTCCCGGGTATCAAAACTAACAAAGCCTTAGGTGTGGAAGGGTAATGAAATGTTTGCAGCAAGCGCTAAGCAACTAGCTTACGAGTTTAGAGCGAGATGAGAATATGTGCCAACGATCACCAAGTTGATCAAGAAGTGATCCTAGCTACTCATGTTCATGCATAACCCTACTGTGTTCACTTCCCGAAGCCCTTCGCAAAGAGACCATCACGGTTACTCACACAGGTAGTGTATTCTTTGGATATGGTGTCAAGTTATCTACAACCGGATATTAACAAATTCCCATCTGCCACATAACCGCGGGCACGGCTTTCAAAAGTTCAAAACCCTGCAGGGGTGTCCCAACTTAGCCCATCACAAGCTCACGATCTACGGAGTCGCAACTCCAAAGTGGGAAGACCCGAGTATTCTCGGAATCCCGTGCTCAAGATATTTCGACAAAGGTAAAACTAATCCAGCAAGACCTCCCAGCGTGCCGACACCCTAATAGTAGCCGCGCGTATCTCGTCTCAGGCCATGACCGGATGAGCAGTACGTACGGCAACCAAAGACCCCAGAAACTGGGTGGCATCACAAGTGGCTCTAGTTTGGACCAACACTCATGAGGAGCACTGGCCCGGGGTTGTTAATTAAGTCCTTGGGGTAGCTAGTCCCTATGCAAATTTTAGTTGTTAGGCAAATGGAGTATCAATGTTGGGCCTTGCTGGAAAAGCTTTAACCAGTGCGAATTATCAAGGGGGGCCCATAAACCCCAACCGTGTTAGGAACGCAAAATCAAGGAACATAACACCGGCTTATCGGGTCCTAAGGTGGCATGAGTGGAACAAAACACCAAGCAGAAGGCCAAGCCTTCCACCTATTACCAATATATATGTGCATTAAGTTAACGTAAGATATATATTCTGATATCCCAATAACAAGTCCAATCATGGAGCAATCTTCAAAAAGCTTCACCTGCAACTAACAACGCTATAAGAGGGGCTGAGCAAAAGCGTACTTAGCCAATCAACGGTTCGCTAGGAAGGCAGTTAGAGTGTTCCATGGAAACAATAGGAGGCTGACAAACAGGAATAGGCATTGAGGCATATCTAAAGAGCGAGACAACTAGCATAGACAAAGATAGAGGTGATATCGGGGAATGGACATCTTGCTTGTTAAGTCCACGGAGGGATCGTAACCTTGCTCCTCAAACTCAGTCTCGACAAGAACCTCGAACTCTGAATCGTCACCACGCTCTAACCAACACAACAATACAACACCGAAACAACAATCAATCATCATGCAATGCTCAAACACATGATGCAAGATATGATGCATATGAATATGGGCAGGATGTGATGCAGCTCCAAGGGGCATGATGAGTGCACATGTGACATGACAAAAGCAAGAACACAAAACATGTAGGGGGCACATCATGCAAAAGATAACAAGAACAAGCATAGCCACGAGTGGTTATGTAGTTGAATTATCCAAGCACCCAACAAGTTATAAAAGTTGTTTAACATGGCAAGGGGTGCAACTAAGAACAACAACATCATGCAAGCATTTTGAATGGGCCGGAAGGAACAAACAACAATTTCTGGAACTCCCATGAACATAAAAACAAATATTGGACAGATCTGTAGCAACCATGTTTTAGAGTTGTTAAACATGCAAAGTAACAGCACCATCTTAATCTACACATTTTTCCACCCCAAAAGCATATAAAGTTTGTCAAATTTGGAGCTATAAATATTTAGTTATGATTTAAACAAGTTTGAACATATTTTAACACAAATAAATATCAAACAACATTTTAAATGTTTTTTAACATGGCAACAAACTGCATATAAATAATCTACACTAAAAACTAAGCAGTTTTCATATATAAAGTATTTTGAATAGATGCATATTTGAAAAGATATGTTGAATTCAAAATGCAACGTAATTTAAAAGAAAACAAAAACAAAACAGAAAAGAAAAGAAGACTAAATGGACCCAGACTAGACTAGTCACAGCCACTGACTAGTGGGTCCAGGGGGAGCTGATGTGGCAGTGTGGGTGCGGGAGTGGGTGCAAAGTGCACAGAGGCTGCCAGGTGGGGCCCCTTTGTCAGCGAGACAGAAATAAGCAAAAAGGGGCCAAGTCAACTGGCCTGGAGGGGAATCAAACCCAGGTCTGCGGGGTGCAAGAGAGAGGCTCTAGCCACTACGCTACGGTGCGGCATCTGACAGAGAAGGGGATCTGTAGGAGATATGCCCTAGAGGCAATAATAAATGCTATTATTTATCTCCAAGGTCATAATTATGTTTATGTTCCATGCTATAACTGTTGTGGTTCCCGAGCCCGTATATCCATAAAGGCTCTGGGGAAAACCCATGTGCACGTGTGGAATAATAAACGGTAAAATGTATTCCTAGTCATGCCTCTAAGACTAGCTCAAGTGTTGCATGATGATTATGTTTTCCCAATCATGGGCATGTCTATGCCAGCAACTTTGAGGGCACAATGTTAAGAGAACATTTGTGTTGAATCGACCCGGATTGATGTTATGCTATGAGATTCATTCATCACAAGTTAATGGTAAATAACACAGAGATGGTTAACGTTTGCATGATTCCTTAGACCATGGTAGTATCGAGTTTCTTCATGCTTGCTTCATGAACTTTGGGGTTTGTTAAATGTCATCCGTAAATGGGTGGCTATTACGGCGGCTTACGGGTTCATGGAAAAGTATGTCTAGTAACTTGATAGCTCAAGATTGGAATTTGCTCCTCCGACGATGGAGAGATATCTCTAGGCCCTCTCGGTGTTATGGTATCCATCATCGTCTGGCCAGACACAGTGTGATTTGATCACAGGGATGACGGAACACGAAAACGAGAAAAGAGAACAATACAGGTAACGAGGTAACTAGCATAGTGGACAAGTTGTTGATCCACGGGAATGCCAACATGTCTCACCTCGGGTATTTGTAACATATCACGAAGCAACAGGAATAGCACACGGCAACTCGAGGTTCACTCGAATATTCATTCGTGTGGGTATAGGGGTCAATATGGGTGTCCACGGCTCCGATGTTGATCATTGATTAGAAAGGGTTCCGGTCATGTCTATACTTCACCGAACCTATAGGGTCACATGCTTAAGGGTCATCTATCTGTTGAATACTAGACAAGGAGTCTGAGAGAAAATCACCGAAAAAGTTTCGGACACCGGAAAAGTTTCGGACACCGGAAAAGGTTCCGCAGAGAGAGGTCATCGGATGAGTTTCGATGAAACTGAAAAGTTGTTTCAGGGGATACCATTAAGTCAAATTGGTTTCGGCACATGCCTGATAATTCTTGGAGGGTGCCAGAATCATTCTGGAAGCTTTCTGGAATTTTCCGGGATAATAACCGGATATGCTCCGGAGCTGCGGGAACCACTTCAGATGCTTTTCGCACATGAAAATCACTAAGCCGGAATTGTTTCAGAACGCGTTGAAAATCATTTTGGTGGGTAATGGAAATGTTCTAAGCACACATAAATATTTCCAGTTCAAACGGACGATGAAAAATGTCATCGTGAATAGTGAAAGTACTTTTTGGGATATTTATGGAAAGCTACCTTTTGGGGCTTTTCCCAAAAGGCTTCTAGAAGGACTTGGGGATCAAGGAACCCCCTTTGGGGGCCCCCATGAAGGTGGGACGTTGGAGGGTGCAGCTCCTCCATGGGGCTCCACTTGTCATCCCTTCTCACATACAAGTGCCATGCAATGATCTGGCTTCTTCTCTCCCTCCCACGAAAAGAGTTTCGTAGAGCGGTAAGGCTGTCTGGGTTCTAGCAGGAACTAAATCTGGACGGCAAAGCCCTGCCGGATAGATGACATCGTATGTGTGCAACTCTGTAGAGAGATCGTAGTTTCGTTCTTAGTTCGTGAGTGCCTCCCGAAGGGCTGTCCGTGTGACCGTCCGAGTTTTGAAGGTCCTCCCGAAGGGCTGTCCGAGCGACCGTTCGAGTTTCGAAGGTCCTCCCGAAGGGCTGTCCGCGACACCGTCCGGGGGGGCTGTTCGACCGCCTCCCGGAGGGCTGTCTGGGGAGCAGATGAGGGTATACATCCTCGCGGTTGGGAGGTTGTAAATCCTAGCTGCGGGGATCTGCACCGTCGATCGTCATCGACTCTACTTCCCGCTGCGCTACGAGTCGGTAACGAAAAGGATCAAACCATGTATGCAGTCTCCATAGTGGTCCTGGGCTGGTGCGTAGGTTGGAATTTTTTTGTTTTCTGTTGCGTTCCCCTATAGTGGCATCATGAGCCGTGCTATGCGTAGATGCAGGTTGCGATCTAGAATATGGAGATGTATGGGTGTTGCACAATATAATTAGGTAGTAGATGAGTTCTATTACTGAAAATTATTTGTGCGGGTAGCAGATGAAATCTATTACTTGATGTTCTTGTTGCTTCCCTTAAGTTTGCGTAGTCCTGATCTTGACAGCATTGTGGAATTTGACAAAGTTCTGGCAATCCACGAGCCTTTCATGCTGCTCCTAAGCATGCTGATTGACAGATCAATGAAGTGCTAATAGTTCTTTGGGTTCCACTTTAGTAAAAGAAAGATGGATGTTTCGTAGACTAAAGGGCAATGTAGATATGATCTGCACGGGGGTCATGCGTATGACGAAGTTCGGTGTGGGGCTCGAGATTTTATTATCTCATGTTTCATACACCCCGATAAGTTAATCTAGCGCTTGAATTATCATACTTGATGATGGACGTTGGTAACTTCGGTTTGTTTCGAAACCTTAGAAGCCACGTAAAACAAGTTTTTGCATGAACCGATTAGAGACGTCTAACTTGGTTTTGCAGGAGGGTTTGCATGTGCATATGATGTGGTATAGCAGTGCTCATAATAATTTGATTATGTATGAGATGTCTATATGATGTAAATTGATTAACATGACCTGCGTGTCATGATTTGGCATGATGGCTGGAGCCATATGATTGCACTTCAAATGACGTGCATGTCAACCTTGTGTAATGCATTATTTTATTAGCTATAGAGATAGCAATATTATCTGGTGCATCGACAAGGTGGTGGCAATCTTCGCGAAGGTGAACACCGACGCAAATGCCAAAGATGAAGAAATGAAAGACTTCTCCGTCAAAAAGGGCTATACCATATCATGCTATTATGAATTGCCTGAGATGTTTATCCCTTTTGATGCACCCTTTTTGATTGCGCGGTAGTTGCTTTTTATTAGGGTGATCTCTCACAAAAATATCAAGTAGTTAGTGTTCTCCCAAGTGTAGCACCGTCACGGCACCTAACTTTTCGGGGTGCGCCGTGTCACACGGGTACGAACGATTAGGGATGTGTGAGGCGGGTGAGTTGAGACCTCGCAGCGAGACACTTGGTTGACTTGACGTTCAGGCATGACCGTCATGAGCTCGGAATACTCGCATCGAAAGATGAACAAGAGTCGCATAGAGATGTGATTGGCAAGTTGACCTACCGGTTGAGATTTTCGTCATCAGTGGTGTTACACCAATGGCGAACAATTGAAATACGGATCTTGAATCACTCACAATCAATTATGAGAGATATTGATTTGAGTGGGAGCGCGTTGTAGAATTAACTTGTTTAAATTCTCAGTGCAATTAATTATGGACACTGTCTAAGTGTTATATGCATAATAGTTGTAGAATAATGGCTCGCGTTTCCACCTTCCCTATTAAAATTGAATAGCTATTAAATATCTGGTTAAATCTTTACGGTTGGTAACGTAATGTGAGGATTGTCCTCAAAAGTGCAGAGAAGGACTTTGTCCTATCGCATACTTTCAGTATTCTCTCGCTTATGCTATGGATCATGTGACTCTCGTCCTTCGATCCAA
Organism: Secale cereale; assembly: GCA_902687465.1. Taxonomy (NCBI): domain Eukaryota; kingdom Viridiplantae; phylum Streptophyta; class Magnoliopsida; order Poales; family Poaceae; genus Secale; species Secale cereale. Next base: position 289,500,926 of record LR738713.1, read on the forward strand.
AAGCTAGAATTCCGTTTCAGTCAAGTGCAATATGTTTGCTTCCATGAGACCCGAACTTCGAAAGTTTGGATAGTTATGTGATATTCACGGAATCTGAAAATCATTTTCAGAGACAGACAAAGGCTAAAAGATATGAGATATCCAAAGCAATGTTTGTTTGCAAACTATTAGTAAAGGAGTTTACTATGCATTAGACTGATAAAAGACGAATCCAGAAGAACGTCTGTCATATGATGAAAGGTGAATAAAACAACAACTTAAAGAGAAAGGAAGTGTCCGAAGGGTGTTAGTGAAACTTTCACGCCTAGGAAGTCCGGGGCTAACGCCACTCTTAGGTTGAGTGCTTCTTCTGAGAGTAGGAGAAATACTGAAAGTTAAACTGTTAGAAGTATAAAGGCAAAAAGAATGAAGACTGGAATATCCAGCTCGTATGTATGAATGTCATACGAGTTATTGATGTATAGAAGGCTGGTCAGAAGAAATAGTTCTTGGGAATTATGATTAAACTTGTTAATCACTAATTCTTGGGTATTGTGAGTTTATCACAAAGATACCCGCTCGATTGCATTCTGTTGCGAATCCATGCAAGAACTACTACCGCCTGAAAGACTGGCCAGGATGAGGTTTACATACACACATGGAACATAGTAAATGTTACTATATCTTCCATAGGTGCATTACCCTATGTATTTATTTTCATATTTTTTTTAGAGTTTTATACACTCTAGCCCATTTCATAAAGTATCTTGCAAGAAGGTTGTTCATAAGAGAACTTTTGGTGTTCGATGTTATGAATAACAGAAGAGCCATACTTTCATTGTGAATGAGATGTATGTTATGAATAATGATATTAATATATTACCTCTATGTTTACTTTCATAATTCATTTTAGAGTTTCTTACACTCTAGCCCATTGCACAATGTTTGTTGCAAAAGAGTTGTTCATAAAAACAACAATTGTTGTTAAGTATTATGAATAACATGAAGGGCCATGCTTCCATCCAAGATGGGATGTATGTTATGAATATTGATGGTAAAATGATACATCCATAACGCTGAAGCTAAATGTCGCAAGACTATGTGAATACCACACATGTGTGGCACTGCATTTGGTCACATTGGAGAAACCCGCATGGAAAATTCCATTATGATGGATTTTGAAGTCGTTTGATTATGAATCATCTGACACTGGCAACTTTCATCCGAAAAGTGAAGTGACTGAAATACCGTTCACAGGCCATAAGGAACGAGCAACAAACTTATTGGTTATCATACATTTTGATGTGTGTAGTTCAATAAATGTTGTTGCAAGTGGTGGATTTATTTATCTTCAGAAATGACTCAAGTAGATATATGGATATTTACTTTATGAGACGAAGTCTGGATCTTTTGAAATCATTCGAAAGGTTTTCAAAAATGAAGTAGAAGTTATTGTAACAAGAAAATTATGTTTCTGCAATTTGATTGCACAAAGGAATATTTGAGTTACATGTTTAGCGAATGTGTAATGAGTTATGAAAGGGGTTTCATAACTTGCACCTCCCGGAACACCACTGCAAGTGAAAAGTCCGTGGAGATGTAATCTAACCATTTATGACATGGTAAGGTCAAAGAAGACATAAATAAAATTGCCATTATCCCTTTTAAAGTGATGCTTTAGAGACTACGGCTTTTACACTGAAAAAAGCTACATCGGGTCTGTTGAAATGAAGCCATGGTATGGTACGCCCAACCATGTTATATCTTTTCTTAACATTTGGAATATGGGGCTTGTGTAAAAGGTTACAGACCTATTCCAAATCAGACAAGTGCTACTTTGTAGGTTATACCAAAATGTTGGGTATTTCTCCCTCACTATACCGAGGCAAATAGTTTTGCCGCGAAACGGTGTACTTTCAAAGAGAATGGTTCTTTCAAAAAGGTGAGTGGGAGAATAGTGCAACTCGACGAGATAAACAGTATCTTCGTCATCAGATCAAAGGAAAGAGACATTGGAAGTAATTCCAGAGTTTCCTACTGTGACTGATACAGAAGTCTCTATAATAAAATGTATGAACTTCGGTCGAACTTGCAGCTGAACCACGTAGGCAAGGCTCGTGCAAACCTCTCAGGTGCGCAAACGAGATATTGTTGTTAGACAACATTATACCTATGATACACAAGGAAGCGTTGATGGGCTCTGACTAAATTGGCTAAATGCCAATACAACCCGAGTTAGTTTCCATATAAGTGATTCAAGATTAAAACCTTGATACACCGTTCGGAAGACTTAGAGTCTAACAAATATTTATGGAACTTAAAACTAATACGGATAAAAATGTTTTATCCATAAAGCTCGACTTGTTGAAATAACAAGTTCAAGAGTTGACTACGATGAAGTTGTTTTCATCGTAGCGATGCTTAAAGTCGGTTCGGGTTGAACTAGCAATTAATACATATTTCAATCATGAGATATGAAACATGGATGACAATAGGATTTCCATCTGATGGAAATGAAACCAAGGACTTGCATGTGTTACAGTCCAAGGCATTTTGTCTATCCAGAGGATGCTTGTAAGAGTGCAAACTTCAGAGTTCCAACGATGGACAGAAGAGAGCAAAATGGAGTTGGAATCTTCGTGCTTTAATGAAATTGTCAAAGGGGTTTGACTTCATCAATGGGTAACGAAGATGCTTGTAATTCAAGAAAGTAAGTGGGAGCGTAATAATATTTCTAAAAACCTTGTGTGCTTGACACATTGTTAATTGGAAATAAATTTCTTGACACAAATTAGGACTTCATTTGAAAATAGTTTTTTGATGAAGTGCTTAGGCTAAATAGCCTCAATATTAGGCATAATGATCTATGGAGATAGATTTACCTAATAGGGCTAAGAAATAAATACATATTGACAAGATGCTAAAACTGTTTAGCACTAAGAACGACAAGGAGTGATTCTTGTCGAAGTCACATGGAAAGAGTTTTTGCAAGAATAAGTGTCCCAAAACACTTATGAGCAAAATACATGATGCATATTCCACACACTTTTGTGTTTGGATTAATCATGTATTCCATGGTATGTACAACAACCAGATATGTCCGATACTCCCAAGGTGTTGCGGGTATGGATACTAAAGTGATCAAAGTACTGATCATGGGACAACAGTGAAAGATGTCATTAAGTACTAGAGTAAGTACTGATGATATGTTTTCTCGCAAGCAGAGATCGTGAAGAGTTCATTGTAAAATGTTACATCGATACAGCCTTCATCTTTTCTCCATGCGATTTTCGATTTAAGTTAAGGGTTTTGTGTAATACACAATATGGTGGCACAGTAGTTGGAAATTGTTCCCAACAGGATACTGTGGCGAATTCTATAACAAATGACTAAGTATGTTGATGCTTTAGAAGCGACAAACAAGATGTTGAATCATATAGTTCATTCATGAACTTAGTATGGTTCCAAGATGGCTTTTGTCTATGGGACACTGCTGCAGGTAGTTTCTTCATAACTAAGTCTGAGGAATCCAGGTTCGACGTGTGATTCGCATACATAAAAGCCAAGTCCGCACAAAATATGAATTTTGTGAAAGCGTGAAAACGCGAGGATATGCAGAGATAGACACGGAGCTGAAGTTGTCGGATCCGTCGGACATCAGGCTACACCACAAGCGAAGCATATTTACACCGATGTGCCACAGGTGTGAAGTGCATTAGCATTAAACTAGATTATTGACTCTAGTGCAAGTGGGAGTCTGTATGAGATATGCCCTAGAGGCAATAATAAATGCTATTATTTATCTCCAAATTCATAATTATGTTTATGTTCCATGCTATAACTGTTGTGGTTCCCGAGCCCGTATATCCATAAAGGCTCTGGGGAAAACCCATGTGCACGTGTGGAATAATAAACGGTAAAATGTATTCCTAGTCATGCCTCTAAGACTACCTCAAGTGTTGCATGATGATTATGTTTTCCCAATCATGGGCATGTCTATGCCAGCAACTTTGAGGGCACAATGTTAAGAGAACATTTGTGTTGAATCGACCCAGATTGATGTTATGCTATGAGATTCATTCATCACAAGTTAATGGTAAATAACACAGAGATGGTTAACGTTTGCATGATTCCTTAGACCATGAGAGTATCGAGTTTCTTCATGCTTGCTTCATGAACTTTGGGGTTTGTTAAACGTCATCCGTAGATGGGTGGCTATTACGGCGGCTTACGGGTTGATGGAAAAGTATGTCAAGTAACTTGATAGCTCAAGATTGGGATTTGCTCCTCTAACGATGGAGAGATATCTCTGGGGCCTCTCGGTGTTACGGTATCCATCATCGTCTGGCCAGACACAGTGTGATTTGATCACAGGGATGCCGGAACACGGAAACGAGAAAAGAGAACAATACCGTAACGAGGTAACTAGCATAGTGGACAAGTTGTTGATCCACGGGAATGCCAACATGTCTCACCTCGGGTATTTGTAACATATCACGAAGCAACAGGAATAGCACACGGCAACTGGAGGTTCACTCGAATATTCATTCGTGTGGGTATAGGGGTCAATATGGGTGTCCACGGCTCCGATGTTGATCATTGATCAGAAAGGGTTCCGGTCATGTCTATACTTCACCGAACCTATAGGGTCACATGCTTAAGGGTCATCTATCTGCTGAATACTAGACAAGGAGTCTGAGAGAAAATCATCGAAAAAGTTTCGGACACCGGAAAAGGTTCCGCAGAGAGAGGTGAAACTAAAAAGTTGTTTCAGGGGATACCATTAAGTCAAATTGTTTTCAGCACATGCCTGATAATTCTTGGAGGGTGCCAGAATCATTCTGGAAGCTTTCTAAAATTTTCCAAGATAATAACCGGATATGCTCCGGAGCTGCCGAAACCACTTCAGATGCTTTTCGCAGATGAAAATCACTAAACCGGAATTGTTTCGAAACGCGTTGAAAATAATTTTGGTGGGTACTGGAAATGTTCTAAGCCCACATAAATATTTTCAGTTCGAACAGAGGCTGAAAAATGTCGTCGTGAATAGTGAAAGTACTTTTTGGGATATTTATGGAAAGCCACCTTTTGGGGCTTTTCCCAAAAGGCTTCTAGAAGGACTTGGGGATCAAGGAACCCCCTTTGGGGGGCCCCCATGAAGGTGGGACGTTGGAGGGTGCAGCTCCTCCATGGGGCTCCACTTGTCATCCCTTCTCACATACAAGTGCCATGCAATGATCTGGCTTCTTCTCTCCCTCCCACGAAAAGAGTTTCGTAGAGCCGTAAGGCTGTCTGGGTTCTAGCAGGAACTAGTTCTGGACGGCGAAGCCCTGCCGGATAGATGACATCGTATGTGTGCAACTCTGTAGAGAGATCGTAGTTTCGGTCTTAGTTCGTGAGTGCCTCCCGAAGGGCTGTCCGTGTAACCGTCCAAGTTTTGAAGGTCCTCCCGAAGGGCTGTTCGAGTGACCGTTCGAGTTTCGAAGGTCCTCCCGAAGGGCTGTCCGCAACACCGTCCGGGGGGGCTGTTCGACCGCCGTTCTAGCAGGAACTAGTTCTGGACGGCGAAGCCCTGCTAGATAGATGACATCGTATGTGTGCAACTCTGTAGAGAGATCGTAGTTTCGGTCTTAGTTCATGAGTGCCTCCCGAAGGGCTGTCCGTGTAACCGTCCAAGTTTTGAAGGTCCTCCCGAAGGGCTGTTCGAGTGACCGTTCGAGTTTCGAAGGTCCTCCCGAAGGGCTGTCCGCAACACCGTCCGGGGGGGCTGTTCGACCGCCTCCCGGAGGGCTGTCTGGGGAGCAAATGAGGGTATACATCCTCACGGTTGGGAGGCTGTAAATCCTAGCTGCGGGGATCTGCACCAGCGATCGTCATCAAATCTACTTCCCGCTGCGCTACGAGTCGGTAACGAAAAGGATCAAACCATGTATGTAGTCTCCATAGTGGTCCTGGGCTGGTGCGTAGGTTGGACAATTTTTGTTTTCTGCTGCGTTCCCCTACAATCGACACCGTATGACTTAACTGAAGAAGCAAAAGAGAGGGACAAATAGGGGCGATCGAAGAAGCTCGTCGGAGCTGCTCCGGCGAGCAAATCGGGCGGCGGAGGCGTGCAATGAGTCCATTGAGGAATCCCGCACCCGCGACATGCGTTGGCTGCACCTAACAAGCACTACAGCGATGCCAGCAAGCGGCAAATAGAACGGCGGCGACGAGCTGCGGCGAGGCCTAAACAGAGCCTAACGGAGCGGCGGAGGCATCTAGTAGGATCTATGTAGCACGGCAGAGATGATGGACGCGAGCAACTGCACTAAGGGGGTCAGAGCACTCATCGGCGACGAGGTCCGACGGCGATGGGTTCGGACGCACGACACACTAGGTGCTAGAGCTCGTAAACAAAGGGAAAACTGCCCGGGGAGGAGCAGAGGCTCACCACGAACACAGTGGTGTGCTCGGCTGGCCGGGAGGATGACGGCGTCGACGGCGAGCTTGATCGAGCACCCGCGGCGGCCGGAGTCGAAGACGAGGAAGAAGACGTCGCAGGAGAGGCGTTCGGCTCCGTGTAGTGGACGTCGTGGACGTAGTCGACGTCGAGGAAGAAGATGGACACCGTTGGCGAGGCAGAGGTGGACGGGGAGCATGCCGGCGATGAGGCCGTGCGCTCAGATGCGTTCGGGACAGCGATGGCGCGGCAGATCTGGTGGCCTAGAGCTCACCTGACGGCGGGAGGAGGAAGAGGGGAACCCTAGAGGGTTGGTGGACACGGTGGGTGGCTTTGTAGGGGGCCATGACGGCTGGTGGAGCACGCCGTCGTCGCTGCCGTGGCCATGTGCACGCACGGCGAGAGATGGACGAAAAGGTGGGTGCGGGGTGCGCTGTTCACCGACGCCGACGAGCGGGACGAGGGTGTCCACGTCGGCATACAGGCGCGTGGGTAAGGGAGCGCTGCAGTGAGAAGAGGAGAAGGAGGCGCGCGGTGGAGCTGGGCTGGCGTGCTGCTGGGCCGAGGGGAAAACGAGGCCCAGTGGTGCTGACTGCGCTGGGCTGCTGCTGGGCTGCACTGCTGCTGGCTTTTCTTTTTTCCATTTCCTTTAGGCAGAAAATAAAAAGGAAATCCCAGGTCAATATAAAAGGAATTAGGAGGAAATAAAAATATTCCCAAGCTCTTGGAATTGTGCCCTATTTTATAAAAATGAGTTGGACATTTTTAGAGGTAAAAAAATAAAACAAGTTTGAATATGGTTCAAACTTTTGTCATTTTTGAACTTGACCAAAACATTTCCAAAAAAGGTGAGGTTTTGCATAGTGACTTAGGACAAGGTACCAAAGAAGTTGTGGGGAGATGAGCATTTAAAGAAGAGGGTAATGCCACTTGCAAAATTTAAAGAAAGGGAACAACAAAAGAGGGGAACGTGGTGCAAGTTGAAAGGGTTTAAGGTAAGGGCATGAACTTGCATCAAACCACTCTAGCAAGATCAAGAGAAATACACTTGACATACCAAGGATGAGAAAAGCACAATGACAAAAGAAAATGTCATATGATGACCATGATGCAATGATGATGACGAAGCAATGCATGAATGCTCAAAGAAAGAAACATGACAATGCAATGACAAGGCATAATTGAAAAGAACCCCAAGGATAAGGACAAGGATCAAATGGTAAGTGTTTATATTGCCATAAAAGGAAGTATTACATATGGGGTGTTACATTGCGACTCCGAACCAATTCCTGGCAAATCAACCCAAGTCTTTCAGTTACTGTGTTGATCCGCTAGATGCTGAAGATTGGATCATAGACATCAAGAAGCATTTCGAGTGTAGTAATGTCAGGCCTGAGGATTATGTCAAGTTTTCCGCTTTCCAACTCAAAGATCAAGCTGCAGATTGGTGGCAACAGTACAAAGACTCCAGAGTGGGTCATGAGATCTCTTGGGCTGACTTTTGCTGCGATTTCCGTTCTCATCACATCCCTACCAGTGTCACTGCATGAGCAATTCCGCAATCTGAAGCAAGGCACCATGTCTGTCTACCAGTACAATGTCAAGTTCCAGAATCTTGCCCGTTATGCGAAGCAAGACATCCCCGATGCCAAGAGCAAAATCTACCAGTTCTGAGGTGGTCTGAAAGATGAACTCCAACTTGCACTCACTCTGTTCGAGCCAGATGAATTTGATCAATTCTACAACATGGCTCTCAAGCAAGAGGCAGCTCAGCTCAAATGTGAAGCTTCCAAAAAGAGGATAAGAGATGCTGTTCACTCCTCCTCTTCCTCTCAATTGGTCGCCAAGCAGCAGAAGTTCTGGCTCCCGCCTCCTCCAGCGTTCCGTCCTCCGAGTCAAAACAAGCACTCATGTGGTCGTGGATTTTCCCACCCACCCAACCCAAGCAACCAGTCCAAGTCTCAGTTCCAAGCTCCAAGACCAAGCGGTCTTTATCATCGGCCATTCTCAGAAGTTACGTGCAACAAGTGTACTCAGAAGGGTCACTATGCTAACAAGTGTCCCAACCAAAGGCGCCTTCCGCCTCCTCCACCTATCAGCAATGCTATCGTCAAGCACAATCCCAAGCATGCAAGGGTGAACCTAATGAATGCAACTCAAGCAGAGAATTCTTCTGATGTGATAATTGGTAATCTTCCAGTTAACTCTATTCCTGCAAAAGTCTTGTTTGATTCGGGTGCATCATGTTCTTTCATATCTTACCCATTTGCTTCGAAGCACAATTTCCACACCGAAGTGTTGCCAAGAGCTTTGAGTGTTGTTTCTCATGCTAAGAGATTGAGTTCTAGTATGGTGGCTCCGGATATCTCTATTCATATGGGCGATTACAGTTTTCTGGTTTCCCCGCTTGTTCTCGGTAACTCGGACATTGATCTTATTCTTGGGATGTATTGGCTTTCTAAGCATGATGCTCTTATTGATTGTCCAAACAAGGAGGTCAATCTAACTCATCCTTCCCACGACGTGATTATCTTCACAGCTCGAGATAACACAATCAGGCTATTCTCTCACAATGACAAGGGCGAGATTAATGCCATATCCTAGATTCCGATGGTTTATGAATACGAGGATGTATTCCTTGAAGAGCTTCCAGGCATGCCTCCCAAACGTCCAGTTGAATTTGTCGTTGAACTTGAACCTGGTACGGAACCAACCTGTCGGCATCCGTACAATCTTTCTCCTAAAGAGTTGAAGGAGTTAAAGAAGCAACTCGACGAGCAAGAACGCATGGGTCTGATCAGACCAAGTACTTATCCTTGGGGTTGTGGTGTTCTTTTTGTCAAGAAGAAGGATGGTACGGAACGATTGTGCGTCAATTACCGGTCATTGAACAAGAAGACAATTAAGAATAAGTACCCTCTCCCCAATATCAATGAACTGTTCAAGCAGCTCAAAGGAGCCAAGGTTTTGTCGAAGCTTGATCTCCGGATGGGCTACCATAAAATTCGTATCCGTGAAGAGGATATTCCCAAGACCGCATTCAGAACGAGTTATGGCTCCTACGAGCACACATTCATGTCCTTCGAGCTTGCAAATGCTCCACCCACTTTCTCGCGGATGATGCACTTCATATTCAACCCCTACACCAATGAATCCGTTCTCGTCTACCTCGATGATATCTTGGTATTCTCCAAGAATAAAGAAGACCACGCCAAGCACCTCCGTTTGGTTCTCGACAGACTCCGAGAGCACCGCTTTTATGCGAAGTTGTCCAAATGTGAATTCTGGCTTGATGAAGTCCTCTATCTTGGTCATATTATCTCTGCCAAGGGCATTTCTGTTAACCCCGAGAAGGTTCAAGCTATTGTGAAGTGGGAACCTCCTCAGAACGTCAAGCAACTCCGAAGTTTCCTCGGCCTCGCAAGCTATTGCAGAAGGTTTGTTGAGAACTTCTCCAAGATTGCCAAGCCTCTGTCCAACCTATTGCAAAAGAATGTCAAGTACTCATGGACTCCTGATTGTGATGTGTCATTCAATACACTCAAAGAGAAGCTCATTTATGCTCCGGTACTTACTCCTCTGGATGTGTCCAAGCCTTATGAAGTGTTCTGTGATGCTTGATTGCAAGGTCTCGGCGGTGTCCTCATGCAAGACAAGAAGATCATTACATACACTTTGCGCCTGCTTAAACCAAATGAGAAGAATTACCCCACACATGATCTTGATCTAGCAGCAGTTGTTCATGCCTTGATCACGTGGAGACACCTTCTGTTGGGCAGAAAAGTGGACATCTTCACCGATCACAAGAGCCTGAAGTACATCTTCACCCAGCCAAACCTTAACCTCCGCCAGACTCGTTGGGTTGAAATGATTCAAGAGTACGATCCAAGCATTGAATATACACCTGGCAAGGCCAATGTCATTGCAGATGCCTTGAGCAGAAAGGCTTATTGCAACAGTCTCATCCTCAAACCATTCCAACCTGAACTTTGTGAGTCATTCAGGAAGCTCAACCTCCAAGTCGTCCCGCAAGGATTTGTTGCCAACCTTCAAGTTGCTCCTACCTTGGAAGATCAAATCCGTGAGGCCCAACTCAGTGATGCTATGGTGCAGAAGGTGAAACACAGTATTGCTAAGGGTACTCCCAAGTACAAGTTTTAGTTATGCTGGCAAGATCAAATCCTTCAAGTTTACTTAGGTTACTTATCTAGATTAGTGCAAAATTTTAGTTAGGGCTTTGAGAACTAGCTAGTTTAACTAGTTTAATTAGGTTAATTATCTAGGTTAGTGCAAAAATTTAGTTAGGGCTTTAACAGAGAACTAGCTAAGTTAACTAGTTTAATTAGGTTAATTATCTAGGTTAGTGAAAATTTTAGTTAGGGCTTTGATAGAGAACTAGCTAGGTTAACTAGTTTAGTTAGGTTAATTATCTAAGTTAGTGCAAAAAAATAGTTAGGGCTTTGAAAGAGAACTAGCTAGGTTAACTAGTTTAATTAGGTTAATTATCTAGGAAAACTAGGTTAACTAGCTAGGTTAACTAACTAGGTTAACTAGGTAGGTTAATTAGGTTCATTAGATTCGTTAGGCTAACAAGCATTTATCTAAGAATAAAAAATAGAATTGATGTTATATGATATATGTCATTGATGTTCATTTGCATATTCCATTATTGTTGATTATATATTTTCATTGGAGTGGTCATGTTATATCTTTTCATTGAAGTGGTTTGATTGTGCCCAAGTGGCCTTTTGTTGTTTCTAGGGAATGAAGCCGAGTGGCCTATGCTTTGCCAGAATGTTGATTCATTTCTGTTCCGACAAATTTGAGGTGCTTGATTTGTCCACTTTTTAGCAAAGGTCATGCCAAAATTTTCTGTGAATTTCGGCATGACTTGTGCTACAAACTAGGACATATCGAGTGCCCGGGATTTCCCGCACCGGGAATGAATCAACGTTCCTGCAAAACATAGGTTTTTTTATGTCATTATTTATTTTATTACGTATATAATTAATTGAATAGATTTAATCCTAGGAAACATGGCTAGCAACGATGAAGGACGGGGTTCTGGTGATTGCAACGTCTATGATGCGGCAGACGCTTATTTAAACCTTCTCGACGAGCAACGGTTGTTGTAGGGCCCACCTATCACATCCGAGACTGACATCGAGACCGGCGTCGAGACTGGCATTGAGACCCAAACCAGCACCGAGACTGGCGAAGCCGGTATAGAACCAAAACCGAAGAGAAGACGTCGACGCCCAAACCAGCTCATCACTACTAGACTGGTGGTCACGGAGGTGGATGACGATAATGTTGAGCCAACACAGCCTATGGAAGCGCGCGCGTGCTACGGCAATCAAATAGGCTACATCCTACGGACAACCGCCACCATCAATGATGAGAAACTACAGAAGATAGAAAATATGAAGCAGTCCCTCCTAACGAAGCTGCACCACGTATTCTTGTTCTCAGGCCGGAATGAAATCCAATATACCGATGCACATAAAGACCCGACAATGAAGAAGATAAACAAACGCGCCATGACCAAGTTTAGCGACGCGTTGGCCGCCTGGAAAGTAAGAGTGAAAGCAAGGATCCTCGACAAAAAGGAACCCTACTCCGAGATTGTAAAGGATAACCCAACAATTACAAAAGATCAGTTTAAAATATTCAAGGCGGCTTGCGTTGCCGAAGCTGCCCAAGAAAAGTCAAAGTACATGAAGGGGCTTCAAGAGAGGAACATGGGGTGCCACCACCTCGGAAGTCGTGGTTACGCGGGGAAGAGGTCCAAATGGGCCAAGGAGGACACGGAACACGAAAGTCTGGGCATACCAGACCCCTTGGCGGAGTTCACCGTCCCGCAGGAGCGTGACGTCATCAGGGCGCGGTACCATTGGGACCCAGTAAGTAAGGTTTTCGAGATGGATCCGGTCACAAAGGAGTTCATGAGACTGCTGCTAATTTTTCATTTACCCCCTAATTTTAGCTTATGATCCATTCGACTGCACGTTTAGTCATATTTGTAAACAATCCTTGTTCCTTTTGTAGAGAGAGCAACACATGATTGCGACCGAAAGTGACTCGCCGTCTAAGGCATTGGCGAGGCCCAAGTAGGACACCCCATTCAACTGGACATTGAACATATTGAAAGGACTCCCAGTGGAGAATCGACCGTCATATGGATGCGTGCACGGTGTCGGAGACGGCGCCACGTGGAAAAAGTACTACCGTGAAACCACGGAGGAGAGAAAGGAAAGACAGAGGTTAACTGAAGAAAACATCGACAAGAAGGTTGAGATTGCGGTTGAGAAGAAATCAGCTCAGACAGTCGCAACAGCGGTAGCTGCCGCAAAATAGGCGATTGCAGATTTGTCTGGTGGCTTGGTTTCGGCCGTTGTCAGTTAGACCAGGTAAAATCCAGAAAAAATCCAGCAGACTTTCCCCTTGTCGACTTCTTCAGGAGCAGCTCATCTAGCGTTGCACCAGCACCTGCACCTGCTCCTGCACCGGCTCCCGCACTTGCTCCTGCACTAGCTCCCACACATGCTCTCGGCGGTGCTTCATCTTTGGCTGAGCTCGACGCCCTCACGGTACATGTCACACCAACCCTCTTCAATATATGTATAATCTCCCATTTCCATATTGCCTTTCGGAAGTCCACGCCACAGACATGTCTTTGCAGGCCGACATAACCCCGTGCACCATACTGTACAACATCAGCGCCCAGAAGGTGGACGTGGGGAAAGCGACGATAATCAACCCAAAGGATCAGTTGTTCTATAGCCGGCACATCCCCCCAGACGTCTTCAAGGTTTACGTGGCCAGTGTCGAACCGGACCACGAGAATTTGGCTCCTCCAGTGGCACTAGGGGGCGATGACGACGAGACCCCGCGACGGCTTGGCGATTGCAAGCGTTGGGTCCTGTTATGGCTGAAGAGTCTGCTTCATCTGGAGGCGGCCGTGAGCCCTCAGCAAGGTATGAACACCAACACCCCACCTACCAAATTAGCGTCGCCTGTCTTGCTGGGTGAGGAAGAGGCTCCATTAGTGGATGATGACGTCGCCGCCGTCGAAGAAACAATGCATGATGCCATCGACGAGGATGACATTGAACCTCTACAATTTCTCAATATTGGCACCTCTGACGACGTAGGATTGATGGCTCAGCAGTATGAGTTGCAGGGTTTGAGAGCGATGAGTTGGTGCCTGAATTTCCAGAGGATGAACATAATGTAGGCTCACTTCCAGTAGCAAATAAGCATAGGAAAAGACCGAGGAAAGGCAACAAAACTGCTTCTATGATCCAGCCGCCTCAGCAGCCTCAGGTTCAAGACCGAATACCTATCCCCGGTGCGGCAACATGTCATATCCCCGGTAACCCGATCCTAACTAAGGAAGCATTAGATGCTATATACGGCAATCTCAAGAGACTTCATGACGACGTGCTGGAGAGAGATAAAAGCCTGATGGCCTCGGAAAATCCAGGATACCCGCTCTACGTGGTTAACGTGTCGTGGCAAAGTTCATACGTCAACACATTCCCCGCGGATAAGTTCTTCCTTCGATTCGATTACATCTTCGACATGTTTCACTTGAAGAAGCTGGATTTCACGTTTGTCCGCCTTTTTGCCTTGTACATGAACTACATCATCCGGAGGGAGCAAATATCTGACATCTGTGTCGCTGACCTGTACTTCATGCAGGAGATCTTCTTGGCAGTCTGCCAAATGCACCGTGATTATGCGAGTAACTACATCGCCGATTTCATGGTCGGCAATAAGGAGAAGGAGACGATTCTCGTGCCTTATCATCCCATGTAAGTCATCCGCTAATATCCTTCCTTCGAATTCAATCATTCATTTGCACGCGTGGAGGCTAATTTGAGGTGTACTTATATTCCGCAGGGACGGGCACGCCGTCCTCATCATCCTTTACCCTCGATTCTCCCACGCTCTTTTCTTAGACTCGTTGAAGAACTTGAAGAAAAAGGATTACACCGACATCAAGTCAGTTCTCTACAAAGCTATCTTAAGCTACCACATACGGGGAGGAGAGATCAAGGTCAGGAAGACAAGGAACCGCGCGTCCACCTTCGACTATAAGACCGACTTCTGCTACATCCAGCAACCGACTGATACTCTCAGTGATGGATTCTATGTCCTCCACTTCATGCTGGAGTACACACGGGATCGCCAGAGACTTCGCATGTCACCTACATCCGGCGATGCCCATATCCTGCAATGGGCAAAGACACTAGGAGATATCCCGGATCACCGACTCCGAGCTGAGTTCTATCACATCCAGCGTGAACTTGCCCAAGTCATCATGAAGGAGGTCCTCGAAAAACTCGGGCTGTTCTACTAAGAAGGGCAAATGTCGCGGAAAGATGTCCGAACATGCATAGCCGCTCAACATCTCAACCTGAAGCCTTTCACTAAGCTCTGGGACTATCTCCCTGATTTGGATGGATGGCACGACCTGATCGAGTGATTGACGATATATGACAATGTGTCCGTTTAGTCCATATTTTCTCTATGATGAAACTTTGAGTTATGCACGATGAAACTTTATTTGTGATGTAATTAAACCGTCCTCCTCAACTAGCGAAGGTCACTCTAGTTAGGGAATTTTGGGTACGATGAACTTTGTTATTTATGCTTATTATATGTTGCTTCTATTTTTGAAAAGTGTGTCTCTTTCTGTTGCTCAACTATAGATGTTGCATATAATGGACTCATGTGACGATGGAGGTGCATAGATCATCGATGGCGAATAGGTGCTACGCGAGGACTATATATATACGACGAGTGGCCAGAGTGTCAGGTCCAGGAGTATACAACGGCCAGTAGTTAGTTTAGGTTCTCTTGTGTATATCATTCTTTAGATGGATGACGATGTAGTTGCAAGTATTCAAGACTTGTCTCGCTATTTTCGAGATGATGACGAGAGATCACTTTCTGTTGGATGATGATGACATGATTTGATGAGACTATTTGTATGTATATGCTATGATTACATTTGTATGTGTATGATATACTAAAGATTATTGTATAAAGCCTGTTGAAATACAAAACAAATATGAAAAAATCAGAAACAAATAGAATTAGCACCAGCGAGGGAAATGAAGTTAGCAGCAGCGCGCTCCTACCAGTAGCGTGGTCTACATCACAACGCTGCAGCTATTAGCAGGAGCGCTTTCTAGTAAAGAACGCTGCTGCTAAACAGTTATAGCAGTAGCGCGTGTGGGAGAGCGCTACTGGTATAGGTTAGTTGTATCGTCGTATCAGTAGCGCAGGTACCCGCGCTACTGATACACCTAAAACCCGCGCTACTGCTAGGCTTTTCCCTAGTAGTGACTTGTCGCGTGGTATGTTGATCTTGTATGCATTGTTGTTGTAGCACGCGAGCACCTTGAAAGGCCCGTCGGCTCGAGGTAGTAACTTGGACTTGCGCTCGTTGGGGAAGTGTTCCTTGCGAAGGTGTAGCCACACAAGATCTCCAATGTTGAATATCATGGGTCGCTTGTTGACGTTGATCTTGGAAGCGAGTCGTTGAACTTGATGCTCGATGGTGTGCCTTGTATCTTCATGCATCTTCTTGAGATAGCTTCCTCATGCACTTACATGTTGGGGAACATAGTATTAAGAAATTATCCTACAATCACGCAAGATCCATCTACTATATGCATAGCAACGAGAGGGGAGAGTGTGTCTACGTACCCTCGTAGACCGAAAGCGGAAGCGTCGAGTGACGCGGTTGATGTAGTCGAACGTCTTCGCGATCCAACCGATCCAAGCACCGAACGTACGACACCTCTGCGTTCAGCACACGTTCAACTCCATGATGTCCCACGAGCTCTTGATCCAGTTGAGCTTCACGGGAGAATTTCGTCAGCACGGCAGCGTGGTGACGGTGATGATGAAGCTAACGGCGCAGGGCTTCGCCTAAGTACTGCAATGATATGACTGAGGTGTGTATCTGTGGGGAGGGCACCGCACACGGCTAAAATCAACTTGTGTATCTTTGGGGCGCTTCCTCCCCATGTATATAAAGGAGGGAGGGAGGAGGAGGCCGGCCAAGGGAGGAGGCGCGCCAAGGGAGGGGCAGTCCTACTCCAAGTAGGATTGGCCCTCCTTTCCTATTCCTACTAGGAGAAGGGATGGAAAGAGAAGATGAGAAGAAGGAAAGAGGGGGGCCGGCCACCTAGCCCTAAAACAATTCGGTTTGGGCCTTGGGAGGGGGGCGCGCCCCACATCTCCCTTGCTGCCCTATTCCTCCACTATGGCCCAATGAGGCCCATAGACTCCCAGGGGGGTTCCGGTAACCTCCTAGTACTCCGAAAAATACCCGATACACTTCAGAACCATTCCGGTATCCGAATATAACCTTCCAATATATCAATCTTTATGTCTCGACCATTTCGAAACTCCTCGTCATGTTCGTGATCACATCCGCGACTCCGAACTACCTTCGGTACATCAAAACACATAAACTCATAATACCGATCGTCATCGAACGTTAAGCGTGCGGACCCTACGGGTTCGAGAACTATGTAGACATGACCAAGACTCATCTCCGGGAAATAACCAATAGCGGAACCTGGATGCTCATGTTGGTTCATACATATTATACGAAGATCTTTATCGGTCAAACCGCATAACAACATACGTTGTTCCCTTTGTCATTGGTATGTTACTTGCCCGAAATTCGATCGTCGGTATCATCATACCTAGTTCAATCTCGTTACTGGCAAGTCTCTTTACTCGTTCCGTAATACATTCTCTCGTGACTAACTCATTAGTCATTTGCTTGCAAGGCTTATTATGATGTGTATTACCGAGAGGGCCCAGAGATACCTCTCCGACACTCGGAGTGACAAATCCTATTCTTGATCTATGCCAACACCACAAACACCTTCGGAGACACCTGTAGAGCATCTTTATAATCACCCAGTTACGTTGTGATGTTTGATAGCACACCAGGTGTTCCTACGATATTCGGGAGTTGCATAATCTCATAGTCATAGGAACATGTATAAGTCATGAAGAAAGCAATAGCAGTAAAACTAAACGATCAAGTTGCTAAGCTAATGGATGGGTCTTGTCCATCACATCATTCTCCTAATGATGCGATCTCGTTGATCAAATGACAACTCATGTCTATGGTTAGGAAACATAACCTTCTTTGATTAACGAGCTAGTCTAGTAGAGGCATACTAGGGACACTCTATTTTTGGTCTATGTATTCACACATGTACTAAGATTCCGGTTAATACAATTCTAGTATGAATAATAAACATTTATCATGATATAAGGAATTATAAATAACAACTTTATTATTGCCTCTAGGGCATATTTCCTTCAGTCTCCCACTTGCACTAGAGTCAATAATCTAGTTCACATCGCTATGTGATTTAATACCGATAATTCACATTGTTATGTGAATAACACCCATAGTTCACATCACTGTGTGACCAACACCCAAAGGGTTTACTAGAGTCAATAATCTAGTTCACATCGCCATGTGATTAACATCCAAAGAGTACTAAGGTGTGATCATGTTTTGCTTTATGAGAGAAGTTTAGTCAGCGGGTCTATTACATTCAGATCAGTATGTATTTCGCAAATTTCTATGTCTACAATGCTCTCAATGGAGCTACGATAGCTAATTACTCCCACTTTCAATACACATCTAGATTGATACTTAGAGTCATCTGGATTAGTGTCAAAGCTTGCATCGGCGTAACTCTTTACGATGAACTCTTTATCACCTCCATAATCGAGAAACATTTCCTTAGTCATCAAGTAACTAAGGATAATTTTGACCGCTGTCGAGTGATCTACTCCTGGATCACTTTTGTACCTCCTTGCCAAACTCATGGCAAGATACACAACAGGTTTGGTACACAACATGGCATACTTTATAGAACCTATGGCTGAGGCATAGGGAATGACTTTCATTCTTTCTCTATCTCCTGCCGTGGTCGGGTTTTGAGTCTTACTCAACTTCATACCTTGCAACACAAGCAAGAACTCTTTCTTTGACTGTTCCAATTTGAACTACTTCAAAAACTTGTCAAGGTATGTACTCACTGAAAAAACTTATCAAGCGTCTATAGATCTTGATGCTCAATATGTAAGCAGCTTCACCGAGGTCTTTCTTTGAAAAACTCCTTCCAAACACTCCTTTATGCTTTCCAGAAAATTCTACATCATTTCCGATCGATAATATGTCATTCACATATACTTATCGGAAAGGATATAGTGCTCCCACTCACTTTCTTGTAAATACAAGCTTCACCGCAAGTCTGTATAAAACTATATGCTTTGATCAACTTATCAAAGCGTATATTCTGACTCCAAGATGCTTGCACCAGTCCATAGATGGATCGCTGGAGCTTGCACATTTTTTAGCACCTTTAGGATCGACAAAACCTTCTGGTTGCATCATATACAACTCTTCTTTGAGGTATCCATTTAGGAATGCAGTTTTGACATCCATTTGCCAGATTTCATAATCATAAAAGGCGGTAATTGCTAACATGATTCGGACAGACTTAAGCATCGCTACGAGTGAGAAAGTCTCATCGTAGTCAACTCCTGGAACTTATCGAACACCTTTCGCAACAAGTCGATCTTTGTAGACAGTAACATTACCGTCGACGTCAGTCTTCCTCTTAAAGATCCATTTTTTCCAATGGCTTGCCGATCATCGGCCAGATCAACCAAAGTCCACACTTTGTTCTCATACATGGATCCCATCTCAGATTTCATGTCCTCAAGCCATTTTGTGGAATCTAGGCTCATCATCGCTTCCTCATAGTTCGTTGGTTCATCATGGTCTAGTAACATGACTTCCAGAACCGGGTTACCGTACCACTCTGGCGCGGAACACACTCTGGTTGACCTACGAGGTTCAGTAGTAACTTGATCTGAAGTTTCATTATCATCATCATTAGCTTCCTCGCCGATTGGTGTAGGAATCACTAGAACTAGTTTTTGTGATGTACTACTTTCCAATTCGGGAGAAGGTACAATTACATCATTAAGTTCCACTTTCCTTCCACTCACTTCTTTCGAGAGAAACTCCTTCTCTAGAAAGTATCCATTTTTAGCAACGAATATCTTGCCTTTGGATCTGTGATAGAAGGTGTACCCAATAGTTTCCTTTGGATATCCCATGAAGACACATTTCTCCGATTTGGGTTCGAGCTTATCAGCTTGAAGCTTTTTCACATAAGCATCGCAGCCCCAAATTTTAAGAAACAACAACTTTGGTTTCTAGCCAAACCACAGTTCATGAGGCGTCATCTCAACATATTTACATGGTGCCCTTATTTAACGTGAATGCAACTGTCTCTAATGCATAACCCAAAACGATAGTGGTAAATCGGTAAGAGACATCTGTAACAGCCTGGTTTTTGGCACTTTTCTTTTTCTATTTGATTTATTGGTTTTTGCTCTGTTTTTCTTTTTGGAGTGGTTTCGTGGCCTTGTCACCTGGGAGATCATCCTATTTTTCCCTCCCAAGTGGCTCATCATTCTCAAAACCTTGCCAAGATCATGTCACTCCACTGCGTGACCAAACCCTAATTTCTTTTTCTAGGGAATATTCCTTTTTCTATTAAAGGAATAACCCTGTCTGCCCTAGGTTGTGAAGCAACCTATATTTCTGTAACTCCTAAAATTCCCAAATAAATTCTAATAAATTGTTTGGGTCATATCTTCATCAAATATGGCAAAACTTTTCATTGCCATGTTCAAAAATAATCCTCCAATATTCCTTTTCCAATTCTGCCCTAAATGGCACTTTGTGAAGCAAGTGCTATGTATATTTGCCCAATTGACCCCAAACTTGTTGGGCATTCTTTTATGTCCAAATAATTGCAACATGCCAAAATTCAACTTTATTTTCCTATCCAATCTTCCTTAGTGATTTTTCAAAGTTTCTGTCAAATAGAAGCCACTGTAAAGGAAGTACTAGCTCGGAGCATCCAAATGAGTTGAAATTTGGCATGCCTCTTCTTGTGACCATATAATCCCACTCCTCTAAAATTCAGCTCCATCCAATCAACCATGTGAGCACACCTTCAAATCTTTGTTTCTGTCCAAATTTTTTGTTTGTGAAGCAAGTATATGTTATCTTGCTCCACTATGGCTGAAAATATTCTAGGACCTTCTTCGACTCATATAACCTACCTCCACCAATTTTGGGCACATTTTATGTAGCCATTGTCCCTTAGAAAGTTTCCTAAGTTTCTGGACAGAGAGGATGCTTGTGAAGGAAGTACCAATTTGGCTTGTCCAATTGTTATGAAATTTATACAGAATCTCTATATGTCCAAATTCCTCAGCCTTGCCAAGTTTCAGCCCAATTGGAGTCACCTTTTGAGTGCAACATCCTAATCTAGTTTTTGACCAGATTTATGTGGTTGTTAAGCAACTACATTAAATATTTATCCTAATCTTCTCAAACTTACCAAGATGGAAGTCCTTCTTTACCTCATCCTCACAGACAAACTCTTTGGCTCCAAAACATTTTCTGTGAATCAGCAGTTCTTACCCAAGTGTACTGCAGTAAACTTCAGAGGATCTTTACTATTTAACCAAAGAGATGTTCACCAAACTACCATCGTAGCTGAGACTTACCATGCAAGGACTTACCACCAGACATCAAGTTACAACTCATTTCTACCACTACATTCCATTGCACATGGTGACCATGACAATGGCATGCCTGTGCACGCGCCCGTGTGCACTACGGCCGCACCTAGGCATCGTTTGTGCTTCGGCACACCCGCCCCTCGTCGTCTTCGCGCGCCTGAGCGTGTCCCATGGCTTCGCCTCATCGTCGCCGACCGCATGGACCCCCCTCCGTCGTCTTCCTCACCGACGCTCACCGATGCTCACCGCCGAACGCCACGAGAGCACAGTGCTCTGTTTGGCCCCGAGCTCCCCTCGGCCTCTTCCTCTGCTCCCCGGCGTTGCCTACCTCCCCGTCAGACCTCGACTGTGCCTCCTTTGTCGCCTGCCTCCGAGCTCGCGAGCGTGGGCACGCGTTCGCGGCGCCGGACACGCGTCCACGGTGACGCCAGCTCGGCTAATCCCTCCCCTCGCCTATTTAAGGCCACCACGAGACCCCCCCCCATGCTCACCAGCCTCCTCTACTCCCTCCTCTAGACCCCCTCGACCTCTCCCTCGAGCTCCAGAGCTCCTCCTCGCCGCAGTTGGCCTCCATGGCCGCCGCCTCTGCTCCTCCTCGATTCCGGTGACCCAAGCTCTCCCCCTCCTCCTGGCCGTTGCCAGAGCCCTCCACCGCACCCCTAGAGCCCCTCCGTCGTGTCCCTCCACCTCTGGTAGCCCCTAGCCGCGAGCCCCGCACTCACCCGAAGCCATCTCCACCGGAGTCCAAGCCCGCGACGCTCCAGTCCTCCTCGACGTTTGTGACCTACGGGGACAGGTTCGCCTTGGCCTCCCAATCATGCCGGTAGGCCGCACGGCCCGAACGGTGGCCGGAGATGGCCGGACGGGCGCTGGAGCTGCGCCCTCCCCTCTGCCCCGTCGGGCGAACGCGAGGAAGAAGACAATGGCTTCGCCCCAGCTGACCAGTGGGCCCTGGCCCCACCTGTCAGTGGGCCGACGTTGACCCCAGCCTGCCTAGCTGGATAAGTGACGGGCCCCACCCCGCAGGACCCACATGTCAGCGACCCCAAGCCCGGTCCCGCCTCTGCCTAGTCAAATAACTAGAAGCGTATTTCCCCCGAAGGCGCTTTCGTCTCAGTGGAAGCGTAAACCATTGTGGTTTCGGCCAAAAATACGCCTTCACTGTCCCGATAGCGTAGTTCCTGGAATGCGCTTTCCGTTTTTCTGTTTTGGCCAAGTCTGTAAAATATTCTGTTACAGATAGGTCCCTGGTAGAAAAACATTCATATCTTTTTTATCCTAACTCGAAATGAGGTGATTCCAAAGCCCATCTCTTCGTCTCATTGAGCCCGTTCTGTTGGCATCATTTTCATTATGTTTCAACATTATGAAAATGACCATTTTGCCCTTGCCGTTAACCAGCCTCTTTCGAGAGAGAAGGGTTTTCCGGCGATTCTCTCTACGATGTTTCCGCACTTTGCCCGGTGATTTCTTCCACCCCAGGCAAGACACACCCTCCATTTGCATGATTGCAATGCAATGACATGGTTCCTTATTTGAACTTATTTAAAAAATTGCAGTAGCTATGTATGATCTTGTTCATGGCATTTCTCGGAGTTGTATTTTTATCTTGTTATTGCCATGATATTGTTTGGAGTTCTAGCACTTATATTTTTTATGATTATGTGGATGACATGTTGCCTTTGGATTCTTAGTGGCTATTTGCATGCTAGTATCTGATATTATTTTGGAGTATTACTTTGGATATCATGTTGCCTTTGGATTTATTAGCGGCTAGTGTTAGTTTCATCATGATGCTAGTTGATGTTATGTTTTGGAGAATGATGATGGAGATGATGCTTGCATATAAATCATAGTTGGATAATTAGTTCTTGATATTTGCGTAGTAGTGTTAGCTTTCTTGGATTCTTCATGAGAAAGATATTATGATATCCTTGGAGTATTTTGTTATGATGATATTAAGCTTTTGATTATTTGTTGTATATTACTATGACTTGGATTATAGTTTAATAAGTTGATATCGGAGTATCTGTATCACAGTTATATTTTTGAGAATAAATTCCGTCATTAAGTTGGTCAGGTGCCACCGAACCGGGCTTTCCCTAGTGCAACCACATTTGCCTTTTATGGGAAGGCCCTAATGCGATGCTATTGTCATGCCTCTCGCCGGTGCCTCCAACTAGGGAAGGTTATGGGAACGCGCTACCCTGATCAGGTAGTCGGACATAACCTTGTGTGCCCGTAGTTGGATGATAAGCGCTTTTGTCCTCGTTTGGGACAGTTGTTTGTTTTGGCCACAACGATGGTTGTTGGTGTCTTTGGTAGACACGGGGCCACCCAGGACTAACCCAGTTGAGAGTAAGTCGGAGTGGTCGGGAGAGTGTCATGGCAGTAGATCAGTTTTGTCGGAACGCCGTTGGTCCACCCGAATGGGAGCGCGAGGCCATGGGTTCCGTGGTGTGGGTACAGTGCAGTACCTCTGCAGAGTGGATTTGTTTAATCTGTCGATAGCCGCATCCTCGGTCATGGGCATGGGTTCGCACTAGGTCACACCGTTCGATCAACACTCAAATGACAGAATAACAAAATGAATTATAGGTGATTTTATAAATTGATATTTTGAGCAGTGCAGGATATTGATGATGTTGGAGACCAAGTGTTGGCCATGGTAGTGATCGCCGGAAAGATCACAGTTTGATCACGAGGTGATCAAGATGGTATATTACTTGGCCGGTTAGCCAACAGAGATATGGCTATGTAAATTTGAGATGGTGATTTGTCAGTATTATATCAGTTTCATACCATGCTTAGTAGTTGCTTCATTATGGTAGTTAGTTTCATACCATGCTTAGTAGTGGCTTCGTCATGATAGTTGTTAATTAATTAACCTGTTAATGATATCTTATTGTTTTGCCTTGATGCTTTTGGTTGTTGTGAGCTTGCAAGTACATTTAATGTACTAACCTGGCGTGTCATGCCAGATTGGTGATGCCATGATTACTTGCTTGCTTGTCGAGGTTGTCGTGCGTGCGAGCTAGATCGTGTCCCAGCCAGAGTCCCTGCGGAGTGGGGTTCACCACCCTCGTCGTTGTCCCGCTGCTAGAAGTATTCCGCTACTACGAGTTGTTCCGCTGCTAGCATAGAGCAAGTGTAGTATCGCCAGCGTAGTGTCGCCGTGCTGATGTGCTCCTTTGTAACATCAGACCCTTGTAGTTTTATTCTTGTAGTAAGAGCCGATTTGTTCTATGTCAAGCAGTACCGTTTTCCAAAGGCTTCTCCTCGATCTTTGGGCTGGAAAACGGGGCGTTCCGGTTTCTCTGAGCCGGGGTGCCACAACGCTTGGAATATTCCCTAGAAAAGAAATTAGGGTTTGGTCAGGCAGTGGAGTGACATGATCTTGGCAAGGTTTTGAGTATGATGAGCCACTTGGGAGGGAAAAATAGGATGATCTCCCAGGTGACAAGGCCACATAACCACTCCAAAAAGAAAAACAGAGCAACAACCAATAAATCAAAAAGAAAAAGAAAAGTGCCAAAAACCATGCTGTTACAAACCTTCCCCCCTTAAAGAAATCTCGTCCTCGAGATTTGGTGGCTCAGGGAACAAGTATGACTTGAGGATACCCTTTCCAACTCGGATATCCATTTCCTTTATTTATTGTTCCCCCGAGATTTTTAGATCATTTGATTATCTTTGCTCGGGGGTGGTTTGCTTCACCTTTCCCCAAATTCTAACGGGTTTTTGCTCATATACCAATTCATTTTTGCTGACATTGATTCTTCCATATCTGCAGTGATATCCGATGCATCTGAGCATAAATTTTCTTTTGGTCATGAAAACCTTTTTACTACTGTCATGGGGTTGCTTCAAATAAATGCAAGCCTTCTGGTTCCAATAAATGCTGAGAATTATTTATGGCCATCTTCTGACAGGATCTGACTTCTCATAAGCGGTACTGATTTATTTTGATATATTCCTTTGGCTCGAGCATGAGATATAAGCCAAAGATTTGACTGCCTTTTGTCGTGAGCACTATAACGGTGTATGGAGTTATAGCTGTGTCATATGTCTTGCGACTGGCCTGACAGGGAGGTGACGGACTAATTCTTGTTCTGATAGACTGACCATGTACTTGATTCCATGGATGGTCATACTGGGTCTGAGCTGATTTGTTGG
Source organism: Secale cereale (assembly GCA_902687465.1). Taxonomy (NCBI): domain Eukaryota; kingdom Viridiplantae; phylum Streptophyta; class Magnoliopsida; order Poales; family Poaceae; genus Secale; species Secale cereale. The sequence continues at coordinate 289,526,187 of LR738713.1, forward strand.
CTTTTGATTTTCTCAGTTTGTCGGTATATTCATTTGGATTTTCCACACCAACCATTCCAAGCGGGTCAGCGGGATATGAATTCCTTGTACAACAGAGTAGGCCGCTGAGAGTATGCTTTTGTGGATCCATATGGAATTATGGCTTTTGATTGTCTTGGGTATCCGGACCCTGATGGTCGCACAAAAATCATCATACCTTTGCTGTCAGCCTCATCTTCTGACGGTCATGATTTGCTTTGTCAGGGCACCTTACTGAAATAACTTGGCCATACCTATCCTTGATTCTTCGTATGACCATGGACGAGATGAGTGCAATATTTTTGCCATTATTCCTTATGCATGTTTCCTGACCTGTGTCCGCACACATATGGCATATGCCCGGGGTTTGTAGCTGTACGAAGCTCATTGCTGAGGCCATCCATAACAGAGGGTGACAAGGTTGTAGGACATTTCCTGGTCAGTTGCGGTAATTGTGACCATTGTTAAGACTGTGGATTCCGTGATGTCATCTCCTGCGCTTGGTATCAGAGCAGGTATGGCTGTAGGACGCCCTAGTCAGCGCGAATGGTAGAAAATGGTAGTATAGAGTCTGGCTTGTTTATTCCATTTGGTTGTTGCATTTGTTTGTTGCATAGCATGCATATAGCCTTATTATTTTGCTACTAATGATTTATCTGGTGAGTGTAGATGGCATCGGTTCGGATCCACTACAGCTCAGCCTTTGCATTTCTCCAGTTTTATTTTCTTGCTCGTTCTTCGGTATTTGGCATCATTTCTGTCCCAGCAGAGTGATGCCAAGTGATCCTAACACGGTTTGCAAAATGGTGCTCAGGTATCGCGCTTAATTCCTTCCTTCATCCCCATTTTGTTTTGGTGGTAGACATGCTTCTACCTCGGATTGTTCTTTTCTTGTCATGTTGGCAACACTTAATGGTCTTAGTCATCAAAAAAGGGCAATGCCAGCAGACTCAGTTTTTCCCCGCTATCCTTATTTCTTGGACGAGTACGGATATTTTCCGTCTGCTTGATAATAATGTGGTTGCGACATTCGTGTCCTACTACAGGGTTACCAAGTACGTCCTCGCATCCGAGCTAGTCCAGGTTGCTACCTGGCTAAGCTAGCACTTGGTGTAGCGCTGTTTACACCAAATCTTCCACACATTTATTCGTCCTCGTGCACAACGTCACAACATGCTAGATTGTAGAACCGGAGATCCCGCGAGATTTTGTGTGCTTAAGTAGGCATGCATATTGTGTGACTAGCAGTAATACGTGACATTGATTTTGTGTGAATTGATTGTTGTTTTGTGCTTTTGTTTAGTTGAGTTTTCTTTCGCTTCTTTCTTTTTGGGCCCCGGTGTTACATTATTTTTCCCCTACAAAGAGTTGCTCATGAACTGACACCGGACTCGAAGAAGTAATAAGGAAGTTCAAATGATTGGAGACTCAGCTAAAAACAGAATGGATTTCTCGGCCGACTGCAGTGAAATGGGGAAATATCTGATTT
>LR738713.1:289527703-289559407 GCA_902687465.1 Secale cereale
CTTGGTGTAGCGCTGTTTACACCAAATCTTCCACACATTTATTCGTCCTCGTGCACAACGTCACAACATGCTAGATTGTAGAACCGGAGATCCCGCGAGATTTTGTGTGCTTAAGTAGGCATGCATATTGTGTGACTAGCAGTAATACGTGACATTGATTTTGTGTGAATTGATTGTTGTTTTGTGCTTTTTTTTAGTTGAGTTTTCTTTCGCTTCTTTCTTTTTGGGCCCCGGTGTTACATTATTTTTCCCCTACAAAGAGTTGCTCATGAACTGACACCGGACTCGAAGAAGTAATAAGGAAGTTCAAATGATTGGAGACTCAGCTAAAAACAGAATGGATTTCTCGGCCGACTGCAGTGAAATGGGGAAATATCTGATTTTGAGACTGATAATCAATTTTGCTGATAACTCAAGTCTACATCAGTACGAAATACTCACAACAGTAATAGTCAAGTCAGCAGCAAGACAAGTCAGGTACAAGATCAACGGTATATTTCCAGATAGAGGTATGGATTATATACAAGGTTTTGGCTCAGCAATGCATGATGCTTGAAATTTGTTATCATCCGAAATAAAGTCAGAATGTGACACGCTCGAGGAAGACAGTCAAACCATTTTTCTCATATAAATAATCAGCCTCAGAATATTATGGGTGTGTGTATGGATTTCAGTGGGCATATTAGTATGAAGTTTTGGATATAAGAAACTCAGTATTATTCCACACGCTATCGGAAGAAATTTATGAGGCAAGGCTCCTTGATTTTTCTCAAAGCATGATATGTGAACAATTTCCGGTCCAAGATACCTGGTCTTTATCAACAAGATACCTCGGTAAAAGCTTGTGACAGACGAAAATAAATTTTTCTCAAACAAGCAAACCCAAGGGGAAGCTTCTCAAGTACGGAACTCAGGATTCTCCAGCACAATAATCAGACCAAGCTTCATGTGTAAGCTATCGAGATTTCTTCTGCACGATACCCAAACAAAAGATTTGAGCAGAAGCTAACAAGTCCTCCTCAGCAAGCTACTCAGATGGCTTCTCTCGTAAGCCACTCAGTCCACGTTAGTACCATACTATTACACCGTCCTCAGAGGTTATAGGATGAGTTGCCAATGTATGGCATCACCGCTCAAGAATCAGACTCGCAACATTTTGTCAGAAGCACAAATCCGTGAAGGCATGTGTCTTCTTCAGAAATCAAGTGTTCGGCTGCATATGATTTTTATATATGGTGAGCATGCATCCCCAGTCACATCAGTCACTCATACGAGATGCAGCCAGAATCCAGCAGATATACCTAAGAAAGGTACAGATCTCACAACCTCGCGAGTCATGCAAGGGAAAATAAGCAGAGATACATCTCATGAATTACAAGGATCGACAAGAGCTGGAGATGACATCATGGAATCCACAGTCTTGACAATGGTCACTATTACCGCAACTGACCAGGAAATGTCCTACAACCTTGTCACCCTCTGGTATGGATGGCCTCAGCAATGAGCTTTGTACAACTACGAACCCCGTGTATATGTCATATGTGTGCGGACACAGGTCAGGAAACATGCATAAGGAATAATGGCAAAAATATTGCACTAATCCCGTCCATGGTCATACGAAGAATCAAGGACAGGTATGGCCAAGTTATTTTAGTAAGGTGCCCTGACAAAGCAAATCATGACCGTCAGAAGATGAGGCTGACAGCAAAGGTATGATGATTTTTGTGCGACCATCAGGGTCCGGATACCCAAGAGAATCAAAAGCCATAATTTCATATGGATCCACAAAAGCATACTCTCAGCGGCCTACTCTGTTGTACAAGGAATTCATATCCCGCTAACCCGCTTGGAATGGTTGGTGTGGAAAATCCAAATGAATATACCGACAAAATGAGAAAATCAAAAGCCAAGCAAACCAGCTCAGACCCAGTATAACCATCCACGGAATCAAGTACATGGTCAGTCTGTCAGAAAAAGAATTAGTCCGTCAGCTCCCTGTCAGGCGAGTCGCAAGATGTATGACACAACTATAACTCCATACAATGTTATAGTGCTCACGACAAAAGGCAGTCAAATCTTTGGCTTATATCTCAGGCTCGAGCCAAATGAATATATCAAAATAAATCAGTACCGCTTATGAGAAGTCAGATCCCGTCAGAAGATGGCCATAAATAATTCTCAGCATTTATTGGAACCAGAAGGCCTGCATTTATTTGAAGCAACCTCATGACATGAGTAAAAAGGTTTTCATGACCAAAAGAAAATTTATGCTCACATGCATCGGATATTACTGCAGATATGGACGAATCAATGTCAGCAAAATGAGTTGGTATATGAGCAAAAACCCATCCGAATTTGGGGAAAGGTGAAGCAAACCACCCCGAGCAAAGATAATCAAATCATCTAAAATTCACGGGGGAACAACAAATAAAGGAAATGGATATCCGAGTTGGAAACGGTATCCTCAAGTCATACTTGTTCCCTGAGCCACCAAATCTCGAGGACGAGATTTCTTTAAGGGGGGGGAGGTTTGTAACAGCCTGGTTTTTGGCGCTTTTCTTTTTCTTTTTGATTTATTGGTTTTTGCTCTGTTTTTCTTTTTGGAGTGGTTCTGTGGCCTTGTCACCTGGGAGACCATCCTATTTTTCCCTCCCAAGTGGCTCATCATTCTCAAAACCTTGCCAAGATCATGTCACTCCACTGCGTGACCAAACCCTAATTTCTTTTTCTAGGGAATATTCCTTTTTCTATTAAAGGAATAACGCTGAATGCCCTAGGTTGTGAAGCAACCTATATTTCTGTCACTCTTAAAATTCCCAAATAAATTCTAATAAATTGTTTGGGTCATATATTCATCAAATATGGCAAAAAAAATCATTGCCATGTTCAAAAATAATCCTCCAATATTCCTTTTCCAATTCTGCCCTAAATGGCACTTTGCGAAGCAAGTGGTATGTATCTTTGCCCAATTGACCCCAAACTTGTTGGGCATTTATTTATGTCCAAATAATTGCCACATGCGAAATTCAACTTTATTTGCCTAGCCAATCTTCCTTAGTGATTTTTCAAAGTTTTTGTTAAAGAGAAGCCACTGTGAAGGAAGTACTAGCTAGGAGCATCCAAATGAGTTGAAATTTGGCATGACTCTTCCTGTGATCATATCATCCCACTCCTCCAAAATTCAGCTCCATCCAATCAACCATGTGAGCACAACTTCAAATCTTTGTTTCTATCCAAATTTTCTGTTTGTGAAGCAAGTATATTTTATCTTGCTCCACTATGGTTGAAAATATTCCAGGACCTTCTTCCACTCATATAACCTACCTCCACCAATTTTGGGCACATTTTATGTAGCCATTTTCCCTCAGGAATTTTCCTAAGTTTCTGGACAGAGAGGATGCTTGTGAAGGAAGTACCAATTTGGCTTGTCCAATTGTTATGAAATTTATACAGAATCTCTATATGTCCAAATCCCTCAGCCTTGCCAAGTTTCAGCCCAAATGGACTCACCATTTGAGTGCAACATCCTAATCTAGTTTCTGACCTGATTTATGTGGTTGTTAAGCAACTACATTAAATATTTATCCTAATCTTCTCAAACTTACCAGGATGGAAGTCCTTCTTTACCTCATCCTCACAGACAAACTCTTTGGCTCCAAAACATTTTCTGTGAATCTGAAGTTCTTACCCAAGTGTACTGCAGTAAACTTCAGAGGATCTTTACCATTTAACCAAAGAGATTTTCACCAAACTACTACCGTAGCTGAGAGTTACCATGCAAGGACTCACCACTAGACATCAAGTTAGAGCTCATTTCTACCACTACATTCCATTGCACATGGTGACCACGACAATGGCATGCCTATGCACGCGCCCTGTGCACTGCGGGCGCGCCCAGGCATCGTCTGTGCTTCGGCACCCCCGCCCCTCGTCGTCTTCGCGCACGTGAGTGTGTCCCTTGGCTTCGCCTCATCGTCGCCGACCCCCTGGACCCCTCTCCCCCTCCGTCCTCTTCCTCACCAATGCTCGCCACCGAACGCCATGAGAGCACAGTGCTCTGTTTGGCCCCGAGCTCCCCTAGGCCTCTTCCTCCGCTCCCCTGCGTTGCCTACCTCCCCGTGTGACCTCCATTGTGCCTGCTTCGTCGCCTGCCTCCGAGCTCGCGAGCGTGGGCACGCGTCCGCGGCGATGCCATCTCGGCTACTCCCTCCCCTCGCCTATTTAAGGCCACCACGAGACCCCACGTGCTCACCAGCCTCCTCTACTCCCTCCTCTAGACCCCCTCGACCTCTCTCTCGACCTCCAGAGCTCCTCCTCGCCGCACTTGGCCTCCATGGCCGCCGCCTCTGCTCTGCCCTGATTTCGGTGACCCAAGCCCCCCCTCCTCCTAGCCGTTGCCAGAGCCCTCCACCACACCCCTGGAGCCCCTCCGCCGTGTCCCTCCTCCTCTGGTAGCCCCTAGCCGCGAGCCCCGCACTCACCCGAAGCCATCTCCGTCGGAGTCCAAGCCCGCGACGCTCCAGTCCTCCTCGACGTCCGCGCCCTATAGGGACGGGTTCGCCTTGGCCTCCCGAGCACGCCGGTAGGCCGCACGGCCCGAACGGTGGCCGGAGCTGGTCGGACGGGCGCCGAAGCCGCGCCCTCCCCTCTGCCTCGTCGGGCGAACGCGAGGAAGAAGACGATGGCTTCGCCCCAGCTGACCAGTGGGCCCTGGCCCCACATGCCAGTGGACTGGCGTTGACCCAGGCCTGCCTAGCTGGATAAGTGACGGGCCCCACCCCACGGGACCCGCACATCACCGACCCCAAACCCGGTCCCGCCTCTGCCTAGTCAAATAAGTGGAAGCGTATTTCCCCCGAAGGCACTTTCGTTTGAGTGAAAGCGTAAACCATTGCGGCTTCGGCCAAAAATACGCCTTCATTGTCCCGAAATCGTAGTTCCTGGAATGCGCTTTCCGTTTTTCTGTTTTGGCCCAGTCTGTAAAAGTTTCTATTATAGATAGGCCCCTCGCAGAAAAACATTCATATCTTTTTGATCCTAACTCCAAATGAGGTGATTCCAAAGCCCATCTCTTCATCTCGTCGAGCTCGTTCTGTTGGCATCATTTTCATTATGTTTCAACATTATGAAAATGACCATTTTTTTCTTGCCGTTAACCATCCTCTTTCGAGAGAGAAGGGTTTTCCGGTGATTCTCTCTGCGATGTTTCCGCACTTTGTCACGGTGATTTCTTTGACCCCAGGCAAGCCACACCCTCCATTTGCATGATTGCAATGCAATGACATGGTTCCTTATTTGAACTTATTTAAAAGATTGCAGTAGCTATGTATGATCTTGTTCATGGCATTTCTCGGAGTTGTATTTTTATCTTGTTATTGCCATGATATTGTTTGGAGTTCTAGCACTTATATTTTTATGATTATGTGGATGCCATGTTGCCTTTGGATTCTTAGTGGCTATTTTCATGCTAGTATCTGATATTATTTTGGAGTATTACTTTGGATATCATGTTGCCTTTGGATTTATTAGTGGCTAGTGTTAGTTTCATCATGATGCTAGTTGATGTTATGTTCTGGAGAATGATGATGGAGATGATGCTTGCATATAAATCATAGATGGATATTAGTTCTTGATATTTGCGTAGTAGTGTTATCTTTCTTGGATTCTTCATGATAAAGATATTATGATATGCTTGGAGTATTTTTCTATGATGATATTAAGCTTTTGATTATTTGTTGTATATTACTATGACTTGGATTATAGTTTAATAAGTTGATATCAAAGTATCTGTATCACAGTTATAGTTTTGAGAATAAATTCCTTCATTAAGTTGGTCAGGTGCCACTGAACCGGGCTTTCCCCAGTGCAACCACATTTGCCTTTTATGGGAAGGCCCTAATGGGATGCTATTGTCATGCCTCTCACCGGTGCCTCCAACTAGGGAAGGTTATGGGCACGCGCTACCCTGATCAGGTAGTCGGACATAACCTTGTGTGCCCGTAGTTGGATGATAAGCGTTTTTGTCCCCGTTTGGGACGGTTGTTTGTTTTGGCCACGGCGGTGGTCGTTGGTGTCTTTGGTAGACACGGGGCCACCCAGGACTAACCCAGTTGGGAGTAAGTCGGAGTGGCCTGGAGAGTGTCATGGCAGTAGATCGGTTTTGTTGGAACGCCGTTGGTCAACCCGAATGGGAGTGCGAGGCCATGAGTTCCGTGGTGTGGGTACAGTGCACTACCTCTGCAGAGTATATTTGTTTAATCTGTCGATAGCTGCGTCCTCGGTCATGGGCATGGGTTCATACTAGGTCACACCGTTCGATCAACACTGTCACAACCCTAGTTCTGGTATGCACTAGGTTAGCCTTGTTGTTTGCATCATGGTTAATTTTCAAATGAAATTGAAATGAGGACTTGTGAAACCCTCAGAAACCCTATTGAAAATGACCCAAATAAAAGTTGCTCCAAAAAGGACCAAGAAAATGTTCTTGTGGCCCTCTAAAAATATTGGTCAGAGATAAAAATCAAACCAATATTATTAGGAGCTCATAAGAATTTATTTTGGGCATTTGGAATTAATGCAAGAAATATTTGCTTGGATATATAATTATTATATATTTTATATATGTCCAAAATTCTGGTTCTTTATTTTTAGGGGCTTGGATTAATTCCTAGGACCCTGCAAAATAAAATGTCAGAAGGAAAACAAATGATTTAATTTAGAAATTAAATCAAAACAAATGTCAGAAAAAAATAGAAAATAAAAATAAAAAGGGCAGACTTACCTGTGCTGGCCCAGCACAGCACGGCCTGGCCGGCCCAGCTGGCCAGCCCAGCCCGCTCCCTCCCTGTCGTCTTCCTCCCTGCCAGGAGGACGAGCGCGTGCTCGGCACCCGCGGCCACGCGCCACGGCCACCTCCTGCTTCCGCCGCTGCCCGACGCGCCTAGCAGCCTCTGGACGATGCCACGCACCCCCTGGACCCTCTCACTCCCCCTCGGTCCCTTCTCCCCTCTCCTGGTGCTCTTCCTCGCGAACGCCCGAACGCCATCGTCGCGGCCGCTCGCCGTAGCCGTGGCCACCGTCCCCCTCTCGCCTCGCCGGAGTGCCCAGAAGCTCCGCCCCGTTCCTCTCCTTCTCCTCGCCAAGCTGCCCGACGTCAGAAGCCCCTGGAGCGCCGTCGTCGACCTCGTCTTCAACCTGCGGCCGTGGAGATCGCCGGCGACTGTGTGCCCACTCCGACGCGTCCCCGAGCTCGCTGACGACGCCATCAAGATCGCCGTGAGCTCCTCTTCTTTCCCCCCTTCTCCCGTGCTCGCGCCTGTCCCCTAGCCCCGATTCCTCCCGCGGCCGAGAGCTTCTCGCCGCCGGCCATGGTGTAGCCGTGGCCACAGCCGCACGAGCTCACAACGGAGCACGTCATCGTGCTCAGGAAGCCCCCAGGAACCCAACGCACCCACTCCCTCGCCTTCACGTGCACCGCAGCACCTAAACCGACGAGGCCCGAACTCCGGCCGCCGTTCGGCTCGACGCCGACGACGATTCCGGCCACCCCAACTGCTGCCGCTTAGTGCGTTGGATGCGCAAGAGCCTGCGCATCCTGTAGATGCCCTCCGCCGCTCGAATGGTCGACGGAGGCGATTTTCCGACGCCCTCCGCCGCATTCGGCCTCGCCGGCGGCTAACCGCCGGTGGGTTTGACCCAAACCCACCGGGTTTGACTTCCCCTGAGTCTATGACATGTGGGGCTAGCCTTGACTAATTTTTAGTTTAGGGTTTAATTAAGTTTTAATTACTGACATTAATCTAATTAGACACTGACATGTGGGCCCCTTGTCTATTTAGTTTAGTTTTAAACTTTAGTTAATTAACTGAGTCACTTACCAGTGGGACCCACTGTCAGGTTTGACTCTGGACCAGCTCTTTGACCTGCTGACGTCATGTTTGTGTCATGCTGACGCAGTATTCCAATTCTGGCATTTAAATAAATCTTAAATGATTTATTTATTTCAGAAATTGGTTTAAACTTCAAAAATTCACAGAAATTCAACCGTAGCTCAGAATGAAATAATTTATATATGAAAAATTATAAGAAAAATTCAATCTATCCATCTGTACCATTTTCATGCATGACAAATGAAGTTAAACCTACTGTTTATTTGAAAACACATATTTGGCATTTAGAATGCTTATTTTAAAATTGCATTTGAACCCTTGGCTCAAATGGACTTCTTTCAAATTGAATGCTAGTTGCACTAGCTCAAACAACATCATAACTTCATGCCATATTCATGCATCATATTGTTGCATATGCTTGTGTCTGATTGTTGGCACCGTTCTTCTCGATAGGTCCAGCTCCGGAGACCGATCCAGAGTACCTGTCAGAGGAGCAGTGCTCTGCACGTTGTTTTACCAGGCAAGCAAACCCCCTTGTTCATTCCGATACAATCCCTCTCTCGCTCCTGCTCCCTGTTATTGCATTAGGACAACAACGACTTCACCTGCTACTTTATGCTGCGGTAGTTGAACCCATTCCTCTGCATGACCTGTCTTTCCACAGTAAATAGTTGAAACCCACTAGCATGTGTAGGAGTTGATTGAAGCCATGATGTGATCTTACCATGCCTTGCTTGCTATTGCTTAGAGTGTGTCAGGTCTGATTCATCGGGAATGAATTAGAGTGAAATGATATGTTCTGATGCTGAGGGTTAAGTGTGTGAACACGTTTCGGTAAAGGTAGTGGTGAGAGGCCATGTAGGAGTACATGGTGGGTTGTCTCACTGGAACCGTCCCTGAGAACTGAGTTCTGTGTATGTTGTCCAATGATCAACTACTACCATGCATTGGAATGCTTAAGTGCCCCTCTCGACTTATTAATCAACATGATCTCTGTCCAGGAGTTGCAACTAGTTTCTGGTGTTTGTAGGTAGTGTTATTTCTCTACCAGGTGGCACCCGGAAGGGTGGGCTTGGGACAGACTAGGCACACATGGCCCGGTGTACCGAGTGGCACCCGGATGGTGGGCTCGGGAACCCTGTACACATCGTTTGGGTCCGTGATGGAAACCTCGGCCGGACTCCCTTGCGGATGGAACCCGAATAGGCGATAAACCTGGACGAGAGACTTGTGTGGTTAGTCAGGTCGTGGCCGACACCCTCCCCAGGCTTCCGCTTGAAGGTTGCCGAGATACACGACGTGTACCTGGCGGTAAGTGGCGAGAGCGTGTGTGAAGAAGTACACCCCTGCAGGGTTATCATAATCTATTCGAATAGCCGGGTCCGCGGATATGGACTTCTTGGATGCTTACGTGGTACATAGACAACTTGAAGTGGATACTCTAAAATACTCAAGACAAGTGTGAGTACTATGGATGGCCTTCTCGTAGGGAGACGGGAATGAATCCATAGTGGTGTATTGTGTGGTGCTTAGTGGACTCGTGTGCGCCACCTCAAAGAGTTACCAACAATCGTAGAATAGGATAGCCACTGAGTCAAAGCTGGCTTGCTGCAACTAAACCCCACCTTGCCTTCTTGATACAAGTGCATGTATGATAGAATTTGATGTAAGTCTTGCTGAGTACCCTTGTACTCATGTTTGCTTAATTTATGTTTTGCAGATAGGATTGATGTCTCACTAGTAGTTCCGCTTGGACTTCGACAAGTAGCTTGATACCTCAGCTACGATCTTGGACGAGTGTTGTAGATAGTCAGGCTCTTCAGCCTTTTTCATTTGTAGATGTCTGTACTCAGACATGTAGTGCTTCCGCTTATTGCTTGTATGCTCTGAATGTTGGGTCATGAGACCCATGTTTGTAATACTTGGCTCCTCGGAGCCTAATGAATAAATACTTTGTTTATTAGAGTCTTGTTGTGATGCCATGTTGTATTTGCACATATTGAGCATATTGCGTGTATGTTATTGAAATGCTTGGTATGTGTGGGATCCGACACCTAGTTGTTTACCCTTGGTAGCCTATCTTACAGGAAAATGTCTCCTAGTGTTTTCCACTGAGCCTTGGTAGCTTGCTACTGCTCCGGAACACTTAGGGTGACCGGCATGTGTCCTTCTTCGTTCCTGTGTCTGTCCCTTAGGGGAAATGTCACGCGTTGTTCCTTTAAGTCCTTGTAGCTTGCTACGACTTGGGTTCATACGTTGCTGACCGACACGTTCGTTGCTGGGTCATGAATGCCTGTCTCTGTAATTTAGTGCCACTTTTGGTTTATAACTGGTCATGTCGGCCCGGGTTCTCTGTCATATGGATGCTAGCGACACTATCATATACGTGAGCCAAAATGCGCAAACGGTCCCGGGCCAGGTAAGGTGGCACCCGTGGGGATATCGTGCGTGAGGCCGCAAAGTGATATGGTGTGTTACATGCTAGACCGGTGTGACTTAGGATCGGGGTCCCGACAGCATTGGTATCAGAGCCTGACTGCCTGTAGGATTACCAAGCCAAAATGGTCGAAGTTGAGTCTAGAAATTCTTTAGTTATATAAGGGAATTGATTGTGGAAGGGAACGTAAGGCTCTTTTACTCCTCATACCTCATGTCTTCTGATCTGAGTCATCTTACTTTTCCTACGGGGTTAAGTAACTAGGCTTTCTTTTCCGTCTATCAGGATCACGAGTTACTACTCCGTAGTCCCCTAGGATTGGTTGATCAGAGTCCTACTCCCGTTTCTAGTTCTTCCAGTATAGTTTGTTTAGTACTAACACAGTACCTTGAGTGATGATGTTGAGATGTTGTACTACCCTTTGCTAGAAGGATGTCTCATTTTGAGCATTTTACTGCCGTTATGCTGCCGGAATTATCCTAGTAGTTCGAGAGATACTAATTTCTTGTTCTACCTTATGCATCCTAGTTGTTGATGTTTCCGTCTTCGGTTTCGCTTCTCAGGATGTCTTCAGTTAAGCGAAGCTCAGCTGCTCGTAGACAGAACCACGGAGGTGGTAGGGATGAGGAGGATCCTCCCGACCAGCCTTCGCTGGCGGAGTTAATGTTAGAGATGGAGAGAAACAAGCGTGAGTCTAACCGCTTGTTGGCACGTATTGAGGAGAACACCGCACATTAGTGCAAGGAATCAGCAACCATCCATGACTTCATTCGTCTAAAACCACCCACCTTCCATCATCCCATTGAGCCACTCGACGCAGATGACTGGCTCCGTAGTATCACTCACAAGCTGCGTTCTGCAAACGTAGCTGAAGATGACAAGGTCATCTATGCCACTTATCACCTGGAAGGTCCTGCTAGTCTTTGGTGGCAGAACTATGAGGCCATGATTCCAGCTGGCCAGATTCCTACCTGGAGAGATTTCACCGAGGCTTTTCGTGAGCATCATATCCCTCAAGCCCTTATCGATCATAAGAGAGAAGAGTTCTGTAGTCTTACACAGGCTAAGATGGCTGTTGATGCTTATAGTCGAGAGTTTGAGAACCTCGTCCGCTATGCTACAGAAGAAGTGTCCACGGACGCCAAGAAGCAGGATAGGTTCCGGAAGGGTCTCAACCCCAAACTGCGTCGTGATCTCCACTTGCATCATTGCAACATGTTCCAGGCTCTTGTGAACAAGGTCATCAATGCAGAGACAGCTCAACTCACTTACGAGGAGTCTCGTAAGCACACCCTTGATTTGGGATCTTCCTCCGGTACTAGTTACCAGAAGCCCGGATTTGGGTTCCGAACTCTGATCTTCCACCCACTTATCCTCCGAGGCCATCTTGTGTGGTACCTTATCCAGCTCAGTCTTATGCTCCACCCAAGCCTATTGGCAGACCGCTTGTCAATGCGGGTCCACGACCTACCTCAGGGACTTGCTTTACATGCGGAAAGCCAGGACACTATGCACGTGACTGTTCTCAGGCCAGTCTTGCTCCACCCCAGCCCGAGAAGTCCGTTCTTCGTTGTAAGACACCACGCAAGACTATCATTGCAAATCCAGCTCCCACTAAACATGGACGTGTGCATCACGTCTCAGCTAAAGACGCTCATGATGATCCAAATGTGGTTCTTGGTACACTCCTTGTCAATTGCCATCCGGCTTCGGTTCTGTTCGATACCGGAGCATCTCACTCCTTCATCTCTGAAGGCTATGCTCGTTTGCACGACATGTCATTTTGTGACATGCCAACTCCGCTCGAAATCCAAACCCCGGGGTCTAGATGGCAAACTACCAGAATAAGCCATGGTAATGGAATCCTTGCTGACAGACTTGTATTCCTTGCCTCACTCATAGCCCTCAAGTCTTCAGATATTAACATCATCTTGGGTATGGACTGGATGACAGCTCATCATGCCAAGATCGATTGTTACACTAGGTCTGTTCAGCTTACACACCCATCTGGCAAGATAGTCACTGTCTCCACTAGAGTTGCAAAGCGTCAACTCTATTCTCTTAATGCCAGCCCCCTTCCAGACCTTGAAGATATCCCGGTAGTCCGAGACTTTCCGGATGTCTTTCCAGAAGAACTATCACGTGTTCCACCTGATAGGGATGTAGAGTTCGTCATAGATCTTATCCCAGGAACTGTTCCAATTTCTAGGAGACCTTATAAGATGGCACCCCTAGAACTAGCTGAGCTTAAGAAACAACTTGATGAGTCCTTGCAAAAGGGTTTTATTCGTCCTAGTTCTTCTCCTTGGGCTTGTCCCGTCCTCTTCGTTAAGAAGAAGGATGGCATGGAACGGATGGTTGTAGATTATCGTCCCGTTAATTTGGTCACGATAAAGAACAAGTATCCCCTCCCCAGGATCAACGACCTGTATGATCAGCTCGATGGATCCTCAGTCTTCTCCAAAATGGATTTGAGGTTAGGCTACCATCAAATCAAAATTAAAAACGGAGACATTCCTAAGACGGCTTTTGTCACTTGTTATGGCCAGTACGAGTACACCGTCATGTCTTTCGGTCTAACCAATGCTCCAGCCACTTTCTCCCGCTTGATGAACTCAATCTTCATGGAGTATTTGGATAAGTTCGTCGTGGTTTACCTCGATGATATTCTTATTTACTCGAAAAACGAGGAAGAGCATGCCGAACATCTTAGACTTGTTCTAGAAAAACTCAGAGAGCACCGCCTTTATGCCAAGTTCTCCAAGTGCGAATTTTGGTTGCCAGAAGTGACCTATCTCGGCCACGTAATCTCAGGGAAAGGCATTGCTGTCAATCCTGAGAGAGTTTAGGCCGTCCTTGATTGGACTCCGCCTGAAACAGTTAAACAAGTTAGGAGTTTCCTTGGTTGTAGCCAGCTATTGTCGCCGCTTTGTTGAAAACTTCTCGAAAGTGGCCAAACCTCTCACAGAACTTCTTAAGAAAGATAAAAAGTTTGAGTGGTCCCCACAGTGTGAACACAGTTTTTAGGAACTGAAAAGACGCCTGACCTCTGCTCCCATACTTGTGCCACCGGATTTCACTAAGGACTTTGTTATCTACTGTGATGCCTCACGACAGGGACTAGGTTGCATTCTTATGCAGGATCGTCGTGTGATTGCCTATGCATCTCGACAGTTGCATCCACATGAGGAGAATTATCCTACACATGATCTAGAGCTTGCAGCTGTGGTCTATGCACTTAAGACCTGGCGGCATTACCTCCTTGGTAATCGTTGCGAGATCTACACCGATCACCAGAGTCTCAAGTATATCTTCACCCAACCAGATTTGAACCTTAGGCAAAGACGTTGGTTGGAGTTGATCTCAGATTACGACTTAGGAATTACCTACACCCCAGGCAAGGGAAATGTCATGGCTGATGCGCTAAGTCGCAAGACCTATTGCAACAATCTCATGTTGCAGCAGGGCCAACCACTTCTTCATGAGGAACTATGTAAGCTTAACCTTCACATTGCTCCTCGCAGATTCCTTTCTACCTTGGTGGCGAAACCTACTCTTGAGGATCAGATCATTTCTGACCAGAAGTTTGATAGGGGTGTTGTCCGCATCAAGAGAAACATTAAAAGGGGAGTTGGTGGATGTTTCTCTATGGATGATCGAGGTGTTGTTTTCTTCCAGAATCGCCTGGTGGTTCCCAAGAATCAACACCTGCGACAATTGATCCTTAAAGAGGCTCATGAATCTCCTCTCACGATTCATCCCGGTAGTACTAAGATGTATCAGGACCTACGCCAGAGGTTCTGGTGGACTAGGATGAAGAGAGAAATTGCTGAATTCATTGCTAAATGTGACGTTTGTCGTCGCGTTAAGGCAGAACATCAAAGACCTGCTGGCACCCTTCAGCCTCTAGCTATTCCTGAGTGGAAATGGGATAAAGTTGGTATGGACTTCATCACCGGCTTTCCCAGGACCAAGAGAGGGAATAATGCTATCTTCGTAGTCATTGATCGTCTCTCCAAAGTGGCTCACTTCCTACCTGTTCGAGAGAGTATCACCGCTAGTCAGCTTGCTGACTTGTATATTTCTCGAATAGTGTCACTTCATGGTGTCCCACTAGAGATCAATTCAGACCGTGGTAGTCATTTCACTTCTCATTTCTGGGAGAGTTTCCAGACTGCCATGGGCACCCATCTTTCTTTCAGTACCGCTTTCCACCCTCAGTCAAGTGGTCAAGTGGAACGAGTTAACCAAATTCTCGAAGACATGCTTAGAGCTTGCGTTATCTCTTTCGGTATGGATTGGGAGAAATGTCTTCCTTTCGCCGAGTTTGCTTATAACAATAGCTATCAATCTAGTCTCAAGCAAGCTCCTTTTGAGATACTCTATGGACGAAGATGTCGAACACCTTTGAACTGGTCAGAAACCGGTGAAAGACAATTCTTTGGACCGGATATGATCCAGGAAGCAGAAGAGCAAGTTCGTATCATTCGTGAGAATTTGAAAACAGCCCAGTCTCGTCAGAAGAGCCAATATGATCGTCATCATAAGGAAGTGGCTTACGAGGTTGGTGACAAAGCTTATCTTCGGGTTACTCCTTTGAAGGGTACCCATCGTTTCGGTATCAAGGGCAAGTTGGCTCCTCGTTACATTGGTCCTTTTCACATTCTTGCTAAACGAGGAGAGGTTGCCTACCAATTGGAACTACCCCCACATCTTTCTCGAGTTCATGATGTCTTCCACGTCTCTCAACTCAGGCGTTGCTTCTCGGATCCCATCCGCGGAGTGGACCACGAAACGCTTGATCTCCAAGATAACCTCACATATCGAGAGTATCCCGTTCGCATTCTGGATCAAGCAGAGCGTGTCACTCGACGTCATAACATCAAGTTTCTCAAGGTTCAGTGGTCTCATCATTCCGAGAGAGAAGCTACCTGGGAGCGAGAAGATCGTCTCCGACTGGAGTACCCCACCTTCTTTCCGCCTACTCCTGAATCTCGGGACGAGATTCTTTCGAGTGGAGGCGAGTTGTCACAACCCTAGTTCTGGTATGCACTAGATTAGCCTTGTTGTTTGCATCATGGTTAATTTTCAAATGAAATTGAAATGAGGACTTGTGAAACCCTCAGAAACCCTATTGAAAATGACCCAAATAAAAGTTGCTCCAAAAAGGTCCAAGAAAATGTTCATGTGGCCCTCTAAAAATATTGGTCAGAGATAAAAATCAAACCAATATTATTAGGAGCTCATAAGAATTTATTTTGGGCATTTGGAATTAATGCAATAAATATTTGCTTGGATATATAATTATTATATATTTTATATATGTCCAAAATTCTGGTTCTTTATTTTTAGGGGCTTGGATTAATTCCTAGGTCCCTGCAAAATAAAATGTCAGAAGGAAAACAAATGATTTAATTTAGAAATTAAATCAAAACAAATGTCAGAAAAAAATAGAAATGAAAAATAAAAAGGGCAGACTTACCTGTGCTGGCCCAGCACAGCACGGCCTGGCCGGCCCAGCTGGCCAGCCCAGCCCGCTCCCTCCCTGTCGTCTTCCTCCCTGCCAGGAGGACGAGCGCGTGCTCGGCGCCCGCGGCCACGCGCCACGGCCACCTCCTGCTTCCGCCGCTGCCCGACGCGCCTAGCAGCCTCTGGACGACGCCACGCACCCCCTGGACCCTCTCACTTCCCCTCGGTCCCTTCTCCCCTCTCCTGGTGCTCTTCCTCGCGAACGCCCGAACGCCACCGTCGCCGCCGCTCGCCGTAGCCGTGGCCACCGTCCCCCTCTCGCCTCGCCGGAGTGCCCAGAAGCTCCACCCCGTTCCTCTCCATCTCCTCGCCAAGCTGCCCGACGTCAGAAGCCCCTGGAGCGCCGTCGTCGACCTCGTCTTCAACCTGCGGCCGTGGAGATCGCCGGCGACCGTGCGCCCGCTCCGACGCGTCCCCGAGCTCGCTGACGACGCCATCAAGATCGCCGTGAGCTCCTCTTCTTTTCCCCCCTTCTCCCGTGCTCGCGCCTGTCCCCTAGCCCCGATTCCTCCCGCGGCCGAGAGCTTCTCGCCGCCGGCCATGGTGTAGCCGTGGCCACAGCCGCACGAGCTCACAACGGAGCACGTTATCGTGCTCAGGAAGCCCCCAGGAACCCAACGCACCCACTCCCTCGCCTTCACGTGCACCGCAGCACCTAAACCGACGAGGCCCGAACTCCGGCCGCCGCTGGGCTCGACGCCGGCGACTATTCCGGCCACCCCAACTGCTGCCGCTTAGTGCGTTGGATGCGCAAGAGCCTGCGCATCCTGTAGATGCCCTCCGCCGCTCGAATGGTCGACGAAGGCGATTTTCCGACGCCCTCTGCCGCATTCGGCCTCGCCGGCGGCTAACCGCCGGTGGGTTACCCACCGGGTTTGACTTCCCCTGAGTCTATGACATGTGGGGCCAGCCTTGACTAATTTTTAGTTTAGGGTTTAACTAAGTTTTAATGACTGACATTAATCTAATTAGACACTGACATGTGGGCCCCTTGTCTATTTAGTTTAGTTTTAAACTTTAGTTAATTAACTGAGTCACTGACCAGTGGGACCCACTGTCAGGTTTGACTCTGGACCAGCTCGATGACCTGCTAACGTCATGTTTGTGTCATGCTGACGCAGTATTCCAATTCTGGCATTTAAATAAATCTTAAATGATTTATTTATTTCAGAAATTGGTTTAAACTTCAAAAATTCACAGAAATTCAACCGTAGCTCAGAATGAAATAATTTATATATGAAAAATTATAAGAAAAATTCAATCTATCCATCTGTACCATTTTCATGCATGACAAATGAAGTTAAACCTACTGTTTATTTGAAAACACATATTTGGCATTTAGAATGCTTATTTTAAAATTGCATTTGAACCCTTGGCTCAAATGGACTTCTTTCAAATTGAATGCTAGTTGCACTAGCTCAAACAACATCATAACTTCATGCCATATTCATGCATCATATTGTTGCATATGCTTGTGTCTGATTGTCGGCACCGTTCTTCTCGATAGGTCCAGCTCCGGAGACCGATCCAGAGTACCTGTCAGAGGAGCAGTGCTCTGCACGTTGTTTTACCAGGCAAGCAAACCCCCTTGTTCATTCCGATACAATCCCTCTCTCGCTCCTGCTCCCTGTTATTGCATTAGGACAACAACGACTTCACCTGCTACTTTATGCTGCGGTAGTTGAACCCATTCCTCTGCATGACCTGTCTTTCCACAGTAAATAGTTGAAACCCACTAGCATGTGTAGGAGTTGATTGAAGCCATGATGTGATCTTACCATGCCTTGCTTGCTATTGCTTAGAGTGTGTCAGGTCTGATTCATCGGGAATGAATTAGAGTGAAATGATATGTTTTGATGCTGAGGGTTAAGTGTGTGAACACGTTTTGGTAAAGGTAGTGGTGAGAGGCCATGTAGGAGTACATGGTGGGTTGTCTCACTGGAACCGTCCCTGAGAACTGAGTTCTGTGTATGTTGTCCAATGATCAACTACTACCATGCATTGGAATGCTTAAGTGCCCCTCTCGACTTATTAATCAACATGATCTCTGTCCAGGAGTTGCAACTAGTTTCTGGTGTTTGTAGGTAGTGTTATTTCTCTACCAGGTGGCACCCGGAAGGGTGGGCTTGGGACAGACTAGGCACACGTGGCCCGGTGTACCGAGTGGCACCCGGATGGTGGGCTCGGGAACCCTGTACACATCGTTTGGGTCCGTGATGGAAACCTCGGCCGGACTCCCTTGCGGATGGAACCCGAATAGGCGATAAACCTGGACGAGAGACTTGTGTGGTTAGTCAGGTCGTGGCCGACACCCTCCCCAGGCTTCCGCTTGAAGGTTGCCGAGATACACGACGTGTACCTGGCGGTAAGTGGCGAGAGCGTGTGTGAAGAAGTACACCCCTGCAGGGTTATCATAATCTATTCGAATAGCCGGGTCCGCGGATATGGACTTCTTGGATGCTTACGTGGTACATAGACAACTTGAAGTGGATACTCTAAAATACTCAAGACAAGTGTGAGTACTATGGATGGCCTTCTCGCAGGGAGACGGGAATGAATCCATAGTGGTGTATTGTGTGGTGCTTAGTGGACTCGTGTGCGCCACCTCAAAGAGTTACCAACAATCGTAGAATAGGATAGCCACTGAGTCAAAGCTGGCTTGCTGCAACTAAACCCCACCTTGCCTTCTTGATACAAGTGCATGTATGATAGAATTTGATGTAAGTCTTGCTGAGTACCCTTGTACTCATGTTTGCTTAATTTATGTTTTGCAGATAGGATTGATGTCTCACTAGTAGTTCCGCTTGGACTTCGACAAGTAGCTTGATACCTCAGCTACGATCTTGGACGAGTGTTGTAGATAGTCAGGCTCTTCAGCCTTTTTCATTTGTAGATGTTTGTACTCAGACATGTAGTGCTTCCGCTTGTTGCTTGTATGCTCTGAATGTTGGGTCATGAGACCCATGTTTGTAATACTTGGCTCCCCGGAGCCTAATGAATAAATACTTTGTTTATTAGAGTCTTGTTGTGATGCCATGTTGTATTTGCACATATTGAGCATATTGCGTGTATGTTATTGAAATGCTTGGTATGTGTGGGATCCGACACCTAGTTGTTTACCCTTGGTAGCCTATCTTACAGGGAAATGTCTCCTAGTGTTTTCCACTGAGCCTTGGTAGCTTGCTACTGCTCCGGAACACTTAGGCTGACCGGCATGTGTCCTTCTTCGTTCCTGTGTCTGTCCCTTAGGGGAAATGTCACGCGTTGTTCCTTTAAGTCCTTGTAGCTTGCTACGACTTGGGTTCATACGTTGCTGACCGACACGTTCGTTGCTGGGTCATGAATGCCTGTCTCTGTAATTTAGTGCTACTTTTGGTTTATAACTGGTCATGTCGGCCCGGGTTCTCTGTCATATGGATGCTAGCGACACTATCATATACGTGAGCCAAAATGCGCAAACGGTCCCGGGCCAGGTAAGGTGGCACCCGTGGGGATACCGTGCGTGAGGCCGCAAAGTGATATGGTGTGTTACATGCTAGACCGGTGTGACTTAGGATCGGGGTCCCGACAAACACTCAAATGACGGAATAACAAAATGAATTATAGGTGATTTTATAAATTGATATTTTGAGTAGTGCAGGATATTGATGACGTTGGAGACCAAGTGTTGGTCATGGTAGTGATCGCCGGAAAGATCACAGTTTGATCACGAGGTGATCAAGATGGTATATTACTTGGCCGGTTAGCCAAGAGAGATATGGCTATGTAAATTTGAGATGGTGATTTGTCAGTATTGTATCAGTTTCATACCATGCTTAGTAGTTGCTTCATTATGGTAGTTAGTTTCATACCATGCTTAGTAGTGGCTTCATCATGATAGTTGTTAATCAATTAACCTGTTAATGCTATGTTATTGTTTTGCCTTGATGCTTTTGGTTGTTGTGAGCTTGCAAGTACATTCAATGTAATTACCTGGCGTGTCATGCCAGATTGCAGGTGATGCCATGATTGCTTGCTTGCTTGTCAAGGTTGCCGTGCGTGCGAGCTAGATCGTGTCCTAGCCAGAGTCCCTGCAGAGTGGAGTTCACCACCTTCATCGTTGTTCCGCTGCTAGAAGTATTCCGCTGCTACGAGTTGTTCCGTTGCTAGCATAGAGCAAGTGTAGTATCACCGGCGTAGTGTCGCCGTGATGATGTGCTTCTTTGTAACATCATACCCTTGTAGTATTATTCTTGTAATAAGAGTTGATTTGTTCTGTGTCAAGCAGTACCATTTTCTAGAGACTTCTCCTCGATCTCTGGGCTGGAAAACGGGGCGTTCCGGTTTCTCTAAGCCGTGGTGCCACAACATCATAGATTGCACCATATCAAATAAAGTACGGTTTATGACGTTCACACACACCATTACGCTGTGGTGTTCCGGGTGGCGTGAGGTGTGAAACTATTCCACATTGTTTCAAATGAAGACCAAACTCGTAACTCAAATATTTGTCTCCGCAATCAGATCGTAGAAACATTATTTTCTTGTTACGATGATTCTCTACTTCACTCTGAAATTTATTTGAACTTTTCAAATGTTTCAGACTTGTGCTATATCAAGTAGATATACCCATATCTGCTCAAATCATCTGTGAAGGTCAGAAAATAACGATACCCGCCGCGAGCCTCAACACTCATCGGTCCACATACATCATTATGTATGATTTCCAACAAATCTGTTGCTCGCTCTATTGTTCCGGAGAACGGATTTTTAGTCATCTTGCCCACGAGGCATGGTTCGCAAGCACCAAGTGATTCATAATCAAGTGATTCCAAAAGTCCATCTGCATGGAGTTTCTTCATGCGCTTTACACCAATATGACCTAAACGACAGTGCCACAAATAAGTAGCACTATCATTATCAAATTTGCATCTTTTGGCTTCAATATTATGAATATGTGTATTACTACGATTAAGATCCAACAAACTATTTTCATTGGGTGTATGACCATCGAAGGTTTTATTTATGTAAACATAACAACAATTATTATATGACTTTAAATGAATAATCGTATTGCAACAAACTTGATCAAATCATATTCATGCTCAATGCAAATGCCAAATAAGATTTATTTAGGTTTTACACTAGTCCCGAAAGTATAGGGAGTGTGCGATGATGATCATATCAATCTTGGAACCACTTCCAGCATGCATCGTCACATCACCCTTAACTAGTATGTGTTCATTCTGCAACTCCCGTTTTAAGTTACTAATTTTAGCAACTGGACCGGTATCAAATAGACAGGGGTTGCTATGAACACTAGTAAAGTACACATCAATAATCTGTATATCAAATATACCTTTGTTCACTTTGCCATCCTTCTTATCCGCCAAGTATCTAGGGCAGTTCCACTTCCAGTGACCATTTCCTTTGCAGTAGAAGCACTTAGTTTCAGGCTTGAGTTTAGCTTTGGGTTTCTTCACGGGATTGACAACTTGCTTGTAATTCTTCTTGAAGTTCCCCTTCTATCCCTTTGCCCTTTACTTGAAACAAGCGGTCTTGTTAACCATCAACACTTGATGCTCTTTCTTGATTTCTACCTTCACTGATTTCAGCATCGCGAAGAGCCCGGGAATTACTTTCGTCATCCCTTGCATATTATAGTTCATCACGAAGTTCTAGTAACTTGGAGATAGTGACCAAAGAACTTTGTCAATTACTATCTTATCTGGAAGATTAACTCCCACTTGATTCAAGCAATTGTAGTACCCAGAGAATCTAAGCACATGCTCACTGGTTGAGCTATTCTCCTCCATCTTGTAGGCAAAGTACTGTCAGAGGTCTCATACCTCTTGATACGGGCATGAGTATGAAATACCAATTTCAACTCTTAGGAACATCTTACATGCTCCGTGGCATTCAAAACATTTTTGAAGTCCCGTTCTAAGCCATAAAGCATGGTGCACTAAACTATCAAGTAGTCATCATACCGAGCTTTTGTCAAAACGTTCATAGTGTCTGCATCTGCTCCTGCAATAGGTTTGTCACCTAGCGGTGCATCAAGGACATAATTCTTCTATGCAACAATGAGGATAATCCTGAGATCACGGACCTAGTCCGTATCATTGCTACGAACATCTTTCAACTTAGTTTTCTCTAGGAACATATAAAAAACATAGGGGGGTATAACGCGAGCTATTGATCTACAACATAGTTTGCAAATACTATCAGGACTAAGTTCATGATAAACTAAAGTTTAATTAATCATATTACTTAAGAAATCCCACTTAGATAGACATCCCTCAAGTCATCTAAATGATCACGTGATCCAAATCAACTAAACCATGTCCGATCATCACGTGAGATGGAGTACTTTTCAATGGTGAGCATCTTATGTTGATCATATCTACTATATGGTTCACGCTCGACCTTTCGGTCTCCAGTGTTCCGAGGCCATGTCTGTACATGCTAGGCTCGTCAAGTTTGACCCGAATATTCTGCATGTGCAAAACTGTCTTACACCCATTGTATTTGAACGTAGAGCTTATCACACCCGATCATCACGTGGTGTCTCGGCACGATGAACTTTCGCAACGGTGCATACTCAGGGAGAACACTTGTACCTTGAAATTTTGTAAGCGATCATCTTATAATGCTACTGTCGTTCTAAGCAAAATAAGAAGCATAATAAGATAAACATCACATGCAATCAAAATATGTGACATGATATGGCCATCATCATCTTGTGCTTTTGATCTCCATCTCCAAAGCATCGTCATGATCTCCATCGTCACTGGCTAGACACCATGATCTTCATCGTAGCGTCATGGTCGTCTCGCCAACTACTGCTACTACTACTATTGCTAACTCATAGTGATAAAATAAATCAATTACATGGCCTTCATAATTCATACAAAAAAGAGATGACCATAAGGCTCCTGCCGGTTGCAGATAATTTACAAAACATGATCATCTCATACAATAATGTATAACTTATCACGTCTTGACCATATCACATCATGACATGCCCTGCAAAAACAAGTTAGACGTCCTCTACTTTGTTTTTGCAAGTTTTACGTGGCTGCTACGGGCTTAGCAAGAACCGTTCTTACCTACGCATACAAAACCACAATGATTTTTCGTCAAGTATGTGATGTTTTAACCTTCACAAGGACCGGGCGTAGCCACACTCGATTCAACTAAAGTGAGAGAGACAGACACCCGCCAGTCACCTTTAAGCAACGAGTGCTCGTAACGGTGAAACCAGTATCACGTAAGCGTATGCGTAATGTCAGTCCGGGCCGCTTCATCTCATAATACCGCCGAATCAAAGTATGACATGCTGGTAAGCAGTATGGCTATTATCGCTCACAACTCATTGTGTTCTACTCGTGCATATCATCTATGCAAAGACCTGGCTCTGATACCACTATTGGGGAATGTAGTATTTCAAAAAAAAAAATCTACGATCACGCAAGATCTATCTACTAGATGCATAGCAACGAGAGGGGAGAGTGTGTCTACGTACCCTCGTAGACCGAAAGCAGAAGCGTCTAGTGACGCGGTTGATGTAGTCGAACGTCTTCGCGATCCAACTGATCCAAGCACCGAACGTACGGCACCTCCGCGTTCAGCACACGTTCAGCTCAATGACGTCCCACGAGCTCTTGATCCAGTTGAACTTCACGGGAGTGTTTCATCAGCACGATGGCGTGGTGACGGTGATGATGAAGCTACTGGCGCGGGGCTTCGCCTAAGCACTGCAACGATATGATCGAGGTGTGTATCTGTGGGGAGGGGCACCACACACGGCTAAAATCAACTTGTGTATCTTTGGGGTGCCCCCTCCCCACATATATAAAGGAGGGAGGGAGGAGGAGGCCAACCAAGGGAGGAGGCGCACCGAGGGAGGGGTAGTCCTACTCCAAGTAGGATTGGCCCTCCTTTCCTATTCCTACTAGGAGAAGGGAGGGAAAGAGGAGAAGAAGGAAAGAGGGGGGCCGCCCCTAGCCCTAAACCAATTCGGTTTGGGCCTTGGGGGGCACGCCCCACATCTCCCTTGGTGCCCTCTTCCTCCACTATGGCCCAATAAGGCCCATAGACTCCCCGGGGGTTCCGGTAACCTCCCGGTACTCCAAAAAATACCCGATACACTTCGGAACCATTCCGGTGTCCGAATATAACTTTCCAATATATCAATTTGTATGTCTCGACCATTTCGAGACTCCCCATCATGTCCGTGATCACATCCGGGACTCCGAACTACCTTCGGTACATCAAAACACATAAACTCATAATACCGATCGTCATCGAACGTTAAGCGTGCGGACCCTACGGGTTCGAGAACTATGTAGACATGACCGAGACTCATCTCCGGTCAATAACCAATAGCGGAACCTGGATGCTCATATTGGTTCCTACATATTCTACGAAGATCTTTATCTGTCAAATCGCATAACAACATACGTTGTTCCCTTTGTCATCGGTATGTTACTTGCCAGAGATTCGATCGTCGGTATCATCATACCTAGTTCCATCTAATTACCGGCAAGTCTCTTTACTCGTTATGTAATACATTATCTCGTGACTAACTCATTAGTCATTTTCTTGCAAGGCTTATTATGATGTGTATTACCGAGAGGGCCCAGAGATATCTCTCCGACACTCGGAGTGACAGATCCTATTCTTGATCTATGCCAACACCACAAATACCTTCGGAGACACCTGTAGAGCATCTTTATAATCACCCAGTTATGTTGTTATGTTTGATAGCACACAAGGTGTTCCTACGATATTCGGGAGTTGCATAATCTCATAGTCATAGGAACATGTATAAGTCATGAAGAAAGCAAATAGCAGTAAAACTAAATGATCAAGTTGCTAAGCTAACGTATGGGTCTTGTCCATCACATCATTCTCCTAATGATGTGATCTCGTTGATCAAATGACAACTCATGTCTATGGTTAGGAAATACAACCATCATTGATTAACGAGCTAGTCTAGTAGAGGCATACTAGGGACACTCTGTTTTTGGTCTATGTATTCACACATGTACTAAGTTTTCGGTTAATACAATTCTAGCATGAATAACAAACATTTATCATGATATAAAGAAATATAAATAAGAACTTTAATATTGCCTCTAGGGCATATTTCCTTCATTACATCCATATTGATGCGCTCTTGTAGAGGTAGAGGAAGGATGTCCAATGGGACAACGGGTTGAAACCATAGATGACCTCAAAGGGGGACTTGCCGGTTGTGGAGTGTCTTGCACGGTTGTAGGAGTACTCGGTGATGGGTAAGCATTGCTCCCACTCCTTGAGGTTCTTCTTGATCAACACGCGAAGAAGCATTGATAGCATGCGGTTCGTCACCTCCGTTTGGCCGTCGGTTTGCGGGTGGTATGCCGAAGAAAATAGTAGCTTGATTCCGAGCTTGGCGCAATGCATGTTCCAAAAGTAGCTAAGAAACTTGACATTGCGGTCCGAGATGGTCGTCTTGGGCACTCCATGTAAGCACAAGATTTCCCTACAAAAGAGATTTGCAACATGTGAAGCATCATCTATCTTGTTGCATGGAATGAAATGACCATCTTGGAAAAGGGTCCACAACAACAAAGACGGCATCCTTTCCATCTTGAGTTCTAGGCAAACCAAGCACAAAGTCCATACTAATATCTTCCCATGGTTGATATGGAATAGGAAGTGGCATGTGAAGACAGTGGGATTGAGCTTTAGACTTAGCTTTGCGACATGTGGAGCATCGATTGGTGAAGCGTGAGATACCGCAGAACATCTTGGGACAATAGTAGTTCTTACAGGGTGTCACAAATGTCTTGTCGCATCCAAAGTGTCCCATAAGTCCTCCTCCATGAGCTTCTTGCAATAGTAGCAAACGAAGAGAAGTCTTGGGAATGCAAAGTTTGTTAGCTCTCATAAGATAACCATCCTTCATGTAATATCATTCCCAAGATGTATGCATCAAACACTTAGCATAAGGATTTGCAAAGAAAACATCATGCGCATGCAAGTCTTTTATGTGCTCGAAGCCAATAACATTCAACTCAAGTTGAGTAACAAGCATGCATTTGCGGGATAAAGCATCGGCAACTACATTCTCCTTGACCTTGATATACTTGATAACACAAGGAAATGACTCAATGAATTCACTCCACTTAGCATGATGCTTGTTCAACTTAGTTTGACCCTTAAGATACTTAAGTGTTTCATGGTCCGTGTGAAGAATGAACTCATGAGGGCGAAGATAATTCTCCCAAACATGCAATACTCTCACTAAAGCGTATAGCTCTTTATCATAGATGGGGTAATTAAGTTGCGCTCCTGAAAGTTTTTCACTAAAATAAGCGATGGGGCGCTTCTCTTGCATCAACACACCTCCTTTGCTGTTACCACGAGCATCGCAATGCACCTCAAAGGGTTTGTCAAAATTGGGTAAAGCAAGCAAAGGGGCGTGCGTAAGCAAATTCTTAAGCTCATTAAACGCGATATCTTGAGATGGTCCCCAAACAAAAGGTGCGTTCTTCTTACTCAAGGCATGTAAAGGTGTAGCAATGGTGCTAAAGTCCTTCATAAATCATCGATAAAATCTATCTAGACCAAGAAAACTACGCACTTGTTGTAAGTTTTTGGCTTGGCGCCAAGTTTTAATAGCTTCGATCTTAGTTTCGTCTACATGCACACCCTTGGAAGAGACAACAAATCCTAGAAAAACAAGTCAAACTACACCAAATTTGTATTTCTCCATGTTGGCATAGACTTTCTCTTTGCAAAGGGTTTGCAAAACTGTGCTAAGATGAGTCACGTGATCTTTTAGAGACTTGCTAAACACAAGGATGTCGTCAAATAGACCATAACAAAGATGCCAGTGTAAGGTCTAAGGACATAATGCATGACTGTCATGAAAGTACCGGGTGCTTCGGATAAGCCCATTGACATAACAAGCCATTCATATAAGCCAAATTTGGTCTTAAATGCGGTTTTCCATTCATCACCCTCCTGTATGCGGATTTGGTAGTAGCCACTCTTAAGATCAATCTTAGAGAAGACTGTGGCTCCGCTAAGCTCATATAGCATATCATATAAGCATGGGATGGGGTGACGATATCTAACGGTGATAGCATTGATTGGACGACAATCAGAGCACATGCGATAGGTACCATCTTTCTTGGGGACAAGGATTACCGAAACGGCACAAGGGCTCATGCTTTCTCGTACATGACCATTGTCGATGAGTTGTTGAACTTACCGTTGGATCTCCTTGGTTTCTTCGGGGTTCACACGGTAAGGTGCCTTGTTAGGAAGAGGTACTTCGGCGATGAGGTGGATGCGGTGCTCGATGCCGCGAAGAGGAGGTAGACCAGGAGGTAGCTCATCGGGGAAGACATCTGGGAATTCCTGCAACGAACGGGACACCACTAAAGGTATAGGTGGTGAAGTGTTAGGTTGTTCCGCTTCACCTTTGCATAAGAGCACAAAGTGAAGGACACTTGATGGGTTCTCACACACTTCTCTCATCTCACTTTTGGTAGAGAATAGCACCAGTTGTTTCTTGTCGCTCATCGTGTAGGCACTCAATTTAGGCTTGTGTCTCTCACTCTCCTTTTGGTGGATCACTCTCTCACCATTCTCTCCATGATGGGTAAATATTTGCTTGTCGACGACCACTTGACTTGGAGACATAGGACATAGCACAAACTCTTTGCCCTTCATTTTCAAACTATAGTGATTGGTACGTCCATTGTGGATGACTCTGCGATCGAATTGCCATAGTCGTCCAAGAAGGAGATGTCAAACGGACATAGGTACCACATCACATTCCAAGGTGTCCTCATAGGCATCTATCTTGAAGGATACTTGCACGGTGTGTTCGACTCAAATAGTTCTGGTGTCGCTAAGCCATTGGACCTTGTAGGGGTGAGGATGCTTCATCTTGACCAATTGAAGCTCGTCGCATAACTCTTCACTTGACAAGTTATGACAACTTCCTCCATCGATGATAACCTTGACGGAACGTCCATTAATGCCGACCTTGGTGTGGAAGATGTGGCAATGTTGGTCTTCTTCTTGTTGATGTTGAAGCGTCAAGACCTTGGAGACAACGAGATTAGGGCTCAAGTCATTGTCACAAAAGACTTGGTTGTCTTCATCCTCATTCACTCAATGATGCATGGCCACGTGCTCAAGGGCTTCCATTTCTTCATCACTAATAGAGTCATAGGAGCCATCATCGTCGATGATCATGGTCTGTATGGTTTTGCACTCATAAGACTTGTGGCCTTGTCCTTGACATTTGAAGCATTTGATGGAACTTGTCGTGGAGGTATCCCTGATAGGAGTTGTAGATGATGAAGCTCTCAGCTTGAAGTTGTTCGGAGTAAGAGGACGACTTGATGGTGTCAAAGTCTTGTAGCTTGACTTGTCGCTTATGCTTGGAGAGGGTTTGGTTGAAGTAGGAGGCGCCAAAGTCGTTGAAGCTTGGTTGTAGGAGCCGTAGTTCTTGGAAGTGAACTTGGAGTACTTGTGGTCCTCTTGTACTTGTCGCTCCACCTTGGTGGCTTGGTGCACTAGCTCTAGGAGGTTCGTGTATGGTTGGAAATCTGCAATCTTCTTGATAGGATAGTCGAGTCCATTCAAGAATCTTGCCATCATTTTCTCTTCGCCTTCTATGATATTGGCTCTAATCATGGCAATCTCCATTTCCTTGTAATACTCTTCAACGGACTTTGTGCCTTGCTTGAGGAGTTGTAACTTCTTCAATAAGTCGCGGTCGTAGTGTGTTGGCACAAACGTGCTCTCATGACATCCTTCATTTGCGTCCATGTGGTGATGGGTGGTTCACCTTTTGCTTATCTTCTCACAATGACTTGTTCCCACCAAATAAAAACATAGTCTTGGAACTCAAGGGATGCCATCGCGATATTCTTCTCTTCATCACAGTGGTGGAGACGAAATATCTTGTCAACTTTCAGTGCCCATGAGAGATAGTCTTCAGGATCAATGCTTCCGGAAAACTTTGGCATTGTGAACTTGAGCTTGCCGTAGCGGTGCTCTTCATGGTTAGCTTGCCTATAGGGAGGGCGTTCTTGACGTGGAGGATTATCGACCTCTTGGAATGGTTGATCCTCATTGTCTTGTTGCTCTTGCCGAACTTGTGGTTCTTGTTGAGCTTGTTGCTCTTTTCGCACTTGAGGAGGAGCTTGGCGTTGCATTCTCGCTTGATAGTACCTTTCTTGAACTTCATGGCGAAGTGCTTCTTCTTCTTGACGAGTATGTCGGTTGTGTGCGGCAACGGGGCGATGTGAGTTATGTAGGGCACGTTGAACCTCAAGAGCTTGATCTTCTCGCCGTTGTTGTTCTTGATGTTGTGCCTCGGCATCTTACTCGTCTTGGTGTTGGCGCGCTCGCACTTCCTCTTGTTGGCGTAAGCGTTGCCTTTCTTGCGCTTGCTCAAGTGTAGCTTGGTTTTGATGATATCGACGTTCTTGCTCGTCAAGTTGTTCTTGTGAACGCTTGCCGTGAAGTGGGTTCCGGCTTGCATGTCGGTCTTGGCGCGCAGCTTGATGAAGAGTGTTCGATGTAGGTGTACTTGAGCCAGAGATGGAGTCGGAATGATAACTTGAGCGGCCCCGTCTTTGTGATGATGTAGTCGAAGAAGGTCGATTGGTCATCAGAGTCCGTAGCTCGTCCTTTTGAGTAGACATGTTGGTATTGATGTTTTCGAAGTATTCCTTTGTTTGCGCTTCGAAATGCCTCAAGTCGGTGGCGAGTATCTCAATGCACTCTTGCATAGCTTCATTCTCCTGATGTAGAGCTCGTTGAACACCAAATAGGTGAACCTTCGTGACATAGTTGTTCGATTCTTGAGTGTCATAAAAAAAGAGTGGGTTCGTTGATGTACTTGGCCAATCCATCATCGCAATTAAATGTGTGAGTGGAGGAAAAGGAAGAACTATACTAAATGTACCTTGACCGATGTTGAAGATGGATCAATGATCACTCAGTAATGTAAACCGAAAATAGCACAGTTGGTACCAATTCTTGTCGATTCTCGCACCTAAACAAATAAATCTTTTGGAGGAGCCCAGTGAGGATAGTGGCACAAAATTTATGCAATTGTTAACAAGACTCAATGATGTTGAAAATGATACACAAATTTGCCAATGCAACAAGTTGATCACAAGCAATAAGTAGCACACGGGAACACACACACGAATAGATAAATGTGGTTGTGCAACCAAGGATGAGCGAATAATGTGGAGTCCGCGGAAATTTCTCTTGTTGCACAACAGTATAGGGACGCTGACCGATCGCCCAATAGGCGGATACGAACTTGTGCACAACCTATAAGAGACAAAACGTAATGACTTTCTATCACAAGTATGCTATAAGTGTATGATGTGCCGATGCTATAGCACAAGATGATGTATTGCTATACCATATGATCTCTTTTGAAACACGATGTATGGCGCTATGGTCCTTTGCTTATAAGCTTGTTGGTGGCTCTTTTTCTTAAAATCTTTTTGTCTCTTTCTCTCTTTTGTGCTCTTTCTTTGGCCACTTATGCAAGATTCTCTTACCAAGGTAGCTATTGTGTATGCGTAACACTCTTGTGACACACCAAGATATGATGATGTAGTATGCAATGTCTATGACACTAATGTGCGCAGGTGTCATGGCCCGACAATACTCACATGGCTAGTCTCGATAGGAAAGCTACGCAAAACGGTCTATGAGGGTTACAATGCAATTGCAAGGTAGGATATAAATGGTGTCGGCAATGTTACCATCCTTGTTGAGGGTGATCGGTGGTGGCGTCGAGGTCATTCCGTTCCAAGTTAGCCTAAACACCCAAGGAAACGGAGAAACCACAACTCAAGTAATCCAAGACAAAACGTGTCAAAATGTCGAAGTTGGAAGTGTGTAAGAAATGGTGGTTGCGGAAAACGTTGGTGGTTTGCAGAAGTTGGTGCGGAAGTATTGGTGGAAGCGCGAGCGAAATTCGCGAAAAATGGCGGGAAAGGGTTGCGGTGGTGGAAGTTGAGCCACGGGAAGCCGGATGTCCGGGATGTCGGGCCGGATGTCCGGGGTTCCCGATCCCCGATGAACTCTGTGTATCTCGTGGAAAAAGTAAATTTCGGAGGCAAAATTTGAAGGATTTTGTGGATGGAAATTGGGGGAAAGTGGGAGAAAGCTAGATCCACTCGTGGCAAAGCAAATCCATGGAACAAATCCAACAAGACTTCACCAAATTAACAGATCACAAATTTTTTGGTATGGCTATTCTTGTGGAGATTTTTGAAATTAGGACGAAAACAACAAAATCAAGCTAGAAAACGGGGGTAGGGGCTCTAAATTTGTGAGACACCTAGGCTCATGATACCATATTATGTGGGGCTAACCCTATCTAGGATGACCTTTCACAATTTGAGGCATCCCCGAGGATGAACACGAAGAACACGAGGGGAAAACGCGAGGGAAACGAGAGGAAAAAACTCAAATCGACAAGAAATGGTCACACATATGCTAGATCTGGGAACACAAAGAGTGATAGAAGATCCAAAGTCAACAAAGGACGATACACGATAACGAGTTCTTCTCCGTGAGGAGGTCTTGAGGTCTTCTTCGTGAGGAGGTCTTGAATCCACTTGGGGAATCTTCTCTGTAGAGGCAGCAGTCTCTTGAAAGAGAAGAACCAAGAGGATGAGCAAAGCTCTATCATGAGGTAGAGGTCTATTTATAGTCTAGAGGGGTGAAGGGATACATGGGCTCGGCCCAAAGGCATTGCACGCAGACAACAGGGACCGGATGTCCGGGCCACGGGCCAGGTGTCCGGGTGTTCACGGGGGG
>LR738713.1:289559485-289572592 GCA_902687465.1 Secale cereale
CGTCGAGGTCAAGTTGCAGGTATGCTCTGTGATGAACGCCGGATTTCCGGGCTGGGGCCGGATGTCCGGCCCCTATAGCTTCACCCGAGGGGCGCTGCTACTGTGTTGATGCTCCAGGGGACGGATGTCTGGGCTGGGGGACCGGATGTCCGGGTGTCGGTGTCAAAACAGGCAGATCTCGGGTAGGGGTGCCCTACATGTGTGTCTAAGGATCGATGGTAATAGGAGACTGGGGACACAATGTTTACCCAGGTTCAGGCCCTCTCGATCGAGGTAATACCGTACTTCCTGCTTGACTGATCTTGATGAATATAGGGTTACAAGAGTTGATCTACTTGGAGATCGTAATGGCTAAAACCCTAGGAGTCTAGCCTATGCAATTGTGATTCTGCTACCCTCTACAGACTAGACCCACTGGTTTATATATCAATCGGAGGAGACCTAGGGTGACAAAGATTACTTGGGAGGAAAGAAATCATTACATCTGAACATCTATCCCGCCCTTCTACATACACAGGAGTCCTAACCAGACGCGGGGGATGTCAGTTTATCTTTATCTTCACGACCCATCTATCCAACCCAGCTTCGGTAGACCGGACACTCGTGGACCCCCAAATCCAGGACTCCCTCAGTAGCCCCCAAACTTGCCTTCAATGACGAGGTTGTATCCGGCTTCATGTCTTCGGTCTTACAAGGTAGGTTCTTCTTTGGAATGGATGATAGTTCAGCTCCATATTTAATATTATATCCTGTCAATTCCTTGCCGTCGTCGTCTCGGCTTCCATGTGTCAGACGGAATGCAAACCGTCTGGGTATTTTTACAAATAACCTCTTGACCGTGCGAGGAAGGCGTCTATTTAAGGAGACCAAATCTCAGATGCCATTCCACACCACGCGGAAATTCTTATAGCTTGCCACGGAAAATTTCCCAAACATGGCCGGCGCTCCCAGTTCTTCCTCACGCCCTGATGGCCCTCAAGCAGGCGATTGCGAAAGTTGCTCAGTATCCCACGCGCACGTGAATAAACTCCAAACGCAGGGGTATCTCCCTCCCGCGGATCTAGTCCCCGTCCGGGCTGGATTAACTTCTATTGACGGCGAAGCCTTAGCGGAAAATTTTCCCAGCCCTACCAAAGAGGAGCGGGTGTGCTTCGTCTCCTTCCTTTTGAGAGGCGTTGGATTTCCTATCATCCTTTTCTCAGGGGATTTCTGGAGTTCTATGGTCTCAAACTGCACGACCTTACGCCACGCTCTATCATGCATATCACGGGTTTCGTTGCTCTTTGTGAACTGTTTCTGGGTTGTGAGGCTCATTTTGAGTTATGGCGAAAATTCTTCTGCCTCGCCCCCAGCTCCCAAAAGGTATCTATATTCGAGGTGGGCGGCGTCGAAGTATGGCGCATAGCAGGAATAGGTTATTTGTCCGGCACTCCGAAGAAGGCATCCGAAGAATGGCCCTCGAAATGGTTTTATATTGAAGGCGTTGTCCTTCCGGACCCAATCCGGCGTGGCCTTCCTGAATTCTCTAGTGCTCTTTTAAAGAAGCGTTTCAACTGGTGCCCTCGAAGCCTCAAGGAGGAAGACAGTGGAGAGGTTAAGAGGCTAGTAAGCAAGATCAAAGTACTTTCCCACTATGAGCTGACAATATTTGAAGTAATGGTGATTTTAATAACGTGACGCGTTCAACCACTTCAATCCAGAGGGTTTCCTATGTGGCATTATAATGGGCAGGACGATGCCTCACACTATCTCTGCAAAGGTCCAGACAATCCCGCTGCCCTGGCCGCCATCCTAGTTGACCTTTACAAAGGGGAGAAGGAGGACTTTCTTTGCTTGAAGTGTCGGGAAGGTTTCTCAATGTACAACGCCATTGACTGGGTGAGTCTTTCTTTGATTGTTAGTTTTTTGCTCGATTTCATTTCTGAGACATGCTAACCGGACTGAATCCGACTATCTCCAATAAGAATGGAGGAAGGTGGTTGAAGGAATTCATAGCCCTATTCCGCAGCCAGAGGACCATATTCAAGACATGGACCCCGGATTTGAAGAAGATCCGGACATATGCATAGAGCTTAAGGAAGGGGTTTTCTACCAGGCGAGCCATGATGGCACTGAAGTGGCCATTGTAGCTGATTACCCTAGCCTTCTTCCTTCCTCCCACGTAAGTACCCGGGAGACACCTCCTCAATGAGAACCATCCCATCGCACCTCACCCACCGCACTATCTCATGCTCAAAAGGGGCGGCGCTCATCCCACCGTGCTGTGTCAAGGGCGTCTTCTAGGAAAGCGATGCCTGCGCTGGGCGAGTCTTTGAAACGAAAGGAGACCGGAGATATCATTGAACCTCCTCCTTTATCGAAGAGGTATAATTTTTATCATATGCTCGGCGGCAGGGCCAGATTGTAATATTTTCTGCTTTGTCTTACTTTTAGGAGGAGCATACGCCGGATTGTGTCCGTGGATCCTACTGGCCATGTTCCAACCAATCTGACACTGAACCCATCCACAAGGACTAGGGTTGATACGGGCGTAATTCCGGATTGTCCTCTCCAAGAGGATTCGAATGAGGTATTTGTTACCAATTCCGAAGTGGAGAGCGCGATGAATCATCGACGGTGAAAAGGGGCCATGCGCGATCCAACTTTTACTGAAGAATCGTTCAACGCCCTCAGCTCTGCAGATGCATATATCCAAGCTGCTCGGGATGGACTTGCCAGAGCCACCCACCAGCTTTCAAAGGATATACGGGTAACGATGTGTAGTTTTAATAATCATATGCCAGTAGCCCCCGAGACTTGAAGCAGTAGGCCCAACTGATTTAAGGATCGCTATCCTCAGGTACTGAAGGAAAATAATAACGTATTATCCAAGGAGCTTGACGAATGCCAGACCAAGTTAACTGTTGTCACCGCCAAATTGGAATATTCGAAGAGGTCCAAGAAGGGATCTGATGGTAAGAACAATAATGTCCTGAAAGTATCATCCTGCGCCAATAATGATTTTTAAATATTCATTGTTATAACTACAGCGACTGGGTCGATAGACCAACTGGAGGAGGGGCTAAGGGCTGCTCTGGCGGAAAAACACACGCCAAAGGGTAAGCGACCATTGGTCAACGTGTATTAACACGGACCATAGAGGAGAAGAACAAACTGCAGGATGCAAATGTCAAGCAAGCTGAAGAGCTAAAGGACATACGAGCCCAACTCTCAGATGTCTTGAAAGAGAACATGAAACTAAAAGGCGGCATATTCAGTATGACCATGAACCTAGCTTTCGTATAGTCCCTTGATTCAAATTTTTTATAAAACTATTCCTGTAGGTTTGTTATCTGGGTGGCCCGAGGGAGAAGTCTCCAAATTTCAAGGCGACCTGCTAATAGAGCTCTCCAAGGTACACAAGCGAGATCGGAAAGCCATGAAGAATATGGCCAAAGCCTTATGGCCAGCCGATTCACCTCCAGAAATTGTGGAGGAACTGGCGACTTTATTCAAAGGAGCTCGGCGCCGCTTTGAACTGTGGAAGGCATCAGCGTGTCGAGAAGGTGCTCAAGAAGCCTGGGCTATGGTGAAGACACGCTACACCGGACTTGATCCAAATCACATGGCCCGGGTTGGACCTCGAGGACCGGATGGACAAGAAATTCTCGTGAGCTTGGTATATGACCAAGTAAAGACAACCACCAAAATTTCACAACAAGACTGTAAGTTAGACAGTCTTCTAGATGGTATAGATGAAGAGTAGGCATTTGATTCCATGTAACAATGTACTTTATCATCAAACTTATCTGTGAACAAATTTATTAAAAGATTGTCCTGGCAGACCTTCTGCTTTAACCTCCGAAACCCATGGGATGGAGTATTTCCGAATACTATACCTGTGGTAAACACATAGTATGTTCGGAAACCAGGCAATCCAGTCATCGTTGCTTAAACAGACAAACTATGTACGAGGAGTTATGTTATATCAATATTTAATGTAAGAAACATCTTCCAGAGAGAATAGTTCCGTTAAGGGTTCCTTTCCCTGGATCAACATGCGTATGTATGCGTGCCTAGGCTTTGATCCTAAGAATAGGATCACAGGAAGCCTATCCTGTGAGGTTGAATGATTATGTGCCAAAAGGTGATTCGTCGTTTGTCCGCCGACCAATAATTCCTTTAAGAACGCTAGCTTTAAGCTTCACCCGTCTGAGGTATAGGTCCGGATTACCTTGTTGTAACAATCATAGAGGTGCTCCCTTTACACCCTAGCCAAACAATCGGGAACGTAGGGTATAAACACGAGAGCCACGCAACCCATCTTGGCAAAAACTTAAGTCATAAAGGTTCAAATAATGGCGAATAGACTGTATAAAACAGACGACATGAGTTCTGTAAGCAATAAGCTTTTGACAATGAGCTTCGTTATAGAAGCCCCGAGGTATTTTGAGGTATATACATTTGAGGATGTTCACCCCTTAACAGTTCGGTTTAGCCGAACACTTTCCGGTAGGGAAAATAAGAAATGAAGAGAAAAACTAAAATTAAATCAAGGGATAAGACCTAAACTGAAAAATAGAAGAAAATGTGCTACCGGACTATCCATAAAATCGTCGGAGCCTGGCAGCGTTCCATGGATTCGGCTCAAGGCGATTGTCTAATGCATTTAGAAGGCGGTAGGCTTCTCCGGTGAGTACTTCGTCAATAATGAAGGGGCCCTCCCATCTTGGTTTGAGCTTATACTTTTTCTTCTCTGGGAGGCGCAAAACGAGTTCGCCAACATTCTATGATTTGGCCCGCACTTCTTTGCTTTGGCATCGCCTGACCTGCTGTTGATAGAATGTGGAACGAGCCTGCGCGATATCGCTCTCCTCTTCAAGACTGTCTAGGTCGTCCTCCGATCGAGCTTGGCCTCTCGCTCTTCATACATACGCACCCGAGGTGAGTGGTGAATAATAGCGCAGGGCAGAACAGCCTCTACGCCGTACACCATGAAAAAAGGCATGTATCCGGTTAACCGGTTAGGTGTGGCCCACAGCCCCCAGAGTACAGAGTCGAGCTCCTCAACACAGTGCTTATCTGACTCCTGCAG
The DNA here is from genome assembly GCA_902687465.1 of Secale cereale. NCBI lineage: Eukaryota > Viridiplantae > Streptophyta > Magnoliopsida > Poales > Poaceae > Secale > Secale cereale. Next base: position 289,564,560 of record LR738713.1, read on the forward strand.
GGAGTGCACTAGTCGGGGCTTAATGCCACTCATTATCAAACCATTGGCCCTTTTGACTTGACCATTTGTTTGGGGGTGGTACAGGGAGGCGTAATCAAGTTTAATGCCTAACTTGGCGCACCAGTTTTTCACCTCATCAATTGTGAAGTTGGAGCCGTCATCTGTGATAATACTGTGTGGGACACCATAGCGGTGTACTGCACTGGATATAAAATCTATCACTGGCCCTGCCTCAGCTGTTTTGACTAGTTTGGCTTCTATCCATTTAGTGAATTTATCCACCATGACCAGCAAATATTTCTTTTTGTGGCTTCCCCCTTTAAGAGGTCCGACCATATCCAGCCCCCAGACCGCGAAGGGCCAAGTAATAGGGATGGTTCTCAGGGCAGTGGGAGGCATGTGACTTTGATTTGCAAAAAGCTAGCAGCCACCACAATGCTGGACTAGGGTTTGAGCATCTGCTCGGGCAGTTGGCCAAAAAAAAACCCAGCTCGGAAAGCCTTGCTTACGAGAGCCCTGATACGTCCAAAACGTATCTATAATTTCTGCTTGCTCCATGCCTATTTTGGGTGATATTGCTATGTTATTTATACACTTCCATACACTTTTGATCATATTTGGACTAACCTTAACTTAGTGCACCCCAGTGCCAGTTTCTGTTTTCGGCTGTTTTTGTATTTCAGGTTTTCACATTACGAGAACTGCCAGAAAAAATCCAGAAAATTTATATAAAAAATCAGCGTTCCGGAAGCTTCCATGCGGCCAAAGTAGGGCCGGAGGGGACCCACAGGGGCTCCAGGCGGCCTGCCCACGCGGCCCCCCTGGCCGCGCCGGGGGGGGGGGGGGGGCGCCTGGGCACCCCTGACCCCCTCTGATGCCCCCCTTTGGCATATATTTACACCGTGTCGCGGAAACCCTGATTCCAGACCCCTTTTCTCCAGACGCGATTCCGATCTCCGCCGCCATCGCCATCAAGCTTCGGGGGACCAGAATTCCTGCGCGGGCACCCTGCCGGGACGGGGAAGTGCCCCCGGATTCATCTCCATCGACGTTGCTTCCTCCCTCCATGATGCGGGAGTAGTTCCTCCTCGGGGCTGAAGTTCTTACCAGTAGCTATGTGGTCAATTCTCTCTCCCATGATGTGATCTTCGTTGTGATCATAGGCTATGTTAATCTAGGGTGATCCCATGATATTTCCCCTTCCTCTATGTATTGGATTGATGTACTCACTTGTCTTTATCTAGTATAATCCCCGAGACCAAGGTGACAGCGGTCTATTGGACATGGATTAGAACAATATTTTCATGAGTGATTTCCTCTCTTGTGTGTTGATTCAAGATTGAGAGTCTCTTGGTGCTTGTCTTTGACTATCCTTTAGATATGTTGTGGTGATTGTGGGACTCTCTTTGGATGGCCGCGGTGACATTGGGAAATACTTAGATTGAGAACTATGAACTTTGAGGTGTGCTTTTGTAGCCCTACATAATTCTCGTCCTCTCTTGACCACGAAGGAATGACCTCCGAGTGCGTCCCCTTTGCATGTTTTATGGGAAATATCATGTGATTCAATTATGTTAATGTTGTTGGGAGTTGCCACTAGTGAAAGTATGAAGCCTAGGCCTTGTTTCCACCATTGCAATACCATTTGTGCTCACGTTTACCACTTGTTTGCTTGCTGCACTTTTTATTACAGATATATATTACTTTGTTTTGCCATCCATATCACTTGCCATTTAACATCTCTTCGCCGAACTAGTGCACCTATACATCTAACAAGTGTATTAGGTGTGTTGGGGACACAAGAGACTTCTTGTATCTTAGTTGCATGGTTGCTTGAGAGAGACCATCTTCAACCTCTACTTCCCTGAGTTCGATAAACCTTAGGTCATCCACTTGAGGGAAATTGCTGCTGTCCTACAAACCTCTGCGCTTGGAGGCCCAACATAGTCTACAAGAGTAGAAGCGTGTGTAGACATCAAGCCCAAGCTACGGCGTGATGGCCGCCCATGCCAACATGTATTTCGGCTATAAGTTGTTGTCCTTCCTCTTCGGAAATGCACCTTTGCAAAACACCAGTAGTGCTTTTCTTGTATAATTCACCTTCGTGAACTTTATAGGGTTTAGAATGCCGAATTATGCGGCGGGCCTCATTTTGGTCATCGGGGAGCTCCTGCCTATCAAGGTAAGCCAGGAAAGGTTCGGTCTAGGGGGCTATGATAAGCATGATCTCATGGGCCGAGGATGTTATTTCCATGTCTGAGTCCCTGAGGACGTCTGTATTGAGTTCGGCTGGTGGGGGTCTGTTCAGGTCCGTATTAAAATCTCTGCTCTCGTCCTGCCAGGTCTCTGATGGCTTGAACAACCTCTCTACAAAGGTGTTAGGCGGGACTGGGTCGCGTTTAGCGCCCATACGAGCGAGTATATCTGCTGCCTAGTTACTGTCCCGAGCTACATGGTGAAATTCCAGCCCCTCAAATCGAGCTGACATTTTTAATATGGCATTTCAATAAGCTGCCATCTTTGAATCCTTCGCATCAAATTCTCCGTTTACTTGAGATATTGCGAGGTTTGAGTCTCCGCGCACCTTGAGGCGTTGTATGCCCATGGATACGGCCACGCGGAGACCATGCAGTAATGCCTCATATTCGGTCGCATTGTTTGAGTCCGTATACATGATTTGCAGTACGTAACGAACTGTATCCCCTGTTGGAGATATCAAGATGACTCCAGCCCCCAGTCCGGCTAGCATTTTGGAGCCATCAAAATACATAGTCTAGTGGGAATATGTGCCATACTCTTTAGGGAGATCGGCTTCAGTCCATTCTGCGACAAAGTTGGCCAGCACTTGAGACTTAATAGTCCGGCGTGGTTTGTATGTAATTTCGAACAACAAGAGCTTTATGTCCCATTTGGCTATGCGTCCTGTGGTGTCGTTATTTTTTATTATATCATTGAGTGGTACTTCGGATGCCACTGTGATCGAACACTCTTGAAAGTAGTGTCGGAGCTTCCGAGATGCCATAAACACCGCATAGGCAATTTTCTGATAGTGGGGGTACCATGATTTGCATGGTGTGAGAACCTCTGATACATAGTATACTAGTTTTTGGATGGGGAATTTATGTCCCTTTTCCTCTCGCTCAACGACGAGTACCGCACTCACTACTTGGTGAGTGGCTGAGATATAGAGCAACATGGGTTCGCCGACACCTGGAGCGGCTAGGATTGGGTTGCCCGCTAATAGGGTTTTTAGTTCCTCCAATCCGTCCATGGCCACATCCATCCATTCAAAGTTGTATCTGTGCCTCAACAGTCTATAAAGTGGTAATGCTTTTTCTCCTATTATGGAGATAAAGCGGCTCAAAGCCGCTACGCAACCTGCTAGCTTTTGCACTTGTTTTAGATAAGTTGGCGTAGTTAGCTGTGACAAGGCCCGAATCTTAGCTGGGTTTGCTTCAATTCCTCGATGGGATACGATGAACCCTAACAGCTTTCCGGCAGGAACGCCGAAGACGCATTTTTCCGGATTGAGCCGCATGTCATATGTTCGAAGGTTATCAAACGTGAGGCGGAGGTCATCCACCAATGTTTCGACGTGTTTGGTCTTGATGACTACATCATCGATGTATGCCTCCACTGTCTTGCCAATTTTTTTCTCTAAGCATGTTTGAATCATGCGTTGATACGTGGCACCAGCGTTTTTGAGCCCAAATGGCATAGTGTTGAAACAACAGGGGTCGTATGGAGTGATCAACGCCGTCGTCGCCTAGTTAGATTCCTTTATTTTTACCTGATGGTATCCGTATTAAGCATCGAGGAAATAGAATGAGTCATGTCCTACGGTTGCATCGACAATTTGATCAATGCGGGGCAGTGGAAAGGGATCCTTAGGGCAAGCCTTGTTTAAGTCCGTAAAGTCGACACCAAGGCGCCAGGATTTGTCCTTCTTTGGTACCATGACTAAGTTGGCTAGCCAATCCGGATGTTTAATTTCCCTTATGAATCTGGCTTCCAGTAACTTGGCCAGCTCTTCCCCCATAGTCTGTCTTATGGGTTCAGAAAATCGTCGTAGTGACTGCTTCACTGGCTTGAACCCTTTGATGATGTTAAGGCTGTGTTCGGCCAGCCTATGTGGGATTCTCGGCATGTCTGAAGGATGCCAGGCGAATATGTCCCAGTTTTCGCGGAGGAAGCCACGCAAGGTGCTATTTACCATCGGGTCCAGCTGTGCCCCAATGGATGCCGTCTTATTCGGGTCCGTTGGATGCATTTGAAATTTGATAATTTCATCTGCTAGCTTGAAGCAGGTAGATTTCGATCTCTTGTCAAGGACTACATCATCCTTGTCCACCGTAGATCGTAGGGTGGTTAACTCTTCGGCTGTGAGGGCTTCGGATAGTGCCTCTAGGGCTAAGGATGCGGCTTTGTTCTCGACACAGAGTGCTCTGTCCGGATCAGTTGCTACTATGATTATTCCATTGGGCCCTGGCATTTTGAGCTTCATATACCCGTAATGGGGTATGGCTTGAAAGCGTGAGAAGGCGTCCCGCCCGAGAAGGGCGTGGTATCCGCTGTTGAAGAGGACAATGTGGAAGAGAAGTTCCTCCGACCTATAGTTTTCGGGTGTACTGAATACTACATCAAACTTAATGCTTCCCGAACATCGGGCTTCCCGGCTGGGAATAATTCCTCTGAAGGTTGTATTACTTTGTTCAATGCGGGATTTATCGACCTGCATTTTTGCAAGCGTGTCCTCATATATGAGGTTGAGTCCGCTGTCATCGTCCATGAGTACTTTAGTGAGGAGAAAGCCATCTACTATTGGGTTTAGTATAAGAGCAGCTGTGGCTCGGACCGGCCGGACTCGTGGTTCGTCTTCGGCAGAAAAAGTGATTACCGTCTCGCTCCATGGGCTTGCAGTGCTGATTTGATGAACGTTGGCAAGTTCGTGATTTGCTCTCTTGCGCCGGTTGTTTGAGGAGAATGTCTCGAAGATAGTAAAGACATCGAAATCTTTCTCCCCTGGAGTTGCGGTGGCAAGGATTGCTTCACCGCTTTTCGCTACGTGCTGGAGTACCCAACATGCTCTAAGGCAGTGGGTTGGGATAATGTCCGGGGTGACATGTATTTGGCAAGGCTTATCTAACAGTTCGTCCAGAACGGACCTGTGTCCTGTAAAAGGTCTGTTTTTCTTGCCAATGGGTATGTTATCGGATGCCCTGATAGGGTATGTCCGTTTCGCTTTAGCGGCATTTTGTCTAAAGATGGACTGTTCAAGAGGTGTATTCTGGGCTTTCCAAGTATTTTCCATGGCGCAGTACTTTCATACTAGATGCAACAATTCTGTGAAACTCCGTATTCGACGGCGGTTGAGGGCGTTAAAGACCCCCTCGTCCGTGCAATTGCGGTGAAATATGGGAACCGTGTCGTCGTGGCAGCAGTCCTTAATCTTGTTTTTGACAAGCAGGAATCTGGCCCAGAAATGATGAACCGTCTCTTGGGGCTGTTGCTGTATGTACGCAAGATGACTTATGTACGGAAGTCCGGAGTTACATGGAGAACATGTACTGTGGTGGGTGGGTGTGGCTAAATTTGAGTCCCGATCCAATGTAGTGTCCGGGGTTCGTACAACCTCCGGTGTGGACGATCCAGGTCCTGCAGGACCTGAATGTATCGCGGGCTCAGCGCCTGTCCCTGAGCTCGAAAGACACGAAGCGCCACCTGAAAGAGGTGTGTTCGGCTTGAAGGGTTCGGAGATACGAATAGCGTCGGTCTCCATTTCAATAGGGGAAATATCTTTGGCTCGGTCCTCGATAGCCGCCACCAGGTGAGTGATCGGGGTAGAATTGACTTCCTCGTGATCGGATTTAAGCCCAATCTGATCATTAGGCGATGAAAGCCCCATGGCGGCAATACGATCCAGCAGCTCGTTTAAGGACGAGGAATCCGTCGAAATCGTGTCTTCGGAGTGTTCGGAGCCAATACAGGAGTGGTGCTCGATGATCGCGAGAAGCGCGGCTGGCCTGGTGGCCACGCGGGCGCATACAACGAACCCGCCGAGCTGGAGGATCTGGCCCAAAGCCAGGCTGTTACTGAGGGTGATATCGTCGTTGATGAGGAGACGAGCCATCGATCGCTTCTCGCGAGCGCACAACAGAGCTCTCAATGAAAGCACCTTTGTCGGTGTCAAAACCGACAGATCTCGGGTAGCAGTGCCCAGGATGTGCGTCTAAGGACCGATGGTAACATGAGACCTGGGACATGACGTTTACCTAGGTTCAGGCCCTCTCGATCGGGGTAATACTCTACTTCCTGCTTGATTGATCTTGATGAATATAGGGTTACAAGAGTTGATCTACCTCGAGATCGTAATGGCTAAAACCCTAGGAGTCTAGCCTATGCAATTGTGATTCTGCTACCCTCTACAGACTAGACCCTCCGGTTTATATATCCACCGGAGGAGACCTAGGGTTACAAAGATTAATTGGGAGGAAAGTAATCATTACATACGAACATCTATCCTACCCTTCTACATATACAGGAGTCCTAACCGAACACGGGGGATGTCAGTTTATCTTTATCTTCATGGCCCATCTATCCAGCCCAGCTTCGGTAGACCAGACACTCGTGGGCCCCCAAATCCAAGACTCCCTCACCAGGTCTTGGGGACATCACCAATTCTGCTCGTTGTTCCTCTTCCTTTGTTAGCTTGGGGACTTGTCCATCTTCATGAGCCTCTCCGAGGGGGTCTTCTTGGCATGTAAGTACACATAGCATTTTCGTTTGAGGTAGTAGCCATGTCTAATGGAAATATGACTTAGAGGCAATAATAAAGTTTTTGTTATTTTATATTTCCTTATTCATGATAAAGGTTTATTATTCATGGTAGAATTTTATTGACCGGAAACCTAAATACATGTGTGAATACATAAACAAATACCGTGTCCCAAGTAAGCCTCTACTTGACTAGCTCTAATCAAAGATGGTTAAGGTTTCATAACCATGGACATGAGTTGTCATTTTATAACGGGGTCACATCATTATGGGAATGATGTGATTGATAAGACCCATACGTTAGCTTATCATTTGATCGTATAGTTTATTGCTATTACTTTCATGTATGTCAAATACATATTCCTTTGACTATGAGTTCATGCAACTCCCGTATACCGGAGGAATACCTTGTCTGCTATCAAACGTCACAACGTAACTGGGTGATTATAAATATGCTCTAGGGTATCTCCGAAGATGTTTTGTTGGGTTAGCGTGGATCGAGATTAGGATTTGTCACTTCGAGTATTGGATAGGTATCTCTGGGCCCTCTCGGTAATGCACATCATAATAAGCCTTGCAAGCAAATGACTAATGAGTTAGTCACGGGATGATGTATTACGGAACGAGTAAAGAGACTTGCCGGTAACGAGATTGAACTAGGTATAGATATACCGACGATCGAATCTCGGGCAAGTAACATACCAATGGACAAAGGAAATGGTGTATGTTGTCATAACGGTTCGACCGATAAAGATCTTCGTATAATATGTAGGAGCGAATACGAGCATCCAGGATCCGCTATTGGTTATTAACCGGAGAGGTGTCTCAGTCATGTCTAGATAGTTCTCGAACCCGTAGGATCCGCACGCTTAACGTTCGTTGACGTTATAGTATTATATGAGTTATGTGATTTGGTGACCGAATTTTTCGGAGTTCCGGATGAGATCACAGATAGAACGAGGACTCTCGAAATGGTCGAGAGGTAAATATTTATATATAGGACGATGGTATTCGGACATCGGAAGTGTTTCGAAGAAAACTGGATAGTCATCGGAGTATCGGAGGGGGTACCGGACTCCCCAGGAGGTTAGTGGCCCTATTGGCCCATTAGAGGGGAGCACACCAGCCCACAAAGGGCTAGCGCACCCCCCTATGGCAGCCGGCCAAGTGGGAGAAATGAAGGGGGGATTAGGCCTCCCCCTTCCTTCTTCTCCCCCCTTTCGTTTCCCTCCGACAAATATGGTAAGGGGGGGGGGGGG
>LR738713.1:289572602-289617643 GCA_902687465.1 Secale cereale
GACAAGGGCAGGAGCCCAAGTAGGATTTGGACCTACTTGGAGCGCCTCTTGGCCTCTCCCTTCTCCCTCCCACCTATATATATGAGGGAGGGGGCGCCTAGAACACACAACATCAATTGTTAGCCGCGTGCGGCGCCCCCCCTCCACAGTTTACACCCCCGGTCATATTTTCGTAGTGCTTAGGCGAAGCCCTGCGAAGATCACTTCACCATCACCGTCACCATGCCGTCGTGCTGATGGAACTCATCTACTACCTCGACATCTTGCTGGATCAAGAAGGCGAGGGACGTCACCGGGCTGAACGTGTGCAGAACGCAGAGGTATCGTGCGTTCGGTTCTTGATCGGTTGAAGCGCGAAGAAGTTCGACTACATCAACCGCGTTGTGAAATGCTTCCACTTACGGTCTACGAGGGTACGTAGACACACTCTCCCCCTCGTTGCTATGCATCTCCATGGATAGATGCGTGTGTGTAAATTTATTTTTGTTTTCCTTGCAACATTTCCCAACAGTGGCATCATGAGCCAGGTCTATGCGTAGGTGATATGCAGTAGTAGAACAGAAAGAGTTGTGGGCTGCGATCATCATACTGCTCACCACCAACGTCTTATTTTGATTCGGCGGCATTGTAAGATGAAGCGGCCCGGACCAACCTTACATGTGCATGTACATGAGACCAGTTCCATCGACAGACATGAAACTTGTTTTGCATAAAGGTGGCTGGCGGGTGTTTGTTTCTCCTACTTTAGTTGAATCGAATTTGACTGTGGCTGGTCCTTGTTGAAGGTTAAAACATCAAACTTGATAAATCACCGTTGTGGTTTTGTGCCGTAGGTAAGAACGGTTCTTGCTAGAAGCCTGTAGCATCCACATAAAACATGCAACAACAAAGTAGAGGACATCTAACTTGTTTTTGCAGGGCATGTTGTGATGTGATATGGTCAAGATGTGATGAGTTATACGTTATTGTATGAGATGATCATGTTTTGTAAATTATCGGCAACCGGCAGGACCATATGGTTCTCACTTTATTGTATGAAATTAAAAGCTCCATGTAATTGCTTCAATTTATCACTATGAGTTAGCAATAGTTGTAGAAGCAATATTTGGCGAGATGACCACGATGACGATGGAGATCATGATGATGCTTTGAAGATGCAGATCAAAAGCACAAGATGATGATGGCCATATCATGTCACATATTTTGATTGCATGTGATGTTTATCTTTTATGCATCTTATTTTGCTTAAAACGGTGGTAGCATTATAAGATGATCCCTTCACTAAATTTCAAGATAATAGTGTTCTCCCCGAGTATGCACCATTGCTACAGTTCATCGTTTCGAGACACCACGTGATGATCTGGTGTGATAGACTCTACGTTCAGATACAACGGGTGTAAGACAGTTTTACACATGCGGAATACTTGGGTTAAACTTGACGAGCCTAACATGTACATACATGGCCTCGGAACACTGGAGACTGAGAGGTCGAACATGAGTCATACAGTAGATATGATCAACATAGAGATGTTCACCATTGATGACTACTCCATCTCATGTGATGATCGGACATGGTTTAGTTGATTTGCATCATGTTTCACTTAGATAAACCGAGGGATGTTAATTTAAGTGGGAGTTCATTGGTAATTTGATTAACTGAACTTAATTTATCATGAACCTAGTCCTGATAGTAAATGCATATCTATGCTATAGATCAATGGCCCGTGCTACCGTTCCCTTGAATTTTAATGCGTTCCTAGAGAAAGCTAAGTTGAAAGATGATGGTAGCAACTACACAGATTGGGTCCGTAACTTGAGGATTATCCTCATTGCTGCACAGAAGAATTATGTCCTTGATGCATCGCTAGGTGACTCACCTGCTGCAGGAGCTGAAGCAGCTGTTATGAATGTTTGGCAAGCTCGATTTGGTGACTACTTTATAGTTCAGTGTGCCATGCTTTACGGCTTAGAAATGAGACTTCAAAGACGTTTTGAATGTCATGGAGCATATGATATGTTCCAGGAGTTGAAGTTGATATTTCAAGCTAATGCCCGGGTTGAGAGATATGAAGTCTCCAACAAGTTCTATAGCTGCAAGATGGAGGAGAATAGTTCTGTCAGTGAACACATGCTCAAAATGTCTGGGTATCAGAACCACTTGACTCAATTGGGAATTTCCCTTCCACCTGAGAGTGTTATTGACAAAGTTCTTCAATCACTGCCACCAAGCTAGAAAGGCTTCGTGATGAACTATAATATACCAGGGATGGATAAGAAAATTCTGAGCTCTTCGCGATGCTGAAGTCGACGGAGGCAGACATCAAGAAGGAGCATCAAGTGTTGATGGTTAACAAGACCACTATTTTCAAGAAAAAGGGCAAATGAAAGAAAGGGAACACCAAGAATAAGGGCAAACAGGTTGCCGCTCCCATGAAGAAATCCAAAGCTGGTCCTAAGCCTGAAACTAAGTGCTTCTGCTTCAAAGGGAGTGGTCACTGGAAGCGAAACTGCCCCAAGTATTTGGCCGATAAGAAGGATGGCAAAGTGAACAAAGGTATATTTGATATACATGTTATTGATGTGTTCCTTACTAGTGCTCGTAGCAGCGCCTCGGTATTTGATACTGGTTCGGTTGCTCATATTTGTAACTCGAAACAGGAGCTGCAGATTAAACAAAGATAGGCTAAGGATGAGGTGACGATGCACATCGTGAATGGTTCCAAGGTCAATGTGATCGCCGTCGGCACGCTACCTCTACATCTACCTTCAGGATTAGTTTTAGACCTAAATAATTGTTATTTGGTGCCTGTGTTGAGCGTGAACATTATATCTGGATCTTGTTTAATGCGAGATGATTATTCATTTAAGCAGAGAATAATGGTTGTTCTATTTATATGAGCAATATCTTTTACGTTCATGCACCCTTGAGGCATGGTCTATTCCTGTTGAATCTTGATTGTAGTAATACACATATTCATAATATTGATGCCAAAAGATACCAAGTTGATAATGATAGTGCAACATACTCGTGGCACTGCCATTTAGGTCATATTGGTGTAAAGCGCATGAAGAAACTCCATGCTGATGGACTTTTGGAATCACTTGATTATGAATCATTTGATACTTGCGAACCATGCCTCATGGGCAAGATGACTAAAACTCCGTTCTCAGGAACAATGGAGCGGGCTAATGACTTATTGGAAATAATACATACCGATGTATGCGGTCCGATGAGTGTTGAAGCACGCGGCGAGTATCGTTATTTTCTCACCTTCATAGATGATTTGAGTAGATACGGGTATATCTACTTGATGAAATAGAAGTCTGAAACATTTGAAAAGTTCAAAGAATTTCAGAGTGAAGTAGAGAATCATCGTAACAAGAAAAAAAGTTTCTACGATCTGATCGCGGAGGCGAATATTTGAGTTACGAGTTTGGTCTTCATTTAAAATAATGTGGAATAGTTTCAAAGCTCACGTCACCTGGAACACCATAGCGTAATGGTGTGTCTGAACATCGTAACTGTATTCTATTGGATATGGTGCGTTCTATGATGTCTCTTACCGATTTGCCTTTATCATTTTGGGGTTATGCATTAGAGACAGCCGCATTCACGTTAAATAGGGCACCATCTAAATCCATTGAGACGACACCGTAGGAAATATGGTTTGGCAAGAAACCAAAGCTGTCATTTCTTAAAGTTTGGGGTTGCGATACTTATGTGAAAAGGCTTCAGCCTGATAAGCTTGAACCTGAATCGGAGAAGTGCGTCTTCATAGGATACCCAAAAGAAACTATTGGGTACACCTTCTACCACAGATCCGAAGGCTAGATCTTTGTTGCTAAGAATGGATCTTTTCTAGAGAAGGAGTTTCTCTCGAAGAAGTGAGTGGGAGGAAAGTAGAACTTGATGAGGTAATTGTACCTTCACTCGAATTGGAAAGTAGATCATCATAGAAAACCGTTCCCGTGGTGCCTGCACCAACTAGAGAAGAAGCTAATGATAATGATCATGAAACTTTGGATGAAGTTACTATCGAACCTCGAAGGTCGACCAGAACACGTACCGCACCAGAGTGGTACGGTAACCCTATCCTGGAAGCAAGGTTGAAAAAGCGGTAGGCGTAAGCGAGGCGGTCAGCCTCCGCCTATGTAATGCCCCGGATGTAATACTTTCCCTTTTGGGCAATATATATATATCTTTGGCTTCATCAATTCCATTCTGGGTTCTTCGTCTTTTCGGGTTTTCGTTCTTTTGTCGTGTGCGTGTGTTCATTCATTCATATCATGTTGTCATGTGCATTGCATTGCATTTGTGTTGTCGTTTGCATCCGGTCCCACTTGTTCCTTTCCGTTGTCCGTTTCGAGTTCCGCAGCTCTCTCACGTGTCCGTGGCATCCCCGAGGCATACTTTGGTGTTTGGCCGTGTAACGTTTCCGGTTTGGCGTGAGACTTGTCGTGTGTTGTTGTTTTGGTGTGTGTAACCCGCCTGTCAAATCTCGTCGCGTTTGGAGTTCGTTTGGTACTCCAACAGTTATTCTCGTGGGCTGAAAGTACCCCCTCTTTGAGGCCCAAGACACCCTCCGACAACCCACCAAACCAACTCTAACCCCTCCCTTCATCTAGGCCATCCAATTGTGATCGCATGGCCGAAAACCTCACCTCATTTGGACAACCCTAGCTCCTTGTGCCTATATAAACATCCACCTCCCCCAATTTTCGCGTCTAGAAACCCTAATGCTTCCACAGTTCGCAGCCGGTGCTTCCACCGTTGAAGCGAGGTGCTTCCACCGTTGACACGGCGTGCTTCCGACGTTCCAGCGAGCCGTGCTTCCGAAGTCTCCGTCCGTGCTTTCGTAGTGCCGTCGCCATGCTTCCTCCGATGCGTGGGCCCGCGCGAGGTCGTCTTCTTCCTCCGGATCGCCGCCGGCCGAAGCTTCTCTCGCCGCCGCCGGAGCTTCTTCCCCGCCGCCGTTCACCGCCTCCGCGCCGCCGTGCGCCCCTTCGGCCGGAGCGCCGCGCCACCGCCGCCGGGCCTCCGTCGCCCTCCTCCGTCTCCGGCGCCGCGCCGCCCGGCCCTGCCGCCCTCGGGTCGCACCGCCGCCGCGCCCGGCCTCCGCCGCCGCGCCGGGCCAGGCCGCCGGCCCCCGCCGCCGATCCCAGCCGGCCACCTCCTCCCGTCGCCGCTCGGCCTTGTAGGGACCGGTGCTGCCGCTCGATCGGGAGCCCGATCCAAGCTCCCCGATCCCCTCGCCAACCGTAGCGGGCCGCCCCCGGGGCCCGTTAGCCCGTTAACCGCTGGGCCGGCCCGATCCGCCAGGCGTTGCCCCGCGAGCCCGTTTGACCGCGCCGCCGTTGACCGCGTTGACTGCTAAGGTAGTCTCCTTTTTTCTCTAAGTCCCTGTAGATTTTAGTGTCTGATGCTGTTTTACATTGTGGATAACTTTTTGTGTGTTGGTCCGATTTGAGCAAATGATATGTCAAAATGATCGTGGTGACTTGTACTACGTTTTGTTCCATTGTGCCATGCATGTTTGAGGTCATCTATATGTCTTAATCTTCATGAGAAGAGTGCTACTTGTTATAAACTGCTGTTAGTAGATGTTTTCATGCCATGTTTGCAATGTGATATCTTGGTGCATGTTTATCCAAATGAAGCAAATGATATGTCCACGTGTTCATCATGTTATGCTCTACATGTTGGTTGTTTTAGCTTGCATGATAGATTTCATCTTGCCATGTTTATCTCCTTTGCAAAGTGCTATGTGGCTGATATGTCGTTAAACTTGTTACGAGATGCCTCGTAGAGGAGCTCGTTGCTATTGATGTGGTTGTCCCCTTGATGCATGCTTAGATGTTTTGGACTCCCCATCATGTGTACTTTGCTGTGGTGCTTACCACTTGCCATGCCATGCTTTGAGGTGACTTAAACTTGCTCACAAAGATGCCATGATATTACTGCTGTTTTAACACTTAGTGAAATTTCACTAAGTCTGGAATCTGTAATTTCCAGATGCCATGTTTGCTTGTTGTTCTAGGCAAATCCATGCTAGTTTTGGGGTGGCTCTTGATGATTCCTTGTTGTATATATTGTTGAATATCCATTCATGCTCTCACATGCTTATTTGAGTGGCTGTAGCATATTTAACTTTTGCTCCCAAGTTGCTATAAAATACTGCTGCCAGGATTTTGTTGTCAAGTTCAATATGTCGTAGCTTGTTGCTATTGATCCATGCTTCCTTTGGAGTTGCTCCAATGGAATTGTTTGATGTAGGAGATGTCTACTTTATGTCCATGCTCATTGCCATGATGTTTGAGTGCTGTAGACTATTTATCTCTTGCTCCGAAGTTGCTATGTGGCTGTTAATTTCAGCTTGTGCATGTTTATTGTTTCGGGTGTATCTTTTAGCCCGTTGCTCCGTTTTGAGCAAGTTCTATATGTAACTTGTGTGATTTTGCATGTAGGTTCATAATATCCTCATGTTATCATGTTTTGAAGTATTTTGCTTGAATGCAAATTGCCATGCTCCTTGTGCTGTAACACTGTGCTTCCTATGTAGACTTTCTGTGCTTCCTAAATGCATCTGCATTGCTTCCATAGTGCATCAGCCATGCATCCAATTGTTTTGTGCATTGCATGTTGTTGATTTCGTGCCTTGTGTGTTTGTGTTGAGTAGAGCCGGAAGCTGAGTACGAGTACGAGAACGAGGTTACTACCGAGGTTGAGAACGAGGAGCCCGCTTATGATCCTATCGACAACTCTTCAGGCAAGATGACCGAACCCGGATATCATTACTATCTTTGCCTAATGCTAGAAGTATCGCTCTATAGTTTTGCCTCGATGCCCATGTTTTTCCTGTCAGCCTCCTATTGTAACCATGAACCTGTCTAACCACCCTACCTAGGCAAACCACTGATTGGCTATACGTAGGCTTCTCTCAGCCCCTCTTATAGCATTGCTAGTTGCAGGAGAAGATTGAAGATTCTTGCTTCGTGTTGAAGCTTGTTGGGATAT
Source organism: Secale cereale (assembly GCA_902687465.1). NCBI lineage: Eukaryota > Viridiplantae > Streptophyta > Magnoliopsida > Poales > Poaceae > Secale > Secale cereale. The sequence continues at coordinate 289,579,618 of LR738713.1, forward strand.
CACACTATATTAATTATTAAATGAAATCATCTATATATTGGTAATGGGTGGAAGGCTAAGCCTTTTGCTTGGTGATTTGTTCCACTCATGCCTCCCTAGGAACCGTATAAACCGGTGTTATGTTCCTTGATTATGTGTTCCTCACACGGTTGGGGTTATGGGACCCCCTCGATAAACCGCTAAGTGCTAAGTCTTTTCTAGCAAGTCCCAACATTGGTATTTTTTGCCTAATAACTAAAAACTTGCATAGGGTCTTGCAAACCCGAGTTCTTAATCAACAACCCCGGGCCAGTGCTCCACATGAGTGTTGGTCCGAACTGGGGAGTCTGCGGGGCCACCACGAGGAAACTCGAGGATTGGTAAAAACCTGTAGAATCGCCCATCCGATCGTGGCCTGAGACTAGATACGCGCGGCTATTGTCAGGGTGTCGGCACGCCGGGAGGATTTGCTGGATTAGCCATACCTTAGTAGGAGTATCTTGAGCACGGGATTCCGAGGATACTCGGGCCTTCCCACTTTGGAGTTGCGACTCCGCGGATCGTGGGCTTGTCATGGGCCAAGTTGGAACACCCCTGCAGGGTTTTGAACTTTCGAAAGCCGTGCCCGCGGTTATGTGGCAGATGGGAATTTGTTAATATCCCGTTGTAGAAAACTTGACACCATGTTCCAATACACTACCAGCGTGTGTACCGTGACGGTCATTTTCCGAAAGGGATTCGGGAAGTGAACACGGTGGGGTTATGTTTGACTTGTTAGTTAGGATCACTTCGTGATCATCTCTCGACCGAGGCACCTTCTCTTCTCGCTCTCTTTTACGTAAGCTAGTGCTAGTGCTGCTGCAACCTCTTGTTCTTTCTTCAGCCTTGTTCCACACCCAAGGCTTGGATAGTTGTGTTACCCGGGAACGGGATTGCTGAGTCCTCTGTGGCTCACAGTTACTTCAACACTCCAGATGCAGGTACTATGGTGAGCTACACAGGCGATGGCACTGAGCTAGACTGGGAGTATGACGAGGAGCGTAGCCGTTACTATGTGAACTATCCGGTTGATCAGTAGAGCTTCTACTAGGATTTGATCTAGACCTGTGGTATTAATGTTATGTTTGGTATCTTTCATTTGGATCTTACCCTTAGATGGGCTGTGATGTTTATTTGAATGATGTTTGGACATGTAATGATTTGTGTGACGTGGCGAGTGTAAGCCAACTATCTTTTCAGCTTTCATCCCTATTTTTACATGAGATGTGCAAAGGTACCCAACTTGCGATCATTCCAGAATGGGCTTATATCTTTAAGTCGTGCCTCGACACGTAGGAGATATAGTCCCATCCTGGGCATTACAAGTTGGTATTCAGAGCCTTCTCCGACCTAGAAGCCCCCACTGTTTGATCGAATCGTTGACGGTCGAGTCTAGGCACACACTTAAATGTTTTGAGTCCTATATTTATATCGGAGAGTAGGATTTCTTTTGCTCCTCATCTCTTTTCACTCTGGTGAGGACTCCTGACGAATACTCTTGCCTCTTCTACTTTCAAAAATTGCACCAATTTTTTTAGGAATCTCGCGAGTATTGTTTGGATTGTTTCGATGTCTTTGTGACGAGAATATTGTTCTCGATGCCTCCTGACATTAGGGGTTGTGGCAGTGTCCCGGGGAGTTGAGCTCCGAGGTATTGTCGTCACAAGCATATCGCGGCAGTTCTAGAGTACTTAAGACGGCCGACATCGAAAACTCTCCTATACGGTTAGTGGCAAGATAACCCCGACATCACCCAGCACTGGGGAGGTAGTTCGGGAGTATTGCCACAGCTTGTATAGTGGATGCGTTTCGAAGGTCCGAGGTAGACGGTTTCCGAGAACAACTGGTTATGTGTTGAATGATGGATACAGCTGGATGTAGGATTAGAGTTGAGTGCGCGATGCTTCCCCTGTATCCCCAACACCTGATTGCATAACTGGAAACTTTCAGAAATTAATAGGTGGGTTCATCCAGTAGCTCGTAGGCATTCTTCCAACGAATGCAGGTTACGGAGTTCGGGGTTCTACATTGAGTGAAGTGGTTTTATGGCCGATGTTCCGATCGGGAGTTGCATCTTAAAGGGTCCTTGGCTATGCTGATCTGAGGATTGCAAAACCCTTTCGTAACACGTTCCATAAGCTTTCAGCACAAAGATGTCGAACGAAGCTCCTATCTTGTGTTTGTTCTATCTGTACCTTGTTGTTTTTCTTTTTACCTTTTGTCTCCCAGTGGCTTCTTGTGAAGATTGTTGTTATCGTTAAACTGAGAATTTCATTCGTTCCTCTTGTTCGAATGATTCTTGTGAAGACTATGTTGCATTTCTATCCGTTGTTTCAGCTTATACCTTCTTTCAATCAAATTGGCTGATTGGTGGTCATCTCTTTCAGGATGGCTCCGAAACGGGTTCCCAACGCTAACCCAGAGGGTGAAGAGGTTCCAGATCGTCCTCCTTCCCCTCCTCCTCCGTCTGAGGCCTGGAGAGCGATTATGCAAACTATGAATCAGAACACCCAGATGTTGATGCAGATGATGCAGCAGATGCAAGCAAATCAAGCAAATCAGGGTGCTCCAGGGAACCAAGGCAATTTCTTCAACCAACAGCACCATGCTACGCTCAACCAGTTCTTGGCTAATCAACCAAAGGCTTTCAGTTACTGTGTCGACCCTCTCGATGCTGAAGATTGGATCACTGATATCAAGAAGCATTTTGAGTGCAGCAATGTAAGGCCTGAGGACTATGTGAAGTTTGCAGCCTTCCAACTCAAGGACCAAGCAGCTGACTGGTGGCAGCAGTACAAAGACTCCAGAGAAGGGCGTGTGATCTCTTGGGATGATTTCTGCAAGGACTTTCGCTCTCACCACATTCCAACAAGTGTCATCGAGGGTATGCGTGAGCAATTCCGCAACCTGAAGCAAGGCTCTATGACTGTCTACCAGTATAATGTCAAGTTCCAAAACCTTGCCCGCTATGCCAAGCAAGACATCCCAGATGCCAAGAGCAAGATCTATCAGTTCCGTGGAGGTCTGAAGGATGAACTTCAACTTGCTCTCACCTTGTTCGAGCCTGATGAGTTTGACAAATTCTATAACATGGCGCTTAAGCAAGAGGCAGCCCAGCTCAAGATGGAAGCTTCCAAAAAGAGGATCCGAGATGTTGTTCACTCCTCCTCATCTTCTCAAGTGGTCGCGAAGCAACAGAAGTTTTGGCTTCCACCTCCTCCTGTGATCCGAGCTCCCTACAACAACAACAACAACAAGAACTCCGGTGGCCGTGGTTTCTCCCACCCACCCAACCCAAGCAAGCAGTCCAAGTCGCAGTTCCAAGCTCCAAGACCAAGTGTTCCTCCTACTCGTCCTCTTTCTGAGGTCACTTGCTACAAGTGTGGCCAGAAGGGTCATTATTCCAACAAGTGCAACAACCCAAGGCGCCTTCCGCCTCCTCCACCTGTCAGTACAGCTATTGTCAAGCATGATCCAAAGGCAGCAAGGGTGAATCTCATGAATGCAGCGCAAGCGGAGAATTCTTCTGATGTCATATTGGGTAACCTTCCGGTGAACTCTTTTCCTGCAAAAGTGTTGTTTGATTCGGGTGCTTCATGTTCTTTCATGTCATATCCATTTGCATCCAAGCACGATGTTGTCACTTCAAATTTGCCCAAGAAGTTGCAAGTTGTTTCCCCGGGCAGGATAATGACTTCTAGCGTGTATGCTCCGGATGTTTCTATTCGCATGGGTGATTATCGATTTCTGGCCTCTCCGGTGGTTCTCGGCAATTCCGACATCGATCTTATCCACAGAATGGACTGGCTTTCTCAGCATGATGCTCATATTGATTGTGCAAATAAGGAAGTCAAGATTACTCATCCTGATGAAGACGTGATTATCTTTGCCTCTCGGGATAACACAATCAGGCTTTTCTCTCTCAATGACAAGGGCGAGATTAATGCCATCTCTCAAATTCCGGTGGTTAACGAATACGAAGACGTCTTTCCTGAAGAACTTCTAGGCATGGCTCCACACCGTCAAGTGGAATTCGTCATTGAACTCGAGCCTGGTACTGAGCCAGCATGCCGGCGTCCGTACAAGCTATCTCCTGGAGAGCTGAAGGAGTTGAAGAAGCAGCTTGACGAACAAGAGCGTTTGGATCTGATCAGGCCTAGTACGTCTCCTTGGGGCTATGGTGTCTTATTTGTCAAGAAGAAGGATGGCACGGAGCGCCTTTGCGTCGATTACCGGCCATTGAACAAGAAGACAATAAAGAACAAGTATCCGCTCCCCAACATCAATGAATTGTTCGAGCAGCTCAAAGGAGCTAAAGTGTTCTCAAAGCTCGATCTCCGAATGAGCTATCACCAAATTCGCATTCGCGAGGAAGATATCCACAAGACTGCCTTCATAACGAGCTACGGCTCATATGAGTATACAGTCATGTCCTTTGGTCTCGCTAATGCTCCACCTACCTTCTCGAGAATGATGCACTACATTTTCAACCCCTACACCGGCGAGTTTGTGCTTGTGTATCTGGATGACATTTTGGTATTTTCCAAGAATGAAGAAGATCACGAAAAGCACCTCCGTCTGGTTCTCGACAGACTCCGTGAACATAAGTTCTATGCCAAGTTCTCCAAGTGCGAATTTTGGCTCGATAAGGTCTTATATCTGGGCCATATCATCTCCGCTGACGGTATTGCGGTAAACCCCGAGAAAGTTGAAGCAATTGTCAACTGGGAACCTCCTCAGAACGTCAAGCAACTCCGAAGCTTTCTTGGTCTTGCCAACTATTGCAGAAGGTTCGTTGAGAACTTCTCCAAGATTGCCAAGCCTCTTTCCAACTTGCTGCAGAAGAATGTCAAGTACTACTGGTCTCCAGATTGTGAAGTGGCATTCAAAACTCTCAAAGAAAAGCTCGTCTCTGCTCCAGTTCTTACTCCTCCAGATGAGTCCAAGCCCTATGAAGTATTCTGTGATGCTTCTCTTCAAGGACTTGGTGGTGTGCTTATGCAGGACAAGAAAATTGTGGCTTACACTTCTCGTCAGCTGAAGCCAAGTGAGAAGAACTACTCCACACATGATCTTGAACTAGCAGCTGTGGTACATGCTTTGATTACGTGGAGACACCTTCTGTTGGGCAGAAAAGTCGACATCTTCACCGATCACAAGAGATTGAAGTACATCTTCACACAGCCGAATCTGAACCTCCGCCAGACTCGTTGGGTTGAAATGATCCAAGAGTATGATCCCAACATCAAATACACACCTGGCAAGGCGAATGTGATTGCAGATGCTTTGAGCAGAAAGGCATATTGCAACAGCCTCCTTATCAAGCCGTTTCAGCCTGAGCTTTGTGAAGCATTTAGGAAGCTCAACCTCCAAGTTGTTCTGCAAGGTTTTCTTGCAAATCTTCAAGTTGCTCCTACCTTGGAAGATCAGATCCGTGAGGCCCAACTCAGTGATGCTATGGTGCAGAAAGTGAAACATGGTATTGCAAAGGGTACTCCCAAATACAAGTGCTATCACGTTGATGAGAGAGATACCTTGTTCTTCGAGGACAGACTTGTGGTTCCCAAAGGTGATCTCAGGAAGCTCATAATGGACGAAGCACATGATTCCCTCCTTTCGATTCATCCTGGTAGTTCCAAGATGTACCAAGATCTCAAGCAATCTTACTGGTGGACATGCATGAAAAGGGAGATTGCCCAATTCGTGAATGAATGTGATGTCTGCAGAAGAGTGAAGGCAGAGCATCAACGTCCAGCCGGTCTTCTCCAACCTCTTCCTATTCCCGAGTGGAAATTCGACCACATTGAAATGGATTTCGTCACTGGCTTTCCTAAGTTCAAGAGAGGGAATGATTCTATCTTTGTGGTGATTGACAAGCTTACCAAAGTCGCTCACTTCCTTCCAGTCAAAGAATCCATCAATGCAGCTCAATTGGCAGAGTTGTACACTTCCAGAATTGTGTCCTTACATGGCATTCCTCAAGTTATCTCCTCAGACCGTGGAAGTTTGTTCACTTCTAAGTTCTGGGACTCCTTTCAGTCTGCCATGGGCACTAAGATTCATTTCAGCACTGCTTTTCACCCTCAGACTAGTGGTCAAGTCGAGAGAGTGAATCAGATTCTAGAAGACATGCTCAGAGCCTGTGTCATATCTTTTGGCATGAAATGGGAAGATTGCCTTCCGTTTGCCGAGTTCTCTTACAACAACAACTTTCAAGCAAGTGCCGGCAAAGCTCTGTTTGAAATCCTCTATGGCAGGAAGTGCCGTACCCCTCTCAACTGGTCCGAGACGGGTGAACGTCAACTTCTTGGCAATGACTTGATCTCAGAAGCTGAAGAAATGTGCAAAGTCATAAGTGAGAATCTCAAGGCCGCTCAGTCGTGTCAGAAGAGCTACTATGACGGCAAGCATCATGATTTGGCCTTCAACATTGGGGATCATGTCTATCTCCGTGTTTCTCCTATGAAAGGAACCCAAAGATTCGGTATCAAAGGAAAGCTTGCTCCTAGATACGTCTGGCCTTTCAAGATCCTTGGCAAAAGAGGCGATCTAGCCATCAACTTGAGCTCCCTTCCAACTTCGCCAATGTTCATGATGTGTTTCATGTGTCTCAACTCCGCAAGTGCTTCAAGACACCTGAACGCACCATTCCGTTTGAGGAGATTGATCTTCAACAAGACTTGTCTTACCGAGAGCATGCCGTTGCTATTCTCGAAGAAACCGAGCGCAAGACCCGCAACAACTCCATCAAATTCTTGAAAGTAAAGTGGTCACACCATATCGACCGAGAAGCTACGTGGGAACGAGAAGATCACCTTCGTTCCGAGTACCCTTCCTTCTTCCAGTCTGTCCCGAGATCTTTTTTGTAGTGGAGGAGAGTTGTAATGCCCTGGATGTAATACTTTCCCTTTTGGGAAATATATATATCTTTGGCTTCATCAATTCCATTCTGGGTTCTTCGTCTTTTCGGGTTTTCGTTCTTTTGTCGTGTGCGTGTGTTCATTCATTCATATCATGATGTCATGTGCATTGCATTGCATTTGTGTTGTCGTTTGCATCCGGTCCCACTTGTTCCTTTCCGTTGTCCGTTTCGAGTCCGGAGCTGTCTCACGTGTCTGTGGCATCCCCGAGGCCTACTTTGGTGTTTGGCCGTGTAACGTTCCCGGTTTGGCGTGAGACTTGTCGTGTGTTGTTGTTTTGGTGTGTGTAACCCGCCTGTCAAATCTCGTCGCGTTTGGAGTTCGTTTGGTACTCCAACAGTTATTCTCGTGGGCTGAAAGTACCCCCACTTTGAGGCCCAAGACACCCTCCGACAGCCCACCAAACCAACTCTAACCCCTCCCTTCATCTAGGCCATCCAATTGTGGTCGCGTGGCCGAAAACCTCACCTCATTTGGACAACCCTAGCTCCTTGTGCCTATATAAACGTCCACCTCCCCCAATTTTCGCGTCCAGAAACCCTAATGCTTCCACAGTTCGCCGCCGGTGCTTCCACCGTTGAAGCGCGGTGCTTTCACCGTTGACACGGCATGCTTCCGACGTCCCAGCGAGCCATGCTTCCGAAGTCTCCGTCCATGCTTCCTTAGTGCCGTCGCCGTGCTTCCTCCGACGCGTGGGCCCGCGCGAGGTCGTCTTCTTCCTCCGAATCGCCGCCGGCCGAAGCTTCTCACGCCGCCGCCGGAGCTTCTTCCCCGCCGCCGTTCACTGCCTCCGCGCCACCGCGCGCCCCTCCGGCCGGAGCGCCACGCCACCGCCGCCGGGCCTCCGCCGCCCTCCTCCGTCTCCGGCGCCGCGCCGCCCGGCCCCGCCGCCCTCGGGTCGCGCCGCCACCGCGCCCGGCCTCCGCCGCCGCGCCGGGCCAGGCCGCCGGCCCCCGCCGCCGATCCCAGCCGGCCACCTCCTCCCGTCGCCGCTCGGCCTCGTAGGGACCGGCGCCATCGCTCGATCGGGAGCCCGATCCAGGCTCCCCGATCCCCTCGCCAACCCTAGCGGGCTGCCCCCGGGGCCCGTTTGCCTGTTAACCGCTGGGCCGGCCCGATCCGCCAAGCGTTGACCCGCGAGCCCGTTTGACCGCGCCGCCGTTGACCGCGTTGACTGCTAAGGTAGTCTCCGTTTTTCTCTAAGTCCCTGTAGATTTTAGTGTCCGATGCTGTTTTATATTGTGGATAACTTTTTGTGTGTTGGTCCGATTTGAGCAAATGATATGTCAAAATGATCGTGGTGACTTGTACTACATTTTGTTCCATTGTGCCATGCATGTTTCAGGTCATCTAGATGTCTTAATCTTCATGAGAAGAGTGCTACTTGTTATAAACTGCTGTTAGTAGATGTTTTCATGCCATGTTTGCAATGTGATATCTTGGTGCATGTTTATCCAAATGAAGCAAATGATATGTCCACGTGTTCATCATGTTATGCTCTACATGTTGGTTGCTTTAGCTTGCATGATAGATTTCATCTTGCCATGTTTATCTCCTTTGCAAAGTGCTATGTGGCTGTTATGTCGTTAAACTTGTTACAAGATGCCTCGTAGAGGAGCTCGTTGCTATTGATGTGGTTGTCCCCTTGATGCATGCTTAGATGTTTTGGACTCCCCATCATGTGTACTTTGCTGTGGTGCTTACCACTTGCCATGCCATGCTTTGAGGTGACTTAAACTTTCTCACAAAGATGCCATGATATTACTGCTGTTTTAACACTTAGTGAAATTTCACTAAGTCTGGAATCTGTAATTTCCAGATGCCATGTTTGCTTGTTGTTCTAGGCAAATCCATGCTAGTTTTGGGGTGGCTCTTGATGATTCCTTGTTGTATATATTGTTGACTATCCATTCATGCTCTCACATGCTTATTTGAGTGGCTGTAGCATATTTAACTTTTGTTCCCAAGTTGCTATAAAATACTGCTGCCAGGATTTTGTTGTCAAGTTCAATATGTCGTAGCTTGTTGCTATTGATCCATGCTTCCTTTGGAGTTGCTCCAATGGAATTGTTTGATGTAGGAGATGTCTACTTTATGTCCATGCTCATTGCCATGATGTTTGAGTGCTGTAGACTATTTATCTCTTGCTCCGAAGTTGCTATGTGGCTGTTAATTTCAGCTTGTGCATGTTTATTGTTTCGGGTGTATCTTTTAGCCCGTTGCTCCGTTTTGAGCAAGTTCTATATGTAACTTGTGTGATTTTGCATGTAGGTTCATAATATCCTCATGTTATCATGTTTTGAAGTATTTTGCTTGAATGCAAATTGCCATGCTCCTTGTGCTGTAACACTGTGCTTCCTATGTAGACTTTCTGTGCTTCCTAAGTGCATCTGCGTTGCTTCCATAGTGCATCAGCCATGCATCCAGTAGTTTTGTGCATTGCATCTTGTTGATTTCGTGCCTTGTGTGTTTGTGTTGAGTAGAGCCGGAAGCTGAGTACGAGTACGAGAACGAGGTTACTACCGAGGTTGAGAACGAGGAGCCCGCTTACGATCCCATCGACAACTCTTCAGGCAAGATGACCGAACCCGGATATCATTACTATCTTTGCCTAATGCTAGAAGTATCGCTCTATAGTTTTGCCTCGATGCCCATGTTTTTCCTGTCAGCCTCCTATTGTAACCATGAACCTGTCTAACCACCCTACCTATGCAAACCATTGATTGACTATACGTAGGCTTCGCTCAGCCCCTCTTATAGCATTGCTAGTTGCAGGAGAAGATTGAAGATTCTTGCTTCATGTTGAAGCTTGTTGGGATATCACACTATATTAATTATTAAATGAAATCATCTATATATTGGTAATGGGTGGAAGGCTAAGCCTTTTGCTTGGTGATTTGTTCCACTCATGCCGCCCTAGGAACCGTATAAACTGGTGTTATATTCCTTGATTATGCGTTCCTCACACGGTTGGGGTTATGGGACCCCCTCGATAAACCGCTAAGTGCTAAGTCTTTTCCAGCAAGTCCCAACATTGGTATTTTTGCCTAATAACTAAAAACTTGCATAGGGTCTTGCAAACCCGAGTTCTTAATCAACAACCCCGGGCCAGTGCTCCACATGAGTGTTGGTCCGAACTGGGGAGTCTGCGGGGCCACCACGAGGAAACTCGAGGATTGGTAAAAACCTGTAGAATCGCCCATCCGGTCGTGGCCTGAGACAAGATACGCGCGGCTATTGTCAGGGTGTCGGCACGCCAGGAGGATTTGCTGGATTAGCCTTACCTTAGTCGGAGTATCTTGAGCACGGGATTCCGAGGATACTCGGGCCTTCCCACTTTGAAGTTGCGACTCCGCGGATCGTGGGCTTGTCATGGGCCAAGTTGGAACACCCCTGCAGGGTTTTGAACTTTCGAAAGCCGTGCCCGTGGTTATGTGGCAGATGGGAATTTGTTAATATTCGGTTGTAGAAAACTTGACACCATGTTCCAATACACTACCAGCGTGTGTACCGTGACGGTCATTTTCCGAAAGGGATTCGGGAAGTGAACACGGTGGAGTTATGTTTGACTTGTTAGTTAGGATCACTTCGTGATCATCTCTCGACCGAGGCACCTTCTCTTCTCGCTCTCTTTTACGTAAGCTAGTGCTAGTGCTGCTGCAACCTCTTGTTCTTTCTTCAGCCTTGTTCCACACCCAAGGCTTGGATAGTTGTGTTACACGGGAACGGGATTGCTGAGTCCTCTGTGGCTCACAGTTACTTCAACACATGAGATGCAGGTACTATGGTGAGCTACACAGGCGATGGCACTGAGCTAGACTGGGAGTACGACGAGGAGCGTAGCCGTTACTATGTAAACTATCCGGTTGATCAGTAGAGCTTCTACTAGGATTCGATCTAGACCTGTGGTATTAATGTTATGTTTGGTATCTTTCATTTGGATCTTACCCTTAGATGGGCTGTGATGTTTATTTGAATGATGTTTGGACATGTAATGATTTGTGTGACGTGGCGAGTGTAAGCCAACTATCTTTTCAGTTTTCATCCCTATTTTTACATGAGATGTGCAAAGGTACCAAACTTGCGATCATTCCAGAATGGGCTTATATCTTTAAGTCGTGCCTCGACACGTAGGAGATATAGTCCCATCCTGGGCATTACAGCCTAGTGCCTAGGCAGTGCCTAAGCGCCCTAGGCGCGGCCTATGTGGTAATATAGTTTTTACTCACAGTGTATTTGTGATTATTATATGGTTGTTGATAATATATAAGGTATATAAATAAGTTAATTACCGGCTACTGCCATTGAATATAAGCCGTTTGGCATATCAGTGTAGTATGTGGCTTGATTTCTTGGTTGGGTAGACAATTCCTTGCTCGTCCTGCCTAGACTTCCATTTATGCCCTAGGCGAGGCGTTTGGCCATCGCCTAGCGCCTAGGCATGCCTAAGCGCCTCCTAGGCACTGCCTTTTCCAACAGAGTCTGGAAGTCATGTTATTAGACAACGGTGAACCTTCGAACTATGAACAAGCTATGATAAGCCCAGATTCCAAAAAATGGCTTGAGGCCATGAAATCTGAGATAGGATCCATGTATGAGAACAAAGTATGGACTTTGGTGGACTTGCCTGATGATCGGCAAGCCATAGAGAATAAATGGATCTTCAAGAAGAAGACTGACGCTCATGGTAATGTTACTGCCTACAAAGCTCGACTTGTCGCAAAAGGTTTTCTACAAGTTCAAGGAGTTGACAACGATGAGACTTTCTCACCCGTAGTGATGCGTAAGTCTGTCCGAATCATGTTAGCAATTGCCGCATTTTATGATTATGAAATTTGGCCAATGGATGTCAAAACTACATTCCTTAATGGATTTATGAAAGAAGAGTTGTATATGATGCAACCAGAAGGTTTTGTCGATCCTAAAAGTGCTAACAAAGTGTGCAAGCTCCAGCGATCCATCTACGGACTGATGCAAGCATCTCAGGGTTGGAATATACGCTTTGATGAGGTGATCAAAGCATATGGTTTTATACAGACTTACAGTGAAGCCCGTATTTACAAGAAAGTGAGTGGGAGCTCTATAGCATTTCTGATATTATATGTGGATGTCATATTGTTGATTGGAAATAATGTAGAACTTCTGGATAGCATAAAAGGATACTTGAATAAGAATTTTTCAATGAAAGACCTCGGTGAAGCTGCTTATATATTGGGTATCAAGATCTACAAAGATAGATCAAGACGCTTAATAGGACTTTCACAAAGCACATACCTTGATAAAGTTTTGAAGAAGTTCAAAATGGATCAGTAAAAGAAATGGTTCTTGCTTGTGTTACAAGGTGTGAAATTGAGTCAGACTCAATGCCCAACCACTGCAGAAGATAGAGAGAAAATGGAAGTCATTTCCTAGGCCTCAGCCATAGGTTCTATCATGTATGCTATGCTGTGGACCAGACTTGATGTGTGCCTTGCCATAAGTTTGGCAGGGAGGTACCAAAGTAATCCAGGAGTGGATCACTAGACAGCGGTCAAGAACGTCCTGAAGTACCTGAAAAGGACAAAGGATATGTTTCTCATTTATGGAGGTGACAAAGAGCTCGTCGTAAAGGGTTACGTAGATACTAGCTTCGACACAGATCCAGATGACTCTAAGTCACAGACCGGAAATGTATTTATATTGAATGGTGGAGCTGTTAGTTGGTGTAGTTCCAAGCAGAGCGTCGTAACGGGATCTATGTGTGAAGCGGAGTACATAGCTGCTTCCGAAGCAGCACATGAAGGAGTCTGGATGAAGGAGTTCATATCCAATCTAGGTGTAATACCTAGTGCACCGGGTCCAATGACAATCTTTTGTGACAACACTGGAGCAATTGCCTTGGCGAAGGAATCCAAGTTTCACAAGAGAACAAAACACATCAAGAGACGCTTCAACTCCGTTCGTGAAAAGGTCAAGGATGGAGACATATAAATTTGCAAAGTACGTACGGATCTAAATGTTGCAGACCCATTGACTAAGCCTCTTCCACGAGCAAAACATGATCAACACCAAGACTCCATGGGTCTTAGATTCATTACAATGTAATCCAGATTATTTACTCTAGTGCAAGTGGGAGACTGGTGCAAATATGCCCTAGAGGCAATAATAAAGTTATTATTATTTTGTATTTTCTTATTCATGATACAAGTTTATTATTCATGCTAGAATTGTATTGACCAGAAACCTAAATACATGTGTGAATACATAAACAAATACCGTGTCCCTAGTAAGCCTCTACTTAACTAGCTCGTTAATTAAAGATGGTTAAGGTTTCATAACCATGGACATGAGTTGTCATTTGATAACGGGATCACATCATTATGAGAATGATGTGATGGATAAGACCCATCCGTTAGCTTAAAATTTGATCATACAGTTTATTCATGTATGTCAAATACATATTCCTTTGACTATGAGATCATGCAACTCCCGGATACCGGAGGAGTACCTTGTGTGCTATCAAACGTCACAATGTAACTGGGTGATTATAAAGATGCTCTACGGGTATCTCCGATGGTTTTTTGTTGGGTTGGCATGAATCGAGATTTGGATTTGTCACTTCGAGTATCAGAGAGGTATCTCTGGGACCTCTCGGTAATGCACATCACAATAAGCCTTGCAAGCAAATTACTAATGAGTTAGTCATGGGATGATGTATTACGAAACGAGTAAAGAGACTTGCCGGTAACGAGATTGAACTAGGTATAGAGATACTAACGATCGAATCTCGGACAAGTAACATACCGACGGACAAAGGGAATGGTGTATGCTGTCATAATGGTTCTACCGACAAAGATCTTCATAGAATATGTAGGAGTCAATATGAGCATCCAGGTTCTGCTATTGGTTATTGACTGGAGAGGTGTCTCGGTCATGTATACATAGTTCTCGAACACGTAGGGCCCACACGCTTAACGTTCATTGACGATATAGTATTATATGAGTTATGTGATTTGGTGACCGAATGTTGTTTGGAGTTCCGAATGAGATCACGGACATGACGAGGAGTCTCGAAATGATCAAGAGGTAAAGATTGATATATAGGACGATGATATTTGGACACCGGAAGTGTTTCAGAGAAAACCGGATAGTCATCGGAGTATCGGAGGGGGTACCGGACTCCCCGGGAGGTGGGCATATTGGGAAATTAGAGGGGAGCACACCAGCCCACAAGGGGCTGGTGCACCCCCCTATGGCAGCCGGCCAAGTGGGAGAGAGGAAGGGGGGGATTCGGCCTCCCCCTTCATTCGTCTCCACACTTTTCTTTCCCTCCGACAAATATGGTAGGGGGGGTGACCAAGGGCAGGAGCACAAGTAGGATTCAGACCTATTTGGGGCGCCTCCTGGCTTCTCCCCCTCTCTCCCACCTATATATATGAGGGAGGGGGCACTTAGAATACACAACATCAATTGTTAGCCGTGTGTGGTGCCCCCCTCCAAAGTTTACACCCCCGGTCATATTTTTGTAGTGCTTAGGCAAAGCCTTGCAAAGACCACTTCACCATCACCGTCACCACGCTGTCATGCTGACGGAACTCATCTACTACCTCGACATCTTGCTGGATCAAGAAGGCGAGGGATGTCACCGAGCTGAATGTGTGCAAAACACGGAGGTGTCGTGCGTTCGATACTTGATCAGTTGAAGCGCGAAGAATTTCGACTACATCAACCGCATTGTGAAACGCTTCTGCTTACGCTCTACGAGGGTACGTAGACACACTCTCCCCTCGTCGCTATGCATCTCCATGGATAGATCATTGCGTGTGCGTATATATTTTTGTTTTCCTTGGAACGTTTCCCAACAATGTCTGACATGATTCATATGGAAGTTCGTTAAGGAGAGATGTCACCTCGATCTCGAGAGCTCTTGCATGGGCTCGTGTCATCGGTCCACTTGGTGTCTTAGGAGATGTAGGAAGGTCCATGGGGATGACCAAAGGATTCTCTGCATCAATGTTTGAGTAGTTTACCACAAACCTACAGGTCCATAGCTAGTAGCTAGATGGCTTCTTCTCTCTCTCTTTGATCTTCAATACAATGTTCTCCTCGATGTTCTTGAAGATCTATTCGATGTAATCTTCTTTTGTGCTGTGTTTGTTGAGATCCGATGAATTGTGGATTTATGATCAGATCATCTATGGATATTATTTGAGTCTTCTCCGAACTCTGTTATGCATGATTAAGATAGCTTTGTATTTCTCTTAGATCTATCGATTTGGTTTGGCCAACTAGATTGGTTTTTCTTGCAATGGGAGAGGTGATTTGTGATGGGTTCAATCTTGCGGTGTCCTCACCCAGTGACAGAAGGGGTAGCGAGGCACGTATTGTATTGTTGCAATTAAGGATAAAAAGATGGGGTTTATATCATCTTGCATGAGTTTATCCCTCTACATCATGTCATCTTGCTTAAGGCGTTACTCTGTTTTCATAACTTAATACTCTAGATGTATGTTGGATAGCGGTCGATGAGTGGAGTAATAGTAGTAGATGCAGGTAGGAGTCGGTCTACTTGTCACGGACGTGATGCCTATTTTTTTTGAATATGTTGTCATAACTTTGCGCTTTTCTATGAATTTCTCAATAGTAATTTGTTTACCCACCGTATGCTTTCTTCAAGAGAGAAGCCTCTAGTGAAACCTATGCCCCCCGGGTCTATTTTTGAGCATATATTTTCAGATCTATAAAACCAAAAACTCAAAATTCCTTCCTGCAATTATTTTGTGTTTACTTTATTTTGCCTTTTACTTTTATTTTAAATCTATCTCTATCAGATCTCACCCTTGCAAGTGACCGTGAAGGGATTGACAACCCCTTCTGCGTTGTGTGCAAGTGTTTGTTAGTATGTGTAGGTGCATAGATTGGAGACTTGCTTGTGCCTCCTATTGGATTGATACCTTGGTTCTCAACTGAGGGAAATACTTATCTCTACTTTGTTGCATCACCGTTTCCTCTTCAAGGGAAAATCAACGCAAGCTCAAGAAGTAGCACCAATTAATTGGGTTCGATGATGAAGACGATGATGTTGTCGTGACGAATGGAAAAGCCATCATGCTGAAGGATAACTGGCAAGTCACGGGAAACAAGTGGGAGAAGGCCCGTGCTGCTCGTGATGTCGCGGCTACCAAAATGTCGTCGACATGGACAGACATTTTTCAGTAGGGGAGAACAAGAAAGAGGAGAGGTACAAGCTCATGTTGGATGCGCAAAAGGAAAGGATGGAATGGGACCAGAAGAGGGCGGAGAAGAAGCTCAAAATTGATAGGGAGAAGATCGAGTTGGAGAAGCAACAAGCAGCAATCAAATGGGAACTCGAGAAGGCCAAGATATTTGGCAACATAGAGCTTCAGAAGGAGAGGTTGCAACTCGCACGAGACGCGGAAGATGTGAGGATCATGTTGGCGGGCGAGACCCTCTTGGATGAGCATGCAAAGAAGTGGCTTGCAGACAAGAAGATGGAGATCAACGGCTATAGGAAATACGAGAAGGTGAGGGTGGCTGGGGCCCAGATGCAGGCGGAGGAGGCTGCCCATATGCAGGCAGAGCATGATGGATTCTGCCTAGAGCAGGACACTTTCCACTTGGAGCAGGTGTCCGTCCAGTGATCCGAGGCCAACCATCATGCTCGGACATTGATTTATTTTGCCATGTCTAGTTTGTTTTACTAAGATTTGCTTTGCTTTGTTTTGAACTTTGGTATTTGGACAGTTTGTATCGTATGATCAACGTGCATGGATTTGAGGTATGTGGATGTGTAGTGCAATATATGAGGGGCCAGCGGGGCTGTTCGTGGGCGTGCCCGGACACGCCCGCGGGTGTATAGGGGGGCGGATTTGCCAAGTCTGCCCGTAGATGCTCTTAGAGCGTAGATCCCGTATACGCCTATCCCACAAACATTGTTTACGTGCGCCCATAGAAGAAGATTATGGTACCGCAAGTTCTCCGACAGAATAGATCCTGTAAACCCGCCCCACAAATGTTTTGCAATACGTGTTTACGGGGTATGTTCCATGCCAAATGGCTCACTTTACCGCATATTTTGTATAGCTTTGTAAATTATACATTTAATTTTTAGATAAAAAGGCATGCTACCAACTTTATAGATAAAGCCACTAGGCAGAGTACCAACCACATCACATAACGAGTAACGATACCCTCAGAGGTTCAAGTTTAACACATAGATACACGGTCAACATGCCAAAACAAGCGGCACGTAGGCTGACAACCTAACATGTGAAGTCCAAGTAAAGCCCAGTGAAGTTCGATGGAGAGCCTCAAGTGGCGCCAGGCTATTGGGCGAGGTGAGAAGCACACACACGAACTCTAGAAAAATTAACTCCTTCAGAGCGACACAATTATCCTCCTTAGACAATAATTCCGAGTGCTGCATAAAGATCAACGTTTTAAACAAACAATCATCCGGTCTGTGAGGGAAAATATGCTCAATAGAGAATTTGTTTCTGGTGGTCCAAACTGTCCAACAGAGCGATAGGAACCCCATCGAGAAAAGGCGTTTTTCTGCCCCAGTGGCCCAGAGGCAAGGGGCCTTGATACGTCTCCGTCGTATCTATAATTTTTGATTGTTCCATGCCAATATTCTACAACTTTTACATATTTTTGGCAACAATTTATATGATTTTCTTGGACTAACATATTGATTCAGTGCTGAGTGCCAGTTCCTGTTTGTTGCATGTTTTTTGTTTCGCAGAAAATCCATATCAAACGAAGTCCAAACGCAATAAAAACTTACAGATATATTTTTGGAACATATGGGAATTTCGGGAAGTGGAATCAACGCAAGGCAATGCCCGAGGGGCCCACAAGCCCTAGGGGCACGCCCCCTACCCAGAGCGCGGCTAGGGGGCTTGAGGCCACTCCAAAGGTCGGTTGGAGGTGTCCTTCGGATGCAAGGAAGCTAATATGCGGATAAAAATCATGTTAAAATTTCAGCCCAATCGAAGTTACGGAACTCCGAGAATTTAAGAAACGGTGAAAGGCCTGTAACGGGGGTCGTGAAACAGAAGAGAAATAGAGAGGCATATCCAATCTCAGAGGAGATCTCGCCCCTCCGCCGCCATGGAGGCCATGGACCAGAGGGGAAACCCTCCTCCCATCTAGGGGGGAGGTCAAGGAAGAAGAAGGAGGGGGGCTTCCCCCCCTCTCTCCCGGTGGCGCCAGAACACTGCCGGGGCAATCATCGTGTGTCGGCGATCTACACCAACACCCCCTCATCTTCCCCAACATCTTCATCACCTTCCTTCATTTTATTTAGCAGTGCACTCTCTCGCAACCTGCTGTACCCTCTACTTGAACATGATGCTTTATGCTTCATATTATTATCCAATGACGTGTTGCTATCCTATGCTTGAGTAGATTTTTGTTATCCTATGGGTGATTGGTGAATTGCTATGATTGGTTTAATTTGCTTGTGGTTATGTTGCTGTATTTTGGTGCCCATCATATGAGCGCACGTGTGGATCACACCATAGGGTTAGTTGTATGTTTATAGGACTATGTATTGGAGGGCAAGGGCAATAGCAGCTTCAACCTAGCATAGAAATTGATGCATATCATACTGAAGGGGGACCAATATATCTTAAGGCTACGGTTGGGTGTTACTTTAATGAATGACAGTAGTTGTGGATGCTTGCTGGATTTCCAATCATAAGTGCATAGAATTCCAAGCAAGGGATGACATGCTAGCAGTGGCCTCTCCCACATAAAAACTTGCTACCGGTCTAGTAACGTAGTCAATTGCTTAGGGACAATTCCGTAACTCCTACCACCACTTTTGCACACTCGCTATACTAACTTAATTGTTTATTTATCTAAACAGCCCCTAGTTTGTATTTATGTGCTCTTTATTATCTTGCAAACCTATCCCACAACACCTACAAAGTACTTCTAGTTTCATACTTGTTTTAGGTAAAGCGAATGTTAAGCGTGAGTAGAGTTGTATCGGTTGTCGATATAACTTGAGGGAATATTTGTTCTACCATTAGCTCCTCGTTGGGTCCGACACTCTTACTTATCGAAAGAGGCTACAACTGATCCCCTACACTTGTGGGTTATCAAGACCTTTTTCTGGCGCCGTTGCCAGTGAGCAATAGCGTGGGGTGAATATTCTCGTCTGTGCTTGTTTGCTTTATCACTAAGTAGATTTTATTTTCTGTTCTAAGTTGTTTTCTATCTTTAGTTATGGGCAGGAAACGCAAAATACCAAAAAAATAGTAGTACCTACTACACCAATGCTTCAAGAACCACCCAAAATCTATCATGCTGTTGAAGCTTTATACTTGATCATCTTTGATCCCTTTGTACTCATGCTGAAACCCCAACTAGCTTAGTTGAGGGCAAATCATTAGATGAGCATGCTTATTATGTGCAACACTGCTTATTTGAAAAGGGAAACTTTTATGGCATCATATTAATACTATGCATTGCTATGCTTGGAATTTATGCAAAATACATGATTTTACTTGTTGTTCCGAAGACCCTAAGAAACACCTTCCCTACCAATGTGAGTTTAGTGATAATGGAATTATATCTTCTTATGCTAAGGGTGTTTATAATTACTATGAGGTTGAACAAATTGAAGAATTCTTGCTTTTAAAGGTTCTTATGAAATTGCTTCTTTGATTGAAAAGTATGATACTACTCTTTATGAATCTGAAATTTTTGCCA
Organism: Secale cereale; assembly: GCA_902687465.1. NCBI lineage: Eukaryota > Viridiplantae > Streptophyta > Magnoliopsida > Poales > Poaceae > Secale > Secale cereale. The sequence continues at coordinate 289,599,276 of LR738713.1, forward strand.
TACTTAAATATTGCTATGAAAACTATGCTTCTAATTCTTATATTAATGAGTATATTGAGAAAGTCTTCGTTGTCCAAGAAGAGACTAATATTTTGCAGGAATCTATGGAAGAAGAAATTGATGACACTGTGAGCTTATTAGATGAAAAATATAAGGAGGAGAGCGAAGAACAAAAGGAGGAAGAGCGGATTGATCACCCGTGCCCGCCTTCTAATAAGAGTAAATCTTTATCCCATACATTGTTTTATTTCCCTTCGTGCTTACCGAAGGATGAATGCTATGATCCCTTAGATTCATTTGAAATATCCCTTTTTGATGAACTTGATGCTTGCTTTGCTTGTGGCCATGATGCCAATATGAATTATGCTTATGGAGATGAATTTGCTATAGTTCCTTATGTTAAGAATGAGATTGTTGCTATTGCACCCACACATGATAGTCCTGTTATCTTTTTCAATTCTCCCAATTACACTATATCAGAGAAGTTTGCGCTTATTAAGGATTATATTGATGGGTTGCGTTCTACTATTACACATGATCATTTTGATAATATAATATGCATGTGCTTGCTGCTCCTACTTGCAATTATTATGAGAGATGAACTACGTCTCCGCCTCTCTATATTTCCAATATGATAAAAATTGCAAGAAACTGTTTATGCTATGCATCGGCCTTTACTATGTGTGCGTGAATTGTTCTTTTATGACATGCTGATGCATAGGAGGAGAGTTAGACTTCGTTGTTGCATATATGTTAATTTGTGCTCAGTACTAAATTACAAATCATTGTTAATTAAAATTGGCTTTGATATACCTTGGGATCCCGGTGGACCATTACTTGAGCACTATATGCCTAGCTTAATGGCTTTAAAGAAAGCGCTTCCAGGGAGACAACCCGGAAGTCTTAGAGTCATTTTATTCCGTTGAGTGCTTTTGAAAAATTTAAAAACAAAAAAAATAAAGTTGGGGAACCTAAAACTTTTCAAAAAGAAAAGTGAAAGTAAGAAGGACGAGCACCATTGAAGCGGGGGAGCTCCTTGAACTTTGTTCATGCCCATGGAAACTATCGGATTGAGGGCTCCGCAGTCCCAAGAAAGGTTCGAACTCTGGGGCATGTGCGAAGAACTCAACCTCTCCAGCCTACTAACTCGTCGATCTCATGGCCCAACTCGAGGAACGAGAAGGGAAAGAGACTCAGCAGTTTACCGAGGTTCCGGCCACCTTGCGGTGTAAGACCCTACTCCTGCTTTGTGGTGGATTAGCCTCGCGGGGGGCTGAGGATGAACTAGTACAGAGGAAGAACAGCCTGAGGAGGCATGTTCTTGAGCGAGTGTTAGCTAGCTAGGGTTTTGGTTTCTCTCCCTCTCTCTCCGTCCCGTGGCTATGGTGGTGACTAACCTATATATAGCGACCTGGGTCCTCTTCCTCCAAAAATGAAGGCGGGAAGGGATCCCACAAGAAGTACATCTTATCCTGGCGAAAGGTGGTCTTCGCCTGCAAAGCTTCTGGTCGCGACGCCGTGGTGGGATCGGTGATGACATCCGTCTTGCTGTCCTGGCGGTCTTGGTCTCGTTGCACAGGAATGGAAACCTTTGGTTGGTTCCTCAGGACTCTGTGATTGAGCTTGCCTCCTTAGCATCAAAGAGGAAACCTGCTGCTCTACGCCCGCTGGCACCCGCCTGGCTTTGGTCGTCATGGCTTGCGTCACTTGATTCTCATAAGGTGGGTGCTTGCACAGGAAACTCCGCTCCTCAGGAGGCCGCCCCTTCGGAGGTCTTGGCTTTGTCCACCTCGCGAGGCTTGGCCCCTCGTGAGGGTCTTGTCTTGTCGATACTGAAGATGGGCCATACCAGGCTGTTGATGGAACCACGCAGTGGGCCGCAGGCATGCAAGTCTGGGTAGCCTAGTTCCCAGAACACCGACAGTAGCTCCTGGGCCCAAGGCACGCTCGGACTTGGCTTCGAGGAGAAGCCAGGAGGCAAGGCCGAAGCGCCGCGGGCCCCAACCGCATGTGGACCGAGTCGACGCGTCACGCTTGATCGGACGTGGGTGTCTCCACTTCCCCACGGAGCCTTGGCAACCATCCAGGCACACGAAAGGACATGCGCCTACCACCGAGCCTTCATCGCCTTGTCTTTGTCTTGCTCCAGATCCCCTTTCCTTCCCGTCGAGAGCGCCTCCAGATCTGTCAAACCTTTCTCGAGCTCTCTGCTGATGGCACCCAAGAAAGCGAAGCCTGCCGCTCCGGCTGCGCACTCGGCCTCCTCGCCCGAGCCGGCCCTCAACACATCCTCCATCACCGAGGCGAAGCACCTTGCCGCCGTGCTCCCACTGACGGTGACTAACGACAATGAGGGGAGGGAGACAATGCTTCAGGCCGGCTCCACTGAGCGGGGAACCTTGGCGGAGACATTCTGCCCCTTCTTCCTCCACAACGTCTTCGCGGGGCTCATCCCGCCCTTCTCCAGATTCTTCCTTGCCATCCTGAACCATTACGAAATCCACGCTCTGCACCTCTAGCCCAACTCCATTCTTCTCCTATCGATCTTCGCCTTCTACTATGAGCTGTTCATGGGAGTGGTGCCCTCGGTCGCGTTGCTTCACCACTTCTTCTCTCTCCGGATGAGCAGTTCGACCCAGTGCTCTGGGTGCGTATCCTTTGTCATGCCCCACGGCAGTAACGCGCTTTCGAGGGCCGGGGAAAAAGTGGAGGACTTTCAGCGCAAGTGGATCCTCATGGATGCCAAGGACCTCCATGCTCGGCTGGAGTTGCCGACCGAGATGCCGGAGAAGTTGGACCAGTGGGCTCACGAGAGGCTCACCGACCTCGGGCCGCGCCAGTCCTGAAGAAGATGACGGCGGTTCTGGAGGCCAGGACGCTGACGAGGGCTATGCTCATCAAGGAGTTCCTGACACAGTGTCTGGCTCCGCTCCAGGCGCACTCGCTCGCCCATGTGGGATTTCAAGGGCGAGAAGAACAACCTCTGGCTGCGCCCAGAGAGCCTGACGGGCGAGGAGCTGAGCAAGGCTGTGCGCACCTTGCTCGAGAAAGACCCGGGCGGCCTCCTGGCGGCCTACCTCCCGTTGTACCGCCGTGGCGACGGTGCGGCGCTGGATGCCACTATGCCCATCTTCAATGAGCTGGGGCTCGTTCCGCTGAAGCTCCCCACCCCCTTGGTGCCAGTGTCCTCGGGCGAGGACTCTGAGGAGGGGGAGGACTCGGAGGCCATGGATGATGTGGAGGAGACTTCTCCCCCGTCGTGGAGCAAGTTCCTCCGCGATCTCTCCAACCACGACGATGACGCCGAGTACTTGGTCGAGGAATCCCCGCGCTCCACCGGGGTCCTCACGAGGTCCGGGGGCATACCTCCACGGAGGCTCGGCCTAGTGACCCCGAAGAAGGGAGGTGGCATCGCTTCACCAAGGCGACACCCCCACCTTATCACCCGCCGCCTCCGCTTCGGAGCCGGCTGGCGTGCGCCCGGCCGATCTTCAGGGCACGACGAAGCCCGCGCTCAAGCGGGTGGGAGGCGCCACGGTCCTGACGAGAAAAAGGGCGTACGTTGCCGCTAATGAGTAAGTGTCGTACCTTGTTTTCATTTTTCATCTTTGTCACCGCGCACGTGACACTCCTCCCCCCGATGACCAGGCTCCAGCCCGTGGTGAAGAGGAGGAATGAGGAGGTCGGGCTCCCGAGGCCACGTCGCCTACCATGGCCATGGTGGCCTTGACACGGGCAAAGGAGGCTGCCTCAGGCTCCATGGTGGCAGAGCGGGCCCCTTAGAGCTCGGTGCCGGAGCCTCAGGAGGAGACCGCTTCTGTAGCCCAGCAGCCCCCAAGGCCGCCCATCGTCGTTGTGCTTACAGAGGGTTCAGAGGCCCTGGAGCCCCCTGCTGTCCTTGTCGCTGCGGCTACGCCAGCCCAGGTGCCAGTGATACCTCCTCCCCAAGCCCTCGCATTGGCGGATCATGGCACTGCTCCCAGGCCTGGTGCTCTGGAGGAGCCCTACACTGTGTTAGGCCAACTCCGGACCGATCTTCATGGCTCCGACACACGCACGGTGACGGGGCGTGTGGGGTTGATTTCAGGGTGGCTCCAAGCCGACGCGTCCATCAGGACGGCCTAGGGCCAAGCCGAGGCTACCGCCGTGGAGGGCAAGAAGGAGACTCACGAGGCAACGATAGCTCACGACACGGCGCTAGTTGATGCAGCGTCCGCCCAAAAGCGCTGCGGCGCGACGGAGGCTGAATTGAAGACCCTCCGTGAAGAGAAGGCCGCCCGCACCCATCGGCTCCAGGACCAGGAGGATGAGCTCAAGGCCTGGGAGACCGTGCTCGTCAATCGCGATGCTGAGCTGGAGCAGGTAGCCCAGGAACATGCCACCGAGTGGAGCCGCCTGGGTAAGATGAAGGAGGAGGTGGCAGGGCCCAGGCGTCGCACACCAAGCTTGTCTCCAAGGAGGCGGCCCGGCTGGAGCCTAGGAGAAGGTCCTCGCTGCGGCGGAGAAGGCGGCCGCCGTGGGGCGCGACGCCTTCGTCTCCCTCGAACTGAGGTCTGCACGGCGCTGCAGTCTCTTTACGGAGAAGGGTACGAGCAACCGCTGGCAACTCCGGAGGAGGGCCTCACCGGACTTCTCTCCAAACTCGTCACATCGCTTGAGGGTGTCATTGCCGGAGTGGACACCATGGTGGAGGGGAAGTGCCGCGCGCTTTTCACCTCAGCTGTGACGCGGGTTTTCAGCCACCTTCATCTCCAGGATCCCAACTTCGACCTTGGCACTCTGATCGAGCCGGTGGCTCCCGAGTCCCACAACGCTACTACTCAGGCCATGGAGGAGCATTTGAAAGCCCTGGTGGAGAAGTTCCTCATCGTCGACTCCGTGACTGGATCCGATGGTGAGGGTGGCGGTGGTGTTGTTGATGACGAGCTTCCCACGGTGGGCGACATTGACCACTAAGATGATGGCGACGCTTCTTCCCAGTTTGGTCCTGTGACATTTACCTTGTCTCACAGAGGCGTGAAAACTTCTTCTTCGAACTTATGAGACATTAAGCTTTGTAATAATTTCCTTAGGATTCTGCGATTTCCTTTCTGCGCTTGATTTCTTTTCTGTGTGCTTTAGTGTTTTGCGTCTGATGCGGAGCATCCCAAGGTCATCCCCATGGACCTATCTTCGTCTCACCAAGTGCCAAGTGGACCCATGACACGTGCCCGTGCAAGAGTTCTCGAGACCGAGGTGACATCTCTCCTTAACCAACTTCAATGTGAATCATGTGAGACATGGCTACTACCTCAAACGAAATTGCTATGCGTACTCAGGTGCCAAGAAGACCCCCTCGAAGAGGCTCTTGAAGATGTAAAAGTCCCCAAGCCCACGGAGGAAGAGCAACATTGAGCGGAATCAGAGAAGACTCCAGGCCCCGGACATCCGGCCCTCAAGCCCGGACATCCAGCCCCTGGAACAACTACAGCAACAAAGCCCCCACAACCGAAGCTACAGGGGCCAGACATCCGGCCAGGCCCCGGACATCCGACCAGTCGCCAGGGCCCGGACATCCGGCCCCCAGCCCGGAAATCCGGCGCCACTACAGAAGCTACCCGAGGTTCAACCCCGCCAGCCCGAACATCTGGCTCCCAACCCGGACATCTGATGCCTCGTGAGAGCTCGGACATCCAGCCCGATGCCCGGACATCCGGCCTCTGATGCATGCATGCAATTCGTTTGGGCCGCAGCCCATGTATCCCCTCGCCCCTATGGAATATAAATATACCTCTACCTCTTCCTAGTTAGGGTTAGCATTGTGATAGCTCATTTAGACTTAGAGCGTTGCTCATCCTTAGTGGTTCATCTCCACTAGAGTCCGCGGCCTCTACTGAGAAGATCCACACGGATTCAAGACCTCCTCCGGGAGAAGATTCAAGACCTCCTCACGGAGAAGACTACCGCCACTTGTATTGTCTGTCGTTGATTTTGGACCGTGTATCTCTATGTGTTCCCAGATCTAGCATATGTGTGACTACTTCTCATTGATTGGAGTGTTTTCCCCTCGTTTCCCTCGTGTTTATCCCTTGTGTTCTTCGTGTTCATCGTGGGATCCCTCTCCAATCGTTAATGATTTTTGACCCCGCATCATATGGTATCATGAGCCTTGGTTCATCATGAATTTGGAGCCACACACTTTGTCTTCTAGCCTTGTTTTGTTTATTTTGTCCCAATTTCGAAAATTCCCCACAAAAATAGCCATACCAAAATTTTTGTGATATGTTGATTTGATGAGGTTTTGTTGGATTTGTTCCATGGATTTGCTTTTCCACGAGTGGATCTAGCGTTTCCACCAACTTTCCCCAATTTCTATCCACAAAATCCGCTAAATTTTGCCCTAAAATTTTCTTTTCCAACAAGTTCATCAGGGATCGGGAACCTCGGACATCCGGCCTCTGACAGCCCAATCCCCTCCACCGCTACCCATTTCTTTTGGGCATACACCCATACTTCACCACCACTTGTGCAACCACCATCGCTTACCCGCTACGATATTCGACAATTTTTGTCACGTTTTGTCTTGGATACTTGAGTTGTGGTTTCATCATTTCCTCGGGTGTTTAGACTAACTTGGAATGGCACGACTTCGACGACACCACCGCTCATCCTCGACAAGGATGGTAACATCAATGACACCTTGTATATCCTACCTTGCAATTGCATTGTCACCCCCATAGACCATTTTGTGTTGCTTTCCTATCGAGACTAGCCATTTGAGTATTGCCGGGCCACGACACTTGTGCACATTAGTGATAGTCATAGATATTGCATACTACATCATTGTATCTCGGTGTGTCACGAGAGTGTTCTGCATACACAATTGCTATCTTGGTAAGAGATTCTCGCATAAGTGGCCAAAGGAAGAGCTCAAAGCTTTTAAGAAAAAGAGCCATCAAAAAGCTTTTAAGCAAACGACCTTAGCATCATACTTTGTTCTTCAAAAGAGATCATATGGTATAGGAATACACCATCTTGTGCTAAAGCATCGACATATCATACACTTATAACATACCTGTGATACAGAGTCGCTACTTTTTGTCTCTTATAGGTTGTGCACAAGTGCGTATCTGCTTATTAAGCAATCGATTAGCGTCTCTCTAGTGTCGTGCAACACGAGCATTTTCCGTGGATTCCACATTTTTCGCTCACCCTTGGTTGCACAACCACATCGATCTATTCGTGCATGTGTGCCCGTGTGACTTATTCTTGCTAGTGATAAACTTGTTGCATGAGCAAATTTGTGAATCATTTCCAACATCATTGAGTCTTGTCAACAATTGCATTGATTTTGTGCCACTATCCTCACCGAGATCCTCCAAAATCTTTATTTGTGTAGGTGTGAGAATCGACAAGAAGGGTACCAATTGTGCTATTTTCGGGCTACATTATTGAGTGATCATTGATCCATCTTCAACTTCGGTCAAGTTACATTTGGTATTGTTCTTCCTTTTCTTCCACTCACACACTCGCTTGCGATGATGGATAGGCCAAGTACATCTACGAACCCACTATTCGATGATCCTCAATAATCAAACAACGATGTCACCAAACTACATCTATTTGGTGTTCAGCGAGCTCTACATCAAGAGAATGAAGCTATGCAAGAGCGCATTGAGCAAATTGCCACCGACTTGCGATATTCCGAAGCACGCACAATAAAGCAATTCGGCATCATCAACACCAACATATCTACTCAATTTGATGAGCTACGGACTTTGATGATCAATCGACGCTCTTCATCTACGTCATCTCAAAGACGAAGCTGCGAAAGTCGTCATACCGACTACACTTTCGGCTCAAGTACACCTACATCAAACACTCTTCGCCAAGCCACACGTCAAGACTGACATGACAACTGATATCTACTTCACGGCTAGAGTTCACAAGAGCATATCGAAGAGCAAGAATGTCGACAACATCAAAACCACGCTACACTTGAGCAAGCACAAGAACGAGAGCGAGTGCGCCAACACCAAGAAGAGCAAGATGCCATGGCACAACGTCAAGTACTACAATGACGAGAAGCTCAAGCTCTGGAGGCGCAACATGCCCTGCGTGACTCACATCGCAATGTTGCAACTCGCAATTGACACATTCGTCAAGAAGAAGAAGCACTTCGCTATGAGATTCAAGAGAGGCGTTATCAAGCACGAATGCAACGTCAAGCTCCTCCTCAAGCGCGACAAGAGCAACAACCTCGACAAGAACCACAAGCTCGGCAAGAACAACATGACAATGATCATCAACCACGCTAAGAGCAGCATGCGATTGACAATCCTCCAAAACAAGAACGCCCTCATAATACGCAAGCAAACAATGAAGAGCATCTCTATGGCAAGCTCAAGTTCACAATGCCAAAGTTCTCCAGAAGCATCGATCCCGAAGACTATTTCTCATGGGTATTGAAAGTTGACAAGATATTTCAACTCCACAACTTTGATGAAGAGAAGAAGATCGCGATGGCATGCCTTGAGTTCCAAGACTATGTTATTTGGTGGGAGCAAATCATTGAGAGACGAGAAGCCAAAGGAGAACCACCCATCACCACTTGGAGTCAAATGAAGGATATCATGAGAGCGCGTTTTGTGGCAACACGCTATAACCGCAACCTCTTCAAGAAATTCCAACTACTCAAGTAAGGCACCAAGTCCATTGAAGAGTACTACAAGGAAATGGAGATAGCCATGATTCGAGCCAATATCACGAATAATGAAGAACAAACGATGGCAAGATTCTTGAACGGCCTCAACCACCCTATCAAGAAAATTTCCAACTTCCAACCATACTCAAACCTTATTGAGCTCGTTCATCAAGCTACAAAAGCGGAGCGTCAAGTATAAGAGGACTACAAGTACTCCAAGTTCACATCCAAGAACAACGGCTCCTACAACTAAGCTTCAACGACTTCGGCACCTCCTACCTCTACGAAACCATCTTCAAGCATAGGCGACAAGTCAAGCTACAAGACTTTTACAACATCAAGTCGTCCTCCTATTACAAGTAACTTCAAGCCGAGAGCTTCATCATCTACAAATCCACCTGAAGATACCTCCAAGACGAGTTCCATCAAATGCTTAAAATGTCAAGGACGAGGCCACAAGTCATTTGAGTGCAAGACTGTACGAACCACGATCATCAATGATGACAGATCCTATGACTCAATGAGGGATGAAGAAATGGAATCCCTTGAGAATGTGGCAATGCATCATCGAGTGAACGAAGATGAAGACAACCAAGTCTTTTGTGACAATGACGCGAGCCCCAATCTAGTTGTCTCCCAAGTCTTGACGCTTCAACACCAACAAGATGAAGACCAATGTTGTCACATCTTCCACACCAAGGCTGGCATCAATGGAAGCTCTGTCAAGGTCATCATCGATGGAGGAAGTTGTCATAACTTGACAAGTGAAGAGCTATTCGACAAGCTTCAATTGGTCAAGTTGAAGCACCCTCATCCCTACAAGGTCCAATGGCTTAGCGACACCGGAACTATTCGAGTAGAGCACACCGTGCAAGTATCCTTAAAGATAGGCACCTACGAGGATACATTGGAGTGTGATGTGGTACCTATGTCCATTTTCCACCTTCTCCTTGGAAGACCATGGCAATACGGCCGTGGAGTCACCCACAAGGATGGACCAACCATTATAGCTTCAAGATGAAGGACAGGGAGTTTGTGCCACGTCCAATTTCACCAAGTCAAGTGGTCGTGGAGAAAAAAGTATCTACTAACCATCATGGAGAGAATGGTGAGAGAGTGAACCACCAAAAGCAGAATTAGAGCCACAAGCCAAATTCAAGCGCCTCCACGATGAGCGACAAGAAGCAACTAGTGTTATTTGCCACCAAAAGTGAGATGAGAGAAGTGTGTGAGAACCCATCGAGTGTCTTTCACCTTGTGCTTCTATGAAAGGGGAAGCAAAACCTACTAACACTTCACCACCTCTACCTTTAGTGTTGTCTCAATTGTTGCAGGACTTCCAAGATGTCTTTCCCGATGAACTACCTCCGGGACTACCTCTTCTTCGCGACATCGAGCACCGCATCGACCTCATCCCCGGAGCACCTCTTCCTAACAAAGCACCGTACCACGTGAACCCGGAAGAGACCAAGGAGATCCAATGGCAAGTCCAACAACTCATTGACAACGGACACGTCCGTGAAAGCATGAGCCCTTATGCCGTTCCGGTAATCCTTGTGCCCAAGAAAGATGGTACTTACTGCATGTGTTCAGATTTCCATCCCATTAATGCTATCACCGTTAGATATCGTCACCCAATACCGCGCTTAGATGATATGCTTGATGAGCCTAGCGGAGCCACAATCTTTTCCAAGATTGATCTCAAAAGTGGCTATTACCAAATCCGCACACAAGAGGGTGATGAGTGGAAAACCGCTTTCAAAACGAAGTTCGGGTTATATGAATGGCTTGTTATGCCCGTGGGTTTATCTGAGGCACCTGCACGTTTATGAGAATGATGCACTATGTTCTTAGGCCAACTCCACTGCGCGACCCCAAACGAACGTCCGCTTTGCCCAGATTCTGTCCGTTTGGGTAGGGCGATGGGGTCATGTCCGGGTAGTTTCTCAGATGTGGTGGCCGTGCGCCTAACGCGCGGACGCATCCCAACCGCATCATATCCGCATGCATTTTTCTTTGCAAGTCCTTAATTTTTTTTCTTTCATTCATTTTTGGTACATGAGAATACATCACCAAATTTTGACTAGAAAAGCAAGCCCAAAGAAAACAAGAACCACAAGAATACATTTTAGAAGATATACAACTTCCATAACTCCTCCCTTGAGTTGGGTTAGGGCCAAGTCCATGCACTCATTGTTGATCTGCGGAGGAGTCTCGATCTTGGTTGCTTCTTTTTTCTTCGAGTCTAAAGAAGTAGAGGTTGCTTCCTCGCATCTAGTCTCATGTCTAGCTTCTATTCTAGCAACAAGTGCACTAGTCTCTTCTCTGGCATCTATTCTAGCTAAAAGTGCACAAACATCTATTGAATTGTGCGCTATCAATATATCGATGTACTCTTCATCCCAATACCAAAACTTGCATCCATGCTACACAATAAAATTTCAAGTTAGCACAAGTAGTCAAATCCGAGAGCACAACCAAAGCTAACAACTAGCACATACCCGATCGTTTAAGCACTTGATGAACACCCATCCGGGATGTTCCGACGTTGTAGAAGCGCGGTGCACGACCTTCTTTGGGTAGTCGTCACACTTAATGAGTGGCAACGGTGCGCCGACGAGCTTTTGGGCTAGCACCGAGCCCGGCCTACCGCCATTCGTCTATCTGCCGGCCGACCAACGACGGTATAGATCCGAGCGGCTAGAGGAGGAGCCGCTGCCTGCATGCGGCCTTGCGGCCTTGCCAGGGCCTTCCGGCCCGGTGCCCGGCCAGTCCATGGCGCGGCGCGGCTTGCCACCGCCGGGCGAGCTCAAGGCCGAACGGATTCGCCACAAATCCAGCCGACGGGTGCGCAAATGAGGTGGCTGTGGTTGGGTAGCTCGGGAGCGCAGAGGGGAGGGGGCTGGGCGAGTGAGCGTGCGAGCTGCACAACTGCAATGGCGGCCGCGACGACGATAGCGGTGAGGGGAAGAGTGGGGAAGAGTGGAGGGGGTGCGGCCGAAGGGAGGGAGGGGAACGGATAGAAAAAGGCGTCCCCTATGCCACCGACTAGCAGGCCAGGGGAGGACACGCACAGACGGCCCACGCATCTGCGTGCTGTCCGTTTCACCCAAAAAGCAGCGCAAACTTGGGCCGGGGATGGGTCGAAAGCGGACAGAAAACGGACATTTGTCCGTTTGGGTGTAACGCCCAGGATGCGACTATATCTCCTACGTGTCGAGGCACGAGTTAGAGACATAAGCGCATTCTAGAATGATTGCAAGCGTGGTATCTTTGCATAACTCATGTAAAGAGCAGGTATGAAAGAGTAAAATAGTTGGCTTACACTCGCCACGTCACACAATGAATACAATAGCATACATTCATCCAAATAACACAGGGTCCGACTACGGACGAAATCCAAACGAGAAAAGAAACCACAACCACAAGTCCTGATCGCCCCTAGTAGGAACCACTACTGATCGTCGGGATAGGTCACATAAAAACGACCACGCTCTTCATCGAACTCCCAGCGAAGTTCTTGTCCATCTCCTGCATCGTTCTCGGCTGTGCCTGCATCTGGTGTGTGTTGTAATATGTGAGTCACAAGGACTCAGCAATCCCATTCCCAGGTATCAAAACTAACAAAGCGTTTAGGTGTGGAGAGGTAATAAAGTGGCTACAGCAAGCACTAAGCAACTAGCTTACGAAGTTAGAGCGAGAAGAGGATATGTGCCAACGGTCGCCAAATATGATCAATAAGTGATCCTAGCTACTCACGTTCATGCATAACCCCACCATGTTCACTTTACGAAACCCCTTCGAAAAGAGACCGTCACAGTTACTCACACAGGTAGTGTATTCTTAAGGATATGGTGTCAAGTTATCTACAACCGAATATTAACAAGCTCCCATCTGCCACATAACCACGGGCACGGCTTTCGAAAGTTCAAAACCCTGTAGGGGTGTCCCAACTTAGCCCATCACAAGCTCACGATCTACGGAGTGACAACTCCATGTTCGGAAGACCCGAGAATTCTCGGAATCCCGTGCTCAAGATATTTCGACAAAGGTAAAACTAATCCAGCACGACCTCCCGGCGTGCCGACACCCTGATAGTAGCCGCGTGTATCTCGTCTCAGGCCATGACCGGATGGGACAACCTATAGGTATATACCAATCCTCGAGTTTCCCCGTGGTGGCCCCGCAGTCAGCCCAGTTTGGACCAACACTCATGAGGAGCACTGGCCCGGGTTGTTGATTAAGAACTCGGGTTAATTACTTTCTATGCAAGTTTTTAGTTGTTAGGCAAATATAGTACCAAAGTTGGGTCTTGCTGGAAAAGCTTTAAGCAGTGCAAATTATCAAGGGGGGCCCATAAACCCCAACTGTGTTAGGACCGCAAAATCATGGAACATAACACCGGTTTATCGGGTCCTAAGGTGGCATGAGTGGAACAAAACACCAAGCAGAAGGCCAAGCCTTCCACCCATTACCAATATATATGTGCATTAATTTAATTATGTTATATATTGTGTTATCCTAATAAACAAGTCCAAACATGGAGCAATCTTCCAACTTCACCTGCAACTAACAACGCTATAAGAGGGGCTGAGCAAAAGCGTACTTAGCCAATCAACGGTTTGCTAGGAAGGCGGTTAGAGTGTTTCATGTCAACATAGGAGGTTGACAAGACAAGAATAGGCATCGAGGCATAACTATAGAGCGAGACAACTAGTAATGCAAAGATAGAGGTGATATCGGGGAACAGTCATCTTGCCTGGGATTCTGCAAGGAAGAAGAACAAGTCCATGAAGTAGTCGAACAAATCCTCACAAATCCGAAATGAAACCTAAGCTAACGAGAGAAGCAACCGGAAAAAGCAAACAACATGGTAAACACACAGGCATAAACATGGCATATGATGCACAAACAAGTATGATGCATGTCCGATTTAAATATGCATGGCATGGCAAAGTGCTCAAACAATACTACAAATAAAGTGGAGCTGAATATGCAACAAGTTGCTTATTGACGAAACACCACATCTAATTATTTAGTTTGCTCTCGGTTATGAACCCAACAAGTTTAAATGTTCTTTAACATGGCAAGAGGTGAAGCATGAGCAAAGTACACTATCTAGTCATTTTACATGAGGCCGGAAATAATAACAACAATTCCGGAAAATCCCCACGTGCATATAGCAATTATTAATGGAAACCACAATTCAAACATTTTAAATGTTGTTACCATGATGCGGATGACAAATGCAAGTTTTATGCAAATTTTATTAAAAGTTAGCATGAACATGTTAGGAAGCATTTGGTCACCGTGGTGGGAGGAAAGGGGTGCCACGACAATGAATCCGAAAATGATGCCACGACAACATATCGGTTCCAGTAACTCGTTGAGATGCCGGCGCAAAAGAAGTGACACGATCGTGTCATGCAAAGAGATAGGTGGCGTGCTCCCGTTACCGGGTTCCCATGGGTTGGCTTCATGGAATCGGGAAACGTGCAAGTAACAATTCATGCACGGCAAACATTGGATACATGCAACCATCTCATACACACATCACATGCATATGGTCCACGGGTGGTCGTCTCGGCGGTTATACCTCCGAAGTGCGTTTCGGGGCAGTTCAAGTCGTCGAGGGAAGAGGTACACGTGTCGTAGAGGAAGTAGTTGTTTTGTCGATCCTCGACGGTGGTAGTGGTACACGCGAAGTTAGCCGAACTTGACGTTTTCGTTCATGGGTCTTCGGCGACGGTAGTCGTTCACGTTGATGTACTGGTACTTGCGGTCTCGACGACGGTTGTGGAAGTAGTGGTACATGTTTGTCGTGGTACTTGGCATTGTTCGGTCCCTTAACCAAGGTCCTCATGTGTCTTGGCAAATTCGTGTAGTCGTACTCGGCATCAGGCATCGAGGGTACTTGCATGTAGACATAGAAGATGTTCTTGACTTGTCTCGACACAAAACAACACAAGGGCCTCGGGGCAGCGACACGCACATGGAGGAGGGGACGAACACGGTGAAGGCCTTAGCCCGCAACAGAGCAGTGAGGGAGTCTCAGCCTTGGGGATCAGGCAGCGGCGTGGCTTGCAGTAGAGCAGCAGCATCAGATGCGGCGACGGAAAGCAGTGACGAGCGGAGACGCGAGGCAAGGCGGGCGGCATGGTGCGCGTGCTGCCCGACGAGGTGGCGCCCTAGTGGTTGTGGAGGGAAGGTCGGCGAGCAGAGGTGGGCCATGGCGCACGGTGGGGCGGAGAAGACGGCAACGGCGGGCGGCGGTGCTGGCCTGGGTGCGCAGGGTGTTGGGGCCACGCGGAGGCGGAGGCGGCCAGAGGAGAAGGAGGTGCGGAGGAGGGCCGGCGGGGCTCCACTCCTCCGGCGAGGCAGAGCACCGCGGCGCTGCGGCGGCCTGCACGGGAGGCTAGTGCGGCGCAGAGAAGATGGCGGCAGCCAGCCGACAACGGGGCCAAGCGGGGAGGCGGCGGCTTGAGGCGATGGCGAGGAGGAAGGGATCCGGTGGCGGAGGGCGAGGTGCAGGCGAGGCCAGAGGCCGATGCGAGGGAGCGGGGCGGTGGCGCCGGGAGGACGAGAGGGAGGAGAGGCGCGGGCGCAAGGAAGAGAGCGAGAGGAGGGGAGATGGGGATAGGGTGTGAGGAGGGGTCGGCGCTGAGGGGAGAGGGAGATCGAGAGAGAGGAGCGATCGTGCGGCTAGGGTTAGATAGGCAGAGGACGGTTGGGCCTTAGGTGGGAGGCCGGCCAGTTGAGAGGGAAACAGGCTAGAGGCTTGTCTGCTCAGCTCTTATCCATCTCTCTCTATTCTTTCCATTAACTAAGAACTAGAAGAAAATGAAAAGAGAGAAGAGAAGGTTAGAGGAAGAATTCAGGCATGCGGTTAATTTTTCCGGAATCATAAAAATGAGCGTAATCCGAGAAAAATAGAAGTGGCATGATCGAAAGATATAAATTCAAATTCATTTGAATATAATTCAAATGGTTTTGAATTGGGACAAGGTTTAGGAGTGGCCAAAAATGTTGAGGATTTTGGAGGAACCTCGATAAACGGGAAAAGAATTTCGAGGAAAGTTACAGAGTCAAAAATTGAAGTAGAAAAGAATATGAGGAATATTTCTAAGTGTGTTTGGTGATTCCAAATAAATGGAATATTTATAATAGCTCCATAATTATTAGGAGGATATGTTATAAAGAGAAATCATCATGTGAATTCCCTCGATTTAAATGGATCGAAGATCCATGCAATTTATTTAGTTGAGTTATAAAAATAAATGACATGAAGGCATGATGACATGATGCAATGCAAAATAAATAAAGCAAGCACAAATGAAACACACGGGAAAACCCGTAATAGCTGGAAGTCTTCAGGAGCGTCGGTCTCGGGGCGTCACATTGGGGCTGCGCGTTGGGCCGTCTGGTTGGTCCGTTTTACCCCAAACGGACGCACGCTGACAGGATGGGGTCGCGCGGTGGAGTTGGCCTTAGGCCATACATCGGAGTCTTTGTAGTAGTCTATTTTGATGACATACTCGTGTTTAGCAAATCCCTAAAAGATCATGTGAATCATCTTAGCACCGTTTTGCAAATCCTCCGCATGGAAATACTTTATACCAATATGGAGAAATGCAAATTCGGTGTAGACAAACTTGTTTTCTTAGGGTTTGTTGTATCATCCAAAGGTATGCATGTAGATGAAACTAAGATTGAAGCTATCAAAACTTGGCCAACTTAAATGAGCTTCCATCAAGTGCATAGTTTCTTAGGCCTAGCCGGATTCTATAGACGCTCTGTGAAGGACTTTAGCACAATTGCTATGCCTCTACACGCCTTGAGCAAGAAGAACGCACCCTTTGTTTGGGGTCCTTCGCAAGAAACCGTGTTCAGTGAGCTAAAAAATTGCTACTCACGCACCTTTACTTGCCTTACCAAATTCCGACAAACCTTTCGAAATGCAATGTGACGCTAGTGGTACCAGCATAGGAGGCGTGTTAATGCAAGAAAAGCACCCAATTGTGTATTTTAGCGAAAACTTTCCGGAGCGCAACTTAACTACCCCATCTATGATAAATAGCTATATGCCTTAGTGAGAGTTTTGCATGTTTGGGAGCACTATCTACGCCCTCATGAATTCATTCTTCACACGGAACATGAGACACTCAAGTGTCTTAAGGGTCAAACTAAGTTGAACAAGCATCATGCTAAGTGGAGAGAGTTCGTAGAGTATTTTCCTTATGTCATCAAATACATTAAAGGAAAAGAGAATGTTGCGGTGGATGCGCTTTCCCGCAAATGCATGATTGTTACCCAACTTGAGTTGAATGTGATTGGCTTTGAGCACATAAAAGACTTGTATGAGCATGATCCTTTCTATGCAAATCCTTATGCTAAGTGTTTGACGCATAGTTTTTGGGACTGATATTACATCAAGGATGGTTATCTTATGAGAGCTAACAAACTTTGCATTCCCGAGTCTTCTCTTCGTTTTCTCCTTATGTAAGAATCTCACGGAGGAGGACTTATGGGACACTTTGGTTGAGACAAGACATTTGTGACGCTCTCTAAGAACAACTTTTGGCCCAAGATGTTCCGTGACATCTCACGCTTCACCAACCGATGCTGTACATGTCGCAAAGCTAAGTCAAAAGCTCAATCCCATGGTATTTACACGCCACTTCCTATTCCATATCAACCTTGGGAAGACATTAGCATGGACTTTGTACTTGGTTTGCCTAGGACTCAAAATGGCGAGGATTCCGTTTTGTTGTTCTGGATAGATTTTTCAAGATGGCTCATTTCATCCCATGCCACAAAGTAGACGATGCTTCACATGTTGCTAATCTCTTTTGTAGGGAAATTCTACGTCTAAATGGAGTGCCAAGAAAATTGTGTCGGACCGAGACGTCAAGTTCTTGAGCTACTTTTGGAAGACTCTATGCGCCAAACTCGGCATCAAGCTACTATTCTCATCGGCATACCACCCACAAAAAAGTTGGCTAAACGGAGGTGAAGAACCGGACGCTATCGACGCTTCTTCGCGTGTTGATCAAGAATAACATCTAGAAATGGGAGCAATGCTTGCCCATCGCCGAGTACGCCTACAACTGCGCAAGACACTCAACAACCGACAAGTCCCCCTTTGAGGTCGTCTACGGTTTCAACCCGTTGTCCCCATTGGACATCCTTCCTCTACCTCTCCAAGAGCGCACCAACATGGACGCAAGTGCACGAGCAAGTTATCTCAAGAAGATGCATGAAGATACAAGGGAAATGACCGAGCGCCAAGTACATCGCTTCGCCACCAAGCTCAACGACAACAAGATACCAATGGTGTTCCAACCGGAAGATCTCGTATGGCTTCATCTTCGCAAGGACCGCTTCCCCAACGAGCGTAAGTCCAAACTCCTAACTCAAGTCGATGGACCCTTCAAGGTGTTAGCACGTGTTACGTCCAAAACGTATCTATAATTTCTGCTTGCTCCATGCCTCTTTTGGGTGATATTGCTATGATATTTATACACTTCCATACACTTTTGATCATATTTGGACTAACCTATTAACTCAGTGCACCCCAGTGCCAGTTTCTGTTTTCGGCTGTTTTTGTATTTCAGGTTTTCACATTACGAGAACTGCCAGGAAAAATCCAGAAAAAATATATAAAAAATCAGCGTTCCAGAAACTA
>LR738713.1:289618172-289695470 GCA_902687465.1 Secale cereale
AGGGCTCCAGGCGCCCTGGCGGCGCGCCCCCCCTGGGCCGCGCCGGGGGGGCGCCTGGGCCCCCCGAGGCTCCTCCGATGCCCCCCTTTGGCATATATTTAAAGCGTCTCCCGAAACCCTCGAGGGAGGAACCCTTTTCACGATCTCATCTCTGTTCCGCCGCCGCCGCCGCTTCCAAGATCGGGAGCACCAGGAGAACTCTTCCCGGCACCCTGCCGGAGGGGAGGATCACCACCGGGAGCCTCTCCACCACCATGGACGCCTCCCGGATGAGTTGTGAGTAGTCTCCCTTGGACCATGAGTCCATGACCAGTAGCTATGTGATGTTCTCCTCCCGTTCTTGTGCTTCACTAATTAGTCCTCGTGAGCTGCCCTACATGATCGAGGCACCTATGTAATCCTTATGCTGTTTCTATGATGAGTTTGCTGGGATTCGATGGATTATGAGATTATGTTCAGATTGTGCTTGAGTAATATATTTGATCTACCTCTTTTATATTTATGTTCGTAAGTAATTCTTGCATGTTCTCCGTTGTTATTTATTGCTTTGGCCAAGTAATAGGTAGTGACTCCAAGAGGGAACGTTATGCTTGATTGTGGGTTCATGCCCCTCGATGACTAGTTTGAGTGACAGAAACATGAGTCTAGGGGATGTGCTGTTGCCACAAGGGGGAAAACAACGGTGCTTGTGCCCGCGGGTGCAAGGATTGTTTACTTTACGCAAAGTTCTTTTAATGCAGTTGTCTGTTGCATTGAGTTTACACTATGGGTGGGACTCGCAACTTAATACCAGCGAGATGTTCTGGATAGATATCTCAAGGTGAATGATTAGTAGTAGATATTGATGGATTTCGGTCTACTTACTTTGGCGTACCGCCCATGCTTTGAACCTCAACCTTTCTTGCAATGTAGTCAGCATTGGTTTGCGCACATGGTCCTGTCAATTGCCCAGCTGTAATTCGTTTACCTCACATAGCTGTTTTATCGTCTTTTGGGAGAGAGACATCACTAGTGAACATCATGAGACTCCGGTCCATATTACCATCATTGATCACATCCGCTATTTACTTTTCGCTATTATTTACTATTGCAATTATATCTATCACTACTATCACTTGCGTTTAATCCTTTGTGAACTACAAGGCCGGAGGGATTGACAACCTCTCTGTACTCGTTGGGAGCAAAGTTATTTGTATCTGTGTGCAGGTCCACATTGATTGCTAATATCTGGCGCCGTAGCAGTTGACACCTTCTTGTTGAACCTAGGAGTCTCTGGGGATTCGATCCTTGGTATCTTTGCCAAGGGAAAAACTTCCGCAACACTACATCTCACACCTTCCACTTGGGGTAACCAACGAGGGGCGAGAAGCCTAGCAAGAGTTTTTCTGGCGCCGTTGCCGGGGACTCCACTCTTCAAGATAGGGGAGTTGCATGCTATCTTTTACCTTTGCTTTTAGTCTTGTTAGTTTACCTTTCAGTTTTTGCTTTAGTATCTTTTGTCGAAAATCACAAAAATAGTTATCTTGCTTGCTTGCTACTATGGGTTCCACCGAGAACACCAAGTTGTGTGACTTCACTAGTCACAACAACGATGACTTTATCAGCACACCTATCACTACACCTGCCACTTCAGCACCTTCATATGAAATTAAACCTGCTTTACTGAATCTAGTTATGAAAGATCAATTCTCCGGTGCTGGAGATGATGCTGCTTTACACTTGAACAACTTTGTTGAACTTTGTGATATGCAAAAGTACCGAGAAGTAGACGATGACATTGTTAAGCTTAAGCTTTTTCCTTTCTCCTTGAGAGGAGGAGCTAAAATTTGGTTTCAGTCTTTGCCTAGAAATAGCATAGATTCATGGGACAAGTGCAAAGATGCTTTTATTGGAAAATACTATCCACCTGCTAAAATTATCCAACTAAGAAGTAACATAATGAATTTTAAACAATTGGATAATGAACACGCTGCCCAAGCTTGGGAACGTATGAAATCTCTTATCAAGAACTGCCCTACTCATGGTTTGACTACTTGGATGGTTATCCAAACTTTTTATGCAGGCTTGAACTTTACCTCGCGGAACTTGTTAGATTCGGCCGCGGGAGGAACCTTTATGTCAACTACACTTGGTGCTGCCACGAAGCTTCTCGATGAGATGATGACCAACTATTCCCAATGGCACACCGAACGCGCTCCAACAGGTAGGAAGGTAAACTCTGTCGAGGAAATTTCCTCCCTTAATGAAAAAGTTGACTTGATCATGTCTCTACTTTCGAAGCAATCCTCTGTTGATCCTCGTGATGTTCCTCTAAATTCTTTGATTGCTCAAGAACAAGTAGATGTGCACTTTATCTCTAGAAACTATTTTAACAACAATGCTTATAGGAGTAATTTTGGTAGAAATCCTAGACCGTTCCCCTCTAATTCTTATGGGAACAACAGTGCTTATCCTAGTGCCAAGAACTCCAATACTGAACTAGAGATTATGCTTAAAGATTTCATCACTACCCAAAAAGCCTTTAATAAGAGTGTAGAAGAAAAACTACATAAACTAGATGATCTCTCTTTGAAGGTAGACCATTTAGCCAATGAGATAGAATTGCTTAAAATTAAAACTTCATCTTGGGCAACCAAGCAAGCCACTGGATAGAGGGGGAGATTTCGGTCGAAACCGATATAAAGGTCACCTGAAACGGATGCACGGTTTGCGAATGACAAGCAAAACAAGATGCAATGCAAAACTGAAGTTAACATCAACATGGCATCTTTGGAGCAAGGTATAAATATGCTACAACACCCAAACATAAAGACAAAGGGCATGGATCTGAAATAGACATGGTTCTTAACAAGCATGAACTCAGAGCACACCCAAAAACTTGCTGGCACACAATTAAACAAACATGGCAAGATTCAATAAGTTAACAGATTTCTCAGACTTAGTGAAAATTACAAGGCATGTAATCTGGAACGATATGTTGCTGCCTTTGGAGGCGCACACCAGCAAGCAAAACAAGTATAACAAGCATGAAATTCACATGAGCATGAAGAAGACATATTATACTTCCAATTCATACAAAGAAACAATTTATTCCATGCAAGGGTTGCTTAACACAAGCTTTGCCAAATTGAATGTTCTGTTAACAGGTTGACAATTTTAATTTCAAGCATTTTGAGAGCAAGATTACAACAAGCTACAACAGGACATATATGCAAACAAAGGCATGGATTGACATAAAAATATATGGACATCAAGACATGCTCACTAGCGACTCCACAACATTCATGGAAAAGATGATGGCATCAAGTTTACATGGCAACTTGTTATTACAAATTCCAGACTTAGCAGTTTTTCACTAAGTGGTAAAACAGTAACATTGACATGGCATGTTTACAAGCTTGTTTAAGTCACCACAGAGCATATCATGGAAAACCAAAAACACCACTTCAAAGAAAACATTATTATGCTCCCAAAACATGTTGACATGTGGCTCAAAAGAAAATCACACAAAAGGCTATGAAAAAGACAAAACATCATCTCATAATAATTTCAGCAACTTAACAGCAACATGCACTTTTGCAACAGGGTTAAACATGTCATATTGCAATCTAACATGTATGAAAATGCATCCATCATGAAGAGCATCACAAGACGAACATAACATATCGTACACTCCATTTGGACCAACATGCACCAAGTTACGACCTCATGAACATGCCAACATATTGTTAACAGACAACTAGTGTTGAAACAGTAACATCATGAAGCAGTCTTGCAACGAAGATAAGACATCTAGATGAACCCTATCATGCACAAAATAGATGCCAACATGTAGAGCACTTTGAGACGAACATTTCGATATGTTATGCATGCAAAACGGAGCACCGAGCACCAAGTTACGACATGGCAAAGTGGGCATGAAAATTACATGGATCTGGGACTTAGAGAAATTTATACCCTCCGAAAAGTCAACGTGGGACGAGGAGATTTGGGACGGAGGGATACGGGCGTCTGGATGCCGGGATTGGTGGATCTGATCCACCCTTGGGTGGATCCAGTTCTGGCTGGAGCGAGGGCGCCGGCTCGCCGGAGTTGGGGCCGGCGGCGAGGACGACCAGAGGGCGCGGTGGAGATGGAGCGGCCGGCGGCGGCGGTGCTTGGAGGTGGTGCCGGCCGGTGAGGCGGAGGCGCCCGCGGCGATTGCTGCAAGGCGGCGGGATGGCTGCTGCGGCCGGCGGGAGGAGCGGCACCGTCCGGCCGGCGGCGGTGGCCGGAGCCGACGCGGGCGGGTGAAGGAGCCGCGTGCGGGAGGCGGCGTTCGGGCACCGGGGAAGGAGGCAGGCGCGGGCGGCTGCTGCGGGCCGACGGCGCGGACGTCCAGCGCGGCGGCGGCAGAGCGCGCTGGCGGCCGGCGCTGCGGAGGACGAGGGCGTGAGGCGCGGGGAGGCGCGGGGGCGCGGGCCGGCCATGGGCTAGGCGGGCCGTGGTGGCGCCGTGATGTGGTCGCGGGGGCCTGGGGCCGATAGGAGGCGGCCACGTGGCGGCGGGGCTGAGGTGGCACCCTCCTATTGGTCGGGGCAACGTGGCTGGGCGGAGTGGACGCGTCCGGCGGCGCGGAGGAGCTCGGGACTAGGGTTTCGTCCGAAAATGGACGTGGGGTGGCTGTTTTATAGGTAGAGGGAGCTAGGAGAGTCCAAATGGGGTGTGGTTTTCGCCCACACGATCACGATCCAACGACCGAGAGCATGGTAGTGGTTAGGATGGGCTTGTGGGCTGTTGTGGAGGGGTGTTGGGCCAAAAGAGATAGGGCTTCCAGTGTTAACGCGGTTAACCGTTGGAGTATCAAACGACCCCGTCCCATTCCAAGGATGTTTTTAACCCACTCACGAAAAAAAGGCTTGAGAGGTGCGATGGGTGCCGTGCGAGGGAGTCGTAATACAAAACGGACAACGGAGAGGACGGAGACGATGCAACTACACACGGATGCAAGAGAGACTATGCCAATGCAATGCACATAAGGAAAATGATATGGTGACATGCAACACACGCACAAGGCAAAAACGAAGAAACCCGGACTGAAGGAAGGAGCCCAGCATGGAATTGATTAGGTCAACGATGAATTTATTGCCATATAAGGAAGTTTTACACCCGGGGTGTTACAAGTGGATACTAGGGATCAAACCCTAACAAAACTAACTCGATTACATGATAAATCTCATCCAACCCATCATCGTCCAGCAAACATACGATGGGCTTACTCCTGCACGGCGGTGAGCATCATGAAATTGGTGATGAAGGATGGTTGATGATGAGGACGACGATGATCTCCACTCTCCGGAGCCCCAAACGGACTGCAGATCAGGTCCCCATATGAAGAATAGGAGGTGGCGACGGCTCTGTATCATAAAACGTGATGGGATCTTCTCTCTGATTTTTTCTCCCCGAAATAGGTTATATGGAGTTGAAGTTGATGTCGGTGGAGGTCCAGGGGGCCCGCAAGGTAGGGGGGCGCCCCCACCCTTGTGGCTAGGGTCTGGCCCCCCTCCGGTAGTTCTTTTCGCCAGTATTTTTTTATATATTCTAAAAATATTCTCCGTTGAATTTCAAGACATTCCAAGAACTTTTATTTCTGCACAAAAATTACACCAAGGCAATTCTGTTGAAAATAGCGTCAGTCCGGGTTAGTTCCGTTCAAATCATGCAAATTAGAGTCCAAAACAAGGGCAGCAGAGTTTGGAAAAGTAGATATGGCGGAGACGTATCAACTCCCCCAAGCTTAACCCATTACTTGACCTCAAGCAATTCAGTTGATAAACTGAAAGTGACAAAGAAAAACTTGTACAAACTCTGTTTGATCTTGTTGTTGCAAATACATAAAGCCATCATTCAAGTTGTCAGCAAAGATTATGAACTAACAATATTCACAATAACATTTAGGTCTCATGTTTACTCATATCAATGACATAATCAACTAGCGAGCAATAATGATAAATCTCGGATGACAACACTTTTTCAAAACAATCATGATATAATATGAAAAAGTGGTATCTCGCTAGCCCTTTTTGAGACCGCAAAACATAAATGCAGAGCACCTAAGAAGATCAAGGACTGACTAGACATTGTACTTCATGGCTAAAGATATCCAGTTACACTCATACTCAATATCAGTTAATAACAAAGCATATAAATGATAGAGGTGCTCTCCAACTGGTTCTTTTTTATAAGAGGATGACGACTCAGCAATAAAAGTAAATATATAGGCCCTTCGTAGAGGGAAGCAGGGATTTACAGAGGTGCCAGAGCTCAAGTTTTTAAATCAGAGATGAATATAATTTTGAGCGGTATGCTTTCTTTGTCAACGCTACGATCAAGAGTTCTCAATATCTTCCATGCTACATACATTATAGGCGGTTCCCAAACAGAATGGTAAAGTTTTACTCCCCCTCCACCATCTAACACACTACACAACTTATTCGAAACAACGGGTACCGTCCAAACCAACAACAGTCCTGGGGGAGCTTTGTTTAATTATTTGCAATTTTGTTTTTGATCTTTTGATCACAGGACTAGGCATCCCGATTACGAGCCATTTTCTCATGAATGACAAGCGGAGTCCACTCATCGTGAGAATAACCCACCTAGCATGGAAGATAAAGACAACCCCCAGTCGCCACATGAGCGATTTGGGCATACGAATCAAAATATTATTTGAAGGTTTAGAGTTTGGCACATGCAAATTTACTTGGAACGGCAGGTAAATACCGCATATAGGTAGGTATGGTGGATTCATATGGAACAACTTTGAGTTTATGGAAGTGGATGCACAAGCAGTATTCCCGCTTAGTACAGGTGAAGGCTAAAAAGAAACTGGGAAGCGACCAGCTAGAGAGCGACAACGGTCATAAACATGCCTTGAGATTAACCAACATTGAGTGCAAGCATGAGTAGGATATAGATTACCATGAACATAAATATCGTGGAGGCTATGTTGGTTTTATTTCAACTACATCTGTGAACATGTGCCAAGTCGAGCCACTTAAATCATTCAAACGAGGATTCCATCCTATCACACCACATCACAACCATTTTAAAAGCATGTTGGCACGCAAGGTAAACCATTATAAACTCCTAGCTAATTAAGCATGGCATGAGTAACTATAATCTCTAATTGTCATTGCAAACATGTTTCATTCGTGATGGGCTGAATCAGAAATGACAAGCTAATCATATTTACAAAAACAAAAATAGGTCGAGGTCATACTAGCTTTTCTCCATCTCAATAATTTCATCTTATATCGTCATTATTGCCTTTCACTTGCACGACCGAATGGTGTGGATAATAATAATAGTGCACGTGCACTGGACTAAGCTGGAATCTGCAACATTTATTCAATGGAGAATACAAGGTAATATGGGCTCTTTGATAGATCAACAATAATGCATATGAGAGCCACTCATCATTTTCATCGTGGTCTTCTCCTCTCGACCCCCAAAGGAAAAAGAAAAGAATTTCAAAGAAGCACACCGAAATATTTTCGGAGTTTTTGTTTTTCTGAAGAAAGCGAAACAAGAACGAGAAAAACTATTTTTACACGAGAAAGCTCCCAATAAACAAAAGAAGAACGATAAATCTGTTTGTATTTTTTTAATAGTACAAGCTACTAAAAGAACAAGCAAGAAAGAGAAGACAAAAAGAAGCGAGAAATATTTTTGGGTTTTCAAAGTTTTTCAAACACACAAGAAGAAAGCGAGAAAAATAAACTAACAATGGTAATACAATGAAAAAGTATGATCATCGACAACTGGAATGAATGCGTGAACATGCATGTAATGTCGATGAGAAATACATACTCCCCCAAGCTTAGGCTTTTGCCTAAGTTGGTGTAGGGCCACCACTGGCCTGGATGATATCCGAAATCATAGTTGGGGTTGTACCGTGCTGCAACAGCTACTGCTTGGTGAGCTTCTTCTTGAAGGCGAGCGGTCTTCGCCTCTCTCATATGCGTTCGCCTCCTCTCTGGTTATAAAATATCTCCCTTTTACCTGAAAGAAGACAGGAGCAGGAAGAGTAATATGGACGACACGTCGTCTGTCAAAGATTAGTCGGTACTGAAGGTGCTGCTCATTCCTCTCGAGAAACTAATAACGTATCATAGCTTCATAATCTAGAAAAGCAGGTCGCAACTCAATATCATATCCTCTTATGGGTACACCTAAATAATTAGCTAAACGAGTTGCATAAATCCCTCCAAATAAATCTCCATCTTTAGCATTATGATGTAACCTCCTTGCAATAATAGCCCCTAAGTTATAACGATTATCACTTAACACCGCACACTTAAGGACACTAAAATCTGGAACACAAAGGTGGCTATGATCATGTTTACCATTAATGCATCTACCTATGAAGAGAGCAAAATAATATATAGCAAGAAAGTGAATGCTCCCTATGGTGGCTTGTGTAATGTTTATAGTTTACCCCACGACGATGCTATCAAGGAAATCATGGTATTCAGCTTTGTGAGGATCATTGAGACTACCCACTGTGGGATCTTACATGTTTCGCAAAAATCTTCTAGGTCCATGGTATAAGATTCATCATAAAGATCAAACATGAAAGTATGAGTATTTCGCTTAGATGAAACCTCAAACCTCCGCACAAAGGAATCGGTGAGGTAAAAGTATTGCAGTCACTTATTTGACATGAAGTCCTCAAGGCCAGCATTTTGTACGTACACATCAAATTCATCCTTGAAACCCGTGCGAATCATAAATTCATCCGATGGCCATTCACAAGGCCGTACTTGAGCATCTCTTGGTGGTTCAAGGTCTGGTTCGCTTATCGCGAGCCTCGGTGCTTGCTTTCTTGAAGGGCCACCTTGGCATAATCTCCTAGACATTTTATCTCTCTAGAAAAATTCTGAACTTTTTAGTAACTCAAAATAGAAGTGAACCAAACTCAACAAAATTGATAGCAACTACTCCTACAAGTGTTTAGAGGCTATATCATGCATCAAGACTACTTTGGACCATATAAATTTGACATGCAAGCTCAAGAACAAGGTCACCACAACATAATTTTTTTCTAATAAATAAAGCACTAGAACAAAAACTAATTGGACCATTGGAGGAGTCACATACCAAAGAACAATCCCCCAAAAGCGTTTTGCAAATGCTGATTTGAGCAAGGAGATCGAGAATGGCAGCAAGATGAGCTAGAACACGGGTTTGAGCTGGTGCATGATTTTTTCTGGAGGAAGAAGGAGAGGATGGGTGGTGGAATAAGTGGAGGGGGGCCACGTGGGGCCCACAAGGACAAGGGGCATGCCCTCCACCCTTGTGGCCCACTGGTGCAACCCCCTGGTGCATTCTGAGTGTCAAAAATCTTAAAATATTCTAGAAAAAATCATATTAAATTTTCCGGGCATTTAGAGAACTTTTATTTTCGGGACATTTTTTATTGCACAAATAATTCAGAAAACAGACATATAATACTATTTTTTCTTTATTTAATCTAAATAACATAAAGTAAAAGTTGGGTACAGAAGGTGGTGTTCTCTAAATTCATTCATCTCATGCTCATCAAAAGGAATCCGTCAACGAGGTTGATCAAGTCTCATTAACAAACTACTTTCGAAATAACATAAAACTGGAGAATTTTCTAATAACACTAGGTTACCTCAATGGGGATATGCATGTCCCCAACAATAAGAATATCATATTTCTTTTTGACAGTAGGAATAGGGAATTCAAAAACCTCCAATAGTGATAGTTGAAAATTTTCCAATATAATTGACGCTATTAACTTGAGGTTGTTTCCTCGAAAAGTGTTTCGTATGCTCATTACCATTAACATGAAAAGTGAGATTGCCTTTGTTGCAATCAATACAACCCCTGCAGTATTCAAAAAAGGTCTACCAAGGATGATCGACATACTGTCGGCCTCGGGAATATCAAGAATGACAAAGTCTGTTAAGACAGTAACGTTTGCAACCACAACAGGCACATCCTCATAAATACCGATAGGTATAGCAGTTGATTTATCAGACATTTGCAAAGAGATTTCATTAGGTGTCAACTTATTCAATTCAAGTCTACGATATAAAGAGAAAGGCATAACACTAACACCAGCTCCAAGATCACATAAAGTAGTTTTAACATAGTTTCCTTTAATGGATCATGGTATAGTAGGTATTCCTGGTTCTCCAAGTTTCTTTGGTATTCCACCCTTAAAAGTATAATTAGCAAGCATGGTGAAAATTTCAGCTTCCGTTATCTTTCTTTTATTAGTAACAATTTCTTTCATATATTTGGCATAAGGAGGCATTTTAAGCATATCAATCAAACGCATACGCAAAAAGATAGGTCTAATCATCTCACAAAAGAGTTCAAATTCATCATCCTTTTTCTTGGATGGTTTAGGAGGAAAGGACATGGGTTTCTGAACCCATGGTTCCCTTTCTTTACCATGTTTCCTAGCAATGAAGTCTATTATCATAATGTTGATTATTTGATTGTGGGTTATCAAGATCAACATCAGGTTTAATCTCTACATCATTATCATTACTAGGTTGAGCATCAATATGAACATCATCATTAACATTATCACTAGGTGCATGTTCATTACCAGATTGTGTCTCAGCATCAGAAATAGAAATATTATTGGGATTCTCAGGTGTGTTTATAACAGGTTCACTGGAAGCATGCAAAGTCCTATCCGTTTTATTTTTCTTTTTATTACTAGGACTAGGTTTGTCAATGTTAATTCTCTAAGAATCCTGCTCAATTCTCTTAGGATGGCCCTCAGGGTACAAAGGTTCCTGAGTCACTTTACCACCTCTAGTTGCAACCATAACAGCATTATCATTATTCTTACTATTCAACTAATTAAGCAAATCATTTTGTGCTTTAAGTACTTGTTCTACTTGAGTGGTAACCATGGAAGCATGTTTACTAATAAGTTTAAGATCATTAGAAGTTCTAGTCAGAAGATCACCCAAGCGTTCAAGCATATAAACATTACATTTTAGTTGTCTACTAACATAAGCATTGAAGTTTTCTTGTTTAACAATAAAATTATCATACTCATCTAAGCATTGGCTAGCAGACATATTATGAGGAATATCACCTTCATCAAATCTATAGAGAGAATTTACCTCTACTACGTGTGTCGGGTTATCAAGACCATGTATTTCTTCAATAGGCGGTAAATTCTTAACATCTTCAGCTTTAATACCTTTTTCTTTCATAGATTTCTTTGCCTCTTGCATATCTTCTGGACTGAGAAATAAAATACCTATTTTCTTTGGAGCTGGCTACAGAGTTGGTTCGGGAAGAGTCCAATCATTATCATTACTCAATATATTATTCAATAACTTTTCAGCTTGCTCAACAGTTTGTTCCCTGAAAACACAGCCAACACAACTATCTAGGTGGTCCCTAGAAGCATCGGTTAGTCCATTGTAAAAGATATCAAGTATTTCATTTTTCTAAAGAGGATGATTAGGCAAAGCATTAAGTAATTGGAGAAGCCTCCCCCAAGCTCGTGGGAGACTCTCTTCTTCCATTTTCACAAAATTAAATATTACCTGTAAGGCTGCTTGTTTCTTATGAGTAGGAAAATATTTTGCAGAGAAGTAATAAATAATATCCTGGGGACTACGCACACAACCAGGAGTAAGAGAATTAAACCATAACTTAGCATCACCCTTTAATGAGAAGGAAACAACTTAAGAATATAATAATAGCGAATTTTTTCCTCATGAGCAAATAGGGTGGCTCTATCATTTAATTTAGTAAGATGTGCCACAACAGTTTCAGATTCATAACCATGAAAAGGATCATATTCAACTAAAGTAATTAACTCAGGATCAACAGAGAATTCATAATCCTTATCATTAACAAGGATAGGTGAAGTAGCAAATTCAGTATCATATTGCATTCTAGCATTCATAGATTTTTCTTTCCACTTGCGTACTAATTTCTTAAGATCATTCCTATCCTCGCAAGCAAGAAAGTCTCTAGATACTTCACCTTCCATAACATATCCCTCAGGAACAATAGGCAATTCATATCTAGGGGAAGTAGGTCTAACAGGTGTTTCAAAGTTTTCAGTATCAATAATTTCATCAGTTTCAGAAATATGATCATCTTCAGCATAATCAATAGTACTACCTCTAGCAAGATGTTTATCAAGTAATTCCCCCAATGGCACAGTTTCATCAAGTATAGTTGTAGCATCATTCATAATAGAAGTGGCATCATCAATAACGTGCGACATATCAGAATCAATAGCAGGTGTAGGTGTCGCAAGTTTACTCAAAATAGATGGTGAATCAAGTGTAGAGCTAGATGGTAGTTCCTTACCTCCCCTCGTTCTAGAGGGAACGACCTTGGTTCTATCATCCTTTAGATTCTTCATAGTGATCAGCAGATATAAATCCCAAGTGACCAGAGAATAGAGCTATGCTCCCCAGCAACGGCGTCAGAAAAAGGTCTTGATAACCCACAAGTATAGGGGATCGCAACAGTTTTTGAGGGTAGAGTATTCAACCCAAATTTATTGATTTGACACAAGGGGAGCCAAAGAATATTCTCAAGTATTAGCAGCTGAGTTGTCAATTCAACCGCACCTGGAAAACTTAATATCGGCAGCAAAGTATTTAGTAGCAACATAGTATGGAAGTAACGACAACAGTGTCAAAAGTAACAGTATCAGTTTTGTAGTGATGGTGACAACAACAGTAACGAAAGTAATGAAAGCAAGTATCAATATGGAACGAACTCATAGACAATGGATCGTCAATGATAAGTGTCAGGTAATATTCATCATGTAGCAGTTATAACCTAGGGTGACACAGAACTAGCTCGAATTCATCAATGTAATGTAGGCATGTATTCCGAATATAGTCATACATGCTTATGGAAAAGAACTTGCATGAAATCTTTTGTCCTACCCTCCCGTGGCAGTGGGGTCCTAATGGAAACTAAGGGACATTAAGGCCTCCTTTTAATAGAGTACCGGACCAAAGCATTAGCACTTAGTGAATACATGAACTCCTCAAACTATGGTCATCACTGGGAAGTGGCCCGACTATTATCATTCTGGGGTTGCCGGATCATAACTATTGACTTGCAAGATAGGATCAAGAACACAAATATATTCATGAAAACATAATAGGTTCAGATCTGAAATCATGGCACTCAGGCCCTAATGACAAGCATTAAGCATAGCAAAGTCATAGCAACATGAATCTCAGAACATAGTGGATAGCAGGGATCAAACCCTAACAAAACTAACTCAATTACATGATAAATCTCATCCAACCCATCACCGTCCAGCAAGCCTACGATGGGATTACTCACGCATGGCGGTGAGCATCATGAAATTGGTCATGGAGGATGGTTATTGATGCCGACTGCGATGATCTCCACTCTCCGGAGCCCCGAACGGACTCCACATCAGGTCTCCCGATGAAAAGCAGGAGGTGGCAGCGGCTCTGTATCGTAAAACGCGATGGGATCTCTATGATATTTCTATCCCCGAAATACGTTATATGGAGTTGGAGTTGACGCTGGTGGAGGTCCTGGGGGCCCACAAGGTCAGGGGGCGCGCCCTAGGGGGGTGCCCCTACCCTTGTGGCCAGGGTGTGGGCCCCCTCTGGTAGTTCTTTTCACTAGTATTTTTCACATATTCTGAAAATATTCTCCGTTGAATTTTAGGTCATTCCGAGAAATTTTATTTCTGCACACAAAAATAACACCAAGGAAATTCTGCTGAAAACAGCGTCTGTCCGGGTTAGTTCCACTCAAATCATACAAATTAGAGTCCAAAACAAGGGCAAAAGAGTTTGGAAAAGTAAATATGGCGGAGACGTATCAGGCCTCCGCACCGGCCGATGCGGGATGACCAGAAGAGCTCGTGAGAAGCCGCTCTGTTGATCCCTGGGACGTTTACGCAGACGCGCAGCTCACCACCCATGTCTGTGGCGGCAGATGCACTGAGTTGTGAGGTGCGGTGTTGTCCATGCATGGCCCATGCCTCCTGAAGTTCCTCGATCGCCTTGGTGATGAACTCCTGAGCGCCTGGCGCCCTGCGCCCTACTTGCGGAAACGTGCGTTGAAGCACGCCTCCACATGGTGCCCGAACGCCTCCCTCATGACGCAGACCAGGCCAGAGGTCCTCTAGTGGAGAGCCCGCGAGCCCAACCTGAGAGGGGTGCCTAGCGCGCCTCCCTATGCGAGAGAGGGAGGCGCCCTGGCAGTGGTCCTGAGGCACGATCGTTCGACTCTCCGCCCTCATGAGGTCCGCGGTGGAGCAACTGCTTCTTATTCTTGGGGATGACCTCAGGGTGGTGGACGGCGCCTTCATCATCTGAGTTCTCAACTGCCGTGGCCTGCTAGGTCCGCTCGAGGGAGCACACCACATCCTTCTCGTCGCAGGCAAC
Organism: Secale cereale; assembly: GCA_902687465.1. NCBI lineage: Eukaryota > Viridiplantae > Streptophyta > Magnoliopsida > Poales > Poaceae > Secale > Secale cereale. The sequence continues at coordinate 289,632,620 of LR738713.1, forward strand.
CATGATGAAGCCGTCGCTTCTTGGCATCTTAAGGACGTTGTAGCCGTGGTGAGTCGCTGCCATGAACTTGGCCAAGGCGGGATACCCAAGGATGGCGTTGTATGGGCGACGAATGTGGGAAACGTCAAAGTCGATGAGTTCGGTGTGGTAGTTGTCGCACTTGCCAAAGGTGACGGGGAGACGGATTTGCCCTATGGGGACTGTGAAGCCATCGGTCACTCCTGAGAAAGGCTTGGTGGGCAGGAGCTGGTCGTATGGTACTTGGAGCGTGTCAAATGTCTCGACGGAGAGGACGTTGAGCCCCACGCCGCCATCGACGAGTGTCTTGGTGACGAGGACGTTGCTGATGGTAGCAGAGCAGAGCATTGGGAGAGCACCGGCGGTGGCCGCACACTTGAGCTGGTCAGTAGAGTCGAATGTGATAGCGTACTTGGACCACAAGAGAGGACGTGACACCTCAAGCTTGGGGAGGCCCGCATTCACCTCGTGAGCGAACTGCATGAAGATGCGATGGGAGGTAGGGGCCTGAGCGCCGCCCGGGCTGCTGGCAATGGCACGATGCTCTTGGAAGCCCCCGGCCCCATCATCTTGGCGGTGGTCGTCGTTCCTTCTTGGCGGCGGTGACAACAAAGGAGGAAGGCCGACATTGCCCTAAGGGCGGTCCTCACGAGGTTGATCCCTCCAGAGGCTGTCACGAGGCTGGCCTTGCTAGTGGCCCGCGCAAGGCTGATCGCGCTAGCGCTGGCGGGGCTCGCGGTTGGGCAAACGTCCTCCACCACAGCCACCTCCACGGCCATAGCCGCGGTCATTGCGCTCACGACGGCGGCCAAGGCGCCTGTCTCGGCTGGCCATGAGCTCTTGGCAGTCATTGGTGTTGCAGCTGTGGATGTTGTGGGAGACGCAGAACGGGCGACTGCCCTTGGAGGACTCGGGGTGGTCGCAGCCGCGCTTCATCTCGGGCTCGGCCGCGAGCATGGCCGGGACCCTGCGCTTCACATCCTTGGCCTTGGCCTTCTTGTCTTCAGGGTCAGCCTCTGGAAGCTCAAGAAGCGAGAGGCGACCTTCCTCTGCCCTCGCGCACTTGGTCGCCATGTTGAACATCTCTAGAGCCGAGCACAACTCCTCGTGTATGGCGAGCTCTTCCTTCATCTTGACGTCCCAGACACCATCAATGAACGCTGAGATGATGGCATCATCCGACACTTTGGGGATCTTGAGGCGAACGTTGGTGAAACGGTAGATGTATTTGTGCAGGGTCTCCCCGAGTCCCACTTAATGCGCCGTAGGTCGCCTGCTGCAGGGGCACGGTCGTGGGTACCCTCGAAGTTGGCAATGAAGTGCTCGCGCAACTCATCACAGGAGGAGATTGACCCCGCGGTGAGGTTCACGAGCCACGAGCGCACGCCATCCTTGAGGGCCATGGGAAACCAATTCGCCATGACCTTCTCATCACCGTTCGCCGCCTCGATGCTCAACTCGTAGAGCTCGAGGAACTCAGCAGGGTCAGGCATGCCGTCGTAGCGCGTAGGCAGATCTGGCTTGAACTTGCCAGGCCAGACAACGCGGCGCAGCTTCGGAGTGAAGGCTCGGCAGCCTGCCGCGCTCGCGGGAGCCCGCCGCGGATGGGGAGCCTGGTCTTGCTGCTCGCATGCCGCCGCCTCGGGTGGCACGCAGTCTTGACAGGGCAGTGCTGGGAGCGCACGTGCGTCTCCTTGAGGCCGCTGCACCACCTGGCAACTTTCTTCGTCGCACGCTGGTGCCCTGCGCGACGGGTCGCGCTGGGGGGCCTCACATCTTGGCTCGGGGACGACATCTCGCCGGAGAGGAGGAGGAGGTGCACCGTGGGCCACGTCGTCCGCCTGAGGTAGCTGGGGGAGGGAGCGAGCGAGACGGTGCAGGGGCCTCTCCAGCGGCTCTGACGAGCTCGACGATGCGGTCTATCCAGTCCTCGTAGAGGTCGTCGGCCGAGCGGTAGCACAAAAGCTCGTGCGCCATGAGCAACGCAACCTGAAAGTTCGCTGGCCCGCGACGGGCATGGGAGGATGAAGCGGCGGCCGGAGTCAGTGATGGAGTGGCGGTGCTGCCATCGCGTCGCATGGAAGGCGGCATCGACGAGTCCTGCTGTCGTGGGCTGTGGGGCCAGTGGCAGCATTGGCTGTGTGTGACGACTAGCGGCGGGGAATGCCGTCATCTACAGGTGATGTCTGAGCAACGTGGGCGGCGACGGCTGCCCGGCGCTCAGCGCGAACTCGACGAGCATCGGCCATGGGATCGGTGAAACAACGGCGGATCGACCGATGAAAGAGAGGCTTCGACACGCCCCTACCTAGCACACCAAATGTCAGACTCAGGGCTCCGCAGACCCAAGAAAGGTTCGAACTCTACGGCGTGTGCAAAGAACTCAACCTCTCTAGCCTACTAACTCGTCGATCTCATGGCCTAGCTTGATGAACGGGAAGGGAAAGAGACTCAGCAGTTTACCCAGGTTTGGGCCACCTTGTGGCGTAAGACCCTACTCATGCTTTGGGGTGGATTAGCCTTGCGGGGGGCAGAGGATGAACTAGTATAGAGGAAGAAAAACATGAGGAAGCGTGTTCTTGAGCGAGTGTTAGCTAGCTAGAGTTTTGGTTTCTCTCCCTCTCTCTGCATCCCGTGGCTATGGTGGTGGCTAACCTATATATAGCGGTGATGTCTACTACGCAACCTTCTCCTTGTAGACGTTGTGGGGCCTCCAAGTGCAGAGGTTTGTAGGACAGTAGCAAATTTCTATCAAGTGGATGACCTAAGGTTTATCAATCCGTGGGAGGCATAGGATGAACATGGTCTCTCTCAAACAACCCTACAACCAAATAACAAAGAGACTCTTCTGTCCCCAACATACCCAATACAATGGTAAATTGTATAGGCGCACTAGTTCGGCGAAGACATGGTGATACAAGTGCAATATGGATGGTAGATATAGGTTTCTGTAATATGAAAATATAAAAACAGCAAGGTAACAAGTGGTAAAAGTGAGCATAAACGGTATTGCAAAGCGTTGAAACAAGGCCTAGGGTTCATACTTTCACTAGTGCAAGTTCTCTCAACAATAATAACATAACTGGATCATATAACTATCCCTCAACATGCAACAAAGAGTCACTCCAAAGTAACAAATAGCGGAGAACAAACGAAGAGATTATTGTAGGGTACGAAACCACCTCAAAGTTATTATTTCTGATCGATCTATTCAAGAGTTCGTAGTAAAATAACACGAAGCTATTTTTTCTGTTCGATCTATCATAGAGTTCGTACTAGAATAACACCTTAAGACACAAATCAACCGAAACCCTAATGTCACCTAGATACTCCATTGTCACCTCAAGTATCTGTGGGCATGATTATACGATATGTATCACACAATCTCAAATTCATCTATTCAACCAACACAAAGAACTACAAAGAGTGCCCCAAAGTTTCTACCAGAGAGTCAAGACGAAAACGTGTGCCAACCCCCATGCATATATTCCCAAGGTCACGGAACACGCAAGTTGATCACTAAAACATACATCAAGTAGATCACGTGATATCCCATTGTCACCACAAATAAGCACATGCAAGACATACATCAAGTGTTCTCAAATCCTTAAAGACTCAATCTGATAAGGTAACTTCAAAGGGAAAACTCAATTCATCACAAGAGAGTAGATGGGGAGAAACATCATAAGATCCAACTATAATAGCAAAGCTCGCGATACATAATGATCGTGCCATCTCAAGAACACGAGAGAGAGAGAGAGAGAGAGAGAGATCAAACACATAGCTACTGGTACATACCCTCAGCCCCGAGGGTGAACTAGTCCCTCCTTGTCATGGAGAGCGCCGGGATGATGAAGATGGCCACCAGAGAGGGATTCCCCCCTCCGACAGGGTGCCGAAATGGGTCTAGATTGGTTTTCGGTGGCAACAGAGGCTTTCGGCGGCGGAACTCCCGATCTAGGTTATTTTCCGAAGGTTTCTGTATATATAGGAGGTGTTGGAGTTGGGGACAAGTAAAGGGGACCTCCGGGCTGTCCACGAGGCAGGCGGCGCGCCCAGGGGGCGCCCCTACCCTCGTGGGCAGCCCGGGAACCTTCTGGTCCCCCTCCGACACTTTCTAGGCTTCTTCTGGTATAAAAATAACCTCCGTTGAGTTTCAGGTCAATTGGGCTCCGTTTGATATTCCTTTTCTGCGATACTCTAAAACAGGAGAAAAACATAAACTGGCACTGGGCTGTGCGTTAATAAGTTAGTCCCAAAAATCATATAAAAGTGTATATAAAAGCCCATAAAACATCCTAGAAGGATAATATAATAGCATGGAACAATAAAAAATTATAGATACGTTGGAGACGTATCAAGCATCCCCAAGCTTAATTCCCGCTCGTCCTCGAGTAGGTAAATGATAAAAATAGAATTTTTGATGTGGAATGCTACCTAACATAATTCTCAATGCAATTTTCTTTATTGTGGCATGAATGTTCAGATCCGAAAGATTCAAGACAAAAGTTTATTATTGACATAAGAATAGTAATACTTCAAGCATACTAACAAAGCAATCATGTCTTCTCAAAATAACATGGCCAAAGAAAGTTCATCCCTACAAAATCATATAGTTTGGCTATGCTCCATCTTCGTCACACAATGTACCCAAATCATGCACAACCCCAGTTTCAGCCAAGCAATTGTTTCATACTTAAATTTTTTCAAACTTTTTCAACTTTCACACAATACATGAGCGTGAGCCATTGATATAGCACTATAGGTGGAATAGAGTGGTGGTTGTGGAGAAGACAAAAGGAGGAAGATGGTCTCACATCAACTAGGCGTATCAATGGGCTATGGAGATGCCCATCGATAGATATCAATGTGAGTGAGTAGGGATTGCCATGCAACGGATGCACTAGAGCTATAAATGTATGAAAGCTCAACAAAGAAACTAAGTGGGTGTGCATCCAACTTGGTTGCTCACGAAGACGTAGGGCATTTGAGGAAGCCCATCGTTGGAATATACAAGCCAAGTTCTATAATTAAAATTCCCACTAGTATATGAAAGTGACAAAACAAGAGACTATATATCATGAAGATCATGGTGATACTTTGAAAAACAAGCGTGGAAAAAGATAGTAGCATTGTTCCTTCTTTTCTTTTTCTTTTTTCTTTTCTTCTTTTCTTTTTTTGGGCCTTTCTTTTTTTCTTTGGCCTTTCATTCCTTTTTTTTTCTTTTTTCTCTTTGGGACAATGCTCTAATAATGACGATCATCACACTTATATTTATTTACAACTCAAAGATTACAACTTGAAACTAGAACAAAATATGACTCTAAGTGAATGCCTCCGGTGGTGTACCGGGATGTGCAATGAATCAAGAGTGACATGTATGAATGAATTGTGAATGGTGGCTTTGCCACAAATACGATGTCAACTACATGATCATGCATGGCAATATGACAATATGAAGCGTGTCATAATAACGGAACGATGGAAAGTTGCCTGGCAATATATCTCGGAATGGCTATGGAAATGGCATGATAGGTAGGCATGGAGGCTGTTTTGAGGAAGGTATATGGTGGGTGTATGGTACCGGCGAATGTTGCGTGGTACAAGAGAGGCTAGCAATGGTGGAAGGGTGAGAGTGCGTATAATCCATGGACTCAACATTAGTCATAAAGAACTCATATACTTATTGCAAAAATCTATAAGTTATCAAAACAAAGTATTCAACGCATGCTCCTAGGGGAAGGGTTGGTAGGAGTTAACCATCGCGCGATCCCGACCTCCACACAAAGGATGACAATCAATAAATAAATCATGCTCCAACGTCATTACATAATGGTTCACCATACGTGCATGCTACGGGAATCACAAACTTTAACACAAGTGTTTCTGAAATTCACAATTACTCCACTAGCATGACTCTAATATCACCATCCTCATATCTCAAAACAATCATCAAGTATCAAACTTCTCATAATATTCAATGCACTTGTATGAAAGTTTTTACCATACCCAACTTGGATGCCTATCATATTAGGACTAGTTTATAGCCAAAGCCAATTACCATGCTGTTCTAAAGGAGTCTCAAAATAATATAAGTGAAGCATGAGAGTTCATCTATTTCTTCAAAATAAAACCACCGCCGTGCTATAAAAAGATATAAGTGAAGCACTAGAGCAAAAGACAAACTACTCCAAACGATATAAGTGAAGATCAATGAGTAGTTGAATAACTATGTAACTATGTGAAGACTCTCTAACATTTAAGAATTTCAGATCTTGGGATATTATTCAAACAGCAAGCAAAACAAATTTAAAAAAATGACGCTCCAATCAAAACACATATCATGTGGTGAATAAAAATATAGCATCGAGTAAAGTTACCGATAGACGAAGACGAAATACGAGATGCCTTCCCGGGGCATCCCCAAGCTTAGGTTGTTGGCTGTCCTTGAATTTTACCTTGGGGTGCCTTGGGCATCCCCAAGCTTAGGCTCTTGCCACTCCTTATTCCATAGTCCATCGAATCTTTACCCAAAACTTGAAAACTTCACGACACAAAACTCAACAGAAAACTCGTAAGCTCCGTTAGTACAAGAAAATAAAACCACCACTTAGGTACTGTTGTCAACTCATTCTAAATTCATATTTGTGTAATATCTACTCTCTTCCAACTTATCTATGGTTCATACCCTCCGATACCACTCATAGATTCATCAAAATAAGCAAACAACACATAAAAAACAGAATCTGTCAAAAACAGAAAAATCTGTAGCAATCTGTAACTCTAAAAATTCTGAAATAAATTGGTGGATGTGAGGAATTTGTCTATTAATCATATGCAAAAAGAATCAACTAAAAAGCACTCTCCAGTAAAAAATGACATCCAATCTCGTGAGCGCTAAAGTTTCTGTTTTTCTACAGCATGATCACAGAAACTTCACACAAGTCTTCCCAAAGGTTCTACTTGGCACAAACACTAATTAAAACACAAAACCACATCTAAACAGAATCTAGATTCAATATTTATTCCTAAACAGTAGCAAAAGCAAATAAAATAAAATTGGGTTGCCTCCCAACAAGCGCTATCGTTTAACGCCCCTAGCTAGGCATAATGATTTCAATGATGCTCGCATAAAAGATAAGAATTGAAACATAAAGGGAGCATCATGAAGAATATGACTAGCACATTTAAGTCTAACCTACTTCCTATGCATAGGGATTTTGTGAGAAAACAACTTATGGGAACAATAATCAACTAGCATATGAAGGGAAAATGAGCATAACTTCAAGATTTTGAGCACATAGAGAGGAAACTTGATATTATTGCAATATGTAGAAGCATATGATCCTCTCTCATAATAATTTTCAGTAGCATCATGAATGAATTCAAACATATAACCAGCACATAAAGCATTCTTTTCAGGACCTACTTGCATAGAAATTTTACTACTCTCCACATAAGCAAATTTATTCTCATCAATAGTAGTGGGAGCAAACTCAACAAAATTACTATCATGTGACCAATAATCCAATTGAAAGTTAAAATCATGATGACAAGTTTCATGGTTATCTTTATTCTTTATAGCATATGTGTCATCACAATAATCATCATAAATAGGAGGCATGCTTTCATCATAATAAATTTGCTCATCAAAACTTGGGGGACTAAACATATCATCTTCATCAAACATAGCATCCCCAAGCTTGTGGTTTTGGATATCATTAGCATCAAGGGTATTCAAAGAATTAATACTAACAACATCGCAATAATGCTCATCATGCACATATTTTATGCCAAGCATTCTATGTAATTTTTCTTCTAGTACTTCAGCACAATTTTCCTTCCCATCATTTTCGCGAAAGATATTAAAAAGATGAAGCATATGAGGCAACCTTAATTCCATTTTTTGTAGTTTTCTTTTATAGACCAAACTAGTGATAAAACAAGAAACTAAAAGATTGGATTGCAAGATCTAAAGATATACCTTCAAGCACTAACCTCCTCGGCAACGGCACCAGAAAAGAGCTTGATGTCTACTATGCAACCTTCTCCCTGTAGACGTTGTTGGGCCTCCAAGTGCAGAGGTTTGTAGGACAGTAGCAAATTTCCCTCAAGTGGATGACCTAAGGTTTATCAATCCGTGGGAGGCGTAGGATGAACATGGTCTCTCTCAAACAACCCTGCAACCAAATAACAAAGAGTCTCTTGTGTCCCCAACACACCCAATACAATGGTAAATTGTATAGGCGCACTAGTTCGGCGAAGAGATGGTGATACAAGTGCAATATGGATGGTAGATATAGGTTTTTGTAATCTAAAAATATAAAAACAACAAGGTAACAAGTGGTAAAAGTGAGCATAAACGGTATTGCAAAGCATTGAAACAAGGCTTAGGGTTCATACTTTCACTGGTGCAAGTTCTCTCAACAATAATAACATAACTGGATCATATAACTATCCCTCAACATGCAACAAAGAGTCACTCCAAAGTAACTAATAGCTGAGAACAAACAAAGAGATTATTGTAGGGTACGAAACCACCTCAAAGTTATTCTTTCTGATCGATCTATTCAAGAGTCCGTAGTAAAATAACACGAAGCTATTCTTTCTGTTCAATCTTTCATAGAGTTCGTACTAGAATAACACCTTAAGACACAAATCCACCAAAACCCTAATGTCACCTAGATACTCCATTGTCACCTCAAGTATCCGTGGGCATGATTATACGATAAGCATCACACAATCTCAGATTCATCTATTCAACCAACACAAAGAACTTCAAAGAGTGCCCCAAAGTTTCTACCGGAGAGTCAAGACGAAAACGTGTGCCAACCCCTATGCATAGATTCCCAAGGTCGCGGAACCCGCAAGTTGATCACCAAAACATACATCAAGTAGATCACGTGATATCCCATTGTCACCACAAATAAGCACATGCAAGACATACATCAAGTGTTCTCAAATCCTTAAAGACTCAATCCAATAAGGTAACTTCAAAGGGAAAACTCAATTCATCACAAGAGAGTAGAGGGGAAGAAACATCATAAGATCCAACTATAATAGCAAAGCTCGCGATACATCAAGATCGTGCCATCTCAAGAACACGAGAGACAGAGAGATCAAACACATAGCTACTGGTACATACCCACAACCCCGAGGGTGAACTACTCCGTCCTCGTGATGGAGAGCGCTGTGATGATAAAGATGGCCACCGGAGAGGGATTAACCCCTCCAGCAGGGTGCCAGAATGGGTCTAGATTGGTTTTCGGTGGCAACAGAGGCTTTCGGCGATGGAACTCCCGATCTAGGTTATTTTCCGAAGGTTTCTGTATATATAGGAGGTGTTGGAGTCGGGGACAAGTAAAGGGGACCTCCGGGCTGTCCACGGTGTAGGGGGCGTGCCCCCTACCCTCGTGGGCAGCCCGGGAACCTTCTGGTCCCCCTCCAGCACTTTCTGGGCTTCTTCTAGTCCAAAATAACCTTCGTCGAGTTTCAGGTCAATTGGGCTCCGTTTGATATTCCTTTTCTGCGATACTCTAAAATAGGAGAAAAACAGAAGCTGGCACTGGGCTCTGGTTAATAAGTTAGTCCCAAAAATCATATAAAAGTGTATATAAAAGCCCATAAAACATCCTAGAAGGATAATATAATAGCATGGAATAATAAAAAATTATAGATACGTTGGAGACGTATCAAGCGGCCAGAGTATTCTTCTTCCGTAAATGAAGGCGGGAAGGGATCCCACATTGGCCAATTTGAAAGGGGACAAGAAGTACATATTATCCTGGCAAAAGGTGTCTTCGCGTGCAAAGTTTTTGGCCGTGACGTCGTGGTGGGCTCGGTGATGACATCTGTCCTGCCGTCCTGGCAGTCTTGGTCTCATTGCACAGGAATGGAAACCTTTGGCTGGTTCCTCGGAACTCCGCGACTACGCTTGCCTCCTTACCACCAAAGAGGAAACCTGCTGGTCTGCGCCCGCTAGCATCCGCCTGACCTTGGTCGTCATGGCTTGCGTCACTTGATTCTCATGAGGTGGGTGCTTGCATAGGAAACTCTGCTCCTCATGAGGCCGCCTGGGGAGGCCGCTCCCTTTGGATGTCTTGGCGCCGTCTGCCTCGCGAGGCTTGGCCCCTTGTGAGGGTCGTGTCTTGTCGATGCTGAAGATGGGCCGTACCAAGCCGTTGATGGAGCCATGCGGTGGTCCGCAGGCAGGCAAGTCTGGGTACCCTGGTTCCCAGAACGCTGACATAAACTTTGCAACTCTTGAATTACAGAAACTTTTCAACAAAATTAATTATCCCCTTGTACAAATCCATTATATTATAAAAATAATGTGCCAAGAATTACTTTTAGGATGATTAGATTGCTTGTTTGGTATGTGTAGTGAAAAAACAGAAACTTTGGCTGTAGTGCATGAATTTACATTTTTTTTACTGGAACGTCAAAAGTTTTTGAATTTTACAGAGTATTGATTTTTTTTATTTTGTCCTAAATTTTCAGAATTTTTATAGTTCTAGAAGTATGGCCAATGTTCAGATTGCTACAGACCGTCCTATTTTTGACAGATTCTGTTTTGATGCATTGTTTTGCTTGTTTTGATGAAACCTTGGATTGTATCGTTGGTATAAGACTTGGAGAAGTTAGAATACAGTAGGGATAATGCAGAAAATAAAATATGGATGGGTTTGCAACAATACTTGAAGTGGTGATTTGCTTTATTATACTAACGTATCTCACGAGGGTTTTGTTAAGTTTTGTGTGATTGAAGTTTTCAAGTTTTGGGTAAGATCACGATGGATGAAAGAATAAGGAGTGGCAAGAGCCTAAGCTTGGGGATGCCTGAGGCACCCCAAGGTAATATTCAAGGACTCCCAAGCAACTAAGATTGGGGATGCCCTGGAAGGCATCCCCTCTTTCTTCTAACGACCATCGGTAATTTTATTCGAAGCTATATTTTTATTCATGACATGATATGCGTAAATCTTGGAGCGTCGTGTTTTTTTAATAATGCACCATGATGGTATGAGATAGTCCTTGGTTGATGTATATAATGCTCTTTGCACTTCACTTATATCTTTTGAGTATGGCTTTCTAGAATGCTTTCATGTGCTTCACTTATATCATTTGAAGTTTGGATGCCTGTTTCTCCACATAGAAAAACTGTTATTTGTAGAATGCTCTTTTGCTTCACTTATATTTGTTAGAGCATGATCTTTTGTAGAAAAAATTAAACTCTCTTGCTTCACTTATATCTATTAAGAGAGTTAACGGGAATTGGTCATTCACATTGTTAGTCATGAAATCCTACATAAAACTTGTAGATCCCTGAATATGATATATTTGATTCCTAGCAATAGTTTTGCGATATAGAGATGCTAATATGTGGGAGGTACAAGCGAATGATTGTGGTTTAGTAAGAATATTGCTGTTAAGGTTTGTGATTCCCGGAGCATGCAAGTATGGTCTGCCATTATGCTAAGAAGTTGGAGCATAATTTATCCTTGATTGTCTATATTTGCGTGAAAGTCGGGGGCGCTCGATGGTTAACTCCTACGAACCTCCCCCTAGGAGCATGCGTAGTAGTACTTTGCTTCAAGGGCTAATAAACTTTTGCAATACGTATGTGAGTTCTGTATGACTAATGTGAGTGCATGGAATATACACACTCTCACCATTCCACCACTGCTAGCCTCTCTCGTGTTGCACAACTTTCGCCGGTGCATAAACCCTCCTTATACCTTCCTCAAAACAGCCACCATACCTACCTATTATGGCATTTCCATAGCCATTCCGAGATATATTGCCATGCAAATTCCATCATCATCATATACATGACTTGAGCGTTCATTGTCATATTGCTTTGCATGATCGTAAGATAGCTAGCATGATATTTTCATGGCTTGTCCTTTTTTTTTGATATCTTTGCTATGCTAGATCATTGCACATCCTGGTACACTGCCAGAGGCATTCATTAGTCATCATGTATTAATTTTAATCGAGTTGTAAGTAAATAAAAGTGTGATAATCATCATTATTAGAACATTGTCCCATGTGAGGTTATAAAAAGAAAAGAAAAGAGAGAGGCCAAAAGAGTCTCCAAATAAAAAAAGAAAAAAAGAAGAAGAAAAGAGAAAAGGAAAAAAATGAGATAAAAAGAGAGAAGGGACAATGTTACTATACTTTTCCACACTTGTGCTTCAAAGTAGCACCATGTTCTTCATGATAGACAGTCTCCTATTTTGACACTTTCATATATTACTAGTGGTAATTTTTTGTTATAGAACTTGGCTTGTATATTCCAACAATGGGCTTCCTCATATTGCCCTAGGTCTTCATGAGCAAGTTGGATGCACACCCACTTAGTTTTCTTTTGAGCTTTCATACACTTATAGCTCTAGGTGCATCCGTTGCATGGCAATCCCTACTCCTCGCATTGATATCAATTGATGGGCATCTCTATAGCCCGTTGATCCGCCTAGTTGATGTAAAGCTTTCTCCTTTTTATCTTCTCCACATAAACCTCTACCATCGCATTCTATACCACCCATAGTGCTATATCCATGGCTCGCGCTCATGTATTGCGTGAGAGTTAAAAAACTGAAGCGCGTTAGAAGGTATGAACCAATTGCTTGGCTGACACCGGGGTAGTGCATGATTTATATTTTGTGTTAAGAAGATGGAGTATGACAAGGCTATATGGTTTTGTAGGGATAGCGTTCTTGACCATTGATATTTTGAATGACATGATTGTTTTTTGGATGCCCGAGTATTGATGTATTTTATGTCAAATTGATAGACTATTGCCTCGAACCACTCGTGTCTTAACATTCATGCCATGATTAAATTACATGATCAAGATTATGCTAGGTAGTATTCCACATAAAAAATATCTTTTTATCATTTACCTACTCGAGGACGAGCAGGAATTAATCTTGGGGATGCTGATATGTCTCTGTCGTATCTATAATTTTTTATTGTTCCATGCCAATATTCTACAACTTTTACATACTTTCGGCAACAATTTATACGATTTTCATGGACTAACAAACTGATCCAGTGCCTAGTGCCAATTCCTGTTTGTTGCAAATTTTTTATTTCGCACAAAATCCATATCAAACGAAGTCCAAACACGATAAAAACTTACGGAGTTTTTTTGAATATATGTGAATTTTGGGAAGTGGAATCAACACAAGGCAATGCTCAAGGGGCCCACAAGCCCTAGGGGGGCGCCCCCTACCCAGGGCGCGGCCAAGGGGCTTGTGGCCGCCCGGAAGGTTGGTTGGAGGTGTCCTTAAGAAGCAAGGAAGCTAATATCTGGATAAAAATCGTGTTAAAATTTCAGCCCAATCAGATGTACGCATCTCCGGGAATTTGAGAAACGGTGAAAGGCCAAAAACAGGGGTCGCGAAACAGAAGAGAAACATAGAGACATATCCAATCTCGGAGGGGCTCTTACCCCTCCGCCGCCATGGAGGCCATAGATCAGAGGGAACCCCTCCTCCCATCTAGGGGGGGGGGGGTCAAGGAAGAAGAACAAGGAGGGGGGCTCTCTCCCCTCTCTCCCGGTGGCGTTGGAATGCCGTCGAGGCAATAATCCTGTGTTGGTGATCTACGCCAACACCTCCGTCATCTTCCCCAACATCTTCATCACCTTCCCTCATCTTATTTAGCGGTCCACTCTCCGGCTACCCGTTGTACGCTCTACTTGAACATGATGCTTTATGCTTCATATTATTATGCAATGATGTGCTGCCATCCTATGATGCTTGAGTAGATTCTTGTTATCGGATGCCCTGATAGGGTATGTCTGTTTCGCTTTAGCGGCATTTTGTCTGAAGATGGACTGTTCAAGAGGTGTATTCTGGGCTTTCCAAGTATTTTCCATGGCGCAGTACTTTCGTACTAGATGCAACAATTCTGTGAAACTCCGTATTCGACGGCGGTTGAGGGCGTTCAAGACCCCCTCGTCCGTGCAATTGCGGTGAAATATGGGAACCGTGTCGTCGTGGCAGCAGTCCTTAATCTTGTTTTTGACAAGCAGGAATCTGGCCCAGAAATGATGAACCGTCTCTTGGGGCTGTTGCTGTATGTACGCAAGATCACCTATGTACGGAAGTCCAGAGTTACATGGAGAACATGTACTGTGGTGGGTGGGTGTGGCTAAATTTGAGTCCCGATCCAATGTAGTGTCCGGGGTCCGTACAACCTCCGGTGTGGACGATCCAGGTCCTGCAGGACCTGAATGTATCGCGGGCTCAGCGCCTGTCCCTGAGCTCGAAAGACACGAAGCGCCACCTGAAAGAGGTGTGTTCGGCTTGAAGGGTTCGGAGATACGAATAGCGTCGGTCTCCATTTCAATAGGGGAAATATCTTTGGCTCGGTCCTCGATAGCCGCCACTAGGTGAGTGATCGGGGTAGAATTGACTTCCTCGTGATCGGATTTAAGCCCAATCTGATCATTAGGCGATGAAAGCCCCATGGCGGCAATACGATCCAGCAGCTCGTTTAAGGACGAGGAATCCGTCGAAATCGTGTCTTTAGAGTGTTCGGAGCCAATATAGGAGTGGTGCTCGATGATCGCGAGAAGCGCGGCTGGCCTGGTGGCCACGCGGGCGCATACAACGAACCCGCCGAGCTGGAGGATCTGGCCCAAAGCCAGGCTGTTACTGAGGGTGATATCGTCGTTGATGAGGAGACGAGCCATCGATCGCTTCTCGCGAGCGCACAATGGAGCTCTCAATGAAAGCACCTTTGTCGGTGTCAAAACCGACAGATCTCGGGTAGCAGTGCCCAAGATGTGCGTCTAAGGACCGATGGTAACATGAGACTTGGGACATGACGTTTACCTAGGTTCAGGCCCTCTCGATCGGGGTAATACTCTACTTCCTGCTTGATTGATCTTGATGAATATAGGGTTACAAGAGTTGATCTACCTCGAGATCGTAATGGCTAAAACCCTAGGAGTCTAGCCTATGCAATTGTGATTCTGCTACCCTCTACAGACTAGACCCTCCGGTTTATATATCCACCGGAGGAGACCTAGGGTTACAAAGATTAATTGGGAGGAAAGTAATCATTACATACGAACATCTATCCTACCCTTCTACATATACAGGAGTCCTAACCGAACACGGGGGATGTCAGTTTATCTTTATCTTCATGGCCCATCTATCCAGCCCAGCTTCGGTAGACCAGACACTCGTGGGCCCCCAAATCCAAGACTCCCTCACCAGGTCTTGGGGACTTCACCAATTCTGCTCGTTGTTCCTCTTCCTTTGTTAGCTTGGGGACTTGTCCATCTTCATGAGCCTCTCCGAGGGGGTCTTCTTGGCATGTAAGTACACATAGCATTTTCGTTTGAGGTAGTAGCCATGTCTAATGGAAATATGACTTAGAGGCAATAATAAAGTTTTTGTTATTTTATATTTCCTTATTCATGATAAAGGTTTATTATTCATGGTAGAATTTTATTGACCGGAAACCTAAATACATGTGTGAATACATAAACAAATACCGTGTCCCAAGTAAGCCTCTACTTGACTAGCTCTAATCAAAGATGGTTAAGGTTTCATAACCATGGACATGAGTTGTCATTTTATAACGGGGTCACATCATTATGGGAATGATGTGATTGATAAGACCCATCCGTTAGCTTATCATTTGATCGTATAGTTTATTGCTATTACTTTCATGTATGTCAAATACATATTCCTTTGACTATGAGTTCATGCAACTCCCGTATACCGGAGGAATACCTTGTCTGCTATCAAATGTCACAACGTAACTGGGTGATTATAAATATGCTCTAGGGTATCTCCGAAGTTGTTTTGTTGGGTTAGCGTGGATCGAGATTAGGATTTGTCACTTCGAGTATTGGATAGGTATCTCTGGGCCCTCTCGGTAATGCACATCATAATAAGCCTTGCAAGCAAATGACTAATGAGTTAGTCACGGGATGATGTATTACGGAACGAGTAAAGAGACTTGCCGGTAACGAGATTGAACTAGGTATAGATATACCGACGATCGAATCTCGGACAAGTAACATACCAATGGACAAAGGAAATGGTGTATGTTGTCATAACGGTTCGACCGATAAAGATCTTCGTATAATATGTAGGAGCGAATACGAGCATCCAGGATCCGCTATTGGTTATTAACCGGAGAGGTGTCTCAGTCATGTCTAGATAGTTCTCGAACCCGTAGGATCCGCACGCTTAACGTTCGTTGACGTTATAGTATTATATGAGTTATGTGATTTGGTGACCGAATTTTTCGGAGTTTCGGATGAGATCACAGATAGAACGAGGACTCTCGAAATGGTCGAGAGGTAAATATTTATATATAGGACGATGGTATTCGGACATCGGAAGTGTTTCGAAGAAAACTGGATAGTCATCGGAGTATCGGAGGGGGTACCGGACTCCCCAGGAGGTTAGTGGCCCTATTGGCCCATTAGAGGGGAGCACACCAGCCCACAAAGGGCTGGCGCACCCCCCTATGGCAGCCGGCCAAGTGGGAGAAATGAAGGGGGGATTCGGCCTCCCCCTTCCTTCTTCTCCCCCCTTTCGTTTCCCTCCGACAAATATGGTAAGGGGGGGGGGGACAAGGGCAGGAGCCCAAGTAGGATTTGGACCTACTTGGAGCGCCTCTTGGCCTCTCCCTTCTCCCTCCCACCTATATATATGAGGGAGGGGGCGCCTAGAACACACAACATCAATTGTTAGCCGCGTGCGGCGCCCCCCCTCCACAGTTTACACCCCCGGTCATATTTTCGTAGTGCTTAGGCGAAGCCTTGCGAAGATCACTTCACCATCACCGTCACCATGCCGTCGTGCTGATGGAACTCATCTACTACCTCGACATCTTGCTGGATCAAGAAGGCGAGGGACGTCACCGGGCTGAACGTGTGCAGAACGCAGAGGTATCGTGCGTTCGGTTCTTGATCGGTTGAAGCGCGAAGAAGTTCGACTACATCAACCGCGTTGTGAAATGCTTCCACTTACGGTCTACGAGGGTACGTAGACACACTCTCCCCCTCGTTGCTATGCATCTCCATGGATAGATGCGTGTGTGTAAATTTATTTTTGTTTTCCTTGCAACATTTCCCAACAGTGGCATCATGAGCCAGGTCTATGCGTAGGTGATATGCAGTAGTAGAACAGAAAGAGTTGTGGGCTGCGATCATCATACTGCTCACCACCAACGTCTTATTTTGATTCGGCGGCATTGTAAGATGAAGCGGCCCGGACCAACCTTACATGTGCATGTACATGAGACCAGTTCCATCGACGGACATGAAACTTGTTTTGCATAAAGGTGGCTGGCGGGTGTTTGTTTCTCCCACTTTAGTTGAATCGAATTTGACTGCGGCTGGTCCTTGTTGAAGGTTAAAACATCAAACTTGATAAATCACCGTTGTGGTTTTGTGCCGTAGGTAAGAACGGTTCTTGCTAGAAGCCCGTAGCATCCACATAAAACTTGCAACAACAAAGTAGAGGACATCTAACTTGTTTTTGCAGGGCATGTTGTGATGTGATATGGTCAAGATGTGATGAGTTATACGTTATTGTATGAGATGATCATGTTTTGTAAATTATCGGCAACCGGCAGGACCATATGGTTCTCACTTTATTGTATGAAATTAAAAGCTCCATGTAATTGCTTCAATTTATCACTATGAGTTAGCAATAGTTGTAGAAGCAATATTTGGCGAGATGACCACGATGACGATGGAGATCATGATGATGCTTTGAAGATGCAGATCAAAAGCACAAGATGATGATGGCCATATCATGTCACATATTTTGATTGCATGTGATGTTTATCTTTTATGCATCTTATTTTGCTTAAAACGGTGGTAGCATTATAAGATGATCCCTTCACTAAATTTCAAGATAATAGTGTTCTCCCCGAGTATGCACCATTGCTACAGTTCATCGTTTCGAGACACCACGTGATGATCTGGTGTGATAGACTCTACGTTCAGATACAACGGGTGTAAGACAGTTTTACACATGCGGAATACTTGGGTTAAACTTGACGAGCCTAACATGTACATACATGGCCTCGGAACACTGGAGACTGAGAGGTCGAACATGAGTCATACAGTAGATATGATCAACATAGAGATGTTCACCATTGATGACTACTCCATCTCATGTGATGATCGGACATGGTTTAGTTGATTTGCATCATGTTTCACTTAGATAAACCGAGGGATGTTAATTTAAGTGGGAGTTCATTGGTAATTTGATTAACTGAACTTAATTTATCATGAACCTAGTCCTGATAGTAAATGCATATCTATGCTATAGATCAATGGCCCGTGCTACCGTTCCCTTGAATTTTAATGCGTTCCTAGAGAAAGCTAAGTTGAAAGATGATGGTAGCAACTACACAGATTGGGTCCGTAACTTGAGGATTATCCTCATTGCTGCACAGAAGAATTATGTCCTTGATGCATCGCTAGGTGACTCACCTGCTGCAGGAGCTGAAGCAGCTGTTATGAATGTTTGGCAAGCTCGATTTGGTGACTACTTTATAGTTCAGTGTGCCATGCTTTACGGCTTAGAAATGAGACTTCAAAGACGTTTTGAATGTCATGGAGCATATGATATGTTCCAGGAGTTGAAGTTGATATTTCAAGCTAATGCCCGGGTTGAGAGATATGAAGTCTCCAACAAGTTCTATAGCTGCAAGATGGAGGAGAATAGTTCTGTCAGTGAACACAAGCTCAAAATGTCTGGGTATCAGAACCACTTGACTCAATTGGGAATTTCCCTTCCACCTGAGAGTGTTATTGACAAAGTTCTTCAATCACTGCCACCAAGCTACAAAGGCTTCGTGATGAACTATAATATGCCAGGGATGGATAAGAAAATTCTGAGCTCTTCGCGATGCTGAAGTCGACGGAGGCAGACATCAAGAAGGAGCATCAAGTGTTGATGGTTAACAAGACCACTAGTTTCAAGAAAAAGGGCAAATGAAAGAAAGGGAACGCCAAGAATAAGGGCAAACAGGTTGCCGCTCCCATGAAGAAATCCAAAGCTGGTCCTAAGCCTGAAACTAAGTGCTTCTGCTTCAAAGGGAGTGGTCACTGGAAGCGGAACCGCCCCAAGTATTTGGCCGATAAGAAGGATGGCAAAGTGAACAAAGGTATATTTGATATACATGTTATTGATGTGTTCCTTACTAGTGCTCGTAGCAGCGCCTCGGTATTTGATACTGGTTCAGTTGCTCATATTTGTAACTCGAAACAGGAGCTGCAGATTAAACAAAGATAGGCTAAGGATGAGGTGACGATGCACATCGTGAATGGTTCCAAGGTCAATGTGATCGCCGTCGGCACGCTACCTCTACATCTACCTTCAGGATTAGTTTTAGACCTAAATAATTGTTATTTGGTGCCTGTGTTGAGCATGAACATTATATCTGGATCTTGTTTAATGCGAGATGATTATTCATTTAAGCAGAGAATAATGGTTGTTCTATTTATATGAGCAATATCTTTTACGTTCATGCACCCTTGAGGCATGGTCTATTCCTGTTGAATCTTGATTGTAGTAATACACATATTCATAATATTGATGCCAAAAGATACCAAGTTGATAATGATAGTGCAACATACTCGTGGCACTGCCATTTAGGTCATATTGGTGTAAAGCGCACGAAGAAACTCCATGCTGATGGACTTTTGGAATCACTTGATTATGAATCATTTGATACTTGCGAACCATGCCTCATGGGCAAGATGACTAAAACTCCGTTCTCAGGAACAATGGAGCGGGCTAATACTTATTGGAAATAATACATACCGATGTATGCAGTCCGATGAGTGTTGAAGCACGCGGCGAGTATCGTTATTTTCTCACCTTCATAGATGATTTGAGTAGATACGGGTATATCTACTTGATGAAATAGAAGTCTGAAACATTTGAAAAGTTCAAAGAATTTCAGAGTGAAGTAGAGAATCATCGTAACAAGAAAATAAAGTTTCTACGATCTGATCGCGGAGGCGAATATTTGAGTTACGAGTTTGGTCTTCATTTAAAATAATGTGGAATAGTTTCAAAGCTCACGTCACCTGGAACACCATAGCGTAATGGTGTGTCTGAACATCGTAACTGTATTCTATTGGATATGGTGCGTTCTATGATGTCTCTTACCGATTTGCCTTTATCATTTTGGGGTTATGCATTAGAGACAGCCGCATTCACGTTAAATAGGGCACCGTCTAAATCCATTGAGATGACACCGTATGAAATATGGTTTGGCAAGAAACCAAAGCTGTCATTTCTTAAAGTTTGGGGTTGCGATACTTATGTGAAAAGGCTTCAGCCTGATAAGCTTGAACCTGAATCGGAGAAATGCGTCTTCATAGGATACCCAAAAGAAACTATTGGGTACACCTTCTACCACAGATCCGAAGGCTAGATCTTTGTTGCTAAGAATGGATCTTTTCTAGAGAAGGAGTTTCTCTCGAAGAAGTGAGTGGGAGGAATGTAGAACTTGATGAGGTAATTGTACCTTCACTCGAATTGGAAAGTAGATCATCATAGAAAACCGTTCCCGTGGTGCCTGCACCAACTAGAGAAGAAGCTAATGATAATGATCATGAAACTTTGGATGAAGTTACTATCGAACCTCGAAGGTCGACCACAACACGTACCGCACCAGAGTGGTACGGTAACCCTATCCTGGAAGCAAGGTTGAAAAAGCGGTAGGCGTAAGCGAGGCGGTCAGCCTCCGCCTATGTAATGCCCCGGATGTAATACTTTCCCTTTTGGGCAATATATATATATCTTTGGCTTCATCAATTCCATTCTGGGTTCTTCGTCTTTTCGGGTTTTCGTTCTTTTGTCGTGTGCGTGTGTTCATTCATTCATATCATGTTGTCATGTGCATTGCATTGCATTTGTGTTGTCGTTTGCATCCGGTCCCACTTGTTCCTTTCCGTTGTCCGTTTCGAGTTCCGCAGCTCTCTCACGTGTCCGTGGCATCCCCGAGGCATACTTTGGTGTTTGGCCGTGTAACATTTCCGGTTTGGCGTGAGACTTGTCGTGTGTTGTTGTTTTGGTGTGTGTAACCCGCCTGTCAAATCTCGTCGCGTTTGGAGTTCGTTTGGTACTCCAACAGTTATTCTCGTGGGCTGAAAGTACCCCCTCTTTGAGGCCCAAGACACCCTCCGACAACCCACCAAACCAACTCTAACCCCTCCCTTCATCTAGGCCATCCAATTGTGATCGCGTGGCCGAAAACCTCACCTCATTTGGACAACCCTAGCTCCTTGTGCCTATATAAACGTCCACCTCCCCCAATTTTCGCGTCTAGAAACCCTAATGCTTCCACAGTTCGCAGCCGGTGCTTCCACAGTTGAAGCGAGGTGCTTCCACCGTTGACACGGCGTGCTTCCGACGTTCCAGCGAGCCGTGCTTCCGAAGTCTCCGTCCCTGCTTTCGTAGTGTCGTCGCCATGCTTCCTCCGATGCGTGGGCCCGCGCGAGGTCGTCTTCTTCCTCCGGATCGCCGCCGGCCGAAGCTTCTCTCGCCGCCGCCGGAGCTTCTTCCCCGCCGCCGTTCACCGCCTCCGCGCCGCCGTGCGCCCCTTCGGCCGGAGCGCCGCGCCACCGTCGCCGGGCCTCCGCCGCCCTCCTCCGTCTCCGGCGCCGCGCCGCCCGGCCCTGCCGCCCTCGGGTCGCACCGCCGCCGCGCCGGGCCAGGCCGCCGGCCCCCGCCGCCGATCCCAGCCGGCCACCTCCTCCCGTCGCCGCTCAGCCTTGTAGGGACCGGTGCTGCCGCTCGATCGGGAGCCCGATCCAAGCTCCCCGATCCCCTCGCCAACCGTAGCGGGCCGCCCCCGGGGCCCGTTAGCCCGTTAACCGCTGGGCCGGCCCGATCCGCCAGGCGTTGACCCGCGAGCCCGTTTGACCGCGCCGCCGTTGACCGCGTTGACTGCTAAGGTAGTCTCCTTTTTTCTCTAAGTCCCTGTAGATTTTAGTGTCTGATGCTGTTTTACATTGTGGATAACTTTTTGTGTGTTGGTCCGATTTGAGCAAATGATATGTCAAAATGATCATGGTGACTTGTACTACGTTTTGTTCCATTGTGCCATGCATGTTTGAGGTCATCTATATGTCTTAATCTTCATGAGAAGAGTGCTACTTGTTATAAACTGCTGTTAGTAGATGTTTTCATGCCATGTTTGCAATGTGATATCTTGGTGCATGTTTATCCAAATGAAGCAAATGATATGTCCACGTGTTCATCATGTTATGCTCTACATGTTGGTTGCTTTAGCTTGCATGATAGATTTCATCTTGCCATGTTTATCTCCTTTGCAAAGTGCTATGTGGCTGTTATGTCGTTAAACTTGTTACGAGATGCCTCATAGAGGAGCTCGTTGCTATTGATGTGGTTGTCCCCTTGATGCATGCTTAGATGTTTTGGACTCCCCATCATGTGTACTTTGCTGTAGGGCTTACCACTTGCCATGCCATGCTTTGAGGTGACTTAAACTTGCTCACAAAGATGCCATGATATTACTGCTGTTTTAACACTTAGTGAAATTTCACTAAGTCTGGAATCTGTAATTTCCAGATGCCATGTTTGCTTGTTGTTCTAGGCAAATCCATGCTAGTTTTGGGGTGGCTCTTGATGATTCCTTGTTGTATATATTGTTGACTATCCATTCATGCTCTCACATGCTTATTTGAGTGGCTGTAGCATATTTAACTTTTGCTCCCAAGTTGCTATAAAATACTGCTGCCAGGATTTTGTTGTCAAGTTCAATATGTCGTAGCTTGTTGCTATTGATCCATGCTTCCTTTGGAGTTGCTCCAATGGAATTGTTTGATGTAGGAGATGTCTACTTTATGTCCATGCTCATTGCCATGATGTTTGAGTGCTGTAGACTATTTATCTCTTGCTCCGAAGTTGCTATGTGGCTGTTAATTTCAGCTTGTGCATGTTTATTGTTTCGGGTGTATCTTTTATCCCGTTGCTCCGTTTTGAGCAAGTTCTATATGTAACTTGTGTGATTTTGCATGTAGGTTCATAATATCCTCATGTTATCATGTTTTGAAGTATTTTGCTTGAATGCAAATTGCCATGCTCCTTGTGCTGTAACACTGTGCTTCCTATGTAGACTTTCTGTGCTTCCTAAGTGCATCTGCGTTGCTTCCATAGTGCATCAGCCATGCATCCAGTAGTTTTGTGCATTGCATCTTGTTGATTTCGTGCCTTGTGTGTTTGTGTTGAGTAGAGCCGGAACCTGAGTACGAGTACGAGAACGAGGTTACTACCGAGGTTGAGAACGAGGAGCCCGCTTACGATCCCATCAACAACTCTTCAGGCAAGATGACCGAACCCGGATATCATTACTCTCTTTGCCTAATGCTAGAAGTATCGCTCTATAGTTTTGCCTCGATGCCCATGTTTTTCCTGTCAGCCTCCTATTGTAACCATGAACCTGTCTAACCACCCTACCTATGCAAACCATTGATTGGCTATACGTAGGCTTCGCTCAGCCCCTCTTATAGCATTGCTAGTTGCAGGAGAAGATTGAAGATTCTTGCTTCATGTTGAAGCTTGTTGGGATATCACACTATATTAATTATTAAATGAAATCATCTATATATTGGTAATGGGTGGAAGGCTAAGCCTTTTGCTTGGTGATTTGTTCCACTCATGCCGCCCTAGGAACCGTATAAACCGGTGTTATATTCCTTGATTATGCGTTCCTCACACGGTTGGGGTTATGGGACCCCCTCGATAAACCGCTAAGTGCTAAGTCTTTTCTAGCAAGTCCCAACATTGGTATTTTTTGCCTAATAACTAAAAACTTGCATAGGGTCTTGCAAACCCGAGTTCTTAATCAACAACCCCGGGCCAGTGCTCCACATGAGTGTTGGTCCGAACTGGGGAGTCTGCGGGGCCACCATGAGGAAACTCGAGGATTGGTAAAAACCTGTAGAATCGCCCATCCGGTCGTGGCCTGCGACTAGATACGCGCGGCTATTGTCAGGGTGTCGGCACGCCGGGAGGATTTGCTGGATTAGCCATACCTTAGTAGGAGTATCTTGAGCACGGGATTCCGAGGATACTCGGGCCTTCCCACTTTGGAGTTGCGACTCCGCGGTTCGTGGGCTTGTCATGGGCCAAGTTGGAACACCCCTGCAGGGTTTTGAACTTTCGAAAGCCGTGCCCGCGGTTATGTGGCAGATGGGAATTTGTTAATATCCGGTTGTAGAAAACTTGACACCATGTTCCAATACACTACCAGCGTGTGTACCGTGACGGTCATTTTCCGAAAGGGATTCGGGAAGTGAACACGGTGGGGTTATGTTTGACTTGTTAGTTAGGATCACTTCGTGATCATCTCTCGACCGAGGCACCTTCTCTTCTCGCTCTCTTTTACGTAAGCTAGTGCTAGTGCTGCTGCAACCTCTTGTTCTTTCTTCAGCCTTGTTCCACACCCAAGGCTTGGATAGTTGTGTTACCCGGGAACGGGATTGCTGAGTCCTCTGTGGCTCACAGTTACTTCAACACACCAGATGCATGTACTATGGTGAGCTACACAGGCGATGGCACTGAGCTAGACTGGGAGTATGACGAGGAGCGTAGCCGTTACTATGTGAACTATCCGGTTGATCAGTAGAGCTTCTACTAGGATTTGATCTAGACCTGTGGTATTAATGTTATGTTTGGTATCTTTCATTTGGATCTTACCCTTAGATGGGCTGTGATGTTTATTTGAATGATGTTTGGACATGTAATGATTTGTGTGACGTGGCGAGTGTAAGCCAACTATCTTTTCAGCTTTCATCCCTATTTTTACATGAGATGTGCAAAGGTACCCAACTTGCGATCATTCCAGAATGGGCTTATATCTTTAAGTCGTGCCTCGACACGTAGGAGATATAGTTCCATCCTGGGCATTACAAGTTGGTATTCAGAGCCTTCTCCGACCTAGAAGCCCCCACTGTTTGATCGAATCGTTGACGGTCGAGTCTAGGCACACACTTAAATGTTTTGAGTCCTATATTTATATCGGAGAGTAGGATTTCTTTTGCTCCTCATCTCTTTTCACTCTGGTGAGGACTCCTGATGACTACTCTTGCCTCTTCTACTTTCAAAAATTGCACCAAATTTTTTTAGGAATCTCGCGAGTATTGTTTGGATTGTTTCGATGTCTTTGTGACGAGAATATTTTTCTCGATGCCTCCTGACATTAGGGGTTGTGGCAGTGTCCCGAGGAGTTGAGCTCCGAGGTATTGTCGTCACAAGCATATCGCGGCAGTTCTAGAGTACTTAAGATGGCCGACATCGAAAACTCTCCTATACGGTTAGTGGCAAGATAACCCCGACATCACCCAGCACTGGGGAGGTAGTTCGGGAGTATTGCCATAGCTTGTATAGTGGATGCGTTTCGAAGGTCCGAGGTAGACGGTTTCCGAGAACAACTGGTTATGTGTTGAATGATGGATACAGCTGGATGTAGGATTAGAGTTGAGTGCGCGATGCTTCCCCTGTATCCCCAACACCTGATTGCATAACTGGAAACTTTCAGAAATTAATAGGTGGGTTCATCCAGTAGCTCGTAGGCATTCTTCCAACGAATGCAGGTTACGGAGTTCGGGGTTCTACATTGAGTGAAGTGGTTTTATGGCCGATGTTCCGATCGGGAGTTGCATCTTAAAGGGTTCTTGGCTATGCTGATCCGAGGATTGCAAAACCCTTTCGTAACACGTTCCATAAGCTTTCAGCACAAAGATGTCGAACGAAGCTCCTATCTTGTGTTTGTTCTATCTGTACCTTGTTGTTTTTCTTTTTACCTTTTGTCTCCCAGTGGCTTCTCGTGAAGATTGTTGTTATCGTTAAACTGAGAATTTCATTCGTTCCTCTTGTTCGAATGATTCTTGTGAAGACTATGTTGCATTTCTATCCGTTGTTTCAGCTTATACCTTCTTTCAATCAAATTGGCTGATTGGTGGTCATCTCTTTCAGGATGGCTCCGAAACGGGTTCCCAACGCTAACCCAGAGGGTGAAGAGGTTCCAGATCGTCCTCCTTCCCCTCCTCCTCTGTCTGAGGCCTGGAGAGCGATTATACAAACTACGAATCAGAACACCCAGATGTTGATGCAGATGATGCAGCAGATGCAAGCAAATCAAGCAAATCAGGGTGCTCCAGGGAACCAAGGCAATTTCTTCAACCAACAGCACCATGCTATGCTCAACCAGTTCTTGGCTAATCAACCAAAGGCTTTCAGTTACTGTGTCGACCCTCTCGATGCTGAAGATTGGATCACTGATATCAAGAAGCATTTTGAGTGCAGCAATGTAAGGCCTGAGGACTATGTGAAGTTTGCAGCCTTCCAACTCAAGGACCAAGCAGCTGACTGGTGGCAGCTGTACAAAGACTCCAGAGAAGGGCGTGTGATCTCTTGGGATGATTTCTGCAAGGACTTTCGCTCTCACCACATTCCAACAAGTGTCATCGAGGGTATGCGTGAGCAATTCCGCAACCTGAAGCAAGGCTCTATGACTGTCTACCAGTATAATGTCAAGTTCCAAAACCTTGCCCGCTATGCCAAGCAAGACATCCCAGATGCCAAGAGCAAGATCTATCAGTTCCGTGGAGGTCTGAAGGATGAACTTCAACTTGCTCTCACCTTGTTCGAGCCTGATGAGTTTGACAAATTCTATAACATGGCACTTAAGCAAGAGGCAGCCCAGCTCAAGATGGAAGCTTCCAAAAAGAGGATCCGAGATGTTGTTCACTCCTCCTCATCTTCTCAAGTGGTCGCGAAGCAACATAAGTTTTGGCTTCCACCTCCTCCTGTGATCCGAGCTCCCTACAACAACAACAACAAGAAGAACTCCGGTGGCCGTGGTTTCTCCCACCCACCCAACCCAAGCAAGCAGTCCAAGTCGCAGTTCCAAGCTCCAAGACCAAGTGTTCCTCCTACTCGTCCTCTTTCTGAGGTCACTTGCTACAAGTGTGGCCAGAAGGGTCATTATTCCAACAAGTGCAACAACCCAAGGCGCCTTCCGCCTCCTCCACCTGTCAGTACAGCTATTGTCAAGCATGATCCAAAGGCAGCAAGGGTGAATCTCATGAATGCAGCGCAAGCGGAGAATTCTTTTGATGTCATATTGGGTAACCTTCCGGTGAACTCTTTTCCTGCAAAAGTGTTGTTTGATTCGGGTGCTTCATGTTCTTTCATGTCATATCCATTTGCATCCAAGCACGATGTTGTCACTTCAAATTTGCCCAAGAAGTTGCAAGTTGTTTCCCCGGGCAGGATAATGACTTCTAGCGTGTATGCTCCGGATGTTTCTATTCGCATGGGTGATTATCGATTTCTGGCCTCTCCGGTGGTTCTCGGCAATTCCGACATCGATCTTATCCTCAGAATGGACTGGCTTTCTCAGCATGATGCTCATATTGATTGTGCAAATAAGGAAGTCAAGATTACTCATCCTGATGAAGACGTGATTATCTTCGCCTCTCGGGATAACACAATCAGGCTTTTCTCTCTCAATGACAAGGGCGAGATTAATGCCATCTCTCAAATTCCGGTGGTTAACGAATACGAAGACGTCTTTCCTGAAGAACTTCTAGGCATGCCTCCACACCGTCAAGTGGAATTCGTCATTGAACTCGAGCCTGGTACTGAGCCAGCATGCCGGCGTCCGTACAAGCTATCTCCTGGAGAGCTGAAGGAGTTGAAGAAGCAGCTTGACGAACAAGAGCGTTTGGATCTGATCAGGCCTAGTACGTCTCCTTGGGGCTGTGGTGTCTTATTTGTCAAGAAGAAGGATGGCACGGAGCGCCTTTGCGTCGATTACCGGCCATTGAACAAGAAGACAATGAAGAACAAGTATCCGCTCCCCAACATCAATGAATTGTTCCAGCAGCTCAAAGGAGCTAAAGTGTTCTCAAAGCTCGATCTCCGAATGAGCTATCACCAAATTCGCATTCGCGAGGAAGATATCCACAAGACTGCCTTCATAACGAGCTACGGCTCATATGAGTATACAGTCATGTCCTTTGGTCTCGCTAATGCTCCACCTACCTTCTCGAGAATGATGCACTACATTTTCAACCCCTACACCGGCGAGTTTGTGCTTGTGTATCTGGATGACATTTTGGTATTTTCCAAGAATGAAGAAGATCACGAAAAGCACCTCCGTCTGGTTCTCGACAGACTCCGTGAACATAAGTTCTATGCCAAGTTCTCCAAGTGCGAATTTTGGCTCGATAAGGTCTTATATCTGGGCCATATCATCTCCGCTGACGGTATTGCGGTAAACCCCGAGAAAGTTGAAGCAATTGTCAACTGGGAACCTCCTCAGAACGTCAAGCAACTCCGAAGCTTTCTTGGTCTTGCCAGCTATTGCAGAAGGTTCGTTGAGAACTTCTCCAAGATTGCCAAGCCTCTTTCCAACTTGCTGCAGAAGAATGTCAAGTACTACTGGTCTCCAGATTGTAAAGTGGCATTCAAAACTCTCAAAGAAAAGCTCGTCTCTGCTCCAGTTCTTACTCCTCCAGATGAGTCCAAGCCCTACGAAGTATTCTGTGATGCTTCTCTTCAAGGACTTGGTGGTGTGCTTATGCAGGACAAGAAAATTGTGGCTTACACTTCTCGTCAGCTGAAGCCAAGTGAGAAGAACTACCCCACACATGATCTTGAACTAGCAGCTGTGGTACATGCTTTGATTACGTGGAGACACCTTCTGTTGGGCAGAAAAGTCGACATCTTCACCGATCACAAGAGATTGAAGTACATCTTCACACAGCCGAATCTGAACCTCCGCCAGACTCGTTGGGTTGAAATGATCCAAGAGTATGATCCCAGCATCAAATACACACCTGGCAAGGCGAATGTGATTGCAGATGCTTTGAGCAGAAAGGCATATTGCAACAGCCTCCTTATCAAGCCGTTTCAGCCTGAGCTTTGTGAAGCATTCAGGAAGCTCAACCTCCAAGTTGTTCTGCAAGGTTTTCTTGCAAATCTTCAAGTTGCTCCTACCTTGGAAGATCAGATCCGTGAGGCCCAACTCAGTGATGCTATGGTGCAGAAAGTGAAACATGGTATTGCAAAGGGTACTCCCAAATACAAGTGCTATCACGTTGATGAGAGAGATACCTTGTTCTTCGATGACAGACTTGTGGTTCCCAAAGGTGATCTCAGGAAGCTCATAATGGACGAAGCACATGATTCCCTCCTTTCGATTCATCCTGGTAGTTCCAAGATGTACCAAGATCTCAAGCAATCTTACTGGTGGACATGCATGAAAAGGGAGATTGCCCAATTCGTGAATGAATGTGATGTCTGCAGAAGAGTGAAGGTAGAGCATCAACGTCCAGCCGGTCTTCTCCAACCTCTTCCTATTCCCGAGTGGAAATTCGACCACATTGAAATGGATTTCGTCACTGGCTTTCCTAAGTTCAAGAGAGGGAATGATTCTATCTTTGTGGTGATTGACAAGCTTACCAAAGTCGCTCACTTCCTTCCAGTCAAAGAATCCATCAATGCAGCTCAATTGGCAGAGTTGTACACTTCCAGAATTGTGTCCTTACATGGCATTCCTCAAGTTATCTCCTCAGACCGTGGAAGTTTGTTCACTTCTAAGTTCTGGGACTCCTTTCAGTCTGCCATGGGCACTAAGATTCATTTCAGCACTGCTTTTCACCCTCAGACTAGTGGTCAAGTCGAGAGAGTGAATCAGATTCTAGAAGACATGCTCAGAGCCTGTGTCATATCTTTTGGCATGAAATGGGAAGATTGCCTTCCGTTTGCCGAGTTCTCTTACAACAACAACTTTCAAGCAAGTGCCGGCAAAGCTCCATTTGAAATACTCTATGGCAGGAAGTGCCGTACCCCTCTCAACTGGTCCGAGAGGGGTGAACGTCAACTTCTTGGCAATGACTTGATCTCAGAAGCCGAAGAAATGTGCAAAGTCATAAGTGAGAATCTCAAGGCCGCTCAGTCGTGTCAGAAGAGCTACTATGACGGCAAGCATCATGATTTGGCCTTCAACATTGGGGATCATGTCTATCTCCGTGTTTCTCCTATGAAAGGAACCCAAAGATTCGGTGTCAAAGGAAAGCTTGCTCCTAGATACGTCTGGCCTTTCAAGATCCTTGGCAAAAGAGGCGATCTAGCCATCAACTTGAGCTCCCTTCCAACTTCGCCAATGTTCATGATGTGTTTCATGTGTCTCAACTCCGCAAGTGCTTCAAGACACCTGAACGCACCATTCCGTTTGAGGAGATTGATCTTCAACAAGACTTGTCTTACCGAGAGCATCCCGTTGCTACTCTCGAAGAAACCGAGCGCAAGACCCGCAACAAGTCCATCAAATTCTTGAAAGTAAAGTGGTCACACCATACTGACCGAGAAGCTACGTGGGAACGAGAAGATCACCTTCGTTCCGAGTACCCTTCCTTCTTCCAGTCTGTCCCGAGATCTTTTTTGTAGTGGAGGAGAGTTGTAATGCCCTGGATGTAATACTTTCCCTTTTGGGAAATATATATATCTTTGGCTTCATCAATTCCATTCTGGGTTCTTCGTCTTTTCGGGTTTTCGTTCTTTTGTCGTGTGCGTGTGTTCATTCATTCATATCATGATGTCATGTGCATTGCATTGCATTTGTGTTGTCGTTTGCATCCGGTCCCACTTGTTCCTTTCCGTTGTCCGTTTCGAGTCCGGAGCTGTCTCACGTGTCTGTGGCATCCCCGAGGCCTACTTTGGTGTTTGTCCGTGTAACGTTTCCGGTTTGGCGTGAGACTTGTCGTGTGTTGTTGTTTTGGTGTGTGTAACCCGCCTGTCAAATCTCGTCGCGTTTGGAGTTCGTTTGGTACTCCAACAGTTATTCTCGTGGGCTGAAAGTACCCCCTCTTTGAGGCCCAAGACACCCTCCGACAGCCCACCAAACCAACTCTAACCCCTCCCTTCATCTAGGCCATCCAATTGTGATCGCGTGGCCGAAAACCTCACCTCATTTGGACAACCCTAGCTCCTTGTGCCTATATAAACGTCCACCTCCCCCAATTTTCGCGTCCAGAAACCCTAATGCTTCCACAGTTCGCCGCCGGTGCTTCCACCGTTGAAGCGCGGTGCTTCCACCGTTGACACGGCATGCTTTCAACGTCCCAGCGAGCCATGCTTCCGAAGTCTCCGTCCATGCTTCCTTAGTGCCGTCGCCGTGCTTCCTCCGACGCGTGGGCCCACGCGAGGTCGTCTTCTTCCTCCGAATCGCCGCCGGCCGAAGCTTCTCTCGCCGCCGCCGGAGCTTCTTCCCCGCCGCCGTTCACTGCCTCCGCGCCGCCGCGCGCCCCTCCGGCCGGAGCGCCACGCCACCGCCGCCGGGCCTCCGCCGCCCTCCTCCGTCTCCGGCGCCGCGCTGCCCGGCCCCGTCGCCCTCGGGTCGCGCCGCCACCGCGCCCGGCCTCCGCCGCCGGGCCGGGCCAGGCCGCCGGCCCCCGCCGCCGATCCCAGCCGGCCACCTCCTCCCGTCGCCGCTCGGCCTCGTAGGGACCGGCGCCACCGCTCGATCGGGAGCCCGATCCAGGCTCCCCGATCCCCTCGCCAACCCTAGCGGGCTGCCCCCGGGGCCCGTTAGCCTGTTAACCGCTGGGCCGGCCCGATCCGCCAAGCGTTGACCCGCGAGCCCGTTTGACAGCGCCGCCGTTGACCGCGTTGACTGCTAAGGTAGTCTCCGTTTTTCTCTAAGTCCCTGTAGATTTTAGTGTCCGATGCTGTTTTATATTGTGGATAACTTTTTGTGTGTTGGTCCGATTTGAGCAAATGATATGTCAAAATGATCGTGGTGACTTGTACTACATTTTGTTCCATTGTGCCATGCATGTTTCAGGTCATCTAGATGTCTTAATCTTCATGAGAAGAGTGCTACTTGTTATAAACTGCTGTTAGTAGATGTTTTCATGCCATGTTTGCAATGTGATATCTTGGTGCATGTTTATCCAAATGAAGCAAATGATATGTCCACGTGTTCATCATGTTATGCTCTACATGTTGGTTGCTTTAGCTTGCATGATAGATTTCATCTTGCCATGTTTATCTCCTTTGCAAAGTGCTATGTGGCTGTTATGTCGTTAAACTTGTTACAAGATGCCTCGTAGAGGAGCTCATTGCTATTGATGTGGTTGTCCCCTTGATGCATGCTTAGATGTTTTGGACTCCCCATCATGTGTACTTTGCTGTGGTGCTTACCACTTGCCATGCCATGCTTTGAGGTGACTTAAACTTTCTCACAAAGATGCCATGATATTACTGCTGTTTTAACACTTAGTGAAATTTCACTAAGTCTGGAATCTGTAATTTCCAGATGCCATGTTTGCTTGTTGTTCTAGGCAAATCCATGCTAGTTTTGGGGTGGCTCTTGATGATTCCTTGTTGTATATATTGTTGAATATCCATTCATGCTCTCACATGCTTATTTGAGTGGCTGTAGCATATTTAACTTTTGCTCCCAAGTTGCTATAAAATACTGCTGCCAGGATTTTGTTGTCAAGTTCAATATGTCGTAGCTTGTTGCTATTGATCCATGCTTCCTTTGGAGTTGCTCCAATGGAATTGTTTGATGTAGGAGATGTCTACTTTATGTCCATGCTCATTGCCATGATGTTTGAGTGCTGTAGACTATTTATCTCTTGCTCCGAAGTTGCTATGTGGCTGTTAATTTCAGCTTGTGCATGTTTATTGTTTCGGGTGTATCTTTTAGCCCGTTGCTCCGTTTTGAGCAAGTTCTATATGTAACTTGTGTGATTTTGCATGTAGGTTCATAATATCCTCATGTTATCATGTTTTGAAGTATTTTGCTTGAATGCAAATTGCCATGCTCCTTGTGCTGTAACACTGTGCTTCCTATGTAGACTTTCTGTGCTTCCTAAGTGCATCTGCGTTGCTTCCATAGTGCATCAGCCATGCATCCAGTAGTTTTGTGCATTGCATCTTGTTGATTTCGTGCCTTGTGTGTTTGTGTTGAGTAGAGCCGGAAGCTGAGTACGAGTACGAGAACGAGGTTACTACCGAGGTTGAGAACGAGGAGCCCGCTTACGATCCCATCAACAACTCTTCAGGCAAGATGACCGAACCCGGATATCATTACTATCTTTGCCTAATGCTAGAAGTATCGCTCTATAGTTTTGCCTCGATGCCCATGTTTTTCCTGTCAGCCTCCTATTGTAACCATGAACCTGTCTAACCACCCTACCTATGCAAACCATTGATTGGCTATACGTAGGCTTCGCTCAGCCCCTCTTATAGCATTGCTAGTTGCAGGAGAAGATTGAAGATTCTTGCTTCATGTTGAAGCTTGTTGGGATATCACACTATATTAATTATTAAATGAAATCATCTATATATTGGTAATGGGTGGAAGGCTAAGCCTTTTGCTTGGTGATTTGTTCCACTCATGCCGCCCTAGGAACCGTATAAACTGGTGTTATATTCCTTGATTATGCGTTCCTCACACGGTTGGGGTTATGGGACCCCCTCGATAAACCGCTAAGTGCTAAGTCTTTTCCAGCAAGTCCCAACATTGGTATTTTTGCCTAATAACTAAAAACTTGCATAGGGTCTTGCAAACCCGAGTTCTTAATCAACAACCCCGGGCCAGTGCTCCACATGAGTGTTGGTCCGAACTGGGGAGTCTGCGGGGCCACCACGAGGAAACTCGAGGATTGGTAAAAACCTGTAGAATCGCCCATCCGGTCGTGGCCTGAGACTAGATACGTGCGGCTATTGTCCGGGTGTCAGCACGCCAGGAGGATTTGCTGGATTAGCCTTACCTTAGTCGGAGTATCTTGAGCACGGGATTCCGAGGATACTCGGGCCTTCCCACTTTGAAGTTGCGACTCCGCGGATCGTGGGCTTGTCATGGGCCAAGTTGGAACACCCCTGCAGGGTTTTGAACTTTCGAAAGCCGTGCCCGTGGTTATGTGGTAGATGGGAATTTGTTAATATTCGGTTGTAGAAAACTTGACACCATGTTCCAATACACTACCAGCGTGTGTACCGTGACGGTCATTTTCCGAAAGGGATTCGGGAAGTGAACACGGTGGAGTTATGTTTGACTTGTTAGTTAGGATCACTTCGTGATCATCTCTCGACCGAGGCACCTTCTCTTCTCGCTCTCTTTTACGTAAGCTAGTGCTAGTGCTGCTGCAACCTCTTGTTCTTTCTTCAGCCTTGTTCCACACCCAAGGCTTGGATAGTTGTGTTACACGGGAACGGGATTGCTGAGTCCTCTGTGGCTCACAGTTACTTCTACACATGAAATGCAGGTACTATGGTGAGCTACACAGGCGATGGCACTGAGCTAGACTGGGAGTACGACGAGGAGCGTAGCCGTTACTATGTGAACTATCCGGTTGATCAGTAGAGCTTCTACTAGGATTCGATCTAGACCTGTGGTATTAATGTTATGTTTGGTATCTTTCATTTGGATCTTACCCTTAGATGGGCTGTGATGTTTATTTGAATGATGTTTGGACATGTAATGATTTGTGTGACGTGGCGAGTGTAAGCCAACTATCTTTTCAGCTTTCATCCCTATTTTTACATGAGATGTGCAAAGGTACCAAACTTGCGATCATTCCAGAATGGGCTTATATCTTTAAGTCGTGCCTCGACACGTAGGAGATATAGTCCCATCCTGGGCATTACAGCCTAGTGCCTAGGCAGTGCCTAAGCGCCCTAGGCGCGGCCTATGTGGTAATATAGTTTTTACTCACAGTGTATTTGTGATTATTATATGGTTGTTGATAATATATAGGGTATATAAATAAGTTAATTACCGGCTACTGCCATTGAATATAAGCCGTTTGGCATATCAGTGTAGTATGTGGCTTGATTTCTTGGTTGGGTAGACAATTCCTTGCTCGTCCTGCCTAGACTTCCATTTATGCCCTAGGCGAGGCGTTTGGCCATCGCCTAGCGCCTAGGCATGCCTAAGCGCCTCCTAGGCACTGCCTTTTCCAACAGAGTCTGGAAGTCATGTTATTAGACAACGGTGAACCTTCGAACTATGAACAAGCTATGATAAGCCCAGATTCCAAAAAATGGCTTGAGGCCATGAAATCTGAGATAGGATCCATGTATGAGAACAAAGTATGGACTTTGGTGGACTTGCCTGATGATCGGCAAGCCATAGAGAATAAATGGATCTTCAAGAAGAAGACTGACGCTCATGGTAATGTTACTGCCTACAAAGCTCGACTTGTCGCAAAAGGTTTTCTACAAGTTCAAGGAGTTGACTACGATGAGACTTTCTCACCCGTAGTGATGCGTAAGTCTGTCCGAATCATGTTAGCAATTGCCGCATTTTATGATTATGAAATTTGGCCAATGGATGTCAAAACTACATTCCTTAATGGATTTATGAAAGAAGAGTTGTATATGATGCAACCAGAAGGTTTTGTCGATCCTAAAAGTGCTAACAAAGTGTGCAAGCTCCAGCGATCCATCTACGGACTGATGCAAGCATCTCAGGGTTGGAATATACGCTTTGATGAGGTGATCAAAGCATATGGTTTTATACAGACTTACAGTGAAGCCCGTATTTACAAGAAAGTGAGTGGGAGCTCTATAGCATTTCTGATATTATATGTGGATGTCATATTGTTGATTGGAAATAATGTAGAACTTCTGGATAGCATAAAAGGATACTTGAATAAGAATTTTTCAATGAAAGAACTCGGTGAAGCTGCTTATATATTGGGTATCAAGATCTACAAAGATAGATCAAGACGCTTAATAGGACTTTCACAAAGCACATACCTTGATAAAGTTTTGAAGAAGTTCAAAATGGATCAGTCAAAGAAATGGTTCTTGCTTGTGTTACAAGGTGTGAAATTGAGTCAGACTCAATGCCCAACCACTGCAGAAGATAGAGAGAAAATGGAAGTCATTTCCTAGGCCTCAGCCATAGGTTCTATCATGTATGCTATGCTGTGTACCAGACTTGATGTGTGCCTTGCCATAAGTTTGGCAGGGAGGTACCAAAGTAATCCAGGAGTGGATCACTAGACAACGGTCAAGAACGTCCTGAAGTACCTGAAAAGGACAAAGGATATGTTTCTCATTTATGGAGGTGACAAAGAGCTCGTCGTAAAGGGTTACGTAGATACCAGCTTCGACACAGATCCAGATGACTCTAAGTCACAGACCGGAAATGTATTTATATTGAATGGTGGAGCTGTTAGTTGGTGTAGTTCCAAGCAGAGCGTCGTAACGGGATCTATGTGTGAAGCGGAGTACATAGCTGCTTCCGAAGCAGCACATGAAGGAGTCTGGATGAAGGAGTTCATATCCAATCTAGGTGTAATACCTAGTGCACCGGGTCCAATGACAATCTTTTGTGACAACACTGGAGCAATTGCCTTGGCGAAGGAATCCAAGTTTCACAAGAGAACAAAACACATCAAGAGACGCTTCAACTCCGTTCGTGAAAATGTCAAGGATGGAGACATATAAATTTGCAAAGTACGTACGGATCTAAATGTTGCAGACCCATTGACTAAGCCTCTTCCACGAGCAAAACATGATCAACACCAAGACTCCATGGGTCTTAGATTCATTACAATGTAATCCAGATTATTTACTCTAGTGCAAGTGGGAGACTAGTGCAAATATGCCCTAGAGGCAATAATAAAGTTATTATTATTTTGTATTTTCTTATTCATGATACAAGTTTATTATTCATGCTAGAATTGTATTGACCAGAAACCTAAATACATGTGTGAATACATAAACAAATACCGTGTCCCTAGTAAGCCTCTACTTAACTAGCTCGTTAATTAAAGATGGTTAAGGTTTCATAACCATGGACATGAGTTGTCATTTGATAACGGGATCACATCATTATGAGAATGATGTGATGGATAAGAACCATCCGTTAGCTTAAAATTTGATCATACAGTTTATTGCTATTGCTTTCATGTATGTCAAATACATATTCCTTTGACTATGAGATCATGCAACTCCCGGATACCGGAGGAGTACCTTGTGTGCTATCAAACGTCACAATGTAACTGGGTGATTATAAAGATGCTCTACGGGTATCTCCGATGGTTTTTTGTTGGGTTGGCATGAATCGAGATTTGGATTTGTCACTTCGAGTATCAGAGAGGTATCTCTGGGACCTCTCGGTAATGCACATCACAATAAGCCTTGCAAGAAAATTACTAATGAGTTAGTCATGGGATGATGTATTACAAAACGAGTAAAGAGACTTGCCGGTAACGAGATTGAACTAGGTATAGAGATACTAACGATCGAATCTCGGACAAGTAACATACCGACGGACAAAGGGAATGGTGTATGCTGTCATAATGGTTCTACCGACAAAGATCTTCATAGAATATGTAGGAGCCAATATGAGCATCCAGGTTCTGCTATTGGTTATTGACTGGAGAGGTGTCTCGGTCATGTATACATAGTTCTCGAACACGTAGGGCCCACACGCTTAACGTTCATTGACGATATAGTATTATATGAGT
This sequence comes from Secale cereale, assembly GCA_902687465.1. Classification (NCBI taxonomy): domain Eukaryota; kingdom Viridiplantae; phylum Streptophyta; class Magnoliopsida; order Poales; family Poaceae; genus Secale; species Secale cereale. The sequence goes on from LR738713.1 coordinate 289,670,172, forward strand.
TATGTGATTTGGTGACCGAATGTTGTTTGGAGTTCCGAATGAGATCACGGACATGACGAGGAGTCTCGAAATGATCAAGAGGTAAAGATTGATATATAGGACGATGATATTTGGACACCGGAAGTGTTTCAGAGAAAACCGGATAGTCATCGGAGTATCGGAGGGGGTACCGGACTCCCCGGGAGGTGGGCATATTGGGAAATTAGAGGGGAGCACACCAGCCCACAAGGGGCTGGTGCACCCCCCTATGGCAGCCGGCCAAGTGGGAGAGAGGAAGGGGGGGATTCGGCCTCCCCCTTCATTCGTCTCCACACTTTTCTTTCCCTCCGACAAATATGGTAGGGGGGGGGGTGACCAAGGGCAGGAGCACAAGTAGGATTCAGACCTACTTGGGGCGCCTCCTGGCTTCTCCCCCTCTCTCCCACCTATATATATGAGGGAGGGGGCACTTAGAATACACAACATCAATTGTTAGCCGTGTGTGGTGCCCCCCTCCAAAGTTTACACCCCCGGTCATATTTTTGTAGTGCTTAGGCAAAGCCTTGCAAAGATCACTTCACCATCACCGTCACCACGCTGTCATGCTGACGGAACTCATCTACTACCTCGACATCTTGCTGGATCAAGAAGGCGAGGGATGTCACCGAGCTGAATGTGTGCAAAACACGGAGGTGTCGTGCGTTCGATACTTGATCGGTTGAAGCGCGAAGAATTTCGACTACATCAACTGCATTGTGAAACGCTTCTGCTTACGCTCTACGAGGGTACGTAGACACACTCTCCCCTCGTCGCTATGCATCTCCATGGATAGATCATTGCGTGTGCGTATATATTTTTGTTTTCCTTGGAACGTTTCCCAACAATGTCTGACATGATTCATATGGAAGTTCGTTAAGGAGAGATGTCACCTCGATCTCGAGAGCTCTTGCATGGGCTCGTGTCATCGGTCCACTTGGTGTCTTAGGAGATGTAGGAAGGTCCATGGGGATGACCAAAGGATTCTCTGCATCAATGTTTGAGTAGTTTACCACAAACCTACAGGTCCATAGCTAGTAGCTAGATGGCTTCTTCTCTCTCTCTTTGATCTTCAATACAATGTTCTCCTCGATGTTCTTGAAGATCTATTCGATGTAATCTTCTTTTGTGCTGTGTTTGTTGAGATCCGATGAATTGTGGATTTATGATCAGATCATCTATGGATATTATTTGAGTCTTCTCCGAACTCTGTTATGCATGATTAAGATAGCTTTGTATTTCTCTTAGATCTATCGATTTGGTTTGGCCAACTAGATTGGTTTTTCTTGCAATGGGAGAGGTGATTTGTGATGGGTTCAATCTTGCGGTGTCCTCACCCAGTGACAGAAGGGGTAGCGAGGCACGTATTGTATTGTTGCAATTAAGGATAAAAAGATGGGGTTTATATCATCTTGCATGAGTTTATCCCTCTACATCATGTCATCTTGCTTAAGGCGTTACTCTGTTTTCATAACTTAATACTCTAGATGTATGTTGGATAGCGGTCGATGAGTGGAGTAATAGTAGTAGATGCAGGCAGGAGTCGGTCTACTTGTCACGGACGTGATACCTATTTTTTTTGAATATGTTGTCATAACTTTGCGCTTTTCTATGAATTTCTCAATAGTAATTTGTTTACCCACCGTATGCTTTCTTCAAGAGAGAAGCCTCTAGTGAAACCTATGGCCCCCGGGTCTATTTTTGAGCATATATTTTCAGATCTATAAAACCAAAAACTCAAAATTCCTTCCTGCAATTATTTTGTGTTTACTTTATTTTGCCCTTTACTTTTATTTTAAATCTATCTCTATCAGATCTCACCCTTGCAAGTGACCGTCAAGGGATTGACAACCCCTTCTGCGTTGTGTGCAAGTGTTTGTTAGTCTTTGTAGGTGCATAGATTGGAGACTTGCTTGTGCCTCCTATTGGATTGATACCTTGGTTCTCAACTGAGGGGAATACTTATCTCTACTTTGTTGCATCACCGTTTTCTCTTCAAGGGAAAATCAACGCAAGCTCAAGAAGTAGCACCAATTAATTGGGTTCGATGATGAAGACGATGATGTTGTCGTGACGAATGGAAAAGCCATCATGCTGAAGGATAACTGGCAAGTCACGGGAAACAAGTGGGAGAAGGCCCGTGCTGCTCGTGATGTCGCGGCTACCAAAATGTCGTCGACATGGATGGACATTTTTCAGTAGGGGAGAACAAGAAAGAGGAGAGGTACAAGCTCATGTTGGATGCGCAAAAGGAAAGGATGGAATGGGACCAGAAGAGGGCGGAGAAGAAGCTCAAAATTGATAGGGAGAAGATCGAGTTGGAGAAGCAACAAGCAGCAATCAAATGGGAACTCGAGAAGTCCAAGATATTTGGCAACATAGAGCTTCAGAAGGAGAGGTTGCAACTCGCACGAGACGCGGAAGATGTGAGGATCATGTTGGCGGGCGAGACCCTCTTGGATGAGCATGCAAAGAAGTGGCTTGCAGACAAGAAGATGGAGATCAACGGCTATAGGAAATACGAGACGGTGAGGGTGGCTGGGGCCCAGATGCAGGCGGAGGAGGCTGCCCAGATGCAGGCAGAGCATGATGGATTCTGCCTAGAGCAGGACACTTTCCACTTGGAGCAGGTGTCCGTCCAGTGATCCGAGGCCAACCATCATGCTCGGACATTGATTTATTTTGCCATGTCTAGTTTGTTTTACTAAGATTTGCTTTGCTTTGTTTTGAACTTTGGTATTTGGACAGTTTGTATCGTATGATCGACGTGCATGGATTTGAGGTATGTGGATGCGTAGTGCAATATATGAGGGGCCAGCGGGGCTGTTCGTGGGCGTGCCCAGACACGCCCGCGGGTGTATAGGGGGGGGGGATTTGCCAAGTCTGCCCGTAGATGCTCTTAGAGCGTAGATCCCGTATACGCCTATCCCACAAACATTGTTTACGTGCGCCCATAGAAGAAGATTATGGTACCGCAAGTTCTCCGACAGAATAGATCCTGTAAACCCGCCCCACAAATGTTTTGCAATACGTGTTTACGGGGTATGTTCCATGCCAAATGGCTCACTTTACCGCATATTTTGTATAGCTTTGTAAATTATACATTTAATTTTTAGATAAAAAGGCATGCTACCAACTTTATAGATAAAGCCACTAGGCAGAGTACCAACCACATCACATAACGAGTAACGATACCCTCAGAGGTTCAAGTTTAACACATAGATACACGGTCAACATGCCAAAACAAGCGGCACGTAGGCTGACAACCTAACATGTGAAGTCCAAGTAAAGCCCAGTGAAGTTCGATGGAGAGCCTCAAGTGGCGCCAGGCTATTGGGCGAGGTGAGAAGCACACACACGAACTCTAGAAATTAACTCCTTCAGAGCGACACAATTATCCTCCTTAGACAATAATTCCGAGTGCTGCATAAAGATCAACGTTTTAAACAAACAATCATCCGGTCTGTGAGGGAAAATATGCTCAATAGAGAATTTGTTTCTGGTGGTCCAAACTGTCCAACAGAGCGATAGGAACCCCATCGAGAAAAGGCGTTTTTCTGCCCCAGTGGCCCAGAGGCAAGGGGCCTTGATACGTCTCCGTCATATCTATAATTTTTGATTGTTCCATGCCAATATTCTACAACTTTTACATATTTTTGGCAACAATTTATATGATTTTCTTGGACTAACATATTGATTCAGTGCTGAGTGCCAGTTCCTGTTTGTTGCATGTTTTTTGTTTCGCAGAAAATCCATATCAAACGAAGTCCAAACGCAATAAAAACTTACAGATATATTTTTGGAACATATGGGAATTTCGGGAAGTGGAATCAACGCAAGGCAATGCCCGAGGGGCCCACAAGCCCTAGGGGCACGCCCCCCTACCCAGAGCGCGGCTAGGGGGCTTGAGGCCACTCCAAAGGTCGGTTGGAGGTGTCCTTCGGATGCAAGGAAGCTAATATGCGGATAAAAATCGTGTTAAAATTTCAGCCCAATCGGAGTTACGGAACTCCGAGAATTTAAGAAACGGTGAAAGGCCTGTAACGGGGGTCGTGAAACAGAAGAGAAATAGAGAGGCATATCCAATCTCAGAGGAGCTCTCGCCCCTCCGCCGCCATGGAGGCCATGGACCAGAGGGGAAACCCTCCTCCCATCTAGGGGGGAGGTCAAGGAAGAAGAAGGAGGGGGGCTTCCCCCCCTCTCTCCCGGTGGCGCCAGAACACTGCCGGGGCAATCATCGTGTGTCGGCGATCTACACCAACACCCCCTCATCTTCCCCAACATCTTCATCACCTTCCTTCATTTTATTTAGCAGTGCACTCTCTCGCAACCTGCTGTACCCTCTACTTGAACATGATGCTTTATGCTTCATATTATTATCCAATGACGTGTTGCTATCCTATGCTTGAGTAGATTTTTGTTATCCTATGGGTGATTGGTGAATTGCTATGATTGGTTTAATTTGCTTGTGGTTATGTTGCTTTATTTTGGTGCCCATCATATGAGCGCACGTGTGGATCACATCATAGGGTTAGTTGTATGTTTATAGGACTATGTATTGGAGGGCAAGGGCAATAGCAGCTTCAACCTAGCATAGAAATTGATGCATATCATACTGAAGGGGGACCAATATATCTTAAGGCTACGGTTGGGTGTTACTTTAATGAATGACAGTAGTTGTGGATGCTTGCTGGATTTCCAATCATAAGTGCATAGAATTCCAAGCAAGGGATGACATGCTAGCAGTGGCCTCTCCCACATAAAAACTTGCTACCGGTCTAGTAACGTAGTCAATTGCTTAGGGACAATTCCGCAACTCCTACCACCACTTTTGCACACTCGCTATACTAACTTAATTGTTTATTTATCTAAACAGCCCCTAGTTTGTATTTATGTGCTCTTTATTATCTTGCAAACCTATCCCACAACACCTACAACGTACTTCTAGTTTCATACTTGTTTTAGGTAAAGCGAATGTTAAGCGTGAGTAGAGTTGTACCGGTTGTCGATATAACTTGAGGGAATATTTGTTCTACCTTTAGCTCCTCGTTGGGTCCGACACTCTTACTTATCGAAAGAGGCTACAACTGATCCCCTACACTTGTGGGTTATCAAGACCTTTTTCTGGCGCCGTTGCCAGTGAGCAATAGCGTGGGGTGAATATTCTCGTCTGTGCTTGTTTGCTTTATCACTAAGTAGATTTTATTTTCTGTTCTAAGTTGTTTTCTATCTTTAGTTATGGGCAGGAAACGCAAAATACCAAAAAAATAGTTGTACCTACTACACCAATGCTTCAAGAACCACCCAAAATCTATCATGCTGTTGAAGCTTTATACTTGATCATCTTTGATCCCTTTGTGCTCATGCTGAAACCCCAACTAGCTTAGTTGAGGGCAAATCATTAGATGAGCATGCTTATTATGTGCAACACTGCTTATTTGAAAAGGGAAACTTTTATGGCATCATATTAATACTATGCATTGCTATGCTTGGAATTTATGCAAAATACATGATTTTACTTGTTGTTCCGAAGACCCTAAGAAATACCTTCCCTACCAATGTGAGTTTAGTGATAATGGAATTATATCTTCTTATGCTAAGGGTGTTTATAATTACTATGAGGTTGAACAAATTGAAGAATTCTTGCTTTTAAAGGTTCTTATGAAATTGCTTCTTTGATTGAAAAGTATGATACTACTCTTTATGAATCTGAAATTTTTGCCATACTTAAATATTGCTATGAAAACTATGCTTCTAATTCTTATATTAATGAGTATATTGAGAAAGTCTTCGTTGTCCAAGAAGAGACTAATATTTTGCAGGAATCTATGGAAGAAGAAATTGATGACACTGTGAGCTTATTAGATGAAAAATATAAGGAGGAGAGCGAAGAACAAAAGGAGGAAGAGCGGATTGATCACCCGTGCCCGCCTTCTAATAAGAGTAAATCTTTATCCCATACATTGTTTTATTTCCCTTCGTGCTTACCGAAGGATGAATGCTATGATCCCTTAGATTCATTTGAAATATCCCTTTTTGATGAACTTGATGCTTGCTTTGCTTGTGGCCATGATGCCAATATGAATTATGCTTATGGAGATGAATTTGCTATAGTTCCTTATGTTAAGAATGAGATTGTTGCTATTGCACCCACACATGATAGTCCTGTTATCTTTTTCAATTCTCCCAATTACACTATATCAGAGAAGTTTGCGCTTATTAAGGATTATATTGATGGGTTGCGTTCTACTATTACACATGATCATTTTGATAATATAATATGCATGTGCTTGCTGCTCCTACTTGCAATTATTATGAGAGATGAACTACGTCTCCGCCTCTCTATATTTCCAATATGATAAAAATTGCAAGAAACTGTTTATGCTATGCATCGGCCTTTACTATGTGTGCGTGAATTGTTCTTTTATGACATGCTGATGCATAGGAGGAGAGTTAGACTTCGTTGTTGCATATATGTTAATTTGTGCTCAGTACTAAATTACAAATCATTGTTAATTAAAATTGGCTTTGATATACCTTGGGATCCCGGTGGACCATTACTTGAGCACTATATGCCTAGCTTAATGGCTTTAAAGAAAGCGCTTCCAGGGAGACAACCCGGAAGTCTTAGAGTCATTTTATTCCGTTGAGTGCTTTTGAAAAATTTAAAAACAAAAAAAAATAAAGTTGGGGAACCTAAAACTTTTCAAAAAGAAAAGTGAAAGTAAGAAGGACGAGCACCATTGAAGCGGGGGAGCTCCTTGAACTTTGTTCATGCCCATGGAAACTATTGGATTGAGGGCTCCGCAGTCCCAAGAAAGGTTCGAACTCTGGGGCATGTGCGAAGAACTCAACCTCTCCAGCCTACTAACTCGTCGATCTCATGGCCCAACTCGAGGAACGAGAAGGGAAAGAGACTCAGCAGTTTACCGAGGTTCCAGCCACCTTGCGGTGTAAGACCCTACTCCTGCTTTGTGGTGGATTAGCCTCGCGGGGGGCTGAGGATGAACTAGTACAGAGGAAGAACAGCCTGAGGAGGCATGTTCTTGAGCGAGTGTTAGCTAGCTAGGGTTTTGGTTTCTCTCCCTCTCTCTCCGTCCCGTGGCTATGGTGGTGACTAACCTATATATAGCGACCTGGGTCCTCTTCCTCCAAAAATGAAGGCGGGAAGGGATCCCACAAGAAGTACATCTTATCCTGGCGAAAGGTGGTCTTCGCCTGCAAAGCTTCTGGTCGCGACGCCGTGGTGGGATCGGTGATGACATCCGTCTTGCTGTCCTGGCGGTCTTGGTCTCGTTGCACAGGAATGGAAACCTTTGGTTGGTTCCTCAGGACTCTGTGATTGAGCTTGCCTCCTTAGCATCAAAGAGGAAACCTGCTGCTCTACGCCCGCTGGCACCCGCCTGGCTTTGGTCGTCATGGCTTGCGTCACTTGATTCTCATAAGGTGGGTGCTTGCACAGGAAACTCCGCTCCTCAGGAGGCCGCCCCTTCGGAGGTCTTGGCTTTGTCCACCTCGCGAGGCTTGGCCCCTCGTGAGGGTCTTGTCTTGTCGATACTGAAGATGGGCCATACCAGGCTGTTGATGGAACCACGCAGTGGGCCGCAGGCATGCAAGTCTGGGCAGCCTAGTTCCCAGAACACCGACAGTAGCTCCTGGGCCCATGGCACGCTCGGACTTGGCTTCGAGGAGAAGCCAGGAGGCAAGGCCGAAGCGCCGCGGGCCCCAACCGCATGTGGACCGAGTCGACGCGTCACGCTTGATCGGACGTGGGCGTCTCCACTTCCCCACGGAGCCTTGGCAACCATCCAGGCACACAAAAGGACATGCGCCTACCACCGAGCCTTCATCGCCTTGTCTTTGTCTTGCTCCAGATCCCCTTTCCTTCCCGTCGAGAGCGCCTCCAGATCTGTCAAACCTTTCTCGAGCTCTCTGCTGATGGCACCCAAGAAAGCGAAGCCTGCCGCTTCGGCTGCGCACTCGGCCTCCTCGCCCGAGCCGGCCCTCAACACATCCTCCATCACCGAGGCGAAGCAGCTTGCCGCCGTGCTCCCACTGACGGTGACTAACGACAATGAGGGGAGGGAGACAATGCTTCAGGCCGGCTCCACTGAGCGAGGAACCTTGGCGGAGACCTTCTGCCCCTTCTTCCTCCACAACGTCTTCGCGGGGCTCATCCGCCCTTCTCCAGATTCTTCCTTGCCATCCTGAACCATTACGAAATCCACGCTCTGCACCTCTAGCCCAACTCCATTCTTCTCCTATCGATCTTCGCCTTCTACTATGAGCTGTTCATGGGAGTGGTGCCCTCGGTCGCGTTGCTTCACCACTTCTTCTCTCTCCGGATGAGCAGTTCGACCCAGTGCTCTGGGTGCGTATCCTTTGTCATGCCCCACGGCAGTAACGCGCTTTCGAGGGCCGGGGAAAAAGTGGAGGACTTCCAGCGCAAGTGGATCCTCATGGATGCCAAGGACCTCCATGCTCGGCTAGAGTTGCCGACCGAGATGCCGGAGAAGTTGGACCAGTGGGCTCACGAGAGGCTCACCGACCTCGGGCCGCGCCAGTCCTGAAGAAGATGACGGCGGTTCTGGAGGCCAGGACGCTGACGAGGGCTATGCTCATCAAGGAGTTCCTGACACAGTGTCTGGCTCCACTCCAGGCGCACTCGCTCGCCCATGTGGGATTTCAAGGGCGAGAAGAACAACCTCTGGCTGCGCCCAGAGAGCCTGACGGGCGAGGAGCTGAGCAAGGCTGTGCGCACCTTGCTCGAGAAAGACCCGGGCGGCCTCCTGGCGGCCTACCTCCCGTTGTACAGCCGTGGCGACGGTGCGGCGCTGGATGCCACTATGCCCATCTTCAATGAGCTGGGGCTCGTTCCGCTGAAGCTCCCCACCCCCTTGGTGCCAGTGTCCTCGGGCCAGGACTCTGAGGAGGGGGAGGACTCGGAGGCCATGGATGATGTGCAGGAGACTTCTCCCCCGTCGTGGAGCAAGTTCCTCCGCGATCTCTCCAACCACGACGATGACGCCGAGTACTTGGTCGAGGAATCCCCGCGCTCCACCGGGGTCCTCACGAGGTCCGGGGGCATACCTCCACGGAGGCTCGGCCTAGTGACCCCGAAGAAGGGAGGTGGCATCGCTTCACCAAGGCGACACCCCCACCTTATCACCCGCCGCCTCCGCTTCGGAGCCGGCTGGCGTGCGCCCGGCCGATCTTCAGGGCAGGACGAAGCCCGCGCTCAAGCGGGTGGGAGGCGCCACGGTCCTGAAGAGAAAAAGGGCGTACGTTGCCGCTAATGAGTAAGTGTCGTACCTTGTTTTCATTTTTCATCTTTGTCGCCGCGCACGTGACACTCCTCCCCCCGATGACCAGGCTCCAGCCCGTGGTGAAGAGGAGGAATGAGGAGGTCGGGCTCCCGAGGCCACGTCGCCTACCATGGCCGTGGTGGCCTTGACACGGGCAAAGGAGGCTGCCTCAGGCTCCATGGTGGCAGAGCGGGCCCCTTAGAGCTCGATGCCGGAGCCTCAGGAGGAGACCGCTTCTGTAGCCCAGCAGCCCCCAAGGCCGCCCGTCGTCGTTGTGCTTACAGAGGGTTCAGAGGCCCTGGAGCCCCCTGCTGTCCTTGTCGCTGCGGCTACGCCAGCCCAGGTGCCAGTGCTACCTCCTCCCCAAGCCCTCGCATTGGCGGATCATGGCACTTCTCCCAGGCCTGGTGCTCTGGAGGAGCCCTACACTGTGCTAGGCCAACTCCGGACCGATCTTCATGGCTCCGACACACGCACGGTGACGGGGCGTGTGGGGTTGATTTCAGGATGGCTCCAAGCCGACGCGTCCATCAAGACGGCCTAGGGCCAAGCCGAGGCTACCGCCGTGGAGGGCAAGAAGGAGACTCACGAGGCAACGATAGCTCACGACACGGCGCTAGTTGATGCAGCGTCCGCCCAAAAGCGCTGCGGCGCGACGGAGGCTGAATTGAAGACCCTCCGTGAAGAGAAGGCCGCCCGCACCCATCGGCTCCAGGACCAGGAGGATGAGCTCAAGGCCTGGGAGACCGTGCTCGTCAATCGCGATGCTGAGCTGGAGCAGGTAGCCCAGGAACATGCCACCGAGTGGAGCCGCCTGGGTAAGATGAAGGAGGAGGTGGCAGGGCCCAGGCGTCCCACACCAAGCTTGTCTCCAAGGAGGCGGCCCGGCTGGAGCCTAGGAGAAGGTCCTCGCTGCGGCGGAGAAGGCGGCCGCCGTGGGGCGCGACGCCTTCGTCTCCCTCGAACTGAGGTCTGCACGGCGCTGCAGTCTCTTTACGGAGAAGGGTACGAGCAACCGCTGGCAACTCTGGAGGAGGGCCTCACCGGGCTTCTCTCCAAACTCGTCACATCGCTTGAGGGTGTCATTGCCGGAGTGGACACCATGGTGGAGGGGAAGTGCCGCGCGCTTTTCACCTCAGCTGTGACGCGGGTTTTCAGCCACCTTCATCTCCAGGATCCCAACTTCGACCTTGGCACTCTGATCGAGCCGGTGGCTCCCGAGTCCCGCAACGCTACTACTCAGGCCATGGAGGAGCATTTGAAAGCCCTGGTGGAGAAGTTCCTCTGCGTCGACTCCGTGACTGGATCCGATGGTGAGGGTGGCGGTGGTGTTGTTGATGACGAGCTTCCCACGATGGGCGACATTGACCACTAAGATGATGGCGACGCTTCTTCCCAGTTTGGTCCTGTGACATTTACCTTGTCTCACAGAGGCGTGAAAACTTCTGCTTCGAACTTATGAGACATTAAGCTTTGTAATAATTTCCTTAGGATTCTGCGATTTCCTTTCTGCGCTTGATTTCTTTTCTGTGTGCTTTAGTGTTTTGCGTCTGATGCGGAGCATCCCAAGGTCATCCCCATGGACCTATCTTCGTCTCACCAAGTGCCAAGTGGACCCATGACACGTGCCCGTGCAAGAGTTCTCGAGACCGAGGTGACATCTCTCCTTAACCAACTTCAATGTGAATCATGTGAGACATGGCTACTACCTCAAACGAAATTGCTATGCGTACTCAGGTGCCAAGAAGACCCCCTCGAAGAGGCTCTTGAAGATGTAAAAGTCCCCAAGCCCACGGAGGAAGAGCAACATTGAGCGGAATCGGAGAAGACTCCAGGCCCCGGACATCCGGCCCTCAAGCCCGGACATCCAGCCCCTGGAACAACTACAGCAACAAAGCCCCCACAGCCGAAGCTACAGGGGCCAGACATCCGGCCAGGCCCCGGACATCCGACCAGTCGCCAGGGCCCGGACATCCGCCCCCCAGCCCGGAAATCCGGCGCCACTACAGAAGCTACCCGAGGTTCAACCCCGCCAGCCCGAACATCTGGCTCCCAACCCGGACATCTGATGCCTCGTGACAGCCCGGACATCCAGCCCGATGCCCGGACATCCGGCCTCTGATGCATGCATGCAATTCGTTTGGGCCGCAGCCCATGTATCCCCTCGCCCCTATGGAATATAAATATACCTCTACCTCTTCCTAGTTAGGGTTAGCATTGTGATAGCTCATTTAGACTTAGAGCGTTGCTCATCCTTAGTGGTTCATCTCCACTAGAGTCTGCGACCTCTACTGAGAAGATCCACACGGATTCAAGACCTCCTCCGGGAGAAGATTCAAGACCTCCTCACGGAGAAGACTACCGCCACTTGTATTGTCTGTCGTTGATTTTGGACCGTGTATCTCTATGTGTTCCCAGATCTAGCATATGTGTGACTACTTCTCATTGATTGGAGTGTTTTCCCCTCGTTTCCCTCGTGTTTATCCCTTGTGTTCTTCGTGTTCATCGTGGGATCCCTCTCCAATCGTTAATGATTTTTGACCCCGCATCATATGGTATCATGAGCCTTGGTTCATCATGAATTTGGAGCCACACACTTTGTCTTCTAGCCTTGTTTTGTTTATTTTGTCCCAATTTCGAAAATTCCCCACAAAAATAGCCATACCAAAAATTTTGTGATATGTTGATTTGATGAGGTTTTGTTGGATTTGTTCCATGGATTTGCTTTTCCACGAGTGGATCTAGCGTTTCCACCAACTTTCCCCAATTTCTATCCACAAAATCCGCTAAATTTTGCCCTAAAATTTTCTTTTCCAACAAGTTCATCAGGGACCGGGAACCTCGGACATCCGGCCTCTGACAGCCCAATCCCCTCCACCGCTACCCATTTCTTTTGGGCATACACCCATACTTCACCACCACTTGTGCAACCACCATCGCTTACCCGCTACGATATTCGACAATTTTTGTCACGTTTTGTCTTGGATACTTGAGTTGTGGTTTCAACATTTCCTCGGGTGTTTAGACTAACTTGGAATGGCACGACTTCGACGACACCACCGCTCATCCTCGACAAGGATGGTAACATCAATGACACCTTGTATATCCTACCTTGCAATTGCATTGTCACCCCCATAGACCATTTTGTGTTGCTTTCCTATCGAGACTAGCCATTTGAGTATTGCCGGGCCACGACACTTGTCCACATTAGTGATAGTCATAGATATTGCATACTACATCATTATATCTCGGTGTGTCACGAGAGTGTTCTGCATTCACAATTGCTATCTTGGTAAGAGATTCTCGCATAAGTGGCCAAAGGAAGAGCTCAAAGCTTTTAAGAAAAAGAGCCATCAAAAAGCTTTTAAGCAAACGACCTTAGCATCATACTTTGTTCTTCAAAAGAGTTCATATGGTATAGGAATACACCATCTTGTGCTAAAGCATCGACATATCATACACTTATAACATACCTGTGATACAGAGTCGCTACTTTTTGTCTCTTATAGGTTGTGCACAAGTGCGTATCTGCTTATTAAGCAATCGATTAGCGTCTCTCTAGTGTCGTGCAACACGAGCATTTTCCGTGGATTCCACATTTTTCGCTCACCCTTGGTTGCACAACCACATCGATCTATTCGTGCATGTGTGCCCGTGTGACTTATTCTTGCTAGTTATAAACTTGTTGCATGAGCAAATTTGTGAATCATTTCCAACATCATTGAGTCTTGTCAACAATTGCATTGATTTTGTGCCACTATCCTCACCGAGATCCTCCAAAATCTTTATTTGTGTAGGTGTGAGAATCGACAAGAAGGGTACCAATTGTGCTATTTCCGGGCTACATTATTGAGTGATCATTGATCCATCTTCAACTTCGGTCAAGTTACATTTGGTATTGTTCTTCCTTTTCTTCCACTCACAGACTCGCTTGCGATGATGGATAGGCCAAGTACATCTACGAACCCACTATTCGATGATCCTCAATAATCAAACAACGATGTCACCAAACTACATCTATTTGGTGTTCAGCGAGCTCTACATCAAGAGAATGAAGCTATGCAAGAGCGCATTGAGCAAATTGCCACCGACTTGCGATATTCCGAAGCACGCACAATAAAGCAATTCGGCATCATCAACACCAACATATCTACTCAATTTGATGAGCTACGGACTTTGATGATCAATCGACGCTCTTCATCGACGAAGCTGCGAAAGTCGTCATACCGACTACACTTTCGGCTCAAGTACACCTACATCAAACACTCTTCGCCAAGCCACACGTCAAGACTGACATGACAACTGATATCTACTTCACGGCTAGAGTTCACAAGAGCATATCGAAGAGCAAGAATGTCGACAACATCAAAACCACGCTACACTTGAGCAAGCACAAGAACGAGAGCGAGTGCGCCAACACCAAGAAGAGCAAGATGCCATGGCACAACGTCAAGTACTACAATGACGAGAAGCTCAAGCTCTGGAGGCGCAACATGCCCTGCGTGACTCACATCGCAATGTTGCAACTCGCAATTGACACATTCGTCAAGAAGAAGAAGCACTTCGCTATGAGATTCAAGAGAGGCGTTATCAAGCACGAATGCAACGTCAAGCTCCTCCTCAAGCGCGACAAGAGCAACAACCTCGACAAGAACCACAAGCTCGGCAAGAACAACATGACAATGATCATCAACCACGCTAAGAGCAGCATGCGATTGACAATCCTCCAAAACAAGAACGCCCTCATAATACGCAAGCAAACAATGAAGAGCATCTCTATGGCAAGCTCAAGTTCACAATGCCAAAGTTCTCCAGAAGCATCGATCCCGAAGACTATTTCTCATGGGTATTGAAAGTTGACAAGATATTTCAACTCCACAACTTTGATGAAGAGAAGAAGAGATGGCATGCCTTGAGTTCCAAGACTATGTTATTTGGTGGGAGCAAATCATTGAGAGACGAGAAGCCAAAGGAGAACCACCCATCACCACTTGGAGTCAAATGAAGGATATCATGAGAGCGCGTTTTGTGGCAACACGCTATAACCGCGACCTCTTCAAGAAATTCCAACTACTCAAGTAAGGCACCAAGTCCGTTGAAGAGTACTACAAGGAAATGGAGATAGCCATGATTCGAGCCAATATCACGAATAATGAAGAACAAACGATGGCAAGATTCTTGAACGGCCTCAACCACCCTATCAAGAAAATTTCCAACTTCCAACCATACTCAAACCTTATTGAGCTCGTTCATCAAGCTACAAAAGCGGAGCATCAAGTATAAGAGGACTACAAGTACTCCAAGTTCACATCCAAGAACAACGGCTCCTACAACTAAGCTTCAACGACTTCGGCACCTCCTACCTCTACGAAACCATCTTCAAGCATAGGCGACAAGTCAAGCTACAAGACTTTTACAACATCAAGTCGTCCTCCTATTACAAGTAACTTCAAGCCGAGAGCTTCATCATCTACAAATCCACCTGAAGATACCTCCAAGACGAGTTCCATCAAATGCTTAAAATGTCAAGGACGAGGCCACAAGTCATTTGAGTGCAAGACTGTACGAACCACGATCATCAATGATGACAGATCCTATGACTCAATGAGGGATGAAGAAATGGAATCCCTTGAGAATGTGGCAATGCATCATCGAGTGAACGAAGATGAAGACAACCAAGTCTTTTGTGACAATGACGCGAGCCCCAATCTAGTTGTCTCCCAAGTCTTGACGCTTCAACACCAACAAGATGAAGACCAATGTTGTCACATCTTCCACACCAAGGCTGGCATCAATGGAAGCTCTGTCAAGGTCATCATCGATGGAGGAAGTTGTCATAACTTGACAAGTGAAGAGCTATTCGACAAGCTTCAATTGGTCAAGTTGAAGCACCCTCATCCCTACAAGGTCCAATGGCTTAGCGACACCGGAACTATTCGAGTAGAGCACACCGTGCAAGTATCCTTAAAGATAGGCACCTACGAGGATACATTGGAGTGTGATGTGGTACCTATGTCCATTTTCCACCTTCTCCTTGGAAGACCATGGCAATACGGCCGTGGAGTCACCCACAAGGATGGACCAACCATTATAGCTTCAAGATGAAGGACAGGGAGTTTGTGCCACGTCCAATTTCACCAAGTCAAGTGGTCGTGGAGAAAAAAGTATCTACTAACCATCATGGAGAGAATGGTGAGAGAGTGAACCACCAAAAGGAGAATGAGAGCCACAAGCCAAATTCAAGCGCCTCCCCGATGAGCGACAAGAAGCAACTAGTGTTATTTGCCACCAAAAGTGAGATGAGAGAAGTGTGTGAGAACCCATCGAGTGTCTTTCACCTTGTGCTTCTATGAAAGGGGAAGCAAAACCTACTAACACTTCACCACCTCTACCTTTAGTGTTGTCTCAATTGTTGCAGGACTTCCAAGATGTCTTTCCCGATGAACTACCTCCGGGACTACCTCTTCTTCGCGACATCGAGCACCGCATCGACCTCATCCCCGGAGCACCTCTTCCTAACAAAGCACCGTACCACGTGAACCCGGAAGAGACCAAGGAGATCCAATGGCAAGTCCAACAACTCATTGACAACGGACACGTCCGTGAAAGCATGAGCCCTTATGCCGTTCCGGTAATCCTTGTGCCCAAGAAAGATGGTACTTACTGCATGTGTTCAGATTTCCATCCCATTAATGCTATCACCGTTAGATATCGTCACCCAATACCGCGCTTAGATGATATGCTTGATGAGCCTAGCGGAGCCACAATCTTTTCCAAGATTGATCTCAAAAGTGGCTATTACCAAATCCGCACACAAGAGGGTGATGAGTGGAAAACCGCTTTCAAAACGAAGTTTGGGTTATATGAATGGCTTGTTATGCCCGTGGGTTTATCTGAGGCACCTGCACGTTTATGAGAATGATGCACTATGTTCTTAGGCCAACTCCACTGCGCGACCCCAAACGAACGTCCGCTTTGCCCAGATTCTGTCCGTTTGGGTAGGGCGATGGGGTCATGTCCGGGTAGTTTCTCAGATGTGGTGGCCGTGCGCCTAACGCGCGGACGCATCCCAACCGCATCATATCCGCATGCATTTTTCTTTGCGAGTCCTTAATTTTTTTTCTTTCATTCATTTTTGGTACATGAGAATACATCACCAAATTTTGACTAGAAAAGCAAGCCCAAAGAAAACAAGAACCACAAGAATACATTTTAGAAGATATACAACTTCCATAACTCCTCCCTTGAGTTGGGTTAGGGCCAAGTCCATGCACTCATTGTTGATCTGCGGAGGAGTCTCGATCTTGGTTGCTTCTTTTTTCTTCGAGTCTAAAGAAGTAGAGGTTGCTTCCTCGCATCTAGTCTCATGTCTAGCTTCTATTCTAGCAACAAGTGCACTAGTCTCTTCTCTGGCATCTATTCTAGCTAAAAGTGCACAAACATCTATTGAATTGTGCGCTATCAATATATCGATGTACTCTTCATCCCAATACCAAAACTTGCATCCATGCTACACAATAAAATTTCAAGTTAGCACAAGTAGTCAAATCCGAGAGCACAACCAAAGCTAACAACTAGCACATACCCGATCGTTTAAGCACTTGATGAACACCCATCCGGGATGTTCCGACGTTGTAGAAGCACGGTGCACGGCCTTCTTTAAGTAGTCGTCACACTTAATGAGTGGCAATGGTGCGCCGACGAGCTTTTGGGCTAGCACCGAGCCCGGCCTACCGCCATTCGTCTATCTGCCAGCGGACCAGCGACGGTATAGATCCGAGCGGCTAGAGGAGGAGCCGCTGCCTGCATGCGGCCTTGCGGCCTTGCCAGGGCCTTCCGGCCCGGTGCCCGGCCAGTCCATGGCGCGGCGCGGCTTGCCACCGCCGGGCGAGCTCAAGGCCGAACGGATTCGCCACAAATCCAGCCGACGGGTGCGCAAATGAGGTGGCTGTGGTTGGGTAGCTCGGGAGCGCAGAGGGGAGGGGGCTGGGCGAGTGAGCGTGCGAGCTGCACAGCTGCAATGGCGGCCGCGACGACGATAGCGATGAGGGGAAGAGTGGGGAAGAGTGGAGGGGGTGCGGCCGAAGGGAGGGAGGGGAACGGATAGAAAAAGGCGTCCCCTATGCCACCGACTGGCAGGCCAGGGGAGGACACGCGCAGACGGCCCACGCATCTGCGTGCTGTCCGTTTCACCCAAAAAGCAGCGCAAACTTGGGCCGGGGATGGGTCGAAAGCGGACAGAAAACGGACATTTGTCCATTTGGGTGTAACGCCCAGGATGCGACTATATCTCCTACGTGTCGAGGCACGAGTTAGAGACATAAGCGCATTCTAGAATGATTGCAAGCGTGGTATCTTTGCATAACTCATGTAAAGAGCAGGTATGAAAGAGTAAAATAGTTGGCTTACACTCGCCACGTCACACAATGAATACAATAGCATACATTCATCCAAATAACACAGGGTCCGACTACGGACGAAATCCAAACGAGAAAAGAAACCACAACCACAAGTCCTGATCGCCCCTAGTAGGAACCACTACTGATCGTCGGGATAGGTCACATAAAAACGACCACGCTCTTCATCGAACTCCCAGTGAAGTTCTTGTCCATCTCCTGCATCGTTCTCGGCTGTACCTGCATCTGGTGTGTGTTGTAATCTGTGAGTCACAAGGACTCAGCAATCCCATTCCCAGGTATCAAAACTAACAAAGCGTTTAGGTGTGGAGAGGTAATAAAGTGGCTACAGCAAGCACTAAGCAACTAGCTTACGAAGTTAGAGCGAGAAGAGGATATGTGCCAACGGTCGCCAAATATGATCAATAAGTGATCCTAGCTACTCACGTTCATGCATAACCCCACCATGTTCACTTTACGAAACCCCTTCGAAAAGAGACCGTCACAGTTACTCACACAGGTAGTGTATTCTTAAGGATATGGTGTCAAGTTATCTACAACCGAATATTAACAAGCTCCCATCTGCCACATAACCACGGGCACGGCTTTCGAAAGTTCAAAACCCTGTAAGGGTGTCCCAACTTAGCCCATCACAAGCTCACGATCCGCGGAGTCACAACTCCATGTTCGGAAGACCCGAGAATTCTCGGAATCCTGTGCTCAAGATATTTCAACAAAGGTAAAACTAATCCAGCACGACCTCCCGGCGTGCCGACACCCTGATAGTAGCCGCGTGTATCTCGTCTCAGGCCATGACCGGATGGGACAACCTACAGGTATATACCAATCCTCGAGTTTCCCCGTGGTGGTCCCGCAGTCAGCCCTGTTTGGACCAACACTCATGAGGAGCACTGGCCCGGGTTGTTAATTAAGAACTCGGGTTAATTACTTTCTATGCAAGTTTTTAGTTGTTAGGCAAATATAGTACCAAAGTTGGGTCTTGCTGGAAAAGCTTTAAGCAGTGCAAATTATCAAGGGGGGCCCATAAACCCCAACTGTGTTAGGACCGCAAAATCATGGAACATAACACCGGTTTATCGGGTCCTAAGGTGGCATGAGTGGAACAAAACACCAAGCAGAAGGCCAAGCCTTCCACCCATTACCAATATATATGTGCATTAATTTAATTATGTTATATATTGTGTTATCCTAATAAACAAGTCCAAACATGGAGCAATCTTCCAACTTCACCTGCAACTAACAACGCTATAAGAGGGGCTGAGCAAAAGCGTACTTAGCCAATCAACGGTTTGCTAGGAAGGCGGTTAGAGTGTTTCATGTCAACATAGGAGGTTGACAAGACAAGAATAGGCATCGAGGCATAACTATAGAGCGAGACAACTAGTAATGCAAAGATAGAGGTGATATCGGGGAACAGTCATCTTGCCTGGGATTCTGCAAGGAAGAAGAACAAGTCCATGAAGTAGTCGAACAAATCCTCACAAATCCGAAACGAAACCTAAGCTAACGAGAGAAGCAACCGGAAAAAGCAAACAACATGGTAAACACACAGGCATAAACATGGCATATGATGCACAAACAAGTATGATGCATGTCCGATTTAAATATGCATGGCATGGCAAAGTGCTCAAACAATACTACAAATAAAGTGGAGCTGAATATGCAACAAGTTGCTTATTGACGAAACACCACATCTAATTATTTAGTTTGCTCTCGGTTATTAACCCAACAAGTTTAAATGTTCTTTAACATGGCAAGAGGTGAAGCATGAGCAAAGTACACTATCTAGTCATTTTACATGAGGCCAGAAATAATAACAACAATTCCGGAAAATCCCCACGTGCATATAGCAATTATTAATGGAAACAACAATTCAAACATTTTAAATGTTGTTACCATGATGCGGATGACAAATGCAAGTTTTATGCAAATTTTATTAAAAGTTAGCATGAACATGTTAGGAAGCATTTGGTCACCGTGGTGGAAGGAAAGGGGTGCCACGGCAATGAATCCGAAAATGATGCCACGACAACATATCGGTTCCAGTAACTCGTTGAGATGCCGGCGCAAAAGAAGTGACACGATCGTGTCATGCAAAGAGATAGGTGGCGTGCTCCCGTTACCGGGTTCCCATGGGTTGGCTTCATGGAATCGGGAAATGTGCAAGTAACAATTCATGCACGGCAAACATTGGATACATGCAACCATCTCATACACACATCACATGCATACGGTCCACGGGTGGTCGTCTCGGCGGTTATACCTTCGAAGTGCGTTTCGGGGCAGTTCAAGTCGTCGAGGGAAGAGGTACACGTGTCGTAGAGGAAGTAGTTGTTTTGTCGATCCTCGACGGCGGTAGTGGTACACGCGAAGTTAGCCGAACTTGACGTTTTCGTTCATGGGTCTTCGGCGACGGTAGTCGTTCACGTTGATGTACTGGTACTTGCGGTCTCGACGACGGTTGTGGAAGTAGTGGTACACGTTTGTCGTGGTACTTGGCATTGTTCGGTCCCTTAACCAAGGTCCTCATGTGTCTTGGCAAATTCGTGTAGTCGTACTCGGCATCAGGCATCGAGGGTACTTGCATGTAGACATAGAAGATGTTCTTGACTTGTCTCGACACAAAACAACACAAGGGCCTCGGGGCAGCGACACGCACATGGAGGAGGGGACGAGCACGGTGAAGGCCTCAGCCCGCAACAGAGCAGTGAGGGAGTCTCAGCCTTGGGGATCAGGCAGCGGCGTGGCTTGCAGTAGAGCAGCATCATCAGATGCGGCGACGGAAAGCAGCGACGAGCGGTGACGCGAGGCAAGGCGGGCGGCATGGTGCGCGTGCTGCCCGACGAGGTGGCGCCCTAGTGGTTGTGGAGGGAAGGTCGGCGAGCAGAGGTGGGCCATGGCGCACGGTGGGGCGGAGAAGACGGCAACGGCGGGCGGCGGTGCTGGCCTGGGTGCGCAGGGTGTTGGGGCCACGCGGAGGCGGAGGCGGCGAGAGGAGAAGGAGGTGCGGAGGAGGGCCGGCGGGGCTCCACTCCTCCGGCGAGGCAGAGCACCGCGGCACTGCGGCGGCCTGCGCGGGAGGCCAGTGCGGCGCAGAGAAGATGGCGGCAGCCAGCCGACAACGGGGCCAAGCGGGGAGGCGGCGGCTTGAGGCGATGGCGAGGAGGAAGGGATCCGGTGGCGGAGGGCGAGGTGCAGGCGAGGCCAGAGGCCGATGCGAGGGAGCGGGGCGGTGGCGCCGGGAGGACGAGAGGGAGGAGAGGCGCGGGCGCAAGGAAGAGAGCGAGAGGAGGGGAGATGGGGATCGGGTGTGAGGAGGGGTCGGCGCTGAGGGGAGAGGGAGATCGAGAGAGAGGAGCGATCGTGCGGCTAGGGTTAGATAGGCAGGGGACGGTTGGGCCTTAGGTGGGAGGCCGGCCAGTTGAGAGGGAAACAGGCTAGAGGCTTGTCTGCTCAGCTCTTATCCATCTCTCTCTATTCTTTCCATTAACTAAGAACTAGAAGAAAATGAAAAGAGAGAAGAGAAGGTTAGAGGAAGAATTCAGGCATGCGGTTAATTTTTCCGGAATCATAAAAATGAGCGTAATCCGAGAAAAATAGAAGTGGCATGATCGAAAGATATAAATTCAAATTCATTTGAATATAATTTAAATGGTTTTGAATTGGGACAAGGTTTAGGAGTGGCCAAAAATGTTGAGGATTTTGGAGGAACCTCGATAAACGGGAAAATAATTTCGAGGAAAGTTACAGAGTCAAAAATTGAAGTAGAAAAGAATATGAGGAATATTTCTAAGTGTGTTTGGTGATTCCAAATAAATGGAATATTTATAATAGCTCCATAATTATTAGGAGGATATGTTATAAAGAGAAATCATCATGTGAATTCCCTCGATTTAAATGGATCGAAGATCCATGCAATTTATTTAGTTGAGTTATAAAAATAAATGACATGAAGGCATGATGACATGATGCAATGCAAAATAAATAAAGCAAGCACAAATGAAACACACGGGAAAAACCCGTAATAGCTGGAAGTCTTCAGGAGCGTCGGTCTCGGGGCGTCACATTGGGGCTGCGCGTTGGGCCGTCTGGTTGGTCCGTTTTACCCCAAACGGACGCACGCTGACAGGATGGGGTCGCGCGGTGGAGTTGGCCTTAGGCCATACATCGGAGTCTTTGTAGTAGTCTATTTTGATGACATACTCGTGTTTAGCAAATCCCTAAAAGATCATGTGAATCATCTTAGCACTGTTTTGCAAATCCTCCGCATGGAAATACTTTATACCAATATGGAGAAATGCAAATTCGGTGTAGACAAACTTGTTTTCTTAGGGTTTGTTGTATCATCCAAAGGTATGCATGTAGATGAAACTAAGATTGAAGCTATCAAAACTTGGCCAACTTAAATGAGCTTCCATCAAGTGCATAGTTTCTTAGGCCTAGCCGGATTCTATAGACGCTCTGTGAAGGACTTTAGCACAATTGCTATGCCTCTACACGCCTTGAGCAAGAAGAACGCACCCTTTGTTTGGGGTCCTTCGCAAGAAACCGTGTTCAATGAGCTAAAAAATTGCTACTCACGCACCTTTACTTGCCTTACCAAATTTCGACAAACCTTTCGAAATGCAATGTGACGCTAGTGGTACCAGCATAGGAGGCGTGTTAATGCAAGAAAAGCACCCAATTGTGTATTTTAGCGAAAAAATTCCGGAGCGCAACTTAACTACCCCATCTATGATAAATAGCTATATGCCTTAGTGAGAGTTTTGCATGTTTGGGAGCACTATCTACGCCCTCATGAATTCATTCTTCACACGGAACATGAGACACTCAAGTGTCTTAAGGGTCAAACTAAGTTGAACAAGCATCATGCTAAGTGGAGAGAGTTCGTAGAGTCTTTTCCTTATGTCATCAAATACATTAAAGGAAAAGAGAATGTTGCGGTGGATGCGCTTTCCCGCAAATGCATGATTGTTACCCAACTTGAGTTGAATGTTATTGGTTTTGAGCACATAAAAGACTTGTATGAGCATGCTCCTTTCTATGCAAATCCTTATGCTAAGTGTTTGACGCATAGTTCTTGGGACTGATATTACATCAAGGATGGTTATCTTATGAGAGCTAACAAACTTTGCATTCCCGAGTCTTCTCTTCGTTTTCTCCTTATGTAAGAATCACACGGAGGAGGACTTATGGGACACTTTGGTCGAGACAAGACATTTGTGACGCTCTCTAAGAACAACTTTTGGCCCAAGATGTTCCGTGACATCTCACGCTTCACCAACCGATGCTGTACATGTCGCAAAGCTAAGTCAAAAGCTCAATCCCATGGTATTTACACGCCACTTCATATTCCATATCAACCTTGGGAAGACATTAGCATGGACTTTGTACTTGGTTTGCCTAGGACTCAAAATGGCGAGGATTCCGTTTTTGTTGTTCTGGATAGATTTTCCAAGATGGCTCATTTCATCCCATGCCACAAAGTAGACGATGCTTCACATGTTGCTAATCTCTTTTGTAGGGAAATTCTACGTCTACATGGAGTGCCAAGAAAATTGTGTTGGACTGAGACGTCAAGTTCTTGAGCTACTTTTGGAAGACTCTATGCGCCAAACTCGCCATCAAGCTACTATTCTCATCGGCATACCACCCACAAAAAAGATGGCTAAACGGAGGTGAAGAACCGGACGCTATCGACGCTTCTTCGCGTGTTGATCAAGAATAACATCTAGAAATGGGAGCAATGCTTGCCCATCGCCGAGTACGCCTACAACCGCGCAAGACACTCAACCACCGACAAGTCCCCCTTTGAGGTCGTCTACGGTTTCAACCCGTTGTCCCCATTGGACATCCTTCCTCTACCTCTCCAAGAGCGCACCAACATGGACGCAAGTGCACGAGCAAGTTATCTCAAGAAGATGCACGAAGATACAAGGGAAATGACCGAGCGCCAAGTACATCGCTTCGCCACCAAGCTCAACGACAACAAGATACCAATGGTGTTCCAACCGGAAGATCTCGTATGGCTTCATCTTCGCAAGGTCCGCTTCCCCAACGAGCGCAAGTCCAAACTCCTAACTCAAGTCGATGGACCCTTCAAGGTGTTAGCACGTGTTACGTCCAAAACGTATCTATAATTTCTGCTTGCTCCATGCCTCTTTTGGGTGATATTGCTATGATATTTATACACTTCCATACACTTTTGATCATATTTGGACTAACCTATTAACTCAGTGCACCCCAGTGCCAGTTTCTGTTTTCGGCTGTTTTTGTATTTCAGGTTTTCACATTACGAGAACTGCCAGGAAAAATCCAGAAAAATTATATAAAAAATCAGCGTTCCAGAAACTACAGTGCACCCGAAGGACAGCCGGGGGGGGGGCACCAGGGCTCCAGGCGCCCTGGCGGCGCGCCCCCCCTGGGCCGCGCCGGGGGGGCGCCTGGGCCCCCCGAGGCTCCTCCGATGCCCCCCTTTGGCATATATTTAAAGCGCCTCCCGAAACCCTCGAGGGACGAACCCTTTTCGCGATCTCATCTCTGTTCCGCCGCCGCCGCCGCTTCCAAGATCGGGAGCACCAGGAGAACTCTTCCCGGCACCCTGCCGGAGGGGAGGATCACCACCGGGAGCCTCTCCACCACCATGGACGCCTCCCGGATGAGTTGTGAGTAGTCTCCCTTGGACCATGAGTCCATGACCAGTAGCTATGTGATGTTCTCCTCCCGTTCTTGTGCTTCACTAATTAGTCCTCGTGAGATGCCCTACATGATCGAGGCACCTATGTAATCCTTATGCTGTTGCTATGATGAGTTTGCTGGGATTCGATGGATTATGAGATTATGTTCAGATTGTGCTTGAGTAATATATTTGATCTACCTCTTTTATATTTATGTTCTTAAGTAATTCTTGCATGTTCTCCGTTGTTATTTATTGCTTTGGCCAAGTAATAGGTAGTGACTCCAAGAGGGAACGTTATGCTTGATTGTGGGTTCATGCCCCTCGATGATTAGTTTGAGTGACAGAAACATGAGTCTAGGGGATGTGCTTTTGCCGCAAGGGGGAAAACAACGGTGCTTGTGCCCGCGGGTGCAAGGATTGTTTACTTTACGCAAAGTTCTTTTAATGCAGTTGTCTGTTGCATTGAGTTTACACTATGGGTGGGACTCGCAACTTAATACCAGCGAGATGTTCTGGATAGATATCTCAAGGTGGATGATTAGTAGTAGATATTGGTGGATTTCAGTCTACTTACTTTGGCGTACCGCCCATGCTTTGAACCTCAACCTTTCTTGCAATGTAGTCAGCATTGGTTTGCGCACATGGTCCTGTCAATTGCCCAGCTGTAATTCGTTTACCTCACATAGCTGTTTTATCGTCTTTTGGGAGAGAGACATCACTAGTGAACATCATGAGACTCCGGTCCATATTACCATCATTGATCACATCCACTATTTACTTTTCGCTATTATTTACTATTGCAATTATATCTATCACTACTATCACTTGCGTTTAATCCTTTGTGAACTACAAGGCCGGAGGGATTGACAACCTCTCTGTACTC
>LR738713.1:289695690-289758565 GCA_902687465.1 Secale cereale
TCGAAAATCACAAAAATAGTTATCTTGCTTGCTTGCTACTATGGGTTCCACCGAGAACACCAAGTTGTGTGACTTCACTAGTCACAACAACGATGACTTTATCAGCACACCTATCACTACACCTGCCACTTCAGCACCTTCATATGAAATTAAACCTGCTTTACTGAATCTAGTTATGAAAGATCAATTCTCCGGTGCTGGAGATGATGCTGCTTTACACTTGAACAACTTTGTTGAACTTTGTGATATGCAAAAGTACCGAGAAGTAGACGATGACATTGTTAAGCTTAAGCTTTTTCCTTTCTCCTTGAGAGGAGGAGCTAAAATTTGGTTTCAGTCTTTGCCTAGAAATAGCATAGATTCATGGGACAAGTGCAAAGATGCTTTTATTGGAAAATACTATCCACCTGCTAAAATTATCCAACTAAGAAGTAACATAATGAATTTTAAACAATTGGATAATGAACACGCTGCCCAAGCTTGGGAACGTATGAAATCTCTTATCAAGAACTGCCCTACTCATGGTTTGACTACTTGGATGGTTATCCAAACTTTTTATGCAGGCTTGAACTTTACCTCGCGGAACTTGTTAGATTCGGCCGCGGGAGGAACCTTTATGTCAACTACACTTGGTGCTGCCACGAAGCTTCTCGATGAGATGATGACCAACTATTCCCAATGGCACACCGAACGCGCTCCAACAGGTAGGAAGGTAAACTCTGTCGAGGAAATTTCCTCCCTTAATGAAAAAGTTGACTTGATCATGTCTCTACTTTCGAAGCAATCCTCTGTTGATCCTCGTGATGTTCCTTTAAATTCTTTGATTGCTCAAGAACAAGTAGAGGTGAACTTTATCTCTAGAAACAATTTTAACAACAATGCTTATAGGAGTAATTTTGGTAGAAATCCTAGACCGTTCCCCTCTAATTCTTATGGGAACAACAGTGCTTATCCTAGTGCCAAGAACTCCAATACTGAACTAGAGATTATGCTTAAAGATTTCATCACTACCCAAAAAGCCTTTAATAAGAGTGTAGAAGAAAAACTACATAAACTAGATGATCTCTCTTTGAAGGTAGACCATTTAGCCAATGAGATAGAATTGCTTAAACTTAAAACTTCTCCTCTTGAGGAGAGGAAGGTCAATCCTATTAATGCTACTCAAGTGCAAATTAATGAAAATATTAGGATGATGGCTAAACTTAAAGAAAGATGGGCTAGAGAAAGGGAGGAAGAGGATAGAATTAAGAGCCTTCCTACCCAGCACACTGTTGCTACTATCCAAGTTGTTGAGGATATCCAAACTCTTAGCACCCAATGTACTCCTGGTCCCATTGGACCTATTGATGGTGATGCTATGACTATAGAAACTACCAAACATGTGAACCTAAAGGACACCACTACCACTTTACTTGATGCTAGTGACCTTGATTTTGATAATTGCACTCTTACCGAAGTTATTGATTTCCTTCACAAGATGTCTAGAGATCCCCGCACTAGCACGCTTAACCTTGCCTTCACAGAGCATATCACTAATGCTCTTATCAAAGCTAGGGAGGAGAAACTTAGAGTAGAAGCCTCCATACCTAGAAAGCTAGAAGATGGTTGGGATCCTATGATAAAAATTAAATTGAATGACTTCTCTTGCTTTGCATTATGTGATGTTGGAGCTAGTACCTCTGTTATGCCCAAAAGAATATATGATATGCTTAAATTGAAACCTTATGATTCTTGTTCTTTTGGTGTTCGTCTCGTAGATTCTTCCATAAAGAAACCTTTGGGGAGGATCGACGATGTTCTTATCGTTGTCAATGATAATTATGTTCCCGTTGATTTTACTATTATGGATATTGAATGTGAGCCTTCTTGTCCAATTATTTTGGGACGTCCCTTTTTACGCACCGTTGGTGCTATCATTGACATGAAAGAGGGGAATATAAAATTTCAGTTTCCTCTCAAGAAAGGGATGGAACACTTCCCTCGAAAGAAGATCAAGTTACCTTTTGAGTCCGTTGTACGGGCTAGCTATTCTTTTACTCTTGATAAAACTTGATCTATATGCATTATGCCTAGCTTAAAGGCATAAAAGAAAGCGCTTTTGGGAGGCAGCCCACATGAATAAATTTATTTTGCTTTTGTTGTGTCTTGATGTTGTTTACTACTGTAGCATCATCATTGTATCTTTGCTTTTCAATTTTGTGCCAAGTGTAGCCTCTGATTGCTAGAAAGTTCAAAAGTTGTGAGGTGCAGTCCAGGAAATAGATTCTGTCCTTGGATAGAAAAATTCGTATAAAATCACCAGATCATCTTTTTGATCTGCATTATTTCGACAGCGTGCTCTATATAATTGTCTTTCGTGCGTCTGTTCTGAGTTTTTTGATTAGAGTTGCACAAGTGCCCCGAAAAAATCAATTACTACCTGTTGTTCTGTTTTTCACAGATTCTGTCCTGTTTTGCCTTTCCTTCATTTTGCAAACCAAGAGCTTGCTTTTTCTTTGCAAAAACCTTTTGGCAATCTTGAGAAACAGTAGACCTTCAAGAATATCTTTATTTCCAGAAAGGTACAATTATTTTATTATGGGTACTAACCTCGTTAATCAGATTATGATGAGTTATGTATGAAGGGAGTTTTCAAGTGTGCGAGGGAAGATGATAAAAAGATTCAGGAGTGTCAAGCGCTCAAGCTTGGGGATGCCCCCATGCACCCCCAAGAAATATTCAAGGAGACTCAAGCGTCTAAGCTTGGGGATGCCCCCGTGCATCCCCTTCTCCATCAACATTATCAGTTCGTCTTTCGTTCCACTATATTTTAATCACTTCATGTGTTATGTGCTATGCTTGGAGCGTCTTGCTTTTAGTTTTCTTTAGTTTTTCATAACGAGTCGGAACTCAGCTTTCTTTATGTGGGAGAGAAACACGCTCCACTTCTACCTAGAACATAACATAGAATTTTCATGTCTATCCTTGCTGTGTGTGTTCTTTGTCTTTTAATAGCTACTATCATGTTCAGCTCTTAGCTTTCATGCTTATCTTTTCAAAGAGCTTTTGTTTAGTTGGTTGCTTGAACTCTCTTTAATTACCATGCTCACCTTATTAAGAGAGTTTGCTTCCGTTGCATTGGTTGATATGTCGATGATAAAGATGCTACGTGCATGATGGCGCTTAGTAGTTCATGTTTTCTTATGGTTAGTCTCAAATAGCTGGAGGGTTCCCAATGTGTTATTGGAGTACCAACATGATTTGTTTGCCTATGATGTGGTATGGTTTAGTAATATCTTCCTTCGAGAATTTATTTTGATTGACTTGGCGTATGCTCACGCATATTTAAGACTGTAAAGAAAGTCTGTCAAGCCTTGATGATCTTTTGTTTCTGAGTAGAGATATAACTACCATGCCTGATTCAATGTTGCTTTGTCGCTCTGCATGATTATGACCGTCATTGCTCTCTTAGTTGGTCGCTCCCAGTCTTTTGCTAACCTTTGCCTGTACTAAGCGGACTGACTGCTTGTGCATCCACATCCTTTAATCCAGTTATGCCATATGAGTCCACCATACCTTCCTACATGGTATTTACCTGCCATTCCTAACGGAGACTTGCATGTGCCATCTCGAAATTATTCAAAGAAAAAGCATTCTTATTTTGTGCCTCTGTTGTAAGTTCATGAGGAAGTAGTGGTTAATTCATGACCTTTTTAAGTTGGACAAGCTTCACCCCGGGATTGCATGTATAATGTTCAAACCCATAATACGAGAAGGAACTGGCATTGAGTGCGCCCGACTCAAAAAGATAATATAACAAACAAACCCTCCTTCACGCTTTGTTCATGAGAAATCAGAAAACTTTGGCAGTGATAAACAAAGGAGATTAAGAGGATGTGATCGTCCTCATTCGGGAGCCGTTCCTCGAAACTTGTCCATCTCGAAAAGTGATTGAGTTGTCTGCTAGCATTCGTTGACGAAACATGCATGATCTAAAATAAATTATTACCTCTGTTTTAAAACCAAGAGCTCTGGTACATGTTTTGTCTTTGTTTCCGACTACGGGTTTTCAACCTTGCCAACAAAAGCCACGGTTCGAGAGTCTCCACCTTCTTTTTAAAGCACCAACTACTGAGAGCATGATTGTCATTCTGAGTGTAATGTGCATTGTCCCAAAGTAGCATTGTCTTTTGCATGTTTGTGATATCGTCTATTCTGAAATCATTGTATCTAGTCATCACTTAAACATTGGAGGTGCCCCTGCATTTATGTTTTGCTTCACTAAAGGGGGCAAGCTAGATATCACTTTATCATATTTGCACATCATGTTCATTGCAAATCTATTTGATGTTTCAGTATCATATTGTAAAACTTTTAGTCCTTTGTGATTTTCTCATGAGGCAACTTAATTACTATAGATTCATTGTCTCAGTAAGCTTTTGTCATATGACTATGAAAAAGTCCTATATGGTTAATAGCATGTCACCACAAAAATTATTCTTGTTATCATTTACCGACTCGAGGACGAGCAGGAATTAAGCTTGGGGATGTTGATACGTCCAAAACATATCTATCATTTCTGCTTGCTCCATGCCTCTTTTGGGTGATATTGCTATGATATTTATACACTTCCATACACTTTTGATCATATTTGGACTAACCTATTAACTCAGTGCACCCCAGTGCCAGTTTCTGTTTTCGGCTGTTTTTGTATTTCAGGTTTTCACATTACGAGAACTGTCAGGAAAAATCCAGAAAAAATATATAAAAAATCAGCGTTCCAGAAACTACCGTGCGCCCGAAGGACAGCCGGGGGGGGGGGGCACCAGGGCTCCAGGCGCCCTGGCGGCGCGCCCCCCCTGGATCGCGCCGGGGGGGCGCCTGGGCCTCCCGTGGCTCCTCCGATGCCCCCCTTTGGCATATATTTAAAGCGTCTCCCGAAACCCTCGAGGGAGGAACCCTTTTCGTGATCTCATCTCTGTTCCGCCGCCGCCGCTTCCAAGATCGGGAGCACCAGGAGAACTCTTCCCGGCACCCTGCCGGAGGGGAGGATCACCACCGGGAGCCTCTCCACCACCATGGACGCCTCCCGGATGAGTTGTGAGTAGTCTCCCTTGGACCATGAGTCCATGACCAGTAGCTATGTGATGTTCTCCTCCCGTTCTTGTGCTTCACTAATTAGTCCTCGTGAGCTGCCCTACATGATCGAGGCACCTATGTAATCCTTATGCTGTTGCTATGATGAGTTTGCTGGGATCCGATGGATTATGAGATTATGTTCAGATTGTGCTTGAGTAATATATTTGATCTACCTCTTTTATATTTATGTTCGTAAGTAATTCTTGCATGTTCTCCGTTGTTATTTATTGCTTTGGCCAAGTAATAGGTAGTGACTCCAAGAGGGAACGTTATGCTTGATTGTGGGTTCATGCCCCTCGATGACTAGTTTGAGTGACAGAAACATGAGTCTAGGGGATGTGCTGTTGCCACAAGGGGGAAAACAACGGTGCTTGTGCCCGCGAGTGCAAGGATTGTTTACTTTACGCAAAGTTCTTTTAATGCAGTTGTCTGTTGCATTGAGTTTACACTATGGGTGGGACTCGCAACTTAATACCAGCGAGATGTTCTGGATAGATATCTCAAGGTGGATGATTAGTAGTAGATATTGATGGATTTCGGTCTACTTACTTTGGCGTACCGCCCATGCTTTGAACCTCAACCTTTCTTGCAATGTAGTCAACATTGGTTTGCGCACATGGTCCTGTCAATTGCCCAGCTGTAATTCGTTTACCTCACATAGCTGTTTTATCGTCTTTTGGGAGAGAGACATCACTAGTGAACATCATGAGACTCCGGTCCATATTACCATCATTGATCACATCCGCTATTTACTTTTCGCTATTATTTACTATTGCAATTATATCTATCACTACTATCACTTGCGTTTAATCCTTTGTGAACTACAAGGCCGGAGGGATTGACAACCTCTCTGTACTCGTTGGGAGCAAAGTTATTTGTATCTGTGTGCAGGTCCACGTTGATTGCTAATATCTGGCGCCGTAGCAGTTGACACCTTCTTGTTGAACCTAGGAGTCTCTGGGGATTCGATCCTTGGTATCTTTGCCAAGGGAAAAACTTCCGCAACACTACATCTCACACCTTCCACTTGGGGTAACCAACGAGGGGCGAGAAGCATAGCAGCATGCTACAACAATAATGCTTACAAGATCGACATTCCACGCGACAAGTACAGTGTGAGCGATACCATGAGCTTCAAGGATTTCTCACCTTTCCTTGGTGATGAAGATTTAGATCCGAGGTCGGATCTTTCCCAAGGGAGGGGAGATGATGCGGAGCATCCCAAGGTCATCCCCATGGACCTATCTTCGTCTCACCAAGTGCCAAGTGGACCCATGAAACGTGCCCGTGCAAGATCTCTCAAGACCGAGGTGACATCTCTCCTTAACCAACTTCCATGTGAATCATGTGAGACATGGCTATTACCTCAAACGGAATTGCTCTGCATACTCAGGTGCCAAGAAGACCCCATCGAAGAGGCTCATGAAGATGGACAAGTCCCCAAGCCCACGGAGGAAGAGCAACATCGAGCGGAACCGGAGAAGTCT
Organism: Secale cereale; assembly: GCA_902687465.1. Lineage (NCBI taxonomy): Eukaryota > Viridiplantae > Streptophyta > Magnoliopsida > Poales > Poaceae > Secale > Secale cereale. Next base: position 289,702,296 of record LR738713.1, read on the forward strand.
CCAGGCCCCAGACATTCGGCCCTTGGAACAACTACAACAACAAAGCCCCCTCAGCCGAAGCTACAAGGGCCGGACATCTGGCCAGTCGCCAGGGCCCGGACATCCGGCCCCCAGCCCGGAAATCCAGCGCCACTACAGAAGCTACCCGAGGCTCAACCCCGCCAGCCCGGACATCCGGCTCCTAACCCGGACATCTAGCGCCTCATGACAGCCCAGACATCCTGCCCGACGCTCGGACATCTTGCCTCTGATGCCTATGTGCAATTCGTCTGGGCCGCAGCCCATGTATCCCCTCGCCCCTATGGACTATAAATAGACCCGTACGTCTTCCTAGTTAGGGTTAGCATTGTGATAGCTCATTTAGACTTAGAACATTGGTCATCCTTAGTGGTTCATCTCCATGAGAGACCGCGACCTCTATGAAGAAGATCCACACAGATTGAAGACCTCCTCACGGAGAAGACTAACGCCACTTGTATTGTCCGTCGTTGATTTTGGATCGTGTATCTCTATGTGTTCCCAGATCTAGCATATGTGTGACTACTTGTTGATTTGGGTGTTTTCCACTTGTTTCCCTCGTGTTTCTCCCTTGTGTTCTTCGTGGGATCCCTCTCCAATCGTGAAAGATCAGCCTAGAACAGGTTGACCCCGCATCAGTGTCGGTAGGCCCCGGCCCCGCGCATACCTCAAACGCCATTGGGGCGTCCGGATCACTAGGACGAGACCAAGGGGTGAGGGGCTACGTTACCAGTGAGGCCCCTGAGTTGCGATGCTCAGGGGTCCCCCTTGATGTACGAACAACCCTCATGAAGGAAATGCGAACAACATCTGGGTTAATATGGAGCCACCATACCTTTCCTTGCCAGCTTTTACAAGGGGGGAGTGTGAAGACCATGTGTGACAGACCTGGTGAGGCGGGGTGCGCCAGGCGTGACCCGGACGCAACCCCCATGCCTAGCCCCCTCGCACGACTCTCCTGTGGGGAAAGCATCGCGTTGAGGGTGGGCGGCGGGCTCGAGAGCCCTCCCGAGGTTACTGCAGCCGCTAGGGTACCCTCAGTTGTTTATTCACCAGTGCGGAGCATGTTGCTTCCACTCTTGCGTGGGCATAGCTGCTCCTCGACCGTGTCGTCCGCCAGCGCGGAGCATGGGGCTTCCACTGGTCTGTGGGTGGGAGCTTGATACGTCTGCAACGTATCTATAATTTTTGATTGTTCCATGCTATTATATTATCTACCTTGGATGTTTTATATGCATTTATATGCTACTTTATATGATTTTTGGGACTAACCTATTAACCCAGAGCCCAGTGCCAGTTTCTGTTTTTCCTTGTTTTTGAGTTTCGCAGAAAACGAATACCAATCAGAGTCCAAACATAACGATTATTTACGGTGATTTTTATGAACGAAAAGAAGCCCACGGAGCGCCGGAGGTGGACCAGAAGAGCCATGAGGCCACCACAAGGGTGGGGGCGCATCCCCTACCTTGTGGCCGCCTCGTGGACCCCCTGGCTTGCCCCTGACGCCAAAAATTCCTATAAATACTGGAAACTTTGAAAATAAACCTAGATCGCGAGTTCCGCCGCCGCAAGCCTTTGTAGCCACAAATAGCCAATCAGGACCCTGTTCCGGCACCCTGCCGGAGAGGGAAATCATCACCGGTGGCCATCTTCGTCATCCTGGCGGTCTCCATGACGAGGAGGGAGTAGTTCATCCTCGGGGCTGAGGGTATGTACCAGTAGCTATGTGTTTGATCTCGCTCTCTCCCGTGTTCTTGATTTGGCACGATCTTGATGTACCTCGAACTTTGCTGTTATAGTTGGATCATATGATGTTCCTCCCCCTCTACTTCTTGTAATTGATTGAGTTTTCCCTCTGAAGTTATCTGATCGGATTGAGTCTTTAAGGATTTGAGAACACTTGATGTATGTCTTGCATGTGCTTATCTGTGGTGACAATGGGATATTCACGTTAACCACTTGATGTATGTTTTGGTGATCAACTTGCGAGTTCAGTGACCTTGTTAACTTATGCATAGGGGTTGGCACACATTTCCGTCTTGAATCTCCGGTACAAACTTTGGGGCACTCTTTGAAGTTCTTTGTGTTGGTTTGAATAGGTGAATCTGATATTGTGTGATGCATATCGTATAGTCAAACCCGCGGATACTTGTGGTGACATTGGAGTATCTAGGTGACATTAGAGTTTTGGTTGATATGTGTCTTAAGGTGTTATTTTAGTAGGAACTCTAGGGCTGTTTGTGACACTTATAGGAATAGCCTAATAGATCGACCAGAAAGAATAACTTTGAGGTGGTTTCATACCCTACAATAATCTCTTCATTTGTTCTCCCATATTAGTGACTTTGGAGTGACTCTTTGTTGCATGTTGAGGGATTGTTATATGATCTAATTATGTTATCATTGTTGAGAGAACTTGCACTAGTGAAAGTGTGAACCCTAAGCCTTGTTTCCATGCATTGCAATACCGTTTGTGCTCACATTTATCATTAGTTACCTTGCTGTTTTTATATTTTCAGATTACAAAAACCTATATCTACCATCCATATTGGACTTGTATCACCATCTCTTCGCCGAACTAGTGCACCTATACAATTTACCATTGTATTGGGTGTGTTGGGGACACAAGAGACTCTTTGTTATTTGGTTGCAGGGTTGTTTGAGAGAGACCATCTTCATCCTACGCTTCCCACAGATTGATAAACCTCAGGTCATCCACTTGAGGGAAAATTGCTACTGTCCTACAAAACTCTACGCTTGGAGGCCCAACACGAGTCTACAAGAAGAAGGTTGTGTAGTAGACATCAAGCTCTTTTCTGGTGCCGTTGCCGGGGAGGTGAGTGCTTGAAGGTATATCTTTAGATATTGCAATCAAATCTTTTAGTTTCTTGTTTTATCACTAGTTTGTTTTATAAAAATAAAACTACAAAAAATGGAATTGAGGTTACCTCATATGCTTCATCTTTTTTGTGTCTTTCGTCAAAATGATGGAAAGGAAATTTTTGCCAAAGTGTTAGAAGAAGAAGTTAATAAAATGTTTGGCATAAAATCTTTGAATGATGAGCATGATTGCAATGTTGTTAGTATGAAGTCTTTGAATAACCATGATGCTAATGATATGCAAAGCCGCAAGCTTGGGGATTCTATGTTTGATGAAGATGATATTTTTTGTCCCCCAAGTTTTGATGAACAAATTTATTATGATGAAAGCATGCCTCCTATTTATGATGATTATTGTGATGACATGTATGCTATAAAGAATAATGATAACTATGAAACTTGTCATCATGATTTCCATCAAGTATCTCATGATAGTTATTTTGTTGAGTTGCTCCCACTATTATGAATGAGAATAAATTTGCTTATGTGGAGAGTAATAGAATTTCTATGCTTATGGATCATGAAAATAATGCTTTATGTGATGGTTATATTTTTGAATACATTCATGATGCTACTGAAAATTATTATCAGAGAAGAACTTATGCTTTTAAGTATTGCAATAAGATCAAGTTTCCTCTCTATGTGTTGAAAATCTTGAAGTCATGCTTGTTTTGACTTCCTATGCTAGTTGATTATTGTTCCCATAAATTGTTTGCTCAACAAATCCCTATGCATAGGAAGTGGGTTCTCCCTTTTATGTTTCAATTCTTATCTTTACGTGAGCTTCATTGAAATCATCATGCCTAGCTAAAAAGGCGTTAAAGAAAAGCGCTTGTTGGGAGACAACCCAATACTTTTACGTACTTTTTGTGTGTGTTCACATGATTAAGCTACTGTGGTAATCATGTTTTATAGTTTTTGTTTCAATAAAGTGCCAAGTAAATCCTTTGGGATAGTGTGGATGATAGTTGACTTGATACTGTGCAAAAACAGAAAGTTTTGCGTCCAGTGCAGAAAATTCAATAAATCACTGGAACGTTATAATTAGCTGAAATTTTTACACAAAATTTATATACAAATTCTCCACGTCGTCCAATGTTTTCAGAATTTTTAGAGTTCCACAAGTATGGTGGTTGTCCAGATTACTACAGACTGCTCCGTTTTAAACAAATTCTATTTTTCATATGTTGTTTGCTTATTTTGATGAATCCATGAGTAGAAACGTGAGGGTATGAACCATGGAGAAGTTGGAATACAATATATATAACACCAATATGAATTTTGAATGAGTTCACAACAGTTCCTAAGTGGTAATTTGCTTTCTTATACTAATAGAGCTCATAAGATTTTCTGTTGAGTTTTGTGTTGTGAAGTTTTCAAGTTTTGGGTAAGGATTTTATGGAATATGGAATAAGGAGTGGCAAGAGCCTAAGCTTGGGGATTCCCAAGGCACCCCAAGGTAATATTCAAGGACAACCAAGATCCTAAGCTTGGGGATGCCTCGGGAAGACATCCCCTCTTTCGTCTTAGTCTATCGGTAACTTTACTTGAGGCTATATTTTTATTCACCACATGATATGTTTTTTGCTTGGAGCGTCATTTTATTTTGTTTATATTTGCTTGCTTTTATTTAGAATAAGTTTTATTATCTTTTGTTTCAATAAAAAAGTCAAGTATGGCCTTTACCATGCTTATTTTGCAAGTATATATGTTGTTGTTTGAAAACAGAAAGTTTTCTATCATTGTTTGAATTTTTCTGGATAGTCAGAACGTGATAAAATCTTGAATTTTTTTACAAAGTTAGCATGAATAAGTTCTCTGTAATGTGGTAACTTTTCAGAAGTTTTAGATTTAGGGAAGTATGAGAACAATTCCACTCTTTACAGACTGTCCTGTTTAGACAGATTACTGTTATGTTTGCGTTGTTTGCATATGTTTGCATGTTTAATGATTATATTTATGGATACAAGTAATAAATATGCAGAGGCATTTAGTATGCAATGTTGAATTATAATTTTAGTGACTTTCTACAGTATGGAATGATAAGGTTTTGAGTTGATTTATACTTACTTACCTCACGAGTTCTTGTTGAGTTTTGTGTGATTGAAGTTTTTGAGATTTAGGGAAACCGGGACATGAGAGGAATTAAGGAGACACAAAAGCTCAAGCTTGGGGATGCCCAAGGCATCCGATGATAATATTTCAAGAAGTCTCAAGCAGCTAAGCTTGGGATGCCCCGTTTGCCATCCCACCTTTCTTCTTCAACTATTATCGGTTAGTATCGGTTGAGCCTAAGTTTTTGCTTCTTCACATGATATGTGCTATCCATGCAATGTCATTTTATTTAGTTTTGCTTGATGTTTGAATAAAATAATTAAGATCTGAAATTCTTAAATGAGAGAGAGTGTTCTCATAGCTAGTTAATTATTTGACTATTCTTTGATCTTCACTTATATCTTTTTGGAATAGTTTGTCAGTTGTTGTAGTGCTTCACTTATATCTTTTTGGAGCACGGCGGTGGTTTTATTTTGTAGAAATTGTTGAACTCTCTTGCTTCACTTATACTATTTTGAGAGTCTCTAAAACAGCATGGTAATTAGTTTGGGTTATGAATTTAGTCCTAATATGATAGACATCCAATGGTGGTATAATAAAAACCTTCATATGATAATCGTGATCGTTTTGAGATGTGAGGATGGTAATATAGTAAATAGTAGGGTAGAGAAAATAATTGTGTTAAGGTTCGTGATTCCCGAGCATGCACATATGGTCTATAAAAAGGGCAACCAAAACGAAATGCTCGTGTCTTGATTGTTCACCTTTGTGTGAAGGTCGGGGGCACGCGATGGTTAACTCCTACCAACCTCCCCCCTAGGAGCATGCATAGTAGTACTTTGCTTCGAGGGCTAATAAATCTTTTGCAATAAGTATGTGAGTTCTTTATGACTAATGTTGAGTCCATGGATTATATGCACTCTCACCCTTCCACTTTGATAGCCACTCTAGTGCCACACAACTTTCGCTGGTGCATAAAACCCTCCTTATACCTTCCTGAAAACAGCCACCATACCTACCTATTATGGTATTTCCATAGCCATTCCGAGATATATTGTCATGTAACTCCATCGTTCTGTTTGCTATGACGCGCTTCATCATTGTCATATTGTTTTGCATGATCATGTACTTGACATAGTATTTGTGGCAAAGTCACCGTTCATATTTTTCATACATGTCACTCTTGATCATTGCACATCCCGGTACACCGCCGAAGGCATTCATATAGAGTCATATATTTCTTCTAATATCGAGTTGTAAGTAAATAAAAGTGTGATGATCATCATTATTAGAACATTGTCCCATGTGAGGTTACCAAATAAAAAAAGAGGCCAAAGAAGCCCACCAAAAAAGAGAGGCCAAAGAGCCCAAAATAAAAAATTGAGAGAAAAAGAGAGAAGGGGCAATGCTACTATCTTTTTCCACACTTGTGCTTCAAAGTAGCACCATGTTCTTCATGATAGAGAGTCTCTGATGTTGTCACCTTCTTATATCACTAGTGGGAATTTCCATTATGGAACTTGGCTTGTATATTCCAACGATGGGCTTCCTCAAATGCCCTAGATCTTCATGAGCAAGCAAGTTGATGCACACCCACTAGTTGTCTTTTTGAGCTTTCATACACTTAAAGCTCTAGTGCATCCGTTACATGGCAATCCCTACTCACTCACATTAATATCAATTGATGGACATCTCCATAGTCTATTGATTTGCTGAGTCAATGTGAGACTTTCTCCCCACTTTTGTCTATTACCACCTTCTATTCCACCCATAGTGCTATATCCATGGATCACGCTCATATATTGCGTGAAATATTGAAAAGGCTGAAGCACGTTAAAAAGTATGAACCAAATGCTTGGCTAATACTTGGGTGGGCATGATCACCTTGTGTTGAGAAGAGGGTGCATAATAAGACTATATGATTTTGTAGGGATAATTTTCTTTAGCCATGTTATTTTTGAAGCTTGACGATTCACTATCTAGTATGCTTAAAATATTATTGTTCTCATGTCAACATACACTTTTGCTTGAAACTTATGGACCTGAACTTTCATACCGCTTTAAAGAAGAATTGCATTGATAAATATGTTGGTAGCATTCCACATCAAAAATTCTGTTTTTATCATTTACCTACTCGAGGATGAGTAGGAATTAAGCTTGGGGATGCTTGATACGTCTCCAACGTATCTATAACTTTTGATTGTTCCATGCTATTATATTATCTATCTTGGATGTTTTATATGCATTTATATACTATTCTATATGATTTTTGGGACTAACCTATTAACCCAGAGCCCTGTGCCAGTTTCTGTTTTCCCTTGTTTTTGAGTTTCACAGAAAACGAATACCAAATGGAGTCCAAACAAAACGAAAGATTTTTTAGGGACCAAAAGAAGCCCACGGAGCGCCGTAGGTGGACCAGAAGAGCCATGAGGCCACCACAAGGGTGGGGGGCGCCCCCCTAGGGCACGCCCCTACCTTGTGGCCGCCTCGTGGACCCCCCTGACTTGCGCCCAACGCCAAAAATTCCTATAAATACTGGAAACTCCGAAAATAAACCTAGATCGGAAGTCTTGCCGCTGCAAGCCTCTGTAGCCACCAAAAACCAATCGGGACCCTGTTCCGGCACCCTGTCAGAGGGGGAAATCATCACCGCTGGCTATCTTCATCATCCCGGCGGTCTCCATGACGAGAAAGGAGTAGTTCACCCTCGGGACTGAGGGTATGTACCGGTAGCTATGTGTTTGATCTCTCTCTCCCGTGTTCTTGATTTGGCACGATCTTGATGTACCGCGAGCTTTGCTATTATAGTTGGATCTTATGATGTTCCTCCCCCTCTACTTCTTGTAATGGATTGAGTTTTCCCTTTGAAGTATCTTATCAGATTGAGTATTTAAGGATTTGAGAACACTTGATGTATGTCTTGCATGTGCTTATCTGCGGTGACAATGGGATATTCACGTGATCCACTTGATGTATGTTTTGGTGATCAACTTGCGGGTTCAGTGACCTTGTGAATTATGCGTAGGGGTTGGCACACGTTTTCATCTTGAATCTCCGGTAGAAACTTTGGGGCACTCTTTGAAGCTCTTTGTGTTGGTTTGAATAGATGAATATGAGATTGTGTGATGCATATCATATAATCAAACCCACGGATACTTGTGGTGACATTGGAGTATCTAGGTGACATTAGGGTTTTGGTTGATATGTGTCTTAAGGTGTTATTTTAGTAGGAACTCTAGGGCTATTTGTGACACTTATAGGAATAGCACAATAGATCGATCAGAAAGAATAACTCTGAGGTGGTTTCGTACCCTACAATAATCTCTTCGTTTGTTCTCTGCTATTAGTGACTTTGGAGTGACTCTTTGTTGCATGTTGACGGATTGGTATATGATATAATTATGTTATCGTTGTTGAGAGAACTTGCACTAGTGAAAGTATGAACCCTAGGCCTTGTTTCCACGCATTGCAATACCGTTTGTGCTCACTTTTATCATTAGTTACCTTGCTGTTTTTATATTTTCAGATTACAAAAACCTATATCTACCATCCATATTGCACTTGTACCACCATCTCTTCGCCGAACTAGTGCACCTATACAATTTACCATTGTATTGGGTGTGTTGGGGGACACAAGAGACTCTTTGTTATTTGGTTGCAGGGTTGTTTGAGAGAGACCATCTTCATCCTACACATCCCACAGATTGATAAACCTCAGGTCATCCACTTGAGGGAAAATTGCTACTGTCCTACAAAACTCTGTGCTTGGAGGCCCAACACAAGTCTACAAGAAGAAGATTGTGTAGTAGACATTAGAGCTCCCTCTGAAGGGAAACTCCGGGGCGTGTACAACCCCATCCTGGCATGTGGCTTGCACGACAGGATAGGAGGAGGTATATATGGGCACCCGTGAGCCAGCACGGGACTCACGAGCCCTACCTCAAAGGCGGGTTGCGCCTGGATTTGAAGTTCAGAATATTTGCAAGAGTCCTGCAAGATGGTTAGGTGGCCTGCGCCGAGTGAATCTCCTGAGGATATCGCATGAGAAGTCCAAACACCAACAACCCCAGGAGGTGACATGAACGGGGCCAGCCCGCCAGACAGAGCTTAGCCGTTGGGTTTATCGACCCTGAAGGGACAAACCCGAGCACAGATGCCGTGCCCAGTCTTCTCATGCGATGATCCTAAGGAAAGACAACTGACTCATGGCTCCCGCATCGGCGAGGCACCGGGTCGCGCACCCTAACTCATCCAACCACGATTATCTCATGCGAGAACAAGGCGGTCGCGGGCGGGTTCGTGAGGGCGCACGACATTTATGGTGGCGAAGCACCGGACATGCAAATGATGATACGAAGTAATTTCATGAAAGGGTACGACCAACTCTGATATGTGCGCAAAATGGTACACGGTGCAGGGACAGACCCATACAACTTGAGGATGATGTAGCCCGTGGGGCACCCTCAATCGAACAAATCAAAAAGTCACCTAACACCATTGTTGAGGAAAGTTGGGGTAGCTGAAGAGGCACACCACAGATGTTGCCCCTCACGAGTCGTCTCGCTCCTGGGTCTCGCGAGGCTCCGGAGGTCCAGGAGGCTCATGAGGGTTCGACGCCTCCTCCGTCTGGATCACCTGGTGCCTGGTCTCGTGGGCCTCCAGGACAGCCCACATGCAGTACTTGCGTGCGGCAGCTATGTTCGGCAGGCCGAAGGGCGTGCGAACATAGTTGTGAGGGGGCCCTTGATAACCCACAAGTATTGGGGATCGCTACAGTTTTAGAGGACAGCGTATTCAACCCAAATTTATTGATTCGACACAAGGGGAGCCTAAGAATATTCTCAAGTATTAGCAGCTAAGTTGTCAACTCAACCGCACCTTGAAAACTTAATATATGCAGCAAAGTATTTAGTAGCAATGTAGTATGGAAGTAACGGCAACAGTGGCAAAAGTAACAGTAGCAGTTTTGTAGTGATGGTGACAGCAGCAGTAATGAAAGTAACGGAAGCAAGTATCAATATGGAACGAACTCGTAGGCAATGGATCGGCAATGATAAGTGTCAGATAATATTCATCATGTAGCAGTTATAACCTAGGGTGACACAGAACTAGCTCCAATTCATCAATGTAATGTAGGCATGTATTCCGAATATAGTCATACGTGCTTATGGAAAAGAACTTGCATCGCATCTTTTGTCCTACCCTCCCGTGGTAGCAGGGTCCTAATGGAAACTAAGGGATATTAAGGCCTCCTTTTAATAGAGTACCAGACCAAAGCATTAGCACTTAGTGAATACATGAACTCCTCAAACTATGGTCATCACGGGGAAGTGTCCCGGCTATTATCACTCGAGGGTTGCCGGATCATAACACATACTCCCTCCGTCCGAAAATTCTTGTCATCAAAATGGACAAAAAGGGATGTATCTAGAACTAAAATACATCTAGATACACCCCCTTTTATTCATTTTGATGACAAGTATTTCCTAACGGAGGGAGTAGTAGGTGACTATTGACTTGCAAGATAGGATCAAGAACACAAATATATTAATGAAAACATAATAGGTTCAGATCTGAAATCATGGCACTCGAGCCCTAGTGACAAGCATCAAGCATAGCAAAGTCATAGCTATATCAATCTCCGAACATAGCGGTGTAACGCCCCAGACACACCCGCCGGTGGTCGTTACTCCTGACGGGATCTGGACTGGCCTCACATATCAATACTAGTCTTTTCTGCGCACTTTGCCCTCACTCGTGCGCACCCGGGAGCAACTCCCGGTCGGTCACCCATCTTGAAACTACCCCAAGCTGAGCACGCTTAACTTTGGAGTTCTATCCGAGTGGGCTCCCGGAAAAGAAGGAATTCCTTATTGATATGAGTAGTCTATCATCCCTATTAAGCCAGGCTATCACATACATCCCTACTCAGACGAACCGACGTCCTCGTCGGGCCACAAGAACGTTCCCTCTTGGCACATAATTATGTGCTTCCAGTACAGCACATGTGCCATGCCGTGTGCCACAACGGGTCACAAACATCATGCACAACATGACCGCAAACTGTCCACAAACATCCGTGTAACCGTGAGGGTCGGCTCTGATACCACCTTGTAATGCCCAGGATGCGACTATATCTCCTATGTGTCGAGGCACGAGTTAGAGACATAAGTGCATTCGGGAATGATCGCAAGCGTGGTATCTTTGCAGAACTCATGTAAAGAACAGGGATGAAAGAGTAAAATTGTTGGCTTACACTCGCCACGTCACACAATGAATACAATAGCATACATTCATCCAAATAACACAGGGTCCGACTACGGACGAAATCCTAACGAGAAAATATAACACAACCACAAGTCCTGATCGCCCCTAGTAGGAACCACTACTAATTGTCGGGATACGTCACATAAAAACGACCACGCTCTTCATCGAACTCCCAGTGAAGTTCTTGTCCATCTCCTGCATCGTACTCGGCTGTACCTGCATCTGATGTGTGTTGTAATCTGTGAGTCACAAGGACTCAGCAATCCCATTCCTGGGTATCAAAACTAACAAAGCCTTTAGGTGTGGAGAGGTAATAAAGTGTCTGCAGCAAGCACTAAGCAACTAGCTTACGAATTCAGAGTGAGATGAGAATATGTGCCAACGGTCGCCAAAGATGATCAATAAGTGATCCTAGCTACTCATGTTCATGCATAACCCCACCGTGTTCACTTTCCGAAACCCCTTCGAAAAGAGACCATCACGGTACTCACACAGGTAGTGTATTCTTAAGGATATAGTGTCAAGTTATCTACAACCGGATATTAACAAATTCCCATCTGCCACATAACCGCGGGCACAGCTTTCGAAAGTCCATAACCCTGCAGGGGTGTCCCAACTTAGCCCATCACAAGCTGATGATCTGCGGAGTCGCAACTCCATGTTGGGAAGACTTGAGTATTCTCAGAATCCCATGCTCAAGATATTTCGAGAAAGGTAAAACTAATCCAGCAAGACCTCCCGGCGTGCTGACACCCTGATAGTAGCCACGCGTATCTCTTCTCAGGCAACGACCGGATAGGTTAGCCTATAGGTATATACCAATCCTCGAGTTTCCTCGTGGTGGCCCTGCAGTCTGCCCAGTTTGGACCAACACTCATGAGGAGCACTGGCCCGGGTTGTTGATTAAGAACTCGGGTTTATAACTTCCTATGCAAGTTTTAGTTGTTAGGCAAATGTAGTACCAAAGTTGGGTCTCGCTGGAAAAGCTTTAAGAAGTGCGAATTATCAAGGGGGGCCCATAAACCCCAACCGTGTTAGGAACGCAAAATCAAGGAACATAACACCGATTTATCGGGTCCTAAGGTGGCATGAGTGGAACAAAACACCAAGTAGAAGGCCAAGCCTTCCACCCATTACCAATATATATGTGCATTAATTTAATTAAGATATATTTGTGTTATCCCAATAAACAAGTCCAAACATGGAGCCATCTTCAAACTTCACCTGCAACTAACAATGCTATAAGAGGGGCTGAGCAAAAGCGTACTTAGCCAATCAACGGTTTGCTAGGAAGGCAGTTAGAGGGTTTCATGGTAACATAGGAGGCTGACAGACAAGAATAGGCATCGAGGCATAGCTAAAGAGCGAGACAACTAGCAATGCAAAGATAGAGGTGATATCGGGGAACGGTCATCTTGCCTCTTAAGTCCTCGGTGGAATGGTAAGACGGCTCCTCAAACTCAGTCTCGACAAGATCCTCAAACTCGGTATCGGCTCCCGGCTCTACCCAACACAAGAGCACAACAACGGTACAAGATCAATCACGGTGCAATGCACAACCAACATGATGCAGGACATGTCATGGGATGCAAGTATGATGTGCGTATGCATGAGAATGCTCTCGAGCCTAAATGAGAAGATGATGGAAATGGCTTCATCTTGGGCAACCAAGCAAGCCACTGGATAGAGGGGGAGATTTCGGTCGAAACCGATATAAAGATCACCTGAAACGGATGCACGGTTTGCGAATGACAAGCAAAACAAGATGCAATGCAAAACTGAAGTTAACATCAACATGGCATCTTTGGAGCAAGGTATAAATATGCTACAGCACCCAAACATAAAGACAAAGGGCATGGATCTGAAATAGACATGGTTCTTAACAAGCATGAACTCAGAGCACACCCAAAAACTTGCTGGAACACAATTAAACAAACATGGCAAGATTCAATAAGTTAACAGATTTCTCAGACTTAGTGAAAATTACAAGGCATGTAATCTGGAACGATATGTTGCTGCCTTTGGAGGCGCACACCAGCAAGCAAAACAAGTATAACAAGCATGAAATTCACATGAGCATGAAGAAGACATATTATACTTCCAATTCATACAAAGAAACAATTTATTCCATGCAAGGGTTGCTTAACACAAGCTTTGCCAAATTGAATGTTCCGTTAACAGGTTGACAATTTTAATTTCAAGCATTTTGAGAGCAAGATTACAACAAGCTACAACAGGACATATATGCAAACAAAGGCATGGATTGACATAAAAATATATGGACATCAAGACATGCTCACTAGCTACTCCACAACATTCATGGAAAAGATGATGGCATCAAGTTTACATGGCAACTTGTTATTACAAATTCCAGACTTAGCAGTTTTTCACTAAGTGTTAAAACAGTAACATTGACATGGCATGTTTACAAGCTTGTTTAAGTCACAACAGAGCATATCATGGAAAACCAAAAACACCACTTCAAAGAAAACATTATTATGCTCCCAAAACATGTTGACATGTGGCTCAAAGAAAATCACACAAAAGGCTATGAAAAAGACAAAACATCATCTCATAATAATTTCAGCAACTTAACAGCAACATGCACTTTTGCAACAGGGTTAAACATGTCATATTGCAATCTAACATGTATGAAAATGCATCCATCATGAAGAGCATCACAAGACGAACATAACATATCGTACACTCCATTTGGACCAACATGCACCAAGTTACGACCTCATGAACATGCCAACATATTGTTAACAGACAACTAGTGTTGAAACAGTAAAATCACGAAGCAGTCTTGCAACGAAGATAAGACATCTAGATGAACCCTATCATGCACAAAATAGATGCCAACATGTAGAGCACTTTGAGACGAACATTTCGATATGTTATGCATGCAAAACGGAGCACCGAGCACCAAGTTACGACATGGCAAAGTGGGCATGAAAATTACATGGATCTGGGACTTAGAGAAATTTATACCCTCCGAAAAGTCAACGTGGGACGAGGAGATTTGGGACGGAGGGATACGGGCGTCTAGATGCCAGGATTGGTGGATCTGATCCACCCTTGGGTGGATCCAGTTCTGGCCAGAGCGAGGGCGGCGGCTCGCCGGAGTTGGGGCCGGCGGCGAGGACGACCGGAGGGCGCAGTGGAGATGGAGCGGCCGGCGGCGGCGGTGCTTGGAGGTGGTGCCGGCCGGTGAGGCGGAGGCGCCCGCGGCGATTGCTGCAAGGCGGCGGGATGGCTGCTGCGGCCGGCGGGAGGAGCGGCACCGTCCGGCAGGCGGCGGTGGCCGGAGCCGACGCGGGCGGGTGAAGGAGCCGCGTGCGGGAGGCGGCGTTCGGGCACCGGGGAAGGAGGCAGGCGCGGGCGGCTGCTGCGGGCCGGCGGCGCGGACGTCCAGCGCGGTGGCGGCAGAGCGCGCTGGCGGCCGGTGCTGCGGAGGACGAGGGCGTGAGGCGCGGGGAGGCGCGGGGGCGCGGGCCGGCCATGGGCTAGGCGGGCCGTGGTGGCGCCGTGATGTGGTCGCGGGGGCCTGGGGCCGATAGGAGGCGGCCACGTGGCGGCGGGGCTGAGGTGGCGCCCTCCTATTGGTCGGGGCAACGTGGCTGGGCGGAGTGGACGCGTCCGGCGGCGCGGAGGAGCTCGGGACTAGGGTTTCGTCCGAAAATGGACGTGGGGTGGCTGTTTTATAGGTAGAGGGAGCTAGGAGAGTCCAAATGGGGTGTGGTTTTCGCCCACACGATCACGATCCAACGACCGAGAGCATGGTAGTGGTTAGGATGGGCTTGTGGGCTGTTGTGGAGGGGTGTTGGGCCAAAAGAGATAGGGCTTCCGGTGTTAACGCGGTTAACCGTTGGAGTATCAAACGACCCCGTCCCATTCCAAGGATGTTTTTAACCCACTCACGAAAAAAAGACTTGAGAGGTGCGATGGGTGCCGTGCGAGGGAGTCGGAATACAAAACGGACAACGGAGAGGACGGAGACGATGCAACTACACACGGATGCAAGTGAGACTATGCCAATGCAATGCACATAAGGAAAATGACATGGTGACATGCAACACACGCACAAGGCAAAAACGAAGAAACCCGGAATGAAGGAAGGAGCCCAGCATGGAATTGATTAGGTCAACGATGAATTTATTGCCATATAAGGAAGTTTTACATCCGGGGTGTTACAAGTGGATACTAGGGATCAAACCCTAACAAAACTAACTCGATTACATGATAAATCTCATCCAACCCATCATCGTCCAGCAAACATACAATGGGCTTACTCCTGCACGGCGGTGAGCATCATGAAATTGGTGATGAAGGATGGTTGATGATGAGGACGACGATGATCTCCACTCTCCGGAGCCCCAAACGGACTGCAGATCAGGTCCCCATATGAAGAATAGGAGGTGGCGACGGCTCTGTATCATAAAACGTGATGGGATCTTCTCTCTGATTTTTTTCTCCCCGAAATAGGTTATATGGAGTTGAAGTTGATGTCGGTGGAGGTCCAGGGGGCCCGCAAGGTAGGGGGCGCCCCCACCCTTGTGGCCAGGGTGTGGCCCCCCTCCGGTAGTTCTTTTCGCCAGTATTTTTTTATATATTCTAAAAATATTCTCCGTTGAATTTCAAGACATTCCAAGAACTTTTATTTCTGCACAAAAATAACACCAAGGCAATTCTGTTGAAAATAGCGTCAGTCCGGGTTAGTTCCATTCAAATCATGCAAATTAGAGTCCAAAACAAGGGCAGCAGAGTTTGGAAAAGTAGATATGGCGGAGACGTATCAACTCCCCCAAGCTTAACCCATTACTTGTCCTCAAGCAATTCAGTTGATAAACTGAAAGTGACAAAGAAAAACTTGTACAAACTCTGTTTGATCTTGTTGTTGCAAATACATAAAGCCATCATTCAAGTTGTCAGCAAAGATTATGAACTAACAATATTCACAATAACATTTAGGTCTCATGTTTACTCATATCAATGACATAATCAACTAGCGAGCAATAATGATAAATCTCGGATGACAACACTTTTTCAAAACAATCATGATATAATATGAAAAAGTGGTATCTCGCTAGCCCTTTTTGAGACCGCAAAACATAAATGCAGAGCACCTAAGAAGATCAAGGACTGACTAGACATTGTACTTCATGGCTAAAGATATCCAGTTACACTCATACTCAATATCAGTTAATAACAAAGCATATAAATGATAGAGGTGCTCTCCAACTGGTTCTTTTTTATAAGAGGATGACGACTCAGCAATAAAAGTAAATATATAGGCCCTTCGTAGAGGGAAGCAGGGATTTGCAGAGGTGCCAGAGCTCAAGTTTTTAAATCAGAGATGAATATAATTTTGAGCGGTATGCTTTCTTTGTCAACGCTACGATCAAGAGTTCTCAATATCTTCCATGCTACATACATTATAGGCGGTTCCCAAACAGAATGGTAAAGTTTTACTCCCCCTCCACCATCTAACACACTACACAACTTATTCGAAACAACGGGTACCGTCCAAACCAACAACAGTCCTGGGGGAGCTTTGTTTAATTATTTGCAATTTTGTTTTTGATCTTTTGATCACAGGACTAGGCATCCCGATTACGAGCCATTTTCTCATGAATGACAAGCGGAGTCCACTCATCGTGAGAATAACCCACCTAGCATGGAAGATAAAGACAACCCCCAGTCGCCACATGAGCGATTTGGGCATACGAATCAAAATATTATTTGAAGGTTTAGAGTTTGGCACATGCAAATTTACTTGGAACGGCAGGTAAATACCGCATATAGGTAGGTATGGTGGATTCATATGGAACAACTTTGAGTTTATGGAAGTGGATGCACAAGCAGTATTCCCGCTTAGTACAGGTGAAGGCTAAAAAGAAACTGGGAAGCGACCAGCTAGAGAGCGACAACGGTCATAAACATGCCTTGAGATTAACCAACATTGAGTGCAAGCATGAGTAGGATATAGATTACCATGAACATAAATATCGTGGAGGCTATGTTGGTTTTATTTCAACTACATCTGTGAACATGTGCCAAGTCGAGCCACTTAAATCATTCAAACGAGGATTCCATCCTATCACACCACATCACAACCATTTTAAAAGCATGTTGGCACGCAAGGTAAACCATTATAAACTCCTAGCTAATTAAGCATGGCATGAGTAACTATAATCTCTAATTGTCATTGCAAACATGTTTCATTCGTGATGGGCTGAATCAGAAATGACAAGCTAATCATATTTACAAAAACAAAAATAGGTCGAGGTCATACTAGCTTTTCTCCATCTCAATAATTTCATCTTATATCGTCATTATTGCCTTTCACTTGCACGACCGAATGGTGTGGATAATAATAATAGTGCACGTGCACTGGACTAAGCTGGAATCTGCAACATTTATTCAATGGAGAATACAAGGTAATATGGGCTCTTTGATAGATCAACAATAATGCATATGAGAGCCACTCATCATTTTCATCGTGGTCTTCTCCTCTCGACCCCCAAAGGAAAAAAGAAAAGAATTTCAAAGAAGCACACCGAAATATTTTCGGAGTTTTTGTTTTTCTGAAGAAAGCGAAACAAGAACGAGAAAAACTATTTTTACACGAGAAAGCTCCCAATAAACAAAAGAAGAACGATAAATCTGTTTGTATTTTTTTAATAGTACAAGCTACTAAAAGAACAAGCAAGAAAGAGAAGACAAAAAGAAGTGAGAAATATTTTTGGGTTTTCAAAGTTTTTCAAACACACAAGAAGAAAGCGAGAAAAATAAACTAACAATGGTAATACAATGAAAAAGTATGATCATCGACAACTGGAATGAATGCGTGAACATGCATGTAATGTCGATGAGAAATACATACTCCCCCAAGCTTAGGCTTTTGCCTAAGTTGGTGTAGGGCCACCACTGGCCTGGATGATATCCGAAATCATAGTTGGGGTTGTACCGTGCTGCAACAGCTACTGCTTGGTGAGCTTCTTCTTGAAGGCGAGCGGTCTTCGCCTCTCTCATATGCGTTCGCCTCCTCTCTGGTTATAAAATATCTCCCTTTTACCTGAAAGAAGACAGGAGCAGGAAGAGTAATATGGACGACACGTCGTCTGTCGAAGATTAGTCGGTACTGAAGGTGCTGCTCATTCCTCTCGAGAAACTAATAACGTATCATAGCTTCATAATCTAGAAAAGCAGGTCGCAACTCAATATCATATCCTCTTATGGGTACACCTAAATAATTAGCTAAACGAGTTGCATAAATCCCTCCAAATAAATCTCCATCTTTAGCATTATGATGTAACCTCCTTGCAATAATAGCCCCTAAGTTATAACGATTATCACTTAACACCGCACACTTAAGGACACTAAAATCTGGAACACAAAGGTGGCTATGATCATGTTTACCATTAATGCATCTACCTGTGAAGAGAGCAAAATAATATATAGCAGGAAAGTGAATGCTCCCTATGGTGGCTTGTGTAATGTTTATAGTTTCCCCCACGACGATGCTATCAAGGAAATCATGGTATTCAGCTTTGTGAGGATCATTGAGACTACCCACTGTGGGATCTTACATGTTTCGCAAAAATCTTCTAGGTCCATGGTATAAGACTCATCATAAAGATCAAACATGAAAGTATGAGTATTTCGCTTAGATGAAACCTCAAACCTCCGCACAAAGGAATCGGTGAGGTAAAAGTATTGCAGTCACTTATTTGACATGAAGTCCTCAAGGCCAGCATTTTGTACGTACACATCAAATTCATCCTTGAAACCCGTGCGAATCATAAATTCATCCGATGGCCATTCACAAGGCCGTACTTGAGCATCTCTTGGTGGTTCAAGGTCTGGTTCGCTTATCGCGAGCCTCGGTGCTTGCTTTCTTGAAGGGCCACCTTGGCATAATCTCCTAGACATTTTATCTCTCTAGAAAAATTCTGAACTTTTTAGTAACTCAAAATAGAAGTGAACCAAACTCAACAAAATTGATAGCAACTACTCCTACAAGTGTTTAGAGGCTATATCATGCATCAAGACTACTTTGGACCATATAAATTTGACATGCAAGCTCAAGAACAAGGTCACCACAACAGAATTTTTTTCTAATAAATAAAGCACTAGAACAAAAACTAATTGGACCATTGGAGGAGTCACATACCAAAGAACAATCCCCCAAAAGCGTTTTGCAAATGCTGATTTGAGCAAGGAGATCGAGAATGGCAGCAAGATGAGCTAGAACACGGGTTTGAGCTGGTGCATGATTTTTTCTGGAGGAAGAAGGAGAGGATGGGTGGTGGAATAAGTGGAGGGGGGCCACGTGGGGCCCACAAGGACAAGGGGCATGCCCTCCACCCTTGTGGCCCACTGGTGCAACCCCCTGGTGCATTCTGAGTGTCAAAAATCTTAAAATATTCTAGAAAAAATCATATTAAATTTTCCGGGCATTTAGAGAACTTTTATTTTCGGGACATTTTTTATTGCACAGATAATTCAGAAAACAGACATATAATACTATTTTTGCTTTATTTAATCTAAATAACATAAAGTAAAAGTTGGGTACAGAAGGTGGTGTTCTCTAAATTCATCCATCTCATGCTCATCAAAAGGAATCCGTCAACGAGGTTGATCAAGTCTCATTAGCAAACTACTTTGGAAATAACATAAAACTGGAGAATTTTCTAATAACACTGGGTTACCTCAATGGGGATATGCATGTCCCCAACAATAAGAATATCATATTTCTTTTTGACAGTAGGAATAGGGAATTCAAAAACCTCCAATAGTGATAGTTGAAAATTTTCCAATATAATTGACGCTATTAACTTGAGGTTGTTTCCTCGAAAAGTGTATCGTATGCTCATTACCATTAACATGAAAAGTGAGATTGCCTTTGTTGCAATCAATACAACCCCTGCAGTATTCAAAAAAGGTATACCAAGGATGATCGACATACTGTCGGCCTCGGGAATATCAAGAATAACAAAGTCTGTTAAGACAGTAACGTTTGCAACCACAACAGGCACATCCTCACAAATACCGATAGGTATAGCAGTTGATTTATCAGACATTTGCAAAGAGATTTCATTAGGTGTCAACTTATTCAATTCAAGTCTACGATATAAAGAGAAAGGCATAACACTAACACCAGCTCCAAGATCACATAAAGCAGTTTTAACATAGTTTCCTTTAATGGATCATGGTATAGTAGGTATTCCTGGTTCTCCAAGTTTCTTTGGTATTCCACCCTAAAAGTATAATTAGCAAGCATGGTGAAAATTTCAGCTTTCGTTATCTTTCTTTTATTAGTAACAATTTCTTTCATATATTTGGCATAAGGAGGCATTTTAAGCATATCAATCAAACGCATACGCAAAAAGATAGGTCTAATCATCTCACAAAAGAGTTCAAATTCATCATCCTTTTTCTTGGATGGTTTAGGAGGAAAGGACATGGGTTTCTGAACCCATGGTTCCCTTTCTTTACCATGTTTCCTAGCAATGAAGTCTATTATCATAATGTTGATTATTTGATTGTGGGTTATCAAGATCAACATCAGGTTTAATCTCTACATCATTATCATTACTAGGTTGAGCATCAATATGAACATCATCATTAACATTATCACTAGGTTCATGTTCATTACCAGATTGTGTCTCAGCATCAGAAATAGAAATATTATTGGGATTCTCAGGTGTGTTTATAACAGGTTCACTGGAAGCATGCAAAGTCCTATCCGTTTTATTTTTCTTTTTATTACTAGGACTAGGTTTGTCAATGTTAATTCTCTAAGAATCCTGCTCAATTCTCTTAGGATGGCCCTCAGGGTACAAAGGTTCCTGAGTCACTTTACCACCTCTAGTTGCAACCATAACAGCATTATCATTATTCTTACTATTCAACTAATTAAGCAAATCATTTTGTGCTTTAAGTACTTGTTCTACTTGAGTGGTAACCATGGAAGCATGTTTACTAATAAGTTTAAGATCATTAGAAGTTCTAGTCAGAAGATCACCCAAGCGTTCAAGCATATAAACATTACATTTTAGTTGTCTACTAACATAAGCATTGAAGTTTTCTTGTTTAACAATAAAATTATCATACTCATCTAAGCATTGGCTAGCAGACATATTATGAGGAATACCACCTTCATCAAATCTATAGAGAGAATTTACTTCTACTACGTGTGTCGGGTTATCAAGACCATGTATTTCTTCAATAGGCGGTAAATTCTTAACATCTTCAGCTTTAATACCTTTTTCTTTCATAGATTTCTTTGCCTCTTGCATATCTTCTGGACTGAGAAATAAAATACCTATTTTCTTTGGAGCTGGCTTCAGAGTTGGTTCGGGAAGAGTCCAATCATTATCATTACTCAATATATTATTCAATAACTTTTCAGCTTGCTCAACAGTTTGTTCCCTGAAAACACAGCCAACACAACTATCTAGGTGGTCCCTAGAAGCATCGGTTAGTCCATTGTAAAAGATATCAAGTATTTCATTTTTCTAAAGAGGATGATTAGGCAAAGCATTAAGTAATTGGAGAAGCCTCCGCCAAGCTCGTGGGAGACTCTCTTCTTCAATTTTCACAAAATTAAATATTACCTGTAAGGCTGCTTGTTTCTTATGAGTAGGAAAATATTTTGCAGAGAAGTAATAAATAATATCCTGGGGACTACGCACACAACCAGGAGTAAGAGAATTAAACCATAACTTAGCATCACCCTTTAATGAGAAGGAAACAACTTAAGAATATAATAATAGCGAATTTTTTCCTCATGAGCAAATAGGGTGGCTCTATCATTTAATTTAGTAAGATGTGCCACAACAGTTTCAGATTCATAACCATGAAAAGGATCATATTCAACTAAAGTAATTAACTCAGGATCAACAGAGAATTCATAATCCTTATCATTAACAAGGATAGGTGAAGTAGCAAATTCAGTATCATATTGCATTCTAGCATTCATAGATTTTTCTTTCCACTTGCGTACTAATTTCTTAAGATCATTCCTATCCTCGCAAGCAAGAAAGTCTCTAGATACTTCACCTTCCATAACATATCCCTCAGGAACAATAGGCAATTCATATCTAGGGGAAGTAGGTCTAATAGGTGTTTCAAAGTTTTCAGTATCAATAATTTCATCAGTTTCAGAAATATGATCATCTTCAGCATAATCAATAGTACTACCTCTAGCAAGATTTTTATCAAGTAATTCCCCCAATGGCACAGTTTCATCAAGCATAGTTGTAGCATCATTCATAATAGAAGTGGCATCATCAATAACGTGCGACATATCAGAATCAATAGCAGGTGTAGGTGTCGCAAGTTTACTCAAAATAGATGGTGAATCAAGTGTAGAGCTAGATGGTAGTTCCTTACCTCCCCTCGTTCTAGAGGGAACGACCTTGGTTCTATCATCCTTTAGATTCTTCATAGTGATCAGCAGATATAAATCCCAAGTGACCAGAGAATAGAGCTATGCTCCCCAGCAACGGCGTCAGAAAAAGGTCTTGATAACCCACAAGTATAGGGGATCGCAACAGTTTTTGAGGGTAGAGTATTCAAACCAAATTTATTGATTTGACACAAGGGGAGCCAAAGAATATTCTCAAGTATTAGCAGCTGAGTTGTCAATTCAACCGCACCTGGAAAACTTAATATCGGCAGCAAAGTATTTAGTAGCAACATAGTATGGAAGTAACGGCAACAGTGTCAAAAGTAACATTATCAGTTTTGTAGTGATGGTGACAACAACAGTAACGAAAGTAATGAAAGCAAGTATCAATATGGAACGAACTCATAGACAATGGATCGTCAATGATAAGTGTCAGATAATATTCATCATGTAGCAGTTATAACCTAGGGTGACACAGAACTAGCTCGAATTCATCAATGTAATGTAGGCATGTATTCCGAATATAGTCATACATGCTTATGGAAAAGAACTTGCATGAAATCTTTTGTCCTACCCTCCCGTGGCAGCGGGGTCCTAATGGAAACTAAGGGACATTAAGGCCTCCTTTTAATAGAGTACCGGACCAAAGCATTAGCACTTAGTGAATACATGAACTCCTCAAACTATGGTCATCACTGGGAAGTGCCCCGACTATTATCATTCTGGGGTTGCCGGATCATAACTATTGACTTGCAAGATAGGATCAAGAACACAAATATATTCATGAAAACATAATAGGTTCAGATCTGAAATCATGGCACTCAGGCCCTAATGACAAGCATTAAGCATAGCAAAGTCATAGCAACATGAATCTCAGAACATAGTGGATAGCAGGGATCAAACCCTAACAAAACTAACTCAATTACATGATAAATCTCATCCAACCCATCACCGTCCAGCAAGCCTACGATGGGATTACTCACGCATGGCGGTGAGCATCATGAAATTGGTCATGGAGGATGGTTATTGATGCCGACTGCGATGATCTCCACTCTCCGGAGCCCCGAACGGACTCCACATCAGGTCTCCCGATGAAAAGCAGGAGGTGGCAGCGGCTCTGTATCGTAAAACGCGATGGGATCTCTATGATTTTTCTATCCCCGAAATACGTTATATGGAGTTGGAGTTGACGCTGGTGGAGGTCCTGGGGGCCCACAAGGTCAGGGGCCGCGCCCTAGGGGGGGTGCCCCTACCCTTGTGGCCAGGGTGTGGGCCCCCTCTGGTAGTTCTTTTCACTAGTATTTTTCACATATTCTGAAAATATTCTCCGTTGAATTTTAGGTCATTCCGAGAAATTTTATTTTTGCACACAAAAATAACACCAAGGAAATTCTGCTGAAAACAGCGTCTGTCCGGGTTAGTTCCACTCAAATCATACAAATTAGAGTCCAAAACAAGGGCAAAAGAGTTTGGAAAAGTAAATATGGCGGAGACGTATCAGGCCTCCGCACCGGCCGATGCGGGATGACCAGAAGAGCTCGTGAGAAGCCGCTCTGTTGATCCCTGGGACGTTTACGCAGACGCGCAGCTCACCACCCATGTATGTGGCGGCAGATGCACTGAGTTGTGAGGTGCGGTGTTGTCCATGCATGGCCCATGCCTCCTGAAGTTCCTCGATCGCCTTGGTGATGAACTCCTGAGCGCCTGGCGCCCTGCGCCCTACTTGCGGAAACGTGCGTTGAAGCACGCCTCCACATGGTGCCCGAACGCCTCCCTCGTGACGCAGACCAGGCCAGAGGTCCTCCAGTGGAGAGCCCACGAGCCCAACCTGAGAGGGGTGCCTGGCGCGCCTCCCTATGCGAGAGAGGGAGGCGCCCTGGCAGTGGTCCTGAGGCACGATCGTTCGACTCTCCGCCCTCATGAGGTCCGCGGTGGAGCAACTGCTTCTTATTCTTGGGGATGACCTCAGGGTGGTGGACGGCGCCTTCGTCATCTGAGTTCTCAACTGCCGCGGCCTGGTAGGTCCGCTCGAGGGAGCACACCACATCCTTCTCGTCGCAGGCAACCATGATGAAGCCGTCGCTTCTTGGCATCTTAAGGATGTTGTAGCCGTGGTGAGTCGCTGCCATGAACTTGGCCAAGGCGGGATACCCAAGGATGGCGTTGTATGGGCGACGAATGTGGGAAACGTCAAAGTCGATGAGTTCGGTGTGGTAGTTGTCGCACTTGCCAAAGGTGACGGGGAGACAGATTTGCCCTATGGGGACTGTGAAGCCATCGGTCACTCCTGAGAAAGGCTTGGTGGGCAGGAGCTGGTCGTATGGTACTTGGAGCGTGTCAAATGTCTCGACGGAGAGGACGTTGAGCCCCACGCCGCCATCGACGAGTGTCTTGGTGACGAGGACGTTGCTGATGGTAGCAGAGCAGAGCATTGGGAGAGCACCGGCGGTGGCCGCGCACTTGAGCTGGTCAGTAGAGTCGAATGTGATAGCGTACTTGGACCACAAGAGAGGACGTGACACCTCAAGCTTGGGGAGGCCCGCGTTCACCTCGTGAGCGAACTGCATGAAGATGCGATGGGAGGTAGGGGCCTGAGCGCCGCCCGGGCTGCTGGCAATGGCACGATGCTCTTGGAAGCCCCCGGCCCCATCATCTTGGCGGTGGTCGTCGTTCCTTCTTGGCGGCGGTGACAACAAAGGAGGAAGGCCGACATTGCCCTAAGGGCGGTCCTCACGAGGTTGATCCCTCCAGAGGCTGTCACGAGGCTGGCCTTGCTAGTGGCCCGCGCAAGGCTGATCGCGCTAGCCCTGGCGGGGCTCGCGGTTGGGCAAACGTCCTCCACCACAGCCACCTCCACGGCCATAGCCGCGGTCATTGCGCTCACGACGGCGGCCAAGGCGCCCGTCTCGGCTGGCCATGAGCTCTTGGCAGTCATTGGTGTTGCAGCTGTGGATGTTGTGGGAGACGCAGAACGGGCGACTGCCCTTGGAGGACTCGGGGTGGTCGCAGTCGCGCTTCATCTCGGGCTCGGCCGCGAGCACGGCCGGGACCCTGCGCTTCACATCCTTGGCCTTGGCCTTCTTGTCTTTAGGGTCAGCCTCTGGAAGCTCAAGAAGCGAGAGGCGACCTTCCTCTGCCCTCGCGCACTTGGTCGCCATGTTGAACATCTCTAGATCCGAGCACAACTCCTCGTGTATGGCGAGCTCTTCCTTCATCTTGACATCCCAGACACCATCAATGAACGCTGAGATGATGGCATCATCCGACACTTTGGGGATCTTGAGGCGAACGTTGGTGAAACGGTAGATGTATTTGTGTAGGGTCTCCCCGAGTCCCACTTAATGCGCCGTAGGTCGCCTGCTGCAGGGGCACGGTCGTGGGTACCCTCGAAGTTGGCAATGAAGTGCTCGCGCAACTCATCACAGGAGGAGATTGACCCCACGGTGAGGTTCACGAGCCACGAGTGCACGCCATCCTTGAGGGCCATGGGAAACCAATTCGCCATGACCTTCTCATCACCGTTCGCCGCCTCGATGCTCAACTCGTAGAGCTCGAGGAACTCAGCAGGGTCAGGCATGCCGTCGTAGCGCGTAGGCAGATCTGGCTTGAACTTGCCAGGCCAGACAACGCGGCGCAGCTTCGGAGTGAAGGCTCGGCAGCCTGCCGCGCTCGCGGGAGCCCGCCGCGGAGGGGGAGCCTGGTCTTGCTGCTCGCATGCCGCCGCCTCGGGTGGCACGCAATCTTGACAGGGCAGTGCTGGGAGCGCACGTGCGTCTCCTTGAGGCCGCTGCACCACCTGGCAACTTTCTTCGTCGCACGCTGGTGCCCTGCGCGACGGGTCGCGCTGGGGGGCCTCACATCTTGGCTCGGGGACGACATCTCGCCGGAGAGGAGGAGGAGGTGCACCGTGGGCCACGTCGTCCGCCTGAGGTAGCTGGGGGAGGGAGCGAGCGAGACGGTGCAGGGGCCTCTCCAGCGGCTTTGACGAGCTCGACGATGCGGTCTATCCAGTCCTCGTAGAGGTCGTCGGCCGAGCGGTAGCACAAAAGCTCGTGCGCCATGAGCAACGCAACCTGCAAGTTCGCCGGCCCGCGACGGGCATGGGAGGATGAAGCGGCGGCCGGAGTCAGTGATGGAGTGGCGGTGCTGCCATCGCGCCGCATGGAAGGCGGCATCGACGAGTCCTGCTGTCGTGGGCTGTGGGGCCAGTGGCAGCATTGGCTGTGGGTGACGACTAGCGGCGGGGAATGCCGTCATCTACAGGTGATGTCTGAGCAACGTGGGCGGCGACGGCTACCCGGCGCTCAGCGCGAACTCGACGAGCATCGGCCATGGGATCGGTGAAACAACGGCGGATCGACCGATGAAAGAGAGGCTTCGACACGCCCCTACCTAGCACGCCAAATGTCAGACTCAGGGCTCCGCAGACCCAAGAAAGGTTCGAACTCTACGGCGTGTGCAAAGAACTCAACCTCTCTAGCCTACTAACTCGTCGATCTCATGGCCTAGCTTGATGAACGGGAAGGGAAAGAGACTCAGCAGTTTACCCAGGTTTGGGCCACCTTGTGGCGTAAGACCCTACTCAGGCTTTGGGGTGGATTAGCCTTGCGGGGGGCAGAGGATGAACTAGTATAGAGGAAGAAAAACATGAGGAGGCGTGTTCTTGAGCGAGTGTTAG
Source organism: Secale cereale (assembly GCA_902687465.1). Lineage (NCBI taxonomy): Eukaryota > Viridiplantae > Streptophyta > Magnoliopsida > Poales > Poaceae > Secale > Secale cereale. The sequence goes on from LR738713.1 coordinate 289,729,613, forward strand.
CTAGCTAGGGTTTTGGTTTCTCTCCCTCTCTCTCCATCCCGTGGCTATGGTGGTGGCTAACCTATATATAGCGGTGATGTCTACTACGCAACCTTCTCCTTGTAGACGTTGTGGGGCCTCCAAGTGCAGAGGTTTGTAGGACAGTAGCAAATTTCTATCAAGTGGATGACCTAAGGTTTATCAATCCGTGGGAGGCATAGGATGAACATGGTCTCTCTCAAACAACCCTACAACCAAATAACAAAGAGACTCTTCTGTCCCCAACATACCCAATACAATGGTAAATTGTATAGGCGCACTAGTTCGGCGAAGACATGGTGATACAAGTGCAATATGGATGGTAGATATAGGTTTCTGTAATATGAAAATATAAAAACAGCAAGGTAACAAGTGGTAAAAGTGAGCATAAACGGTATTGCAAAGCGTTGAAACAAGGCCTAGGGTTCATACTTTCACTAGTGCAAGTTCTCTCAACAATAATAACATAACTGGATCATATAACTATCCCTCAACATGCAACAAAGAGTCACTCCAAAGTAACAAATAGCGGAGAACAAACGAAGAGATTATTGTAGGGTACGAAACCACCTCAAAGTTATTCTTTCTGATCGATCTATTCAAGAGTTCGTAGTAAAATAACACGAAGCTATTCTTTCTGTTCGATCTATCATAGAGTTCGTACTAGAATAACACCTTAAGACACAAATCAACCGAAACCCTAATGTCACCTAGATACTCCATTGTCACCTCAAGTATCTGTGGGCATGATTATACGATATGTATCACACAATCTCAAATTCATCTATTCAACCAACACAAAGAACTACAAAGAGTGCCCCAAAGTTTCTACCAGAGAGTCAAGACGAAAACGTGTGCCAACCCCCATGCATATATTCCCAAGGTCACGGAACACGCAAGTTGATCACTAAAACATACATCAAGTAGATCACGTGATATCCCATTGTCACCACAAATAAGCACATGCAAGACATACATCAAGTGTTCTCAAATCCTTAAAGACTCAATCTGATAAGGTAACTTCAAAGGGAAAACTCAATTCATCACAAGAGAGTAGATGGGGAGAAACATCATAAGATCCAACTATAATAGCAAAGCTCGCGATACATAATGATCGTGCCATCTCAAGAACACGAGAGAGAGAGAGAGAGAGAGAGAGAGAGAGATCAAACACATAGCTACTGGTACATACCCTCAGCCCCGAGGGTGAACTAGTCCCTCCTTGTCATGGAGAGCGCCGAGATGATGAAGATGGCCACCGGAGAGGGATTCCCCCCTCCGACAGGGTGCCAGAATGGGTCTAGATTGGTTTTCGGTGGCAACAGAGGCTTTCGGCGGCGGAACTCCCGATCTAGGTTATTTTCCGAAGGTTTCTGTATATATAGGAGGTGTTGGAGTTGGGGACAAGTAAAGGGGACCTCCGAGCTGTCCACGAGGCAGGCGGCGCGCCCAGGGGGCGCCCCTACCCTCGTGGGCAGCCCGGGAACCTTCTGGTCCCCCTCCGACACTTTCTGGGCTTCTTCTGGTATAAAAATAACCTCCGTTGAGTTTCAGGTCAATTGGGCTCCGTTTGATATTCCTTTTCTGCGATACTCTAAAACAGGAGAAAAACATAAACTGGCACTGGGCTGTGCGTTAATAAGTTAGTCCCAAAAGTCATATAAAAGTGTATATAAAAGCCCATAAAACATCCTAGAAGGATAATATAATAGCATGGAACAATAAAAAATTATAGATACGTTGGAGACGTATCAAGCATCCCCAAGCTTAATTCCCACTCGTCCTCGAGTAGGTAAATGATAAAAATAGAATTTTTGATGTGGAATGCTACCTAACATAATTCTCAATGCAATTTTCTTTATTGTGGCATGAATGTTCAGATCCGAAAGATTCAAGACAAAAGTTTATTATTGACATAAGAATAGTAATACTTCAAGCATACTAACAAAGCAATCATGTCGTCTCAAAATAACATGGCCAAAGAAAGTTCATCCCTACAAAATCATATAGTTTGGCTATGCTCCATCTTCGTCACACAATGTACCCAAATCATGCACAACCCCGGTTTCAGCCAAGCAATTGTTTCATACTTAAATTTTTTCAAACTTTTTCAACTTTCACGCAATACATGAGCGTGAGCCATGGATATAGCACTATAGGTGGAATAGAGTGGTGGTTGTGGAGAAGACAAAAGGAGGAAGATGGTCTCACATCAACTAGGCGTATCAATGGGCTATGGAGATGCCCATCGATAGATATCAATGTGAGTGAGTTGGGATTGCCATGCAACGGATGCACTAGAGCTATAAATGTATGAAAGCTCAACAAAGAAACTAAGTGGGTGTGCATCCAACTTGGTTGCTCACGAAGACGTAGGGCATTTGAGGAAGCCCATCGTTGGAATATACAAGCCAAGTTCTATAATTAAAATTCCCACTAGTATATGAAAGTGACAAAACAAGAGACTATATATCATGAAGATCATGGTGATACTTTGAAAAATAAGTGTGGAAAAAGATAGTAGCATTGTTCCTTCTTTTCTTTTTCTTTTTTCTTTTCTTCTTTTCTTTTTTTGGGCCTTTCTTTTTTTCTTTGGCCTTTCATTCCTTTTTTTTTCTTTTTTCTCTTTGGGACAATGCTCTAATAATGACGATCATCACACTTATATTTATTTACAACTCAAAGATTACAACTTGAAACTAGAACAAAATATGACTCTAAGTGAATGCCTCCGGTGGTGTACCGGGATGTGCAATGAATCAAGAGTGACATGTATGAATGAATTGTGAATGGTGGCTTTGCCACAAATACGATGTCAACTACATGATCATGCATGGCAATATGACAATATGAAGCGTGTCATAATAACGGAACGATGGAAAGTTGCCTGGCAATATATCTCGGAATGGCTATGGAAATGGCATGATAGGTAGGTATGGAGGCTGTTTTGAGGAAGGTATATGGTGGGTGTATGGTACCGGCGAATGTTGCGCGGTACAAGAGAGGCTAGCAATGGTGGAAGGGTGAGAGTGCGTATAATCCATGGACTCAACATTAGTCATAAAGAACTCATATACTTATTGCAAAAATCTATAAGTTATCAAAACAAAGTATTCAACGCATGCTCCTAGGGGAAGGGTTGGTGGGAGTTAACCATCGCGCGATCCCGACCTCCACACAAAGGATGACAATCAATAAATAAATCATGCTCCAACGTCATTACATAATGGTTCACCATACGTGCATGCTACGGGAATCACAAACTTTAACACAAGTGTTTCTGAAATTCACAATTACTCCACTAGCATGACTCTAATATCACCATCCTCATATCTCAAAACAATCATCAAGTATCAAACTTCTCATAATATTCAATGCACTTGTATGAAAGTTTTTACCATACCCAACTTGGATGCCTATCATATTAGGACTAGTTTATAGCCAAAGCCAATTACCATGCTGTTCTAAAGGAGTCTCAAAATAATATAAGTGAAGCATCAGATTTCATCTATTTCTTCAAAATAAAACCACCGCCGTGCTATAAAAAGATATAAGTGAAGCACTAGAGCAAAAGACAAACTACTCCAAACGATATAAGTGAAGATCAATGAGTAGTTGAATAACTATGTAACTATGTGAAGACTCTCTAACATTTAAGAATTTCAGATCTTGGGATATTATTCAAACAGCAAGCAAAACAAATTTAAAAAAATGACGCTCCAAGCAAAACACATATCATGTGGTGAATAAAAATATAGCATCGAGTAAAGTTACCGATAGACGAAGACGAAATACGAGATGCCTTCCCGGGGCATCCCCAAGCTTAGGTTGTTGGTTGTACTTGAATTTTACCTTGGGGTGCCTTGGGCATCCCCAAGCTTAGGCTCTTGCCACTCCTTATTCCATAGTCCATCGAATCTTTACCCAAAACTTGAAAACTTCACGACACAAAACTCAACAGAAAACTCGTAAGCTCCGTTAGTACAAGAAAATAAAACCACCACTTAGGTACTGTTGTCAACTCATTCTAAATTCATATTTGTGTAATATCTACTCTATTCCAACTTATCTATGGTTCATACCCTCCGATACCACTCATAGATTCATCAAAATAAGCAAACAACACATAAAAAACAGAATCTGTCAAAAACAGAACAATCTGTAGCAATCTGTAACTCTAAAAATTCTGAAATAAATTGGTGGATGTGAGGAATTTGTCTATTAATCATATGCAAAAAGAATCAACTAAAAAGCACTCTCCAGTAAAAAATGACATCCAATCTCGTGAGCGCTAAAGTTTCTGTTTTTTTACAGCGTGATCACAGAAACTTCACACAAGTCTTCCCAAAGGTTCTACTTGGCACAAACACTAATTAAAACACAAAACCACATCTAAACAGAATCTAGATTCAATATTTATTCCTAAACAGTAGCAAAAGCAAATAAAATAAAATTGGGTTGCCTCCCAACAAGCGCTATCGTTTAACGCCCCTAGCTAGGCATAATGATTTCAATGATGCTCGCATAAAAGATAAGAATTGAAACATAAAGGGAGCATCATGAAGAATATGACTAGCACATTTAAGTCTAGCCTACTTCCTATGCATAGGGATTTTGTGAGAAAACAACTTATGGGAACAATAATCAACTAGCATATGAAGGGAAAACGAGCATAACTTCAAGATTTTGAGCACATAGAGAGGAAACTTGATATTATTGCAATATGTAGAAGCATATGATCCTCTCTCATAATAATTTTCAGTAGCATCATGAATGAATTCAAACATATAACCAACACATAAAGCATTCTTTCCAGGACCTACTTGCATAGAAATTTTACTACTCTCCACATAAGCAAATTTATTCTCATCAATAGTAGTGGGAGCAAACTCAACAAAATTACTATCATGTGAACCATAATCCAATTGAAAGTTAAAATCATGATGACAAGTTTCATGGTTATCTTTATTCTTTATAGCATATGTGTCATCACAATAATCATCATAAATAGGAGGCATGCTTTCATCATAATAAATTTGCTCATCAAAACTTGGGGGACTAAACATATCATCTTCATCAAACATAGCATCCCCAAGCTTGTGGTTTTGGATATCATTAGCATCAAGGGTATTCAAAGAATTAATACTAACAACATCGCAATAATGCTCATCATGCACATATTTTATGCCAAGCATTCTATGTAATTTTTCTTCTAGTACTTGAGCACAATTTTCCTTCCCATCATTTTCGCGAAAGATATTAAAAAGATGAAGCATATGAGGCAACCTTAATTCCATTTTTTGTAGTTTTCTTTTATAGACCAAACTAGTGATAAAACAAGAAACTAAAAGATTGGATTGCAAGATCTAAAGATATACCTTCAAGCACTAACCTCCTCGGCAACGGCACCAGAAAAGAGCTTGATGTCTACTATGCAACCTTCTCCCTGTAGAAGTTGTTGGGCCTCCAAGTGCAGAGGTTTGTAGGACAGTGGCAAATTTCCCTCAAGTGGATGACCTAAGGTTTATCAATCCGTGGGAGGCGTAGGATGAACATGGTCTCTCTCAAACAACCCTGCAACCAAATAACAAAGAGTCTCTTGTGTCCCCAACACACCCAATACAATGGTAAATTGTATAGGCGCACTAGTTCGGCGAAGAGATGGTGATACAAGTGCAATATGGATGGTAGATATAGGTTTTTGTAATCTAAAAATATAAAAACAGCAAGGTAACAAGTGGTAAAAGTGAGCATAAACGGTATTGCAAAGCATTGAAACAAGGCTTAGGGTTCATACTTTCACTGGTGCAAGTTCTCTCAACAATAATAACATAACTGGATCATATAACTATCCCTCAACATGCAACAAAGAGTCACTCCAAAGTAACTAATAGCGGAGAACAAACGAAGAGATTATTGTAGGGTACGAAACCACCTCAAAGTTATTCTTTCTAATCGATCTATTCAAGAGTCCGTAGTAAAATAACACGAAGCTATTCTTTCTGTTCAATCTTTCATAGAGTTCGTACTAGAATAACACCTTAAGACACAAATCCACCAAAACCCTAATGTCACCTAGATACTCCATTGTCACCTCAAGTATCCGTGGGCATGATTATACGATAAGCATCACACAATCTCAGATTCATCTATTCAACCAACACAAAGAACTTCAAAGAGTGCCCCAAAGTTTCTACCGGAGAGTCAAGACGAAAACGTGTGCCAACCCCTATGCATAGATTCCCAAGGTCGCGGAACCCGCAAGTTGATCACCAAAACATACGTCAAGTAGATCACGTGATATCCCATTGTCACCACAAATAAGCACATGCAAGACATACATCAAGTGTTCTCAAATCCTTAAAGACTCAATCCAATAAGGTAACTTCAAAGGGAAAACTCAATTCATCACAAGAGAGTAGAGGGGAAGAAACATCATAAGATCCAACTATAATAGCAAAGCTCGCGATACATCAAGATCGTGCCATCTCAAGAACACGAGAGATAGAGAGATCAAACACATAGCTACTGGTACATACCCACAACCCCGAGGGTGAACTACTCCGTCCTCGTGATGGAGAGCGCTGTGATGATAAAGATGGCCACCGGAGAGGGATTAACCCCTCCAGCAGGGTGCCAGAATGGGTCTAGATTGGTTTTTCGGTGGCAACAGAGGCTTTCGGCGACGGAACTCCCGATCTAGGTTATTTTCCGTAGGTTTCTGTATATATAGGAGGTGTTGGAGTCGGGGACAAGTAAAGGGGACCTCCGGGCTGTCCACGGTGTAGGGGGCGCGCCCCCTACCCTTGTGGGCAGCCCGGGAACCTTCTGGTCCCCCTCCAGCACTTTCTGGGCTTCTTCTGGTCCAAAATAACCTTCGTCGAGTTTCAGGTCAATTGGGCTCCGTTTGATATTCCTTTTCTGCGATACTCTAAAATAGGAGAAAAACAGAAGCTGGCACTGGGCTCTGGTTAATAAGTTAGTCCCAAAAATCATATAAAAGTGTATATAAAAGCCCATAAAACATCCTAGAAGGATAATATAATAGCATGGAATAATAAAAAATTATAGATACGTTGGAGACGTATCAAGCGGCCAGAGTATTCTTCTGCCGTAAATGAAGGCGGGAAGGGATCCCACATTGGCCAATTTGAAAGGGGACAAGAAGTACATATTATCCTGGCAAAAGGTGTCTTCGCGTGCAAAGTTTTCGGCCGTGACGTCGTGGTGGGCTCGGTGATGACATCTGTCCTGCCGTCCTGGCAGTCTTGGTCTCATTGCACAGGAATGGAAACCTTTGGCTGGTTCCTCGGAACTCCGCGACTACGCTTGCCTCCTTACCACCAAAGAGGAAACCTGCTGGTCTGCGCCCGCTAGCATCCGCCTGACCTTGGTCGTCATGGCTTGCGTCACTTGATTCTCATGAGGTGGGTGCTTGCATAGGAAACTCTGCTCCTCATGAGGCCGCCTGGGGAGGCCGCTCCCTTTGGATGTCTTGGCGCCGTCTGCCTCGCGAGGCTTGGCCCCTTGTGAGGGTCGTGTCTTGTCGATGCTGAAGATGGGCCGTACCAAGCCGTTGATGGAGCCATGCGGTGGTCCGCAGGCAGGCAAGTCTGGGTACCCTGGTTCCCAGAACGCTGACATAAACTTTGCAACTCTTGAGTTACAGAAACTTTTCAACAAAATTAATTATCCCCTTGTACAAATCCATTATATTATAAAAATAATGTGCCAAGAATTACTTTTAGGATGATTAGATTGCTTGTTTGGTATGTGCAGTGAAAAAACAGAAACTTTGGCTGTAGTGCATGAATTTACATTTTTTACTGGAACGTCAAAATTTTTGAATTTTACAGAGTATTGATTTTTTTATTTTATCCTAAATTTTCAGAATTTTTATAGTTCTAGAAGTATGGCCAATGTTCATATTGCTACAGACCGTCCTACAGATTCTGTTTTGATGCATTGTTTTGCTTGTTTTGATGAAACCTTGGATTGTATCGTTGGTATAAGACTTGGAGAAGTTAGAATACAGTAGGGATAATGCAGAAAATAAAATATGGATGGTTTTGCAACAATACTTGAAGTGGTGATTTGCTTTATTATACTAACGTATCTCACGAGGGTTTTGTTAAGTTTTGTGTGATTGAAGTTTTCAAGTTTTGGGTAAGATCACGATGGATGAAAGAATAAGGAGTGGAAAGAGCCTAAGCTTGGGGATGCCTGAGGCACCCCAAGGTAATATTCAAGGACTCCCAAGCAACTAAGATTGGGGATGCCCTGGAAGGCATCCCCTCTTTCATCTAACGACCATCGGTAATTTTATTCGAAGCTATATTTTTATTCATGACATGATATGCGTAAATCTTGGAGCGTCGTGTTTTTTTAATAATGCACCATGATGGTATGAGATAGTCCTTGGTTGATGTATATAATGCTCTTTGCACTTCACTTATATCTTTTGAGTATGGCTTTCTAGAATGCTTTCATGTGCTTCACTTATATCATTTGAAGTTTGGATGCCTGTTTCTCCACATAGAAAAACTGTTATTTGTAGAATGCTCTTTTGCTTCACTTATATTTGTTAGAGCATGATCTTTTGTAGAAAAAATAAAACTCTCTTGGTTCACTTATATCTATTAAGAGAGTTAACGGGAATTGGTCATTCACATTGTTAGTCATGAAATCCTACATAAAACTTGTAGATCCCTGAATATGATATATTTGATTCCTAGCAATAGTTTTGCGATATAGAGATGCTAATATGTGGGAGGTACAAGTGAATGATTGTGGTTTAGTAAGAATATTGGTGTTAAGGTTTGTGATTCCCGGAGCATGCAAGTATGGTCTGCCATTATGCTAAGAAGTTGGAGCATAATTTATCCTTGATTGTCTATATTTGCGTGAAAGTCGGGGGCGCTCGATGGTTAACTCCTACGAACCTCCCCCTAGGAGCATGCGTAGTAGTACTTTGCTTCAAGGGCTAATAAACTTTTGCAATACGTATGTGAGTTCTATATGACTAATGTGAGTGCATGGAATATACACACTCTCACCATTCCACCACTGCTAGCCTCTCTCGTGTTGCACAACTTTCGCCGGTGCATAAAACCCTCCTTATACCTTCCTCAAAACAGCCACCATACCTACCTATTATGGCATTTCCATAGCCATTCCGAGATATATTGCCATGCAAATTCCATCATCATCATATACATGACTTGAGCGTTCATTGTCATATTGCTTTGCATGATCGTAAGATAGCTAGCATGATATTTTCATGGCTTGTCCTTTTTTTTGATATCTTTGCTATGCTAGATCATTGCACATCCTGGTACACTGCCAGAGGCATTCATATAGTCATCATGTATTAATTTTAATCGAGTTGTAAGTAAATAAAAGTGTGATAATCATCATTATTAGAACATTGTCCCATGTGAGGTTATAAAAAGAAAAGAAAAGAGAGAGGCCAAAAGAGTCTCCAAATAAAAAAAGAAAAAAAGAAGAAGAAAAGAGAAAAGGAAAAAAATGAGATAAAAAGAGAGAAGGGACAATGTTACTATACTTTTCCACACTTGTGCTTCAAAGTAGCACCATGTTCTTCATGATAGAGAGTCTCCTATTTTGACACTTTCATATATTACTAGTGGTAATTTTTTGTTATAGAACTTGGCTTGTATATTCCAACAATGGGCTTCCTCATATTGCCCTAGGTCTTCATTAGCAAGTTGGATGCACACCCACTTAGTTTTCTTTTGAGCTTTCATACACTTATAGCTCTAGGTGCATCCGTTGCATGGCAATCCCTACTCCTCGCATTGATATCGATTGATGGGCATCTCTATAGCCCGTTGATCCGCCTAGTTGATGTAAATCTTTCTCCTTTTTATCTTCTCCACATAAACCTCTACCATCGCATTCTATACCACCCATAGTGCTATATCCATGGCTCGCGCTCATGTATCGCGTGAGAGTTGAAAAAACTGAAGCGCGTTAGAAGGTATGAACCAATTGCTTGGCTGACACCGGGGTAGTGCATGATTTATATTTTGTGTTAAGAAGATGGAGTATGACAAGGCTATATGGTTTTGTAGGGATAGCGTTCTTGACCATTGATATTTTGAATGACATGATTGTTTTTTGGGATGCCCGAGTATTGATGTATTTTATGTCACATTGATAGACTATTGCCTCGAACCACTCGTGTCTTAACATTCATGCCATGATTAAATTACATGATCAAGATTATGCTAGGTAGTATTCCACATAAAAAATATCTTTTTATCATTTACCTACTCGAGGACGAGCAGGAATTAATCTTGGGGATGCTGATATGTCTCTGTTGTATCTATAATTTTTTATTGTTCCATGCCAATATTCTACAACTTTTACATACTTTCGGCAACAATTTATACGATTTTCATGGACTAACAAACTGATCCAGTGCCTAGTGCCAATTCCTGTTTGTTGCATGTTTTTTATTTCGCACAAAATCCATATCAAACGAAGTCCAAACACGATAAAAACTTACGGAGTTTTTTTTGAATATATGTGAATTTTGGGAAGTGGAATCAACACAAGGCAATGCTCAAGGGGCCCACAAGCCCTAGGGGGGCGCCCCCTACCCAGGGCGCGGCCAAGGGGCTTGTGGCCGCCCGGAAGGTTGGTTGGAGGTGTCCTTAAGAAGCAAGGAAGCTAATATCTGGATAAAAATCGTGTTAAAATTTCAGCCCAATCAGATGTACGCATCTCCGGGAATTTAGGAAACGGTGAAAGGCCAAAAACAGGGGTCGCGAAACAGAAGAGAAACATAGAGACATATCCAATCTCGAAGGGGCTCTTACCCCTCCGCCGCCATGGAGGCCATAGATCAGAGGGAACCCCTCCTCCCATCTAGGGGGGGAGGGGGTCAAGGAAGAAGAACAAGGAGGGGGGCTCTCTCCCCTCTCTCCCGGTGGCGTTGGAATGCCGTCGAGGCAATAATCCTGTGTTGGTGATCTACGCCAACACCTCCGTCATCTTCCCCAACATCTTCATCACCTTCCCTCATCTTATTCAGCGGTCCACTCTCCGGCTACCCGTTGTACGCTCTACTTGAACATGATGCTTTATGCTTCATATTATTATCCAATGATGTGCTGCCATCCTATGATGCTTGAGTAGATTCTTGTTATCCTATCGGTGATTGGTGAATGGCTATGATTGGTTTAATTTGCTTGTGGTTATGTTGCTGTCTTTTGGTGCCCATCATATGAGCGTGTGTGTGGATCACACCATAGGGTTAATTGTATGTTGATAGGACTATGTATTGGAGGTCAAGGGTGACAACATCTTCAGCCTAGCATAGAAATTGATGCATACGGGATTGAAGGGGGACTAATATATCTTAAGGCTGTGGTTGGGTTTTACCTTAATGAATGAAAGTAGTTGCGGATGCTTGCTGGAGTTCCAATCATAAGTGCATAGAATTCCAAGTAAGGGGTGCCATGCTAGCAGTGGCCTCTCCCACATAAAAACTTGCTATCGGTCTAGTAACATAGTCAATTGCTTAGGGACAATTCCGCAACTCCTACCACCACTTTTCCACACTCGCTATACTAACTTAATTGTTTATTTATATAAACAACCCCTAGTTTTATTTACATGCTCTTTGTTATCTTGCAAACCTATACCACAACACCTACAAAGTACTTCTAGTTTCATACTTGTTCTAGGTAAAGCGAACGTTGAGTTTGTGTAAAGTTGTATCGGTAGTTGATAGAACTTGAGGGAATATCTATTCTACCTTTAGCTCCTCGTTGGGTTCGATACCTTACTTATCTAAAGTGGGACTCATCCCCTACACTTGTGGGTTATCATGTCTCAACTCTACGAAGGAGGACGGGGCCCAGTTCACTCTCGGCCAAACACGGATGCAGGCCCAAGCCAGCTTGGCAAGCACACAACCAAAGGAAATATGGTCAGAGTTTTCCAAACCGTTACAAAGGGAACAAAGGTACGATCCAGGCCCATTCCTTTTCCTGATCTGGTCCGCCGCCTGCAAATGGACCCTAATGTTCTGCCATAAGAAGATTTTAATCTTGGGGGAACCCTAGCTTTCCAGGCGTCCTTACACTTATTAGTTGTGGAGCCACAAATAAGACAACCATACAATGACTTGACAAAAAATCTACCAGAGGAAGTGTGGGGCCAGGTAACAGAATCATCCTCCTCCGAGAGAACATGGAAATTAGCAGCAAGCAGCTGTTAGTCACCCAACTCTTCAAGGGAAAGGGTTCTCCTGAAACCAAGGTTCCAACCCGCATAGGAGAGCTCAGAGATTGAGATCTCTGGAGAAAAAAAGTAAGAAAATAAAGTAGGGAGGACAACAGCTAAGGGGAAATCCCACACCACCAATCAAGGAAGAACCGAACAGGCGACCCATTCCCCACCAGAAACTTGATGTGAGCTCCAAAATCACGCAAACTTTAACTAGGTCACGACAGAGCTGAGATCCATCCTCGGTCAAAGCGAAGAGGGGGCTGGAATTGGGGAAGTATTTGTTTTTCAACAGATTAAACAATAGGGAGCTAGGATCCGAAGTGCAATTCTTCCACCACCACTTAATAATAAGGCACTTGTTCATGATGGAAGCCTTTAAAATGCCTAAGCCACCATAAGCCTTGGGCCGACACATGTGTTTCCATTTAACCAGGTGATATTTGCGACGGTTACCTGCAGCGTTCCTACAGAAGGCACTCCTATGCTTTTCGAAGCTCACATGGGTCCCATCGGTCAGGCGATAGAAGCCCATAGTGAACATGGGGAGGGAAGTAAGACATGCATTGGCGAGGCAAACCTTGCCCACATAGGTGTTGTACCTGCCACGCTAAGGCATCACACAGTTGCCAACCTTAGCAACAAGGGGAGAAAAATCATTAGTGAGAAGTTTGAAGGGAGCAATAGGAAGGCCCAAATATTTAAAAGGGAATGTCTCACGCTGACAATTTAGCTATCGGGCAACCCAAGACTTCTCCTGCTCATTCACCCCAATGACTTGAGATTCACTCTTAGATAAAATGATTTTCAGGCTTGAGAGCGCTTCAAAACATAGCAGAAGGAATTTCAAATTAGCGAGGCACATATCATTAAGCTTAACCATGATGATGGTGTCATCCGCATACTAGAGAGGGGGTGCCTTTCGGAATGAGGTGGGAAACTACATGGGAAATATGGCTTGACACAGAGGCCTTCAAGAGAATACATGATAGGGTGTCTGCAACCAAGTTGAATAGGAGCGGGGAGATGGGGTCCGCTAGCTGCATGCCTCTACCGTTGGCTATATTTTTATTAATCTTGGCATTAACCGCCATAGTAGTATGCCCACCCGAGACAAGTTGCATAAGCCTATGCAAGTAGGCACCGTCAAAGCCTTTCGCGAGCAGTACCTTCTGTAAATAGTCCCAACTAACCGAGTCATATGCTTTTTCGATGTCAAGTTTTAGTATAAGAGCTTTGGTCTTCCTGACCTTGATATCATGCACAATATCATGTAGGCCAAGGATACCATCAAGAATAAATTTGCCCATAACAAAGGCAGATTGAGTGGGGCAGAGAACTTTATGCACAACTGGTGAAAGACGAAATGCAAACCCTTTACCCGTGAACTTGGCTAGATTATTAAGGAGAGCAATCGCCCGAAATTGGGATAGGCATTCATCACCTTTGATCTTAGGTATAAGAGATAGAACCGCATAGTTCAAACGAGATATGTCTACTGTCCCGAGACAGAAGCATAGGATAATAGCGCAGACTAGCGGTCAGAGAACATTCCAAAACTTTTTGAAGAAAACAATAGAGAACCCATCCGACCCAGGGGAAGAATTAGATTTAGAAGAAGAGACAATGGCCTTGATTTCATCCACAGAGAGAGGAATAGAGAGATAAGAATTATCGTCATCAGAAACACGTCTAGGGCCCTCCGAGAGGTAGCTGGAGATAGAGAAGCCAGAGGTAGGCCTAGAAGACAAGACATCAACAAAGAAATCATGGACGTATTGAAGAATAATGCCAGGACCGGAGACACACACTACGTCAACCAGAAGATGATCTATGAGACAACGAAGCCTCCTACCATTAGCAATCACAAAATAAGCCGTGAGACAATCTCCCTTAAGCGTCCATGTGAGAGTTCCTTATTGTCACCAATATGTTTCCGCCTAACGATGCAGCTGCATGAAGAGACCCTCCACGTCATATCGCAACTTCCACCCACTCTGAGAAATGCCAATACAATCTGCCTCAGCGTCCAGCTCTTGGATCTTAGCCTAGAGTTCGCCCCGATTCTTACGGGCTTCCGCAGCCCTATTCTAGCTCCAACCTGTAAGGAATATCCTTAGTTGGTAAGAACAAAAATGTCAGTTATCCAGCGGCCCAAAAGAGCGAGGGGCCGAAGATATGTTATCGGATGCCCTGATAGGGTATGTCCGTTTCGCTTTAGCGGCATTTTGTCTGAAGATGGACTGTTCAAGAGGTGTATTCTGGGCTTTCCAAGTATTTTCCATGGCGCAGTACTTTCGTACTAGATGCAACAATTCTGTGAAACTCCGTATTCGACGGCGGTTGAGGGCGTTCAAGACCCCCTCGTCCGTGCAATTGCGGTGAAATATGGGAACCGTTTCGTCGTGGCAGCAGTCCATAATCTTGTTTTTGACAAGCAGGAATCTGGCCCAGAAATGATGAACCGTCTCTTGGGGCTGTTGCTGTATGTACGCAAGATCACCTATGTACGGAAGTCCGGAGTTACATGGAGAACATGTACTGTGGTGGGTGGGTGTGGCTAAATTTGAGTCCCGATCCAATGTAGTGTCCGGGGTCCGTACAACCTCCGGTGTGGACGATCCAGGTCCTGCAGGACCTGAATGTATCGCGGGCTCAGCGCCTGTCCCTGAGCTCGAAAGACACGAAGCGCCACCTGAAAGAGGTGTGTTCGGCTTGAAGGGTTCGGAGATACGAATAGCGTCGGTCTCCATTTCAATAGGGGAAATATCTTTGGCTCGGTCCTCGATAGCCGCCACCAGGTGAGTGATCGGGGTAGAATTGACTTCCTCGTGATCGGATTTAAGCCCAATCTGATCATTAGGCGATGAAAGCCCCATGGCGGCAATACGATCCAGCAGCTCGTTTAAGGACGAGGAATCCGTCGAAATCGTGTCTTCGGAGTGTTCGGAGCCAATATAGGAGTGGTGCTCGATGATCGCGAGAAGCGCGGCTGGCCTGGTGGCCACGCGGGCGCATACAACGAACCCGCCGAGCTGGAGGATCTGGCCCAAAGCCAGGCTGTTACTGAGGGTGATATTGTCGTTGATGAGGAGACGAGCCATCGATCGCTTCTCGCGAGCGCACAACGGAGCTCTCAATGAAAGCACCTTTGTCGGTGTCAAAACCGACAGATCTCGGGTAGCAGTGCCCAAGATGTGCGTCTAAGGACCGATGGTAACATGAGACTTGGGACATGACGTTTACCTAGGTTCAGGCCCTCTCGATCGGGGTAATACTCTACTTCCTGCTTGATTGATCTTGATGAATATAGGGTTACAAGAGTTGATCTACCTCGAGATCGTAATGGCTAAAACCCTAGGAGTCTAGCCTATGCAATTGTGATTCTGCTACCCTCTACAGACTAGACCCTCCGGTTTATATATCCACCGGAGGAGACCTAGGGTTACAAAGATTAATTGGGAGGAAAGTAATCATTACATACGAACATCTATCCTACCCTTCTACATATACAGGAGTCCTAACCGAACACGCGGGATGTCAGTTTATCTTTATCTTCATGGCCCATCTATCCAGCCCAGCTTCGGTAGACCAGACACTCGTGGGCCCCCAAATCCAAGACTCCCTCACCAGGTCTTGGGGACTTCACCAATTCTGCTCGTTGTTCCTCTTCCTTTGTTAGCTTGGGGACTTGTCCATCTTCATGAGCCTCTCCGAGGGGGTCTTCTTGGAATGTAAGTACACATAGCATTTTCGTTTGAGGTAGTAGCCATGTCTAATGGAAATATGACTTAGAGGCAATAATAAAGTTTTTGTTATTTTATATTTCCTTATTCATGATAAAGGTTTATTATTCATGGTAGAATTTTATTGACCGGAAACCTAAATACATGTGTGAATACATAAACAAATACCGTGTCCCAAGTAAGCCTCTACTTGACTAGCTCTAATCAAAGATGGTTAAGGTTTCATAACCATGGACATGAGTTGTCATTTTATAACGGGGTCACATCATTATGGGAATGATGTGATTGATAAGACCCATCCGTTAGCTTATCATTTGATCGTATAGTTTATTGCTATTACTTTCATGTATGTCAAATACATATTCCTTTGACTATGAGTTCATGCAACTCCCGTATACCGGAGGAATACCTTGTCTGCTATCAAACGTCACAACGTAACTGGGTGATTATAAATATGCTCTAGGGTATCTCCGAAGATGTTTTGTTGGGTTAGCGTGGATCGAGATTAGGATTTGTCACTTCGAGTATTGGATAGGTATCTCTGGGCCCTCTCGGTAATGCACATCATAATAAGCCTTGCAAGCAAATGGCTAATGAGTTAGTCACGGGATGATGTATTACGGAACGAGTAAAGTGACTTGCCGGTAACGAGATTGAACTAGGTATAGATATACCGACGATCGAATCTCGGACAAGTAACATACCAATGGACAAAGGAAATGGTGTATGTTGTCATAACGGTTCGACCGATAAAGATCTTCGTATAATATGTAGGAGCGAATACGAGCATCCAGGATCCGCTATTGGTTATTAACCGGAGAGGTGTCTCAGTCATGTCTAGATAGTTCTCGAACCCGTAGGATCCGCACGCTTAACATTCGTTGACGTTATAGTATTATATGAGTTATGTGATTTGGTGACCGAATTTTTCGGAGTTCCGGATGAGATCACAGATAGAACGAGGACTCTCGAAATGGTCGAGAGGTAAATATTTATATATAGGACGATGGTATTCGGACATCGGAAGTGTTTCGAAGAAAACTGGATAGTCATCGGAGTATCGGAGGGGGTACCGGACTCCCTAGGAGGTTAGTGGCCCTATTGGCCCATTAGAGGGGAGCACACCAGCCCACAAAGGGCTGGCGCACCCCCCTATGGCAGCCGGCCAAGTGGGAGAAATGAAGGGGGGATTCGGCCTCCCCCTTCCTTCTTCTCCCCCCTTTCGTTTCCCTCCGACAAATATGGTAAGGGGGGGGGGACAAGGGCAGGAGCCCAAGTAGGATTTGGACCTACTTGGAGCGCCTCTTGGCCTCTCCCTTCTCCCTCCCACCTATATATATGAGGGAGGGGGCACCTAGAACACACAACATCAATTGTTAGCCGCGTGCGCCCCCCCCCCTCCATAGTTTACACCCCCGGTCATATTTTCGTAGTGCTTAGGCGAAGCCCTGCGAAGATCACTTCACCATCACCGTCACCATGCCGTCGTGCTGATGGAACTCATCTACTACCTCGACATCTTGCTGGATCAAGAAGGCGAGGGACGTCACTGGGCTGAACGTGTGCAGAACGCAGAGGTATCGTGCGTTCGGTTCTTGATCGGTTGAAGCGCGAAGAAGTTCGACTACATCAACCGCGTTGTGAAATGCTTCCACTTACGGTCTACGAGGGTACGTAGACACACTCTCCCCCTCGTTGCTATGCATCTCCATGGATAGATGCGTGTGTGTAAATTTATTTTTGTTTTCCTTGCAACATTTCCCAACAGTGGCATCATGAGCCAGGTCTATGCGTAGGTGATATGCAGTAGTAGAACAGAAAGAGTTGTGGGCTGCGATCATCATACTGCTCACCACCAACGTCTTATTTTGATTCGGCGGCATTGTAAGATGAAGCGGCCCGGACCAACCTTACATGTGCATGTACATGAGACAAGTTCCATCGACAGACATGAAACTTGTTTTGCATAAAGGTGGCTGGCGGGTGTTTGTTTCTCCTACTTTAGTTGAATCGAATTTGACTGCGGCTGGTCCTTGTTGAAGGTTAAAACATCAAACTTGATAAATCACCATTGTGGTTTTGTGCCGTAGGTAAGAACGGTTCTTGCTAGAAGCCCGTAGCATCCACATAAAACTTGCAACAACAAAGTAGAGGACATCTAACTTGTTTTTGCAGGGCATGTTGTGATGTGATATGGTCAAGATGTGATGAGTTATACGTTATTGTATGAGATGATCATGTTTTGTAAATTATCGGCAACCGGCAGGACCATATGGTTCTCACTTTATTGTATGAAATTAAAAGCTCCATGTAATTGCTTCAATTTATCACTATGAGTTAGCAATAGTTGTAGAAGCAATATTTGGCGAGATGACCACGATGACGATGGAGATCATGATGATGCTTTGAAGATGCAGATCAAAAGCACAAGATGATGATGGCCATATCATGTCACATATTTTGATTGCATGTGATGTTTATCTTTTATGCATCTTATTTTGCTTAAAACGGTGGTAGCATTATAAGATGATCCCTTCACTAAATTTCAAGATAATAGTGTTCTCCCCGAGTATGCACCATTGCTACAGTTCATCGTTTCGAGACACCACGTGATGATCTGGTGTGATAGACTCTACGTTCAGATACAACGGGTGTAAGACAGTTTTACACATGCGGAATACTTGGGTTAAACTTGACGAGCCTAACATGTACAGACATGGCCTCGGAACACTGGAGACTGAGAGGTCGAACATGAGTCATACAGTAGATATGATCAACATAGAGATGTTCACCATTGATGACTACTCCATCTCATGTGATGATCGGACATGGTTTAGTTGATTTGCATCATGTTTCACTTAGATAAACCGAGGGATGTTAATTTAAGTGGGAGTTCATTGGTAATTTGATTAACTGAACTTAATTTATCATGAACCTAGTCCTGATAGTAAATGCATATCTATGCTATAGATCAATGGCCCGTGCTACCGTTCCCTTGAATTTTAATGCGTTCCTAGAGAAAGCTAAGTTGAAAGATGATGGTAGCAACTACACAGATTGGGTCTGTAACTTGAGGATTATCCTCATTGCTGCACAGAAGAATTATGTCCTTGATGCATCGCTAGGTGACTCACCTGCTGCAGGAGCTGAAGCAGCTGTTATGAATGTTTGGCAAGCTCGATTTGGTGACTACTTTATAGTTCAGTGTGCCATGCTTTACGGCTTAGAAATGAGACTTCAAAGACGTTTTGAATGTCATGGAGCATATGATATGTTCCAGGAGTTGAAGTTGATATTTCAAGCTAATGCCCGGGTTGAGAGATATGAAGTCTCCAACAAGTTCTATAGCTGCAAGATGGAGGAGAATAGTCCTGTCAGTGAACACATGCTCAAAATGTCTGGGTATCAGAACCACTTGACTCAATTGGGAATTTCCCTTCCACCTGAGAGTGTTATTGACAAAGTTCTTCAATCACTGCCACCAAGCTACAAAGGCTTCGTGATGAACTATAATATGCCAGGGATGGATAAGAAAATTCTGAGCTCTTCGCGATGCTGAAGTCGACGGAGGCAGACATCAAGAAGGAGCATCAAGTGTTGATGGTTAACAAGACCACTAGTTTCAAGAAAAAGGGCAAATGAAAGAAAGGGAACGCCAAGAATAAGGGCAAACAGGTTGCCGCTCCCATGAAGAAATCCAAAGCTGGTCCTAAGCCTGAAACTAAGTGCTTCTGCTTCAAAGGGAGTGGTCACTGGAAGCGGAACCGCCCCAAGTATTTGGCCGATAAGAAGGATGGCAAAGTGAACAAAGGTATATTTGATATACATGTTATTGATGTGTTCCTTACTAGTGCTCGTAGCAGCGCCTCGGTATTTGATACTGGTTCGGTTGCTCATATTTGTAACTCGAAACAGGAGCTGCAGATTAAACAAAGATAGGCTAAGGATGAGGTGACGATGCACATCGTGAATGGTTCCAAGGTCAATGTGATCGCCGTCGGCACGCTACCTCTACATCTACCTTCAGGATTAGTTTTAGACCTAAATAATTGTTATTTGGTGCCTGTGTTGAGCATGAACATTATATCTGGATCTTGTTTAATGCGAGATGATTATTCATTTAAGCAGAGAATAATGGTTGTTCTATTTATATGAGCAATATCTTTTACGTTCATGCACCCTTGAGGCATGGTCTATTCCTGTTGAATCTTGATTGTAGTAATACACATATTCATAATATTGATGCCAAAAGATACCAAGTTGATAATGATAGTGCAACATACTCGTGGCACTGCCATTTAGGTCATATTGGTGTAAAGGGCATGAAGAAACTCCATGCTGATGGACTTTTGGAATCACTTGATTATGAATCATTTGATACTTGCGAACCATGCCTCATGGGCAAGATGACTAAAACTCCGTTCTCAGGAACAATGGAGCGGGCTAATGACTTATTGGAAATAATACATACCGATGTATGCGGTCCGATGAGTGTTGAAGCACGCGGCGAGTATCGTTATTTTCTCACCTTCATAGATGATTTGAGTAGATACGGGTATATCTACTTGATGAAATAGAAGTCTGAAACATTTGAAAAGTTCAAAGAATTTCAGAGTGAAGTAGAGAATCATCGTAACAAGAAAATAAAGTTTCTACGATCTGATCGTGGAGGCGAATATTTGAGTTACGAGTTTGGTCTTCATTTAAAATAATGTGGAATAGTTTCAAAGCTCACGTCACCTGGAACACCATAGCGTAATGGTGTGTCTGAACATCGTAACTGTATTCTATTGGATATGGTGCGTTCTATGATGTCTCTTACCGATTTGCCTTTATCATTTTGGGGTTATGCATTAGAGACAGCCGCATTCACGTTAAATAGGGCACCATCTAAATCCATTGAGACGACACCGTATGAAATATGGTTTGGCAAGAAACCAAAGCTGTCATTTCTTAAAGTTTGGGGTTGCGATACTTATGTGAAAAGGCTTCAGCCTGATAAGCTTGAACCTGAATCGGAGAAGTGCGTCTTCATAGGATACCCAAAAGAAACTATTGGGTACACCTTCTACCACAGATCCGAAGGCTAGATCTTTGTTGCTAAGAATGGATCTTTTCTAGAGAAGGAGTTTCTCTCGAAGAAGTGAGTGGGAGGAAAGTAGAACTTGATGAGGTAATTGTACCTTCACTCGAATTGGAAAGTAGATCATCATAGAAAACCGTTCCCGTGGTGCCTGCACCAACTAGAGAAGAAGCTAATGATAACGATCATGAAACTTTGGATGAAGTTACTATCGAACCTCGAAGGTCGACCAGAACACGTACCGCACCAGAGTGGTACGGTAACCCTATCCTGGAAGCAAGGTTGAAAAAGCGGTAGGCGTAAGCGAGGCGGTCAGCCTCCGCCTATGTAATGCCCCGGATGTAATACTTTCCCTTTTGGCAATATATATATATATATATCTTTGGCTTCATCAATTCCATTCTGGGTTCTTCGTCTTTTCGGGTTTTCGTTCTTTTGTCGTGTGCGTGTGTTCATTCATTCATATCATGTTGTCATGTGCATTGCATTGCATTTGTGTTGTCGTTTGCATCCGGTCCCACTTGTTCCTTTCCGTTGTCCGTTTCGAGTTCCGCAGCTCTCTCACGTGTCCGTGGCATCCCCGAGGCATACTTTGGTGTTTGGCCGTGTAACGTTTCCGGTTTGGCGTGAGACTTGTCGTGTGTTGTTGTTTTGGTGTGTGTAACCCGCCTGTCAAATCTCGTCGCGTTTGGAGTTCGTTTGGTACTCCAACAGTTATTCTCGTGGGCTGAAAGTACCCCCTCTTTGAGGCCCAAGACACCCTCCGACAACCCACCAAACCAAATCTAACCCGTCCCTTCATCTAGGCCATCCAATTGTGATCGCGTGGCCGAAAACCTCACCTCATTTGGACAACCCTAGCTCCTTGTGCCTATATAAACGTCCACCTCCCCCAATTTTCGCGTCTAGAAACCCTAATGCTTCCACAGTTCGCAGCCGGTGCTTCCACCGTTGAAGCGAGGTGCTTCCACCGTTGACACGGCGTGCTTCCGACGTTCCAGCGAGCCGTGCTTCCGAAGTCTCCGTCCGTGCTTTCGTAGTGTCGTCGCCATGCTTCCTCCGATGCGTGGGCCCGCGCGAGGTCGTCTTCTTCCTCCGGATCGCCGCCGGCCGAAGCTTCTCTCGCCGCCGCCGGAGCTTCTTCCCCGCCGCTGTTCACCGCCTCCGTGCCGCCGTGCGCCCCTTCGGCCGGAGCGCCGCGCCACCGCCGCCGGGCCTCCGCCGCCCTCCTCCGTCTCCGGCGCCGCGCCGCCCGGCCCTGCCGCCCTCGGGTCGCACCGCCGCCGCGCCAGGCCAGGCCGCCGGCCCCCGCCGCCGATCCAGCCGGCCACCTCCTCCCGTCGCCGCTCGGCCTTGTAGGGACCGGTGCTGCCGCTCGATCGGGAGCCCGATCCAAGCTCCCCGATCCCCTCGCCAACCGTAGCGGGCCGCCCCCGGGGCCCGTTAGCCCGTTAACCGCTGGGCCGGCCCGATCCGCCAGGCGTTGACCCGCGAGCCCGTTTGACCGCGCCGCCGTTGACTGCGTTGACTGCTAAGGTATTCTCCTTTTTTCTCTAAGTCCCTGTAGATTTTAGTGTCTGATGCTGTTTTACATTGTGGATAACTTTTTGTGTGTTGGTCCGATTTGAGCAAATGATATGTCAAAATGATCGTGGTGACTTGTACTATGTTTTGTTCCATTGTGCCATGCATGTTTGAGGTCATCTATATGTCTTAATCTTCATGAGAAGAGTGCTACTTGTTATAAACTGCTGTTAGTAGATGTTTTCATGCCATGTTTGCAATGTGATATCTTGGTGCATGTTTATCCTAATGAAGCAAATGATATGTCCACGTGTTCATCATGTTATGCTCTACATGTTGGTTGCTTTAGCTTGCATGATAGATTTCCTCTTGCCATGTTTATCTCCTTTGCAAAGTGCTATGTGGCTGTTATGTCGTTAAACTTGTTACGAGATGCCTCGTAGAGGAGCTCGTTGCTATTGATGTGGTTGTCCCCTTGATGCATGCTTAGATGTTTTGGACTCCCCATCATGTGTACTTTGCTGTGGTGCTTACCACTTGCCATGCCATGCTTTGAGGTGACTTAAACTTGCTCACAAAGATGCCATGATATTACTGCTGTTTTAACACTTAGTGAAATTTCACTAAGTCTGGAATCTGTAATTTCCAGATGCCATGTTTGCTTGTTGTTCTAGGCAAATCCATGCTAGTTTTGGGGTGGCTCTTGATGATTCCTTGTTGTATATATTGTTGACTATCCATTCATGCTCTCACATGCTTATTTGAGTGGCTGTAGCATATTTAACTTTTGCTCCCAAGTTGCTATAAAATACTGCTACCAGGATTTTGTTGTCAAGTTGAATATGTCGTAGCTTGTTGCTATTGATCCATGCTTCCTTTGGAGTTGCTCCAATGGAATTGTTTGATGTAGGAGATGTCTACTTTACGTCCATGCTCATTGCCATGATGTTTGAGTGCTGTAGACTATTTATCTCTTGCTCCGAAGTTGCTATGTGGCTGTTAATTTCAGCTTGTGCATGTTTATTGTTTCGGGTGTATCTTTTAGCCCGTTGCTCCGTTTTGAGCAAGTTCTATATGTAACTTGTGTGATTTTGCATGTAGGTTCATAATATCCTCATGTTATCATGTTTTGAAGTATTTTGCTTGAATGCAAATTGCCATGCTCCTTGTGCTGTAACACTGTGCTTCCTATGTAGACTTTCTGTGCTTCCTAAATGCATCTGCATTGCTTCCATAGTGCATCAGCCATGCATCCAATAGTTTTGTGCATTGCATGTTGTTGATTTCGTGCCTTGTGTGTTTGTGTTGAGTAGAGCCGGAAGCTGAGTACGAGTACGAGAACGAGGTTACTACCGAGGTTGAGAACAAGGAGCCCGCTTACGATCCTATCGACAACTCTTCAGGCAAGATGACCGAACCCGGATATCATTACTATCTTTGCCTAATGCTAGAAGTATCGCTCTATAGTTTTGCCTCGATGCCCATGTTTTTCCTGTCAGCCTCCTATTGTAACCATGAACCTGTCTAACCACCCTACCTAGGCAAACCATTGATTGGCTATACGTAGGCTTCGCTCAGCACCTCTTATGGCATTGCTAGTTGCAGGAGAAGATTGAAGATTCTTGCTTCGTGTTGAAGCTTGTTGGGATATCACACTATATTAATTATGAAATGAAATCATCTATATATTGGTAATGGGTGGAAGGCTAAGCCTTTTGCTTGGTGATTTGTTCCACTCATGCCTCCCTAGGAACCGTATAAACCGGTGTTATGTTCCTTGATTATGCGTTCCTCACACGGTTGGGGTTATGGGACCCCCTCGATAAACCGCTAAGTGCTAAGTCTTTTCTAGCAAGTCCCAACATTGGTATTTTTTGCCTAATAACTAAAAACTTGCATAGGGTCTTGCAAACCCGAGTTCTTAATCAACAACCCCGGGCCAGTGCTCCACATGAGTGTTGGTCCAAACTGGGGAGTCTGCGGGGCCACCACGAGGAAACTCGAGGATTGGTAAAAACCTGTAGAATCGCCCATCCGGTCGTGGCCTGCGACTAGATACGCGCGGCTATTGTCAGGGTGTCGGCACGCCGGGAGGATTTGCTGGATTAGCCATACCTTAGTAGGAGTATCTTGAGCACGGGATTCCGAGGATACTCGGGCCTTCCCACTTTGGAGTTGCGACTCCGCGGATCGTGGGCTTGTCGTGGGCCAAGTTGGAACACCCCTGCAGGGTTTTGAACTTTCGAAAGCCGTGCCCGCGGTTATGTGGCAGATGGGAATTTGTTAATATCCGGTTGTAGAAAACTTGACACCATGTTCCAATACACTACCAGCGTGTGTACTGTGACGGTCATTTTCCGAAAGGGATTCGGGAAGTGAACACGGTGGGGTTATGTTTGACTTGTTAGTTAGGATCACTTCGTGATCATCTCTCGACCGAGGCACCTTCTCTTCTCACTCTCTTTTACGTAAGCTAGTGCTAGTGCTGCTGCAACCTCTTGTTCTTTCTTCAGCCTTGTTCCACACCCAAGGCTTGGATAGTTGTGTTACCCGGGAACGGGATTGCTGAGTCCTCTGTGGCTCACAGTTACTTCAACACACCAGATGCAGGTACTATGGTGAGCTACACAGGCGATGGCACCGAGCTAGACTGGGAGTATGACGAGGAGCGTAGCCGTTACTATGTGAACTATCCGGTTGATCAGTAGAGCTTCTACTAGGATTTGATCTAGACCTGTGGTATTAATGTTATGTTTGGTATCTTTCATTTGGATCTTACCCTTAGATGGGCTGTGATGTTTATTTGAATGATGTTTGGACATGTAATGATTTGTGTGACGTGGCGAGTGTAAGCCAACTATCTTTTCAGCTTTCATCCCTATTTTTACATGAGATGTGCAATGGTATCCAACTTGCGATCATTCCAGAATGGGCTTATATCTTTAAGTCGTGCCTCGACACGTAGGAGATATAGTTCCATCCTGGGCATTACAAGTTGGTATTCAGAGCCTTCTCCGACCTAGAAGCCCCCACTGTTTGATCGAATCGTTGACGGTCGAGTCTAGGCACACACTTAAATGTTTTGAGTCCTATATTTATATCGGAGAGTAGGATTTCTTTTGCTCCTCATCTCTTTTCACTCTGGTGAGGACTCCTGATGACTACTCTTGCCTCTTCTACTTTCAAAAATTGCACCAATTTTTTTTAGGAATCTCGCGAGTATTGTTTGGATTGTTTCGATGTCTTTGTGACGAGAATATTGTTCTCGATGCCTCCTGACATTAGGGGTTGTGGCAGTGTCCCGAGGAGTTGAGCTCCGAGGTATTGTCGTCACAAGCATATCGCGGCAGTTCTAGAGTACTTAAGATGGCCGACATCGAAAACTCTCCTATACGGTTAGTGGCAAGATAACCCCGACATCACCCAGCACTGGGGAGGTAGTTCGGGAGTATTGCCATAGCTTGTATAGTGGATGCGTTTCGAAGGTCCGAGGTAGACGGTTTCCGAGAACAACTGGTTATGTGTTGAATGATGGATACAGCTGGATGTAGGATTAGAGTTGAGTGCGCGATGCTTCCCCTGTATCCCCAACACCTGATTGCATAACTGGAAACTTTCAGAAATTAATAGGTGGGTTCATCCAGTAGCTCGTAGGCATTCTTCCAACGAATGCAGGTTATGGAGTTCGGGGTTCTACATTGAGTGAAGTGGTTTTATGGCCGATGTTCCGATCGGGAGTTGCATCTTAAAGGGTCCTTGGCTATGCTGATCCGAGGATTGCAAAACCTTTCGTAACACGTTCCATAAGCTTTCAGCACAAAGATGTCGAACGAAGCTCCTATCTTGTGTTTGTTCTATCTATACCTTGTTGTTTTTCTTTTTACCTTTTGTCTCCAAGTGGCTTCTCGTGAAGATTGTTGTTATCGTTAAACTGAGAATTTCATTCGTTCCTCTTGTTCGAATGATTCTTGTGAAGACTATGTTGCATTTCTATCCATTGTTTCAGCTTATACCTTCTTTCAATCAAATTGGCTGATTGGTGGTCATCTCTTTCAGGATGGCTCCGAAACGGGTTCCCAACGCTAACCCAGAGGGTGAAGAGGTTCCAGATCGTCCTCCTTCCCCTCCTCCTCCGTCTGAGGCCTGGAGAGCGATTATGCAAACTACGAATCAGAACACCCAGATGTTGATGCAGATGATGCAGCAGATGCAAGCAAATCAAGCAAATCAGGGTGCTCCAGGGAACCAAGGCAATTTCTTCAACCAACAGCACCATGCTACGCTCAACCAGTTCTTGGCTAATCAACCAAAGGCTTTCAGTTACTGTGTCGACCCTCTCGATGCTGAAGATTGGATCACTGATATCAAGAAGCATTTTGAGTGCAGCAATGTAAGGCCTGAGGACTATGTGAAGTTTGCAGCCTTCCAACTCAAGGACCAAGCAGCTGACTGGTGGCAGCAGTACAAAGACTCCAGAGAAGGGCGTGTGATCTCTTGGGATGATTTCTGCAAGGACTTTCGCTCTCACCACATTCCAACAAGTGTCATCGAGGGTATGCGTGAGCAATTCCGCAACCTGAAGCAAGGCTCTATGACTGTCTACCAGTATAATGTCAAGTTCCAAAACCTTGCCCGCTATGCCAAGCAAGACATCCCAGATGCCAAGAGCAAGATCTATCAGTTTCGTGGAGGTCTGAAGGATGAACTTCAACTTGCTCTCACCTTGTTCGAGCCTGATGAGTTTGACAAATTCTATAACATGGCGCTTAAGCAAGAGGCAGCCCAGCTCAAGATGGAAGCTTCCAAAAAGAGGATCCGAGATGTTGTTCACTCCTCCTCATCTTCTCAAGTGGTCGCGAAGCAACAGAAGTTTTGGCTTCCACCTCCTCCTGTGATCCGAGCTCCCTACAACAACAACAACAACAAGAACTCCGGTGGCCGTGGTTTCTCCCACCCACCCAACCCAAGCAAGCAGTCCAAGTCGCAGTTCCAAGCTCCAAGACCAAGTGTTCCTCCTACTCGTCCTCTTTCTGAGGTCACTTGCTACAAGTGTGGCCAGAAGGGTCATTATTCCAACAAGTGCAACAACCCAAGGCGCCTTCCGCCTCCTCCACCTGTCAGTACAGCTATTGTCAAGCATGATCCAAAGGCAGCAAGGGTGAATCTCATGAATGCAGCACAAGCGGAGAATTCTTCTGATGTCATATTGGGTAACCTTCCGGTGAACTCTTTTCCTGCAAAAGTGTTGTTTGATTCGGGTGCTTCATGTTCTTTCATGTCATATCCATTTGCATCCAAGCACGATGTTGTCACTTCAAATTTTCCCAAGAAGTTGCAAGTTGTTTCCCCGGGCAGGATAATGACTTCTAGCGTGTATGCTCCGGATGTTTCTATTCACATGGGTGATTATCGATTTCTGGCCTCTCCGGTGGTTCTCGGCAATTCCGACATCGATCTTATCCTCAGAATGGACTGGCTTTCTCAGCATGATGCTCATATTGATTGTGCAAATAAGGAAGTCAAGATTACTCATCCTGATGAAGACGTGATTATCTTCGCCTCTCGGGATAACACAATCAGGCTTTTCTCTCTCAATGACAAGGGCGAGATTAATGCCATCTCTCAAATTCCGGTGGTTAACGAATACGAAGACGTCTTTCCTGAAGAACTTCTAGGCATGCCTCCACACCGTCAAGTGGAATTCGTCATTGAACTCGAGCCTGGTACTG
The DNA here is from genome assembly GCA_902687465.1 of Secale cereale. Taxonomy (NCBI): domain Eukaryota; kingdom Viridiplantae; phylum Streptophyta; class Magnoliopsida; order Poales; family Poaceae; genus Secale; species Secale cereale. The sequence continues at coordinate 289,757,971 of LR738713.1, forward strand.
AGCCAGCATGCCGGCGTCCGTACAAGCTATCTCCTGGAGAGCAGAAGGAGTTGAAGAAGCAGCTTGACGAACAAGAGCGTTTGGATCTGATCAGGCCTAGTACGTCTCCTTGGGGCTGTGGTGTCTTATTTGTCAAGAAGAAGGATGGCACGGAGCGCCTTTGCGTCGATTACCGGCCATTGAACAAGAAGACAATAAAGAACAAGTATCCGCTCCCCAACATCAATGAATTGTTCGAGCAACTCAAAGGAGCTAAAGTGTTCTCAAAGCTCGATCTCCGAATGAGCTATCACCAAATTCGCATTCGCGAGGAAGATATCCACAAGACTGCCTTCATAACGAGCTACGGCTCATATGAGTATATAGTCATGTCCTTTGGTCTCGCTAATGCTCCACCTACCTTCTCGAGAATGATGCACTACATTTTCAACCCCTACACCGGCGAGTTTGTGCTTGTGTATCTGGATGACATTTTGGTATTTTCCAAGAATGAAGAAGATCACGAAAAGCACCTCCGTCTGGTTCTCGATAGACTTCGTGAACATAAGTTCTATGCCAAGTTCTCCAAGTGCGAATTTTGGCTCGATAAGGTCTT
>LR738713.1:289758575-289792853 GCA_902687465.1 Secale cereale
CATGGGTGATTATCGATTTCTGGCCTCTCCGGTGGTTCTCGGCAATTCCGACATCGATCTTATCCTCAGAATGGACTGGCTTTCTCAGCATGATGCTCATATTGATTGTGCAAATAAGGAAGTCAAGATTACTCATCCTGATGAAGACGTGATTATCTTCGCCTCTCGGGATAACACAATCAGGCTTTTCTCTCTCAATGACAAGGGCGAGATTAATGCCATCTCTCAAATTCCGGTGGTTAACGAATACGAAGACGTCTTTCCTGAAGAACTTCTAGGCATGCCTCCACACCGTCAAGTGGAATTCGTCATTGAACTCGAGCCTGGTACTGAGCCAGCATGCCGGCGTCCGTACAAGCTATCTCCTGGAGAGCAGAAGGAGTTGAAGAAGCAGCTTGACGAACAAGAGCGTTTGGATCTGATCAGGCCTAGTACGTCTCCTTGGGGCTGTGGTGTCTTATTTGTCAAGAAGAAGGATGGCACGGAGCGCCTTTGCGTCGATTACCAGCCATTGAACAAGAAGACAATAAAGAACAAGTATCCGCTCCCCAACATCAATGAATTGTTCGAGCAACTCAAAGGAGCTAAAGTGTTCTCAAAGCTCGATCTCCGAATGAGCTATCACCAAATTCGCATTCGCGAGGAAGATATCCACAAGACTGCCTTCATAACGAGCTACGGCTCATATGAGTATATAGTCATGTCCTTTGGTCTCGCTAATGCTCCACCTACCTTCTCGAGAATGATGCACTACATTTTCAACCCCTACACCGGCGAGTTTGTGCTTGTGTATCTGGATGACATTTTGGTATTTTCCAAGAATGAAGAAGATCACGAAAAGCACCTCCGTCTGGTTCTCGATAGACTTCGTGAACATAAGTTCTATGCCAAGTTCTCCAAGTGCGAATTTTGGCTCGATAAGGTCTTATATCTGGGCCATATCATCTCCGCTCACGGTATTGCGGTAAACCCCGAGAAAGTTGAAGCAATTGTCAACTGGGAACCTCCTCAGAACGTCAAGCAACTCCGAAGCTTTCTTGGTCTTGCCAGCTATTGCAGAAGGTTCGTTGAGAACTTCTCCAAGATTGCCAAGCCTCTTTCCAACTTGTTGCAGAAGAATGTCAAGTACTACTGGTCTCCAGATTGTGAAGTGGCATTCAAAACTCTCAAAGAAAAGCTCGTCTCTGCTCCAGTTCTTACTCCTCCAGATGAGTCCAAGCCCTACGAAGTATTCTGTGATGCTTCTCTTCAAGGACTTGGTGGTGTGCTTATGCAGGACAAGAAAATTGTGGCTTACACTTCTTGTCAGCTGAAGCCAAGTGAGAAGAACTACCCCACACATGATCTTGAACTAGCAGCTGTGGTACATGCTTTGATTACGTGGAGACACCTTCTGTTGGGCAGAAAAGTCGACATCTTCACCGATCACAAGAGATTGAAGTACATCTTCACACAGCCGAATCTGAACCTCCGCCAGACTCGTTGGGTTGAAATGATCCAAGAGTATGATCCCAGCATCAAATACACACCTGGCAAGGCGAATGTGATTGCAGATGCTTTGAGCAGAAAGGCATATTGCAACAGCCTCCTTATCAAGCCGTTTCAGCCTGAGCTTTGTGAAGCATTCAGGAAGCTCAACCTCCAAGTTGTTCTGCAAGGTTTTCTTGCAAATCTTCAAGTTGCTCCTACCTTGGAAGATCAGATCTGTGAGGCCCAACTCAGTGATGCTATGGTGCAGAAAGTGAAACATGGTATTGCAAAGGGTACTCCCAAATACAAGTGCTATCACGTTGATGAGAGAGATACCTTGTTCTTCGAGGACAGACTTGTGGTTCCCAAAGGTGATCTCAGGAAGCTCATAATGGACGAAGCACATGATTCCCTCCTTTCGATTCATCCTGGTAGTTCCAAGATGTACCAAGATCTCAAGCAATCTTACTGGTGGACATGCATGAAAAGGGAGATTGCCCAATTCGTGAATGAATGTGATGTCTGCAGAAGAGTGAAGGTAGAGCATCAACGTCCAGCCGGTCTTCTCCAACCTCTTCCTATTCCCGAGTGGAAATTCGACCACATTGAAATGGATTTCGTCACTGGCTTTCCTAAGTTCAAGAGAGGGAATGATTCTATCTTTGTGGTGATTGACAAGCTTACCAAAGTCGCTCACTTCCTTCCAGTCAAAGAATCCATCAATGCAGCTCAATTGGCAGAGTTGTACACTTCCAGAATTGTGTCCTTACATGGCATTCCTCAAGTTATCTCCTCAGACTGTGGAAGTTTGTTCACTTCTAAGTTCTGGGACTCCTTTCAGTCTACCATGGGCACTAAGATTCATTTCAGCACTGCTTTTCACCCTCAGACTAGTGGTCAAGTCGAGAGAGTGAATCAGATTCTAGAAGACATGCTCAGAGCCTGTGTCATATCTTTTGGCATGAAATGGGAAGATTGCCTTCCGTTTGCCGAGTTCTCTTACAACAACAACTTTCAAGCAAGTGCCGGCAAAGCTCCGTTTGAAATCCTCTATGGCAAGAAGTGCCGTACCCCTCTCAACTGGTCCGAGACGGGTGAACGTCAACTTCTTGGCAATGACTTGATCTCAGAAGCCGAAGAAATGTGCAAAGTCATAAGTGAGAATCTCAAGGCCGCTCAGTCGTGTCAGAAGAGCTACTATGACGGCAAGCATCATGATTTGGCCTTCAACACTGGGGATCATGTCTATCTCCGTGTTTCTCCTATGAAAGGAAATCAAAGATTCGGTATCAAAGGAAAGCTTGCTCCTAGATACGTCTGGCCTTTCAAGATCCTTGGCAAAAGAGGCGATCTAGCCATTAACTTGAGCTCCCTTCCAACTTCGCCAATGTTCATGATGTGTTTCATGTGTCTCAACTCCGCAAGTTCTTCAAGACACCTGAACGCACCATTCCATTTGAGGAGATTGATCTTCAACAAGACTTGTCTTACCGAGAGCATCCCGTTGCTATTCTCGAAGAAACCGAGCGCAAGACCCGCAACAAGTCCATCAAATTCTTGAAAGTAAAGTGGTCACACCATACCGACCGAGAAGCTACATGGGAACGAGAAGATCACCTTCGTTCCGAGTACCCTTCCTTCTTCCAGTCTGTCCCGAGATCTTTTTTGTAGTGGAGGAGAGTTGTAATGCCCTGGATGTAATACTTTCCCTTTTGGGAAATATATATATCTTTGGCTTCATCAATTCCATTCTGGGTTCTTCGTCTTTTCGGGTTTTCGTTCTTTTGTCGTGTGCGTGTGTTCATTCATTCATATCATGATGTCATGTGCATTGCATTGCATTTGTGTTGTCGTTTGCATCCGGTCCCACTTGTTCCTTTCCGTTGTCCGTTTCGAGTCCGGAGCTGTCTCATGTGTCTGTGGCATCCCCGAGGCCTACTTTGGTGTTTGTCCGTGTAACGTTTCCGGTTTGGCGTGAGACTTGTCGTGTGTTGTTGTTTTGGTGTGTGTAACCCGCCTGTCAAATCTCGTCGCGTTTGGAGTTCGTTTGGTACTCCAACAGTTATTCTCGTGGGCTGAAAGTACCCCCTCTTTGAGGCCCAAGACACCCTCCGACAGCCCACCAAACCAACTCTAACCCCTCCCTTCATCTAGGCCATCCAATTGTGATCGCGTGGCCGAAAACCTCACCTCATTTGGACAACCCTAGCTCCTTGTGCCTATATAAACGTCCACCTCCCCCAATTTTCGCGTCCAGAAACCCTAATGCTTCCACAGTTCGCCGCCGGTGCTTCCACCGTTGAAGCGCGGTGCTTCCACCGTTGACACGGCGTGCTTCCGACGTCCCAGTGAGCCATGCTTCCGAAGTCTCCGTCCATGCTTCCTTAGTGCCGTCGCCGTGCTTCCTCCGACGCGTGGGCCCGCGCGAGGTCGTCTTCTTCCTCCGAATCGCCGCCGGCCGAAGCTTCTCTCGCCGCCGCCGGAGCTTCTTCCCCGCCGCCGTTCACTGCCTCCGCGCCGCCGCGCGCCCCTCCGGCCGGAGCGCCACGCCACCACCGCCGGGCCTCCGCCGCCCTCCTCCGTCTCCGGCGCCGCGCCGCCCGGCCCCGCCGCCCTCGGGTCGCGCCGCCACCGCGCCCGGCCTCCGCCGCCGCGCCGGGCCAGGCCGCCGGCCCCCGCCGCCGATCCCAGCCGGCCACCTCCTCCCATCGCCGCTCGGCCTCGTAGGGACCGGCACCACTGCTCGATCGGGAGCCCGATCCAGGCTCCCCGATCCCCTCGCCAACCCTAGCGGGCTGCCCCGGGGGCCCGTTAGCCTGTTAACCGCTGGGCCGGCCCGATCCGCCAAGCGTTGACCCGCGAGCCCGTTTGACCGCGCCGCCGTTGACCGTGTTGACTGCTAAGGTAGTCTCCGTTTTTCTCTAAGTCCCTGTAGATTTTAGTGTCCGATGCTGTTTTATATTGTGGATAACTTTTTGTGTGTTGGTCCGATTTGAGCAAATGATATGTCAAAATGATCGTGGTGACTTGTACTACATTTTGTTCCATTGTGCCATGCATGTTTCAGGTCATCTAGATGTCTTAATCTTCATGAGAAGAGTGCTACTTGTTATAAACTGCTGTTAGTAGATGTTTTCATGCCATGTTTGCAATGTGATATCTTGGTGCATGTTTATCCAAATGAAGCAAATGATATGTCTACGTGTTCATCATGTTATGCTCTACATGTTGGTTGCTTTAGCTTGCATGATAGATTTCATCTTGCCATGTTTATCTCCTTTGCAAAGTGCTATGTGGCTGTTATGTCGTTAAACTTGTTACAAGATGCCTCGTAGAGGAGCTCGTTGCTATTGATGTGGTTGTCCCCTTGATGCATGCTTAGATGTTTTGGACTCCCCATCATGTGTACTTTGCTGTGGTGCTTACCACTTGCCATGCCATGCTTTGAGGTGACTTAAACTTTCTCACAAAGATGCCATGATATTACTGCTGTTTTAACACTTAGTGAAATTTCACTAAGTCTTGAATCTGTAATTTCCAGATGCCATGTTTGCTTGTTGTTCTAGGCAAATCCATGCTAGTTTTGGGGTGGCTCTTGATGATTACTTGTTGTATATATTGTTGACTATCCATGCATGCTCTCACATGCTTATTTGAGTGGCTGTAGCAAATTTAACTTTTGCTCCCAAGTTGCTATAAAATACTGCTGCCAGGATTTTGTTGTCAAGTTCAATATGTCGTAGCTTGTTGCTATTGATCCATGCTTCCTTTGGAGTTGCTCCAATGGAATTGTTTGATGTAGGAGATGTCTACTTTATGTCCATGCTCATTGCCATGATGTTTGAGTGCTGTAGACTATTTATCTCTTGCTCCGAAGTTGCTATGTGGCTGTTAATTTCAGCTTGTGCATGTTTATTGTTTCAGGTGTATCTTTTAGCCCGTTGCTCCGTTTTGAGCAAGTTCTATATGTAACTTGTGTGATTTTGCATGTAGGTTCATAATATCCTCATGTTATCATGTTTTGAAGTATTTTGCTTGAATGCAAATTGCCATGCTCCTTGTGCTGTAACACTGTGCTTCCTATGTAGACTTTCTGTGCTTCCTAAGTGCATCTGCGTTGCTTCCATAGTGCATCAGCCATGCATCCAGTAGTGTTGTGCATTGCATCTTGTTGATTTCGTGCCTTGTGTGTTTGTGTTGAGTAGAGCCGGAAGCTGAGTACGAGTACGAGAACGAGGTTACTACCGAGGTTGAGAACGAGGAGCCCGCTTACGATCCCATCGACAACTCTTCAGGCAAGATGACCGAACCCGGATATCATTACTATCTTTGCCTAATGCTAGAAGTATCGCTCTATAGTTTTGCCTCGATGCCCATGTTTTTCCTGTCAGCCTCCTATTGTAACCATGAACCTGTCTAACCACCCTACCTATGCAAACCATTGATTGGCTATACGTAGGCTTCGCTCAGCCCCTCTTATAGCATTGCTAGTTGCAGGAGAAGATTGAAGATTCTTGCTTCATGTTGAAGCTTGTTGGGATATCACACTATATTAATTATTAAATGAAATCATCTATATATTGGTAATGGGTGGAAGGCTAAGCCTTTTGCTTGGTGATTTGTTCCACTCATGCCGCCCTAGGAACCGTATAAACTGGTGTTATATTCCTTGATTATGCGTTCCTCACACGGTTGGGGTTATGGGACCCCCTCGATAAACCGCTAAGTGCTAAGTCTTTTCCAGCAAGTCCCAACATTGGTATTTTTGCCTAATAACTAAAAACTTGCATAGGGTCTTGCAAACCCGAGTTCTTAATCAACAACCCCGGGCCAGTGCTCCACATGAGTGTTGGTCCGAACTGGGGAGTCTGCGGGGCCACCACGAGGAAACTCGAGGATTGGTAAAAACCTGTAGAATCGCCCATCCGGTCGTGGCCTGAGACAAGATACGCGCGGCTATTGTCAGGGTGTCGGCACGCCAGGAGGATTTGCTGGATTAGCCTTACCTTAGTCGGAGTATCTTGAGCACGGGATTCCGAGGATACTCGGGCCTTCCCACTTTGAAGTTGCGACTCCGCGGATCGTGGGCTTGTCATGGGCCAAGTTGGAACACCCCTGCAGGGTTTTGAACTTTCGAAAGCCGTGCCCGTGGTTATGTGGCAGATGGGAATTTGTTAATATTCGGTTGTAGAAAACTTGACACCATGTTCCAATACACTACCAGCGTGTGTACCGTGATGGTCATTTTCCGAAAGGGATTCGGGAAGTGAACACGGTGGAGTTATGTTTGACTTGTTAGTTAGGATCACTTCGTGATCATCTCTCGACCGAGGCACCTTCTCTTCTCGCTCTCTTTTACGTAAGCTAGTGCTAGTGCTGCTGCAACCTCTTGTTCTTTCTTCAACCTTGTTCCACACCCAAGGCTTGGATAGTTGTGTTACACGGGAACGGGATTGCTGAGTCCTCTGTGGCTCACAGTTACTTCAACACATGAGATGCAGGTACTATGGTGAGCTACACAGGCGATGGCACTGAGCTAGACTGGGAGTACGACGAGGAGCGTAGCCGTTACTATGTGAACTATCCGGTTGATCAGTAGAGCTTCTACTAGGATTCGATCTAGACCTGTGGTATTAATGTTATGTTTGGTATCTTTCATTTGGATCTTACCCTTAGATGGGTTGTGATGTTTATTTGAATGATGTTTGGACATGTAATGATTTGTGTGACGTGGCGAGTGTAAGCCAACTATGTTTTCAGCTTTCATCCCTATTTTTACATGAGATGTGCAAAGGTACCAAACTTGCGATCATTCCAGAATGGGCTTATATCTTTAAGTCGTGCCTCGACACGTAGGAGATATAGTCCCATCCTGGGCATTACAGCCTAGTGCCTAGGAAGTGCCTAAGCGCCCTAGGCGCGGCCTATGTGGTAATATAGTTTTTACTCACAGTGTATTTGTGATTATTATATGGTTGTTGATAATATATAGGGTATATAAATAAGTTAATTACCGGCTACTGCCATTGAATATAAGCCGTTTGGCATATCAGTGTAGTATGTGGCTTGATTTCTTGGTTGGGTAGACAATTCCTTGCTCGTCCTGCCTAGACTTCCATTTATGCCCTAGGCGAGGCGTTTGGCCATCGCCTAGCGCCTAGGCATGCCTAATCGCCTCCTAGGCACTGCCTTTTCCAACAGAGTCTGGAAGTCATGTTATTAGACAACGGTGAACCTTCGAACTATGAACAAGCTATGATAAGCCCAGATTCCAAAAAATGGCTTGAGGCCATGAAATCTGAGATAGGATCCATGTATGAGAACAAAGTATGGACTTTGGTGGACTTGCCTGATGATCGGCAAGCCATAGAGAATAAATGGATCTTCAAGAAGAAGACTGACGCTCATGGTAATGTTACTGCCTACAAAGCTCGACTTGTCGCAAAAGGTTTTCTACAAGTTCAAGGAGTTGACTACGATGAGACTTTCTCACCCGTAGTGATGCGTAAGTCTGTCCGAATCATGTTAGCAATTGCCGCATTTTATGATTATGAAATTTGGCCAATGGATGTCAAAACTACATTCCTTAATGGATTTATGAAAGAAGAGTTGTATATGATGCAACCAGAAGGTTTTGTCGATCCTAAAAGTGCTAACAAAGTGTGCAAGCTTCAGCGATCCATCTACGGACTGATGCAAGCATCTCAGGGTTGGAATATACGCTTTGATGAGGTGATCAAAGCATATGGTTTTATACAGACTTACAGTGAAGCCCGTATTTACAAGAAAGTGAGTGGGAGCTCTATAGCATTTCTGATATTATATGTGGATGTCATATTGTTGATTGGAAATAATGTAGAACTTCTGGTTAGCATAAAAGGATACTTGAATAAGAATTTTTCAATGAAAGACCTCGGTGAAGCTGCTTATATATTGGGTGTCAAGATCTACAAAGATAGATCAAGACGCTTAATAGGACTTTCACAAAGCACATACCTTGATAATGTTTTGAAGAAGTTCAAAATGGACCAGTCAAAGAAATGGTTCTTGCTTGTGTTACAAGGTGTGAAATTGAGTCAGACTCAATGCCCAACCACTGCAGAAGATAGAGAGAAAATGGAAGTCATTTCCTAGGCCTCAGCCATAGGTTCTATCATGTATGCTATGCTGTGTACCAGACTTGATGTGTGCCTTGCCATAAGTTTGGCAGGGAGGTACCAAAGTAATCCAGGAGTGGATCACTAGACAGCGGTCAAGAACGTCCTGAAGTACCTGAAAAGGACAAAGGATATGTTTCTCATTTATGGAGGTGACAAAGAGCTCGTCGTAAAGGGTTACGTAGATACTAGCTTCGACACAGATCCAGATGACTCTAAGTCACAGACCGGAAATGTATTTATATTGAATGGTGGAGCTGTTAGTTGGTGTAGTTCCAAGCAGAGCGTCGTAACGGGATCTATGTGTGAAGCGGAGTACATAGCTGCTTCCGAAGCAGCACATGAAGGAGTCTGGATGAAGGAGTTCATATCAAATCTAGGTGTAATACCTAGTGCACCGGGTCCAATGACAATCTTTTGTGACAACACTGGAGCAATTGCCTTGGCGAAGGAATCCAAGTTTCACAAGAGAACAAAACACATCAAGAGACGCTTCAACTCCGTTCGTGAAAAGGTCAAGGATGGAGACATATAAATTTGCAAAGTACGTACGGATCTAAATGTTGCAGACCCATTGACTAAGCCTCTTCCACGAGCAAAACATGATCAACACCAAGACTCCATGGGTCTTAGATTCATTACAATGTAATCCAGATTATTTACTCTAGTGCAAGTGGGAGACTGGTGCAAATATGCCCTAGAGGCAATAATAAAGTTATTATTATTTTGTATTTTCTTATTCATGATACAAGTTTATTATTCATGCTAGAATTGTATTGACCAGAAACCTAAATACATGTGTGAATACATAAACAAATACCGTGTCCCTAGTAAGCCTCTACTTAACTAGCTCGTTAATTAAAGATGGTTAAGGTTTCATAACCATGGACATGAGTTGTCATTTGATAACGGGATCACATCATTATGAGAATGATGTGATGGATAAGACCCATTCGTTAGCTTAAAATTTGATCATACAGTTTATTGCTATTGCTTTCATGTATGTCAAATACATATTCCTTTGACTATGAGATCATGCAACTCCCGGATACCGGAGGAGTACCTTGTGTGCTATCAAACGTCACAATGTAACTGGGTGATTATAAAGATGCTCTACGGGTATCTCCGATGGTTTTTTGTTGGGTTGGCATGAATCGAGATTTGGATTTGTCACTTCGAGTATCAGAGAGGTATCTCTGGGACCTCTCGGTAATGCACATCACAATAAGCCTTGCAAGCAAATTACTAATGAGTTAGTCATGGGATGATGTATTACGAAACGAGTAAAGAGACTTGCCGGTAACGAGATTGAACTAGGTATAGAGATACTAACGATCGAATCTCGGACAAGTAACATACCGACGGACAAAGGGAATGGTGTATGCTGTCATAATGGTTCTACCGACAAAGATCTTCATAGAATATGTAGGAGCCAATATGAGCATCCAGGTTCTGCTATTGGTTATTGACTGGAGAGGTGTCTCGGTCATGTATACATAGTTCTCGAACACGTAGGGCCCACACGCATAACGTTCATTGACGATATAGTATTATATGAGTTATGTGATTTGGTGACCGAATGTTGTTTGGAGTTCCGAATGAGATCACGGACATGACGAGGAGTCTCGAAATGATCAAGAGGTAAAGATTGATATATAGGACGATGATATTTGGACACCGGAAGTGTTTCAGAGAAAACCGGATAGTCATCAGAGTATCGGAGGGGGTACCGGACTCCCCGGGAGGTGGGCATATTGGGAAATTAGAGGGGAGCACACCAGCCCACAAGGGGCTGGTGCACCCCCCTATGGCAGCCGGCCAAGTGGGAGAGAGGAAGGGGGGGATTCGGCCTCCCCCTTCATTCGTCTCCACACTTTTCTTTCCCTCCGACAAATATGGTAGGGGGGGTGACCAAGGGCAGGAGCACAAGTAGGATTCAGACCTACTTGGGGCGCCTCCTGGCTTCTCCCCCTCTCTCCCACCTATATATATGAGGGAGGGGGCACTTAGAATACACAACATCAATTGTTAGCCGTGTGTGGTGCCCCCCTCCAAAGTTTACACCACCGGTCATATTTTTGTAGTGCTTAGGCAAAGCCTTGCAAAGATCACTTCACCATCACCGTCACCACGCTGTCATGCTGACGGAACTCATCTACTACCTCGACATCTTGCTGGATCAAGAAGGCGAGGGATGTCACCGAGCTGAATGTGTGCAAAACACGGAGGTGTTGTGCGTTCGATACTTGATCGGTTGAAGCGCGAAGAATTTCGACTACATCAACTGCATTGTGAAACGCTTCTGCTTACGTTCTACGAGGGTACGTAGACACACTCTCCCCTCGTCACTATGCATCTCCATGGATAGATCATTGCGTGTGCGTATATATTTTTGTTTTCCTTGGAACGTTTCCCAACAATGTCTGACATGATTCATATGGAAGTTCGTTAAGGAGAGATGTCACCTCGATCTCGAGAGCTCTTGCATGGGCTCGTGTCATCGGTCCACTTGGTGTCTTAGGAGATGTAGGAAGGTCCATGGGGATGACCAAAGGATTCTCTGCATCAATGTTTGAGTAGTTTACCACAAACCTACAGGTCCATAGCTAGTAGCTAGGTGGCTTCTTCTCTCTCTCTTTGATCTTCAATACAATGTTCTCCTCGATGTTCTTGAAGATCTATTCGATGTAATCTTCTTTTGTGCTGTGTTTGTTGAGATCCGATGAATTGTGGATTTATGATCAGATCATCTATGGATATTATTTGAGTCTTCTCCGAACTCTGTTATGCATGATTAAGATAGCTTTGTATTTCTCTTAGATCTATCGATTTGGTTTGGCCAACTAGATTGGTTTTTCTTGCAATGGGAGAGGTGATTTGTGATGGGTTCAATCTTGCGGTGTCCTCACCCAGTGAGAGAAGGGGTAGCGAGGCACGTATTGTATTGTTGCAATTAAGGATAAAAAGATGGGGTTTATATCATCTTGCATGAGTTTATCCCTCTACATCATGTCATCTTGCTTAAGGCGTTACTCTGTTTTCATAACTTAATACTCTAGATGTATGTTGGATAGCGGTCGATGAGTGGAGTAATAGTAGTAGATGCAGGCAGGAGTCGGTCTACTTGTCACGGACGTGATGCCTATTTTTTTTGAATATGTTGTCATAACTTTGCGCTTTTCTATGAATTTCTCAATAGTAATTTGTTTACCCACCGTATGCTTTCTTCAAGAGAGAAGCCTCTAGTGAAACCTATGGCCCCCGGGTCTATTTTTGAGCATATATTTTCAGATCTATAAAACCAAAAACTCAAAATTCCTTCCTGCAATTATTTTGTGTTTACTTTATTTTGCCTTTTACTTTTATTTTAAATCTATCTCTATCAGATCTCACCCTTGCAAGTGACCGTGAAGGGATTGACAACCCCTTCTGCGTTGTGTGCAAGTGTTTGTTAGTCTGTGTAGGTGCATAGATTGGAGACTTGCTTGTGCCTCCTATTGGATTGATACCATGGTTCTCAACTGAGGGAAATACTTATCTCTACTTTGTTGCATCACCGTTTCCTCTTCAAGGGAAAATCAACGCAAGCTCAAGAAGTAGCACCAATTAATTGGGTTCGACGATGAAGACGATGATGTTGTCGTGACGAATGGAAAAGCCATCATGCTGAAGGATAACTGGCAAGTCACGGGAAACAAGTGGGAGAAGGCCCGTGCTGCTCGTGATGTCGCGGCTACCAAAATGTCGTCGACATGGACGGACATTTTTCAGTAGGGGAGAACAAGAAAGAGGAGAGGTACAAGCTCATGTTGGATGCGCAAAAGGAAAGGATGGAATGGGACCAGAAGAGGGCGGAGAAGAAGCTCAAAATTGATAGGGAGAAGATCGAGTTGGAGAAGCAACAAGCAGCAATCAAATGGGAACTCGAGAAGGCCAAGATATTTGGCAACATAGAGCTTCAGAAGGAGAGGTTGCAACTCGCACGAGACGCGGAAGATGTGAGGATCATGTTGGCGGGCGAGACCCTCTTGGATGAGCATGCAAAGAAGTGGCTTGCAGACAAGAAGATGGAGATCAACGGCTATAGGAAATACGAGACGGTGAGGGTGGCTGGGGCCCAGATGCAGGCGGAGGAGGCTGCCCAGATGCAGGCAGAGCATGATGGATTCTGCCTAGAGCAGGACACTTTCCACTTGGAGCAGGTGTCCGTCCAGTGATCCGAGGCCAACCATCATGCTCGGACATTGATTTATTTTGCCATGTCTAGTTTGTTTTACTAAGATTTGCTTTGCTTTGTTTTGAACTTTAGTATTTGGATAGTTTGTATCGTATGATCGACGTTCATGGATTTGAGGTATGTGGATGCGTAGTGCAATATATGAGGGGCCAGCGGGGCTGTTCGTGGGCGTGCCCAGACACGCCCGCGGGTGTATAGGGGATCGGATTTGCCAAGTCTGCCCGTAGATGCTCTTAGAGCGTAGATCCCGTATATGCCTATCCCACAAACATTGTTTACGTGCACCCATAGAAGAAGATTATGGTACCGCAAGTTCTCCGACAGAATAGATCCTGTAAACCCGCCCCACAAATGTTTTGCAATACGTGTTTACGGGGTATGTTCCATGCCAAATGGCTCACTTTACCGCATATTTTGTATAGCTTTGTAAATTATACATTTAATTTTTAGATAAAAAGGCATGCTACCAACTTTATAGATAAAGCCACTAGGCAGAGTACCAACCACATCACATAACGAGTAACGATACCCTCAGAGGTTCAAGTTTAACACATAGATACACGGTCAACATGCCAAAACAAGCGGCACGTAGGCTGAGAACCTAACATGTGAAGTCCAAGTAAAGCCCAGTGAAGTTCGATGGAGAGCCTCAAGTGGCGGCAGGCTATTGGGCGAGGTGAGAAGCACACACACGAACTCTAGAAATTAACTCCTTCAGAGCGACACAATTATCCTCCTTAGACAATAATTCCGAGTGCTGCATAAAGATCAACGTTTTAAACAAACAATCATCCGGTCTGTGAGGGAAAATATGCTCAATAGAGAATTTGTTTCTGGTGGTCCAAACTGTCCAACAGAGCGATAGGAACCCCATCGAGAAAAGGCGTTTTTCTGCCCCAGTGGCCCAGAGGCAAGGGGCCTTGATATGTCTCCGTCGTATCTATAATTTTTGATTGTTCCATGCCAATAATCTACAACTTTTACATATTTTTGGCAACAATTTATATGATTTTCTTGGACTAACATATTGATTCAGTGCTGACTGCCAGTTCCTGTTTGTTGCATGTTTTTTGTTTCGCAGAAAATCCATATCAAACGAAGTCCAAACGCAATAAAAACTTACAGATATATTTTTGGAACATATGGGAATTTTGGGAAGTGGAATCAACGCAAGGCAATGCCCGAGGGGCCCACAAGCCCTAAGGGCACGCCCCCCTACCCAGAGCGCGGCTAGGGGGCTTGAGGCCACTCCAAAGGTCGGTTGGAGGTGTCCTTCGGATGCAAGGAAGCTAATATGCGGATAAAAATCGTGTTAAAATTTCAGCCCAATCGGAGTTACGGAACTTCGAGAATTTAAGAAACGGTGAAAGGCCTGTAACGGGGGTCGTGAAACAGAAGAGAAATAGAGAGGCATATCCAATCTCAGAGGAGCTCTCGCCCCTCCGCCGCCATGGAGGCCATGGACCAGAGGGGAAACCCTCCTCCCATCTAGGGGGGAGGTCAAGGAAGAAGAAGGAGGGGGGCTTCCCCCCCTCTCTCCCGGTGGCGCCAGAACACTGCCGGGGCAATCATCGTGTGTCGGCGATCTACACCAACACCCCCTCATCTTCCCCAACATCTTCATCACCTTCCTTCATTTTATTTAGCAGTGCACTCTCTCGCAACCTGCTGTACCCTCTACTTGAACATGATGCTTTATGCTTCATATTATTATCCAATGACGTGTTGCTATCCTATGCTTGAGTAGATTTTTGTTATCCTATGGGTGATTGGTGAATTGCTATGATTAGTTTAATTTGCTTGTGGTTATGTTGCTGTATTTTGGTGCCCATCATATGAGCGCACGTGTGGATCACACCATAGGGTTAGTTGTATGTTTATAGGACTATGTATTGGAGGGCAAGGGCAATAGCAGCTTCAACCTAGCATAGAAATTGATGCATATCATACTGAAGGGGGACCAATATATCTTAAGGCTACGGTTGGGTGTTACTTTAATGAATGACAGTAGTTGTGGATGCTTGCTGGATTTCCAATCATAAGTGCATAGAATTCCAAGCAAGGGATGACATGGTAGCAGTGGCCTCTCCCACATAAAAACTTGCTACCGGTCTAGTAACGTAGTCAATTGCTTAGGGACAATTCCGCAACTCCTACCACCACTTTTGCACACTCGCTATACTAACTTAATTGTTTATTTATCTAAACAGCCCCTAGTTTGTATTTATGTGCTCTTTATTATCTTGCAAACCTATCCCACAACACCTACAAAGTACTTCTAGTTTCATACTTGTTTTAGGTAAAGCGAATGTTAAGCGTGAGTAGAGTTGTATCGGTTGTCGATATAACTTGAGGGAATATTTGTTCTACCTTTAGCTCCTCGTTGGGTCCGACACTCTTACTTATCGAAAGAGGCTACAACTGATCCCCTACACTTGTGGGTTATCAAGACCTTTTTCTGGCGCCGTTGCCAGTGAGCAATAGCGTGGGGTGAATATTCTCGTCTGTGCTTGTTTGCTTTATCACTAAGTAGATTTTATTTTCTGTTCTAAGTTGTTTTCTATCTTTAGTTATGGGCAGGAAACGCAAAATACCAAAAAAATAGTTGTACCTACTACACTAATGCTTCAAGAACCACCCAAAATCTATCATGCTGTTGAAGCTTTATACTTGATCATCTCTGATCCCTTTGTGCTCATGCTGAAACCCCAACTAGCTTAGTTGAGGGCAAATCATTAGATGAGCATGCTTATTATGTGCAACACTGCTTATTTGAAAAGGGAAACTTTTATGGCATCATATTAATACTATGCATTGCTATGCTTTGATTTTACTTGTTGTTCCGAAGACCCTAAGAAATACCTTCCCTACCAATGTGAGTTTAGTGATAATGGAATTATATCTTCTTATGCTAAGGGTGTTTATAATTACTATGAGGTTGAACAAATTGAAGAATTCTTGCTTTTAAAGGTTCTTATGAAATTGCTTCTTTGATTGAAAAGTATGATACTACTCTTTATGAATCTGAAATTTTTGCCATACTTAAATATTGCTATGAAAACTATGCTTCTAATTCTTATATTAATGAGTATATTGAGAAAGTCTTCGTTGTCCAAGAAGAGACTAATATTTTGCAGGAATCTATGGAAGAAGAAATTGATGACACTGTGAGCTTATTAGATGAAAAATATAAGGAGGAGAGCGAAGAACAAAAGGAGGAAGAGCGGATTGATCACCCGTACCCGCCTTCTAATAAGAGTAAATCTTTATCCCATACATTGTTTTATTTCCCTTCGTGCTTACCGAAGGATGAATGCTATGATCCCTTAGATTCATTTGAAATATCCCTTTTTGATGAACTTGATGCTTGCTTTGCTTGTGGCCATGATGCCAATATGAATTATGCTTATGGAGATGAATTTGCTATAGTTCCTTATGTTAAGAATGAGATTGTTGCTATTGCACCCACACATGATAGTCCTGTTATCTTTTTCAATTCTCCCAATTACACTATATCAGAGAAGTTTGCGCTTATTAAGGATTATATTGATGGGTTGCGTTCTACTATTACACATGATCATTTTGATAATATAATATGCATGTGCTTGCTGCTCCTACTTGCAATTATTATGAGAGATGAACTACGTCTCCGCCTCTCTATATTTCCAATATGATAAAAATTGCAAGAAACTGTTTATGCTATGCATCGGCCTTTACTATGTGTGCGTGAATTGTTCTTTTATGACATGCTGATGCATAGGAGGAGAGTTAGACTTCGTTGTTGCATATATGTTAATTTGTGCTCAGTACTAAATTACAAATCATTGTTAATTAAAATTGGCTTTGATATACCTTGGGATCCCGGTGGACCATTACTTGAGCACTATATGCCTAGCTTAATGGCTTTAAAGAAAGCGCTTCCAGGGAGACAACCCGGAAGTCTTAGAGTCATTTTATTCCGTTGAGTGCTTTTGAAAAATTTAAAAACAAAAAAAATAAAGTTGGGGAACCTAAAACTTTTCAAAAAGAAAAGTGAAAGTAAGAAGGACGAGCACCATTGAAGCGGGGGAGCTCCTTGAACTTTGTTCATGCCCATGGATACTATCGGATTGAGGGCTCCGCAGTCCCAAGAAAGGTTCGAACTCTGGGGCATGTGCGAAGAACTCAACCTCTCCAGCCTACTAACTCGTCGATCTCATGGCCCAACTCGAGGAACGAGAAGGGAAAGAGACTCAGCAGTTTACCGAGGTTCCGGCCACCTTGCGGTGTAAGACCCTACTCCTGCTTTGTGGTGGATTAGCCTCGCGGGGGGCTGAGGATGAACTAGTACAGAGGAAGAACAGCCTGAGGAGGCATGTTCTTGAGCGAGTGTTAGCTAGCTAGGGTTTTGGTTTCTCTCCCTCTCTCTCCGTCCCGTGGCTATGGTGGTGACTAACCTATATATAGCGACCTGGGTCCTCTTCCTCCAAAAATGAAGGCGGGAAGGGATCCCACAAGAAGTACATCTTATCCTGGCGAAAGGTGGTCTTCGCCTGCAAAGCTTCTGGTCACGACGCCGTGGTGGGATCGGTGATGACATCCGTCTTGCTGTCCTGGCGGTCTTGGTCTCGTTGCACAGGAATGGAAACCTTTGGTTGGTTCCTCAGGACTCTGTGATTGAGCTTGCCTCCTTATCATCAAAGAGGAAACCTGCTGCTCTACGCCCGCTGGCACCCGCCTGGCTTTGGTCGTCATGGCTTGCGTCACTTGATTCTCATAAGGTGGGTGCTTGCACAGGAAACTCCGCTCCTCAGGAGGCCGCCCCTTCGGAGGTCTTGGCTTTGTCCACCTCGCGAGGCGTGGCCCCTTGTGAGGGTCTTGTCTTGTCGATACTGAAGATGGGCCATACCAGGCTGTTGATGGAACCACGCAGTGGGTCGCAGGCATGCAAGTCTGGGTAGCCTAGTTCCCAGAACACCGACAGTAGCTCCTGGGCCCAAGGCACGCTCGAACTTGGCTTCGAGGAGAAGCCAGGAGGCAAGGCCGAAGCGCCGCGGGCCCCAACCGCATGTGGACCGAGTCGACGCGTCACGCTTGATCGGACGTGGGCGTCTCCACTTCCCCACGGAGCCTTGGCAACCATCCAGGCACACAAAAGGACATGCGCCTACCACCGAGCCTTCATCGCCTTGTCTTTGTCTTGCTCCAGATCCCCTTTCCTTCCCATCGAGAGCGCCTCCAGATCTGTCAAACCTTTCTCGAGCTCTCTGCTGATGGCACCCAAGAAAGCGAAGCCTGCCGCTCCGGCTGCGCACTCGGCCTCCTCGCCCGAGCCGGCCCTCAACACATCCTCCATCACCGAGGTGAAGCACCTTGCCGCCGTGCTCCCACTGACGGTGACTAACGACAATGAGGGGAGGGAGACAATGCTTCAGGCCGGCTCCACTGAGCGGGGAACCTTGGCGGAGACCTTCTGCCCCTTCTTCCTCCACAACGTCTTCGCAGGGCTCATCCCGCCCTTCTCCAGATTCTTCCTTGCCATCCTGAACCATTACGAAATCCACGCTCTGCACCTCTAGCCCAACTCCATTCTTCTCATATCGATCTTCGCCTTCTACTATGAGCTGTTCATGGGAGTGGTGCCCTCGGTCGCGTTGCTTCACCACTTCTTCTCTCTCCGGATGAGCAGTTCGACCCAGTGCTCTGGGTGCGTATCCTTTGTCATGCCCCACGGCAGTAACGCGCTTTCGAGGGCCGGGGAAAAATTGGAGGACTTCCAGCGCAAGTGGATCCTCATGGATGCCAAGGACCTCCATGCTCGGCTGGAGTTGCCGACCGAGATGCCGGAGAAGTTGGACCAGTGGGCTCACGAGAGGCTCACCGACCTCGGGCCGCGCCAGTCCTGAAGAAGACGACGGCGGTTCTGGAGGCCAGGACGCTGACGAGGGCTATGCTCATCAAGGAGTTCCTGACACAGTGTCTGGCTCCACTCCAGGCGCACTCGCTCGCCCATGTGGGATTTCAAGGGCGAGAAGAACAACCTCTGGCTGCGCCCAGAGAGCCTGACGGGCGAGGAGCTGAGCAAGGCTGTGCGCACCTTGCTCGAGAAAGACCCGGGCGGCCTCCTGGCGGCCTACCTCCCGTTGTACCGCCGTGGCGACGGTGCGGCGCTGGATGCCACTATGCCCATCTTCAATGAGCTGGGGCTCGTTCCGCTGAAGCTCCCCACCCCCTTGGTGCCAGTGTCCTCGGGCGAGGACTCTGAGGAGGGGGAGGACTCGGAGGCCATGGATGATGTGGAGGAGACTTCTCCCCCGTCGTGGAGCAAGTTCCTCCGCGATCTCTCCAACCACGACGATGACGCCGAGTACTTGGTCGAGGAATCCCCGCGCTCCACCGGGGTCCTCACGAGGTCCGGGGGCATACCTCCACGGAGGCTCGGCCTAGTGACCCCGAAGAAGGGAGGTGGCATCGCTTCACCAAGGCGACACCCCCACCTTATCACCCGCCGCCTCCGCTTCGGAGCCGGCTGGCGTGCGCCCGGCCGATCTTCAGGGCACGACGAAGCCCGCGCTCAAGCGGGTGGGAGGCGCCACGGTCCTGAAGAGAAAAAGGGCGTACGTTGCCGCTAATGAGTAAGTGTCGTACCTTGCTTTCATTTTTCATCTTTGTCGCCGCGCACGTGACACTCCTCCCCCCGATGACCAGGCTCCAGCCCGTGGTGAAGAGGAGGAATGAGGAGGTCGGGCTCCCGAGGCCACGTCGCCTACCATGGCCGTGGTGGCCTTGACACGGGCAAAGGAGGCTGCCTCAGGCTCCATGGTGGCAGAGCGGGCCCCTTAGAGCTCGGTGCCGGAGCCTCAGGAGGAGACCGCTTCTGTAGCCCAGCAGCCCCCAAGGCCGCCCGTCGTCGTTGTGCTTACAGAGGGTTCAGAGGCCCTGGAGCCCCCTACTGTCCTTGTCGCTGCGGCTACGCCAGCCCAGGTGCCAGTGCTACCTCCTCCCCAAGCCCTCGCATTGGCGGATCATGGCACTGCTCCCAGGCCTGGTGCTCTGGAGGAGCCCTACACTGTGCTAGGCCAACTCCGGACCGATCTTCATGGCTCCGACACACGCACGGTGACGGGGCGTGTGGGGTTGATTTCAGGGTGGCTCCAAGCCGACGCGTCCATCAGGACGGCCTAGGGCCAAGCCGAGGCTACCACCGTGGAGGGCAAGAAGGAGACTCACGAGGCAACGATAGCTCACGACACGGCGCTAGTTGATGCAGCGTCCGCCCAAAAGCGCTGCGGCGCGACGGAGGCTGAATTGAAGACCCTCCGTGAAGAGAAGGCCGCCCGCACCCATCGGCTCCAGGACCAGGAGGATGAGCTCAAGGCCTGGGAGACCGTGCTCGTCAATCGCGTTGCTGAGCTGGAGCAGGTAGCCCAGGAACATGCCACCGAGTGGAGCCGCCTGGGTAAGATGAAGGAGGAGGTGGCAGGGCCCAGGCGTCCCACACCAAGCTTGTCTCCAAGGAGGCGGCCCGGCTGGAGCCTAGGAGAAGGTCCTCGCTGCGGCGGAGAAGGCGGCCGCCGTGGGGCGCGACGCCTTCGTCTCCCTCGAACTGAGGTCTGCACGGCGCTGCAGTCTCTTTACGGAGAAGGGTACGAGCAACCGCTGGCAACTCCGGAGGAGGGCCTCACCGGGCTTCTCTCCAAACTCGTCACATCGCTTGAGGGTGTCATTGCCGGACTGGACACCATGGTGGAGGGGAAGTGCCGCGCGCTTTTCACCTCAGCTGTGACGCGGGTTTTCAGCCACCTTCATCTCCAGGATCCCAACTTCGACCTTGGCACTCTGATCGAGCCGGTGGCTCCCGAGTCCCGCAACGCTACTACTCAGGCCATGGAGGAGCATTTGAAAGCCCTGGTGGAGAAGTTCCTCTGCGTCGACTCCGTGACTGGATCCGATGGTGAGGGTGGCGGTGGTGTTGTTGATGACGAGCTTCCCACGATGGGCGACATTGACCACTAAGATGATGGCGACGCTTCTTCCCAGTTTGGTCCTGTGACATTTACCTTGTCTCACAGAGGCGTGAAAACTTCTGCTTCGAACTTATGAGACATTAAGCTTTGTAATAATTTCCTTAGGATTCTGTGATTTCCTTTCTGCGCTTGATTTCTTTTCTGTGTGCTTTAGTGTTTTGCGTCTGATGCGGAGCATCCCAAGGTCATCCCCATGGACCTATCTTCGTCTCACCAAGTGCCAAGTGGACCCATGACACGTGCCCGTGCAAGAGTTCTCGAGACCGAGGTGACATCTCTCCTTAACCAACTTCAATGTGAATCATGTGAGACATGGCTACTACCTCAAACGAAATTGCTATGCGTACTCAGGTGCCAAGAAGACCCCCTCGAAGAGGCTCTTGAAGATGTAAAAGTCCCCAAGCCCACGGAGGAAGAGCAACATTGAGCGGAATCGGAGAAGACTCCAGGCCCCGGACATCCGGCCCTCAAGCCCGGACATCCAGCCCCTGGAACAACTACAGCAACAAAGCCCACACAGCCGAAGCTACAGGGGCCAGAGATCCGGCCAGGCCCCGGACATCCGACCAGTCGCCAGGGCCCGGACATCCGGCCCCCAGCCCGGAAATCCGGCGCCACTACAGAAGCTACCCGAGGTTCAACCCCGCCAGCCCGAACATCTGGCTCCCAACCCGGACATCTGATGCCTCGTGACAGCCCGGACATCCAGCCCGATGCCCGGACATCCGGCCTCTGATGCATGCATGCAATTCGTTTGGGCCGCAGCCCATGTATCCCCTCGCCCCTATGGAATATAAATATACCTCTACCTCTTCCTAGTTAGGGTTAGCATTGTGATAGCTCATTTAGACTTAGAGCATTGCTCATCCTTAGTGGTTCATCTCCACTAGAGTCCGCGGCCTCTACTGAGAAGATCCACACGGATTCAATTCCTCCTCCGGGAGAAGATTCAAGACCTCCTCACGGAGAAGACTACCGCCACTTGTATTGTCTGTCGTTGATTTTGGACCGTGTATCTCTATGTGTTCCCAGATCTAGCATATGTGTGACTACTTCTCATTGATTGGAGTGTTTTCCCCTCGTTTCCCTCGTGTTTATCCCTTGTGTTCTTCGTGTTCATCGTGGGATCCCTCTCCAATCGTTAATGATTTTTGACCCCGCATCATATGGTATCATGAGCCTTGGTTCATCATGAATTTGGAGCCACGCACTTTGTCTTCTAGCCTTGTTTTGTTTATTTTGTCCCAATTTCGAAAATTCCCCACAAAAATAGCCATACCAAAATTTTTGTGATATGTTGATTTGATGAGGTTTTGTTGGATTTGTTCCATGGATTTGCTTTTCCACGAGTGGATCTAGCGTTTCCACCAACTTTCCCCAATTTCTATCCACAAAATCCGCTAAATTTTGCCCTAAAATTTTCTTTTCCAACAAGTTCATCAGGGATCGGGAACCTCGGACATCCGGCCTCTGACAGCCCAATCCCCTCCACCGCTACCCATTTCTTTTGGGCATACACCCATACTTCACCACCACTTGTGCAACCACCATCGCTTACCCGCTACGATATTCGACAATTTTTGTCACGTTTTGTCTTGGATACTTGAGTTGTGGTTTCATCATTTCCTCGGGTGTTTAGACTAACTTGGAATGGCACGACTTCGACGACACCACCGCTCATCCTCGACAAGGATGGTAACATCAATGACACCTTGTATATCCTACCTTGCAATTGCATTGTCACCCCCATAGACCATTTTGTGTTGCTTTCCTATCGAGACTAGCCATTTGAGTATTGCCGGGCCACGACACTTGTGCACATTAGTGATAGTCATAGATATTGCATACTACATCATTATATCTCGGTGTGTCACGAGAGTGTTCTGCATACACAATTGCTATCTTGGTAAGAGATTCTCGCATAAGTGGCCAAAGGAAGAGCTCAAAGCTTTTAAGAAAAAGAGCCATCAAAAAGCTTTTAAGCAAACGACCTTAGCATCATACTTTGTTCTTCAAAAGAGATCATATGGTATAGGAATACACCATCTTGTGCTAAAGCATCGACATATCATACACTTATAACATACCTGTGATACAGAGTCACTACTTTTTGTCTCTTATAGGTTGTGCTCAAGTGCGTATCTGCTTATTAAGCAATCGATTAGCGTCTCTCTAGTGTCGTGCAACACGAGCATTTTCCGTGGATTCCACATTTTTCGCTCACCCTTGGTTGCACAACCACATCGATCTATTCGTGCATGTGTGCCCGTGTGACTTATTCTTGCTAGTGATAAACTTGTTGCATGAGCAAATTTGTGAATCATTTCCAACATCATTGAGTCTTGTCAACAAATGCATTGATTTTGTGCCACTATCCTCACCGAGATCCTCCAAAATCTTTATTTGTGTAGGTGTGAGAATCGACAAGAAGGGTACCAATTGTGCTATTTCCGGGCTACATTATTGAGTGATCATTGATCCATCTTCAACTTCGGTAAAGTTACATTTGGTATTGTTCTTCCTTTTCTTCCACTCACAGACTCGCTTGCGATGATGGATAGGCCAAGTACATCTACGAACCCACTATTCGATGATCCTCAATAATCAAACAACGATGTCACCAAACTACATCTATTTGGTGTTCAGCGAGCTCTACATCAAGAGAATGAAGCTATGCAAGAGCGCATTGAGCAAATTGCCACCGACTTGCGATATTCCGAAGCACGCACAATAAAGCAATTCGGCATCATCAACACCAACATATCTACTCAATTTGATGAGCTACGGACTTTGATGATCAATCGACGCTCTTCATCTACGTCATCTCAAAGACGAAGCTGCGAAAGTCGTCATACCGACTACACTTTCGGCTCAAGTACACCTACATCAAACACTCTTCGCCAAGCCACACGTCAATACTGACATGACAACTGATATCTACTTCACGGCTAGAGTTCACAAGAGCATATCGAAGAGCAAGAATGTCGACAACATCAAAACCACGCTACACTTGAGCAAGCACAAGAACGAGAGCGAGTGCGCCAACACCAAGAAGAGCAAGATGCCATGGCACAACGTCAAGTACTACAATGACGAGAAGCTCAAGCTCTGGAGGCGCAACATGCCCTGCGTGACTCACATCGCAATGTTGCAACTCGCAATTGACACATTCGTCAAGAAGAAGAAGCACTTCGCTATGAGATTCAAGAGAGGCGTTATCAAGCACGAATGCAACGTCAAGCTCCTCCTCAAGCGCGACAAGAGCAACAACCTCGACAAGAACCACAAGCTCGGCAAGAACAACATGACAATGATCATCAACCACGCTAAGAGCAGCATGCGATTGACAATCCTCCAAAACAAGAACGCCCTCATAATACGCAAGCAAACAATGAAGAGCATCTCTATGGCAAGCTCAAGTTCACAATGCCAAAGTTCTCCAGAAGCATCGATCCCGAAGACTATTTCTCATGGGTATTGAAAGTTGACAAGATATTTCAACTCCACAACTTTGATGAAGAGAAGAAGATCGCGATGGCATGCCTTGAGTTCCAAGACTATGTTATTTGGTGGGAGCAAATCATTGAGAGACGAGAAGCCAAAGGAGAACCACCCATCACCACTTGGAGTCAAATGAAGGATATCATGAGAGCGCGTTTTGTGGCAACACACTATAACCGCGACCTCTTCAAGAAATTCCAACTACTCAAGTAAGGCACCAAGTCCGTTGAAGAGTACTACAAGGAAATGGAGATAGCCATGATTCGAGCCAATATCACGAATAATGAAGAACAAACGATGGCAAGATTCTTGAACGGCCTCAACCACCCTATCAAGAAAATTTCCAACTTCCAACCATACTCAAACCTTATTGAGCTCGTTCATCAAGCTACAAAAGCGGAGCGTCAAGTATAAGAGGACTACAAGTACTCCAAGTTCACATCCAAGAACAACGGCTCCTACAACTAAGCTTCAACGACTTCGGCACCTCCTACCTCTACGAAACCATCTTCAAGCATAGGCGACAAGTCAAGCTACAAGACTTTTACAACATCAAGTCGTCCTCCTATTACAAGTAACTTCAAGCCGAGAGCTTCATCATCTACAAATCCACCTGAAGATACCTCCAAGACGAGTTCCATCAAATGCTTAAAATGTCAAGGACGAGGCCACAAGTCATTTGAGTGCAAGACTGTACGAACCACGATCATCAATGAAGACAAATCCTATGACTCAATGAGGGATGAAGAAATGGAATCCCTTGAGAATGTTGCAATGCATCATCGAGTGAACGAAGATGAAGACAACCAAGTCTTTTGTGACAATGACGCGAGCCCCAATCTAGTTGTCTCCCAAGTCTTGACGCTTCAACACCAACAAGATGAAGACCAATGTTGTCACATCTTCCACACCAAGGCTGGCATCAATGGAAGCTCTGTCAAGGTCATCATCGATGGAGGAAGTTGTCATAACTTGACAAGTGAAGAGCTATTCGACAAGCTTCAATTGGTCAAGTTGAAGCACCCTCATCCCTACAAGGTCCAATGGCTTAGCGACACCGGAACTATTCGAGTAGAGCACACCGTGCAAGTATCCTTAAAGATAGGCACCTACGAGGATACATTGGAGTGTGATGTGGTACCTATGTCCATTTTCCACCTTCTCCTTGGAAGACCATGGCAATACGGCCATGGAGTCACCCACAAGGATGGACCAACCATTATAGCTTCAAGATGAAGGACAGGGAGTTTGTGCCACGTCCAATTTCACCAAGTCAAGTGGTCGTGGAGAAAAAAGTATCTACTAACCATCATGGAGAGAATGGTGAGAGAGTGAACCACCAAAAGGAGAATGAGAGCCACAAGCCAAATTCAAGCGCCTCCACGATGAGCGACAAGAAGCAACTAGTGTTATTTGCCACCAAAAGTGAGATGAGAGAAGTGTGTGAGAACCCATCGAGTGTCTTTCACCTTGTGCTTCTATGAAAGGGGAAGCAAAACCTACTAACACTTCACCACCTCTACCTTTAGTGTTGTCTCAATTGTTGCAGGACTTCCAAGATGTCTTTCCCGATGAACTACCTCCAGGACTACCTCTTCTTCGCGACATCGAGCACCGCATCGACCTCATCCCCGGAGCACCTCTTCCTAACAAAGCACCGTACCACGTGAACCCGGAAGAGACCAAGGAGATCCAATGGCAAGTCCAACAACTCATTGACAACGGACACGTCCGTGAAAGCATGAGCCCTTATGCCGTTCCGGTAATCCTTGTGCCCAAGAAAGATGGTACTTACTGCATGTGTTCAGATTTCCATCCCATTAATGCTATCACCGTTAGATATCGTCACCCAATACCGCGCTTAGATGATATGCTTGATGAGCCTAGCGGAGCCACAATCTTTTCCAAGATTGATCTCAAAAGTGGCTATTACCAAATCCGCACACAAGAGGGTGATGAGTGGAAAACCGCTTTCAAAACGAAGTTCGGGTTATATGAATGGCTTGTTATGCCCGTGGGTTTATCTGAGGCACCTGCACGTTTATGAGAATGATGCACTATGTTCTTAGGCCAACTCCACTGCGCGACCCCAAACGAACGTCCGCTTTGCCCAGATTCTGTCCGTTTGGGTAGGGCGATGGGGTCATGTCCGGGCAGTTTCTCAGATGTGGTGGCCGTGCGCCTAACGCGCGGACGCATCCCAACCGCATCATATCCGCATGCATTTTTCTTTGCGAGTCCTTAATTTTTTTTCTTTCATTCATTTTTGGTACATGAGAATACATCACCAAATTTTGACTAGAAAAGCAAGCCCAAAGAAAACAAGAACCACAAGAATACATTTTAGAAGATATACAACTTCCATAACTCCTCCCTTGAGTTGGGTTAGGGCCAAGTCCATGCACTCATTGTTGATCTGCGGAGGAGTCTCGATCTTGGTTGCTTCTTTTTTCTTCGAGTCTAAAGAAGTAGAGGTTGCTTCTTCGCATCTAGTCTCATGTCTAGCTTCTATTCTAGCAACAAGTGCACTAGTCTCTTCTCTGGCATCTATTCTAGCTAAAAGTGCACAAACATCTATTGAATTGTGCGCTATCAATATATCGATGTACTCTTCATCCCAATACCAAAACTTGCATCCATGCTACACAATAAAATTTCAAGTTAGCACAAGTAGTCAAATCCGAGAGCACAACCAAAGCTAACAACTAGCACATACCCGATCGTTTAAGCACTTGATGAACACCCATCCGGGATGTTCCGACGTTGTAGAAGCGTGGTGCACGGCCTTCTTTGGGTAGTCGTCACACTTAATGAGTGGCAACGGTGCGCCGACGAGCTTTTGGGCTAGCACCGAGCCCGGCCTACCGCCATTCGTCTATCTGCCGGCGGACCAGCGACGGTATAGATCCGAGCGGCTAGAGGAGGAGCCGCTGCCTGCATGCGGCCTTGCGGCCTTGCCAGGGCCTTCCGGCCCGGTGCCCGGCCAGTCCATGGCGCGGCGCGGCTTGCCACCGCCGGGCGAGCTCAAGGCCGAACGGATTCGCCACAAATCCAGCCGACGGGTGCGCAAATGAGGTGGCTGTGGTTGGGTAGCTCGGGAGCGCAGAGGGGAGGGGGCTGGGCGAGTGAGCGTGCGAGCTGCACAGCTGCAATGGCGGCCGCGACGACGATAGCGGTGAGGGGAAGAGTGGGGAAGAGTGGAGGGGGTGCGGCCGAAGGGAGGGAGGGGAACGGATAGAAAAAGGCGTCCCCTATGCCACCGACTGGCAGGCCAGGGGAGGACACGCGCAGACGGCCCACGCATCTGCGTGCTGTCCGTTTCACCCAAAAAGCAGCGCAAACTTGGGCCGGGGATGGGTCGAAAGCGGACAGAAAACGGACATTTGTCCGTTTGGGTGTAACGCCCAGGATGCGACTATATCTCCTACGTGTCGAGGCACGAGTTAGAGACATAAGCGCATTCTAGAATGATTGCAAGCGTGGTATCTTTGCATAATGTAAAGAGCAGGTATGAAAGAGTAAAATAGTTGGCTTACACTCGCCACGTCACACAATGAATACAATAGCATACATTCATCCAAATAACACAGGGTCCGACTACGGACGAAATCCAAACGAGAAAAGAAACCACAACCACAAGTCCTGATCGCCCCTAGTAGGAACCACTACTGATCGTCGGGATAGGTCACATAAAAACGACCACGCTCTTCATCGAACTCCCAGTGAAGTTCTTGTCCATCTCCTGCATCGTTCTCGGCTGTACCTGCATCTGGTGTGTGTTGTAATCTGTGAGTCACAAGGACTCAGCAATCCCATTCCCAGGTATCAAAACTAACAAAGCGTTTAGGTGTGGAGAGGTAATAAAGTGGCTACAGCAAGCACTAAGCAACTAGCTTAAGAAGTTAGAGCGAGAAGAGGATATGTGCCAACGGTCGCCAAATATGATCAATAAGTGATCCTAGCTACTCACGTTCATGCATAACCCCACCATGTTCACTTTACGAAACCCCTTCGAAAAGAGACCGTCACAGTTACTCACACAGGTAGTGTATTCTTAAGGATATGGTGTCAAGTTATCTACAACCGAATATTAACAAGCTCCCATCTGCCACATAACCGCGGGCACGGCTTTCGAAAGTTAAAAACCCTGTAGGGGTGTCCCAACTTAGCCCATCACAAGCTCACGATCCGCGGAGTCACAACTCCATGTTCGGAAGACCCGAGAATTCTCGGAATCCCGTGCTCAAGATATTTCGACAAAGGTAAAACTAATCCAGCACGACCTCCCGGCGTGCCGACACCCTGATAGTAGCCGCGTGTATCTCGTCTCAGGCCATGACCGGATGGGACAACCTACAGGTATATACCAATCCTCGAGTTTCCCCGTGGTGGTCCCGCAGTCAGCCCAGTTTGGACCAACACTCATGAGGAGCACTGGCCCGGGTTGTTGATTAAGAACTCGGGTTAATTACTTTCTATGCAAGTTTTTAGTTGTTAGGCAAATATAGTACCAAAGTTGGGTCTTGCTGGAAAAGCTTTAAGCAGTGCAAATTATCAAGGGGGGGCCCATAAACCCCAACTGTGTTAGGACTGCAAAATCATGGAACATAACACCGGTTTATCGGGTCCTAAGGTGGCATGAGTGGAACAAAACACCAAGCAGAAGGCCAAGCCTTCCACCCATTACCAATATATATGTGCATTAATTTAATTATGTTATATATTGTGTTATCCTAATAAACAAGTCCAAACATGGAGCAATCTTCCAACTTCACCTGCAACTAACAACGCTATAAGAGGGGCTGAGCAAAAGCGTACTTAGCCAATCAACGGTTTGCTAGGAAGGCGGTTAGAGTGTTTCATGTCAACATAGGAGGTTGACAAGACAAGAATAGGCATCGAGGCATAACTATAGAGCGAGACAACTAGTAATGCAAAGATAGAGGTGATATCGGGGAACAGTCATCTTGCCTGGGATTCTGCAAGGAAGAAGAACAAGTCCATGAAGTAGTCGAACAAATCCTCACAAATCCGAAACGAAACCTAAGCTAACGAGAGAAGCAACCGGAAAAAGCAAACAACATGGTAAACACACAGGCATAAACATGGCATATGATGCACAAACAAGTATGATGCATGTCCGATTTAAATATGCATGGCATGGCAAAGTGCTCAAACAATACTACAAATAAAGTGGAGCTGAATATGCAACAAGTTGCTTATTGATGAAACACCACATCTAATTATTTAGTTTGCTCTCGGTTATGAACCCAACAAGTTTAAATGTTCTTTAACATGGCAAGAGGTGAAGCATGAGCAAAGTACACTATCTAGTCATTTTACATGAGGCCGGAAATAATAACAACAATTCCGGAAAATCCCCACGTGCATATAGCAATTATTAATGGAAACAACAATTCAAACATTTTAAATGTTGTTACCATGATGCGGATGACAAATGCAAGTTTTATGCAAATTTTATTAAAAGTTAGCATGAACATGTTAGGAAGCATTTGGTCACCGTGGTGGAAGGAAAGGGGTGCCACGGCAATGAATCCGAAAATGATGCCACGACAACATATCGGTTCCAGTAACTCGTTGAGATGCCGGCGCAAAAGAAGTGACACGATCGTGTCATGCAAAGAGATAGGTGGCGTGCTCCCGTTACCGGGTTCCCATGGGTTGGCTTCATGGAATCGGGAAACGTGCAAGTAACAATTCATGCACGGCAAACATTGGATACATGCAACCATCTCATACACACATCACATGCATACGGTCCACGGGTGGTCGTCTCGGCGGTTATACCTTCGAAGTGCGTTTCGGGGCAGTTCAAGTCGTCGAGGGAAGAGGTACACGTGTCGTAGAGGAAGTAGTTGTTTTGTCGATCCTCGACGGCGGTAGTGGTACACGCGAAGTTAGCCGAACTTGACATTTTCGTTCATGGGTCTTCGGCGACGGTAGTCGTTCACGTTGATGTACTGGTACTTGCGGTCTCGACGACGGTTGTGGAAGTAGTGGTACACGTTTGTCGTGGTACTTGGCATTGTTCGGTCCCTTAACCAAGGTCCTCATGTGTCTTGGCAAATTCGTGTAGTCGTACTCGGCATCAGGCATCGAGGGTACTTGCATGTAGACATAGAAGATGTTCTTGACTTGTCTCGACACAAAACAACACAAGGGCCTCGGGGCAGCGACACGCACATGGAGGAGGGGACGAACACGGTGAAGGCCTCAGCCCGCAACAGAGCAGTGAGGGAGTCTCAACCTTGGGGATCAGGCAGCGGTGTGGCTTGCAGTAGAGCAGCAGCATCAGATGCGGCGACGGAAAGCAGCGACGAGCGGTGACGCGAGGCAAGGCGGGCGGCATGGTGCGCGTGCTGCCCGACGAGGTGGCACCCTAGTGGTTGTGGAGGGAAGGTCGGCGAGCAAAGGTGGGCCATGGCGCACGGTGGGGCGGAGAAGACGGCTACGGCGGGCGGCGGTGCTGGCCTGGGTGCGCAGGGTGTTGGGGCCACGCGGAGGCGGAGGCGGCCAGAGGAGAAGGAGGTGCGGAGGAGGGCCGGCGGGGCTCCACTCCTCCGGCGAGGCAGAGCACCGCGGCGTTGCGGCCGCCTGCGCGGGAGGCCAGTGCGGCGCAGAGAAGATGGCGGCAGCCAGCCGACAACGGGGCCAAGCGGGGAGGCAGCGGCTTGAGGCGATGGCGAGGAGGAAGGGATCCGGTGGCGGAGGGCGAGGTGCAGGCGAGGCCAGAGGCCGATGCGAGGGAGCGGGGCGGTGGCGCCGGGAGGACGAGAGGGAGGAGAGGCGCGGGCGCAAGGAAGAGAGCGAGAGGAGGGGAGATGGGGATCGGGTGTGAGGAGGGGTCGGCGCTGAGGGGAGAGGGAGATCGAGAGAGAGGAGCGATCGTGCGGCTAGGGTTAGATAGGCAGGGGACGGTTGGGCCTTAGGTGGGAGGCCGGCCAGTTGAGAGGGAAACAGGCTAGAGGCTTGTCTGCTCAGCTCTTATCCATCTCTCTCTATTCTTTCCATTAACTAAGAACTAGAAGAAAATGAAAAGAGAGAAGAGAAGGTTAGAGGAAGAATTCAGGCATGCGGTTAATTTTTCCGGAATCATAAAAATGAGCGTAATCCGAGAAAAATAGAAGTGGCATGATCGAAAGATATAAATTCAAATTCATTTGAATATAATTCAAATGGTTTTGAATTGGGACAAGGTTTAGGAGTGGCCAAAAATGTTGAGGATTTTGGAGGAACCTCGATAAACGGGAAAAGAATTTCGAGGAAAGTTACAGAGTCAAAAATTGAAGTAGAAAAGAATATGAGGAATATTTCTAAGTGTGTTTGGTGATTCCAAATAAATGGAATATTTATAACAGCTCCATAATTATTAGGAGGATATGTTATAAAGAGAAATCATCATGTGAATTCCCTCGATTTAAATGGATCGAAGATCCATGCAATTTATTTAGTTGAGTTATAAAAATAAATGACATGAAGGCATGATGACATGATGCAATGCAAAATAAATAAAGCAAGCACAAATGAAACACACGGGAAAAACCCGTAATAGCTGGAAGTCTTCAGGAGCGTCACATTGGGGCTGCGCGTTGGGCCGTCTGGTTGGTCCGTTTTACCCCAAACGGACGCACGCTGACAGGATGGGGTCGCGCGGTGGAGTTGGCCTTAGGCCATACATCGGAGTCTTTGTAGTAGTCTATTTTGATGACATACTCGTGTTTAGCAAATCCCTAAAAGATCATGTGAATCATCTTAGCACCATTTTGCAAATCCTCCGCATGGAAATACTTTATACCAATATGGAGAAATGCAAATTCGGTGTAGACAAACTTGTTTTCTTAGGGTTTGTTGTATCATCCAAAGGTATGCATGTAGATGAAACTAAGATTGAAGCTATCAAAACTTGGCCAACTTAAATGAGCTTCCATCAAGTGCATAGTTTCTTAGGCCTAGCCGGATTCTATAGATGCTCTGTGAAGGACTTTAGCACAATTGCTATGCCTCTACATGCCTTGAGCAAGAAGAACGCACCCTTTGTTTGGGGTCCTTCGCAAGAAACCGTGTTCAATGAGCTAAAAAATTGCTACTCACGCACCTTTACTTGCCTTACCAAATTTCGACAAACCTTTCGAAATGCAATGTGACGCTAGTGGTACCAGCATAGGAGGCGTGTTAATGCAAGAAAAGCACCCAATTGTGTATTTTAGCGAAAACTTTCCGGAGCGCAACTTAACTACCCCATCTATGATAAATAGCTATATGCCTTAGTGAGAGTTTTGCATGTTTGGGAGCACTATCTACGCCCTCATGAATTCATTCTTCACACGGAACATGGGACACTCAAGTGTCTTAAGGGTCAAACTAAGTTGAACAAGCATCATGCTAAGTGGAGAGAGTTCGTAGAGTCTTTTCCTTATGTCATCAAATACATTAAAGGAAAAGAGAATGTTGCGGTGGATGCGCTTTCCCGCAAATGCATGATTGTTACCCAACTTGAGTTGAATGTTATTGGCTTTGAGCACATAAAAGACTTGTATGAGCATGATCCTTTCTATGCAAATCCTTATGCTAAGTGTTTGACGCATAGTTCTTGGGACTGATATTACATCAAGGATGGTTATCTTATGAGAGCTAACAAACTTTGCATTCCCGAGTCTTCTCTTCGTTTTCTCCTTATGTAAGAATCTCATGGAGGAGGACTTATGGGACACTTTGGTCGAGACAAGACATTTGTGACGCTCTCTAAGAACAACTTTTGGCCCAAGATGTTCCGTGACATCTCACGCTTCACCAACCGATGCTGTACATGTCGCAAAGCTAAGTCAAAAGCTCAATCCCATGGTATTTACACGCCACTTCCTATTCCATATCAACCTTGGGAAGACATTAGCATGGACTTTGTACTTGGTTTGCCTAGGACTCAAAATGGCGAGGATTCCGTTTTTGTTGTTCTGGATAGATTTTTCCAAGATGGCTCATTTCATCCCATGCCACAAAGTAGACGATGCTTCACATGTTGCTAATCTCTTTTGTAGGGAAATTCTACGTCTACATGGAGTGCCAAGAAAATTGTGTCGGACCGAGACGTCAAGTTCTTGAGCTACTTTTGGAAGACTCTATGCGCCAAACTCGGCATCAAGCTACTATTCTCATCGGCATACCACCCACAAAAAAGATGGCTAAACGGAGGTGAAGAACCGGACGCTATCGACGCTTCTTCGCGTGTTGATCAAGAATAACATCTAGAAATGGGAGCAATGCTTGCCCATCGCCGAGTACGCCTACAACCGCGCAAGACACTCAACAACCGACAAGTCCCCCTTTGAGGTCGTCTACGGTTTCAACCCGTTGTCCCCATTGGACATCCTTCCTCTACCTCTCCAAGAGCGCACCAACATGGACGCAAGTGCACGAGCAAGTTATCTCAAGAAGATGCATGAAGATACAAGGGAAATGACCGAGCGCCAAGTACATCGCTTCGCCACCAAGCTCAACGACAACAAGATACCAATGGTGTTCCAACCGGAAGATCTCGTATGGCTTCATCTTCGCAAGGACCGCTTCCCCAACGAGCACAAGTCCAAACTCCTAACTCAAGTCGATGGACCCTTCAAGGTGTTAGCACGTGTTACGTCCAAAACGTATCTATAATTTCTGCTTGCTCCATGCCTCTTTTGGGTGATATTGCTATGATATTTATACACTTCCATACACTTTTGATCATATTTGGACTAACCTATTAACTCAGTGCACCCCAGTGCCAGTTTCTGTTTTCGGCTGTTTTTGTATTTCAGGTTTTCACATTACGAGAACTGCCAGGAAAAATCCAGAAAAATTATATAAAAAATCAGCGTTCCAGAAACTACAGTGCACCCGAAGGACAGCC
>LR738713.1:289794110-289815304 GCA_902687465.1 Secale cereale
TCGAAAATCACAAAAATAGTTATCTTGCTTGCTTGCTACTATGGGTTCCACCGAGAACACCAAGTTGTGTGACTTCACTAGTCACAACAACGATGACTTTATCAGCACACCTATCACTACACCTGCCACTTCAGCACCTTCATATGAAATTAAACCTGCTTTACTGAATCTAGTTATGAAAGATCAATTCTCCGGTGCTGGAGATGATGCTGCTTTACACTTGAACAACTTTGTTGAACTTTGTGATATGCAAAAGTACCGAGAAGTAGACGATGACATTGTTAAGCTTAAGCTTTTTCCTTTCTCC
Organism: Secale cereale; assembly: GCA_902687465.1. Classification (NCBI taxonomy): domain Eukaryota; kingdom Viridiplantae; phylum Streptophyta; class Magnoliopsida; order Poales; family Poaceae; genus Secale; species Secale cereale. The sequence goes on from LR738713.1 coordinate 289,794,418, forward strand.
TTGAGAGGAGGAGCTAAAATTTGGTTTCAGTCTTTGCCTAGAAATAGCATAGATTCATGGGACAAGTGCAAAGATGCTTTTATTGGAAAATACTATCCACCTGCTAAAATTATCCAACTAAGAAGTAACATAATGAATTTTAAACAATTGGATAATGAACACGCTGCCCAAGCTTGGGAACGTATGAAATCTCTTATCAAGAACTGCCCTACTCATGGTTTGACTACTTGGATGGTTATCCAAACTTTTTATGCAGGCTTGAACTTTACCTCGCGGAACTTGTTAGATTCGGCCGCGGGAGGAACCTTTATGTCAACTACACTTGGTGCTGCCACGAAGCTTCTCGATGAGATGATGACCAACTATTCCCAATGGCACACCGAACGCGCTCCAACAGGTAGGAAGGTAAACTCTGTCGAGGAAATTTCCTCCCTTAATGAAAAAGTTGAGTTGATCATGTCTCTACTTTCGAAGCAATCCTCTGTTGATCCTCGTGATGTTCCTTTAAATTCTTTGATTGCTCAAGAACAAGTAGATGTGAACTTTATCTCTAGAAACAATTTTAACAACAATGCTTATAGGAGTAATTTTGGTAGAAATCCTAGACCGTTCCCCCCTAATTCTTATGGGAACAACAGTGCTTATCCTAGTGCCAAGAACTCCAATACTGAACTAGAGATTATGCTTAAAGATTTCATCACTACCCAAAAAGCCTTTAATAAGAGTGTAGAAGAAAAACTACATAAACTAGATGATCTCTCTTTGAAGGTAGACCATTTAGCCAATGAGATAGAATTGCTTAAACTTAAAACTTCTCCTCTTGAGGAGAGGAAGGTCAATCCTATTAATGCTACTCAAGTGCAAATTAATGAAAATATTAGGATGATGGCTAAACTTAAAGAAAGATGGGCTAGAGAAAGGGAGGAAGAGGATAGAATTAAGAGCCTTCCTACCCAGCACACTGTTGCTACTATCCAAGTTGTTGAGGATATCCAAACTCTTAGCACCCAATGTACTCCTGGTCCCATTGGACCTATTGATGGTGATGCTATGACTATAGAAACTACCAAACATGTGAACCTAAAGGACACCACTACCACTTTACTTGATGCTAGTGACCTTGATTTTGATAATTGCACTCTTACCGAAGTTATTGATTTCCTTCACAAGATGTCTAGAGATCCCCGCACTAGCACGCTTAACCTTGCCTTCACAGAGCATATCACTAATGCTCTTATCAAAGCTAGGGAGGAGAAACTTAGAGTAGAAGCCTCCATACCTAGAAAGCTAGAAGATGGTTGGGATCCTATGATAAAAATTAAATTGAATGACTTCTCTTGCTATGCATTATGTGATGTTGGAGCTAGTACCTCTGTTATGCCCAAAAGAATATATGATATGCTTAAATTGAAACCTTATGATTCTTGTTCTTTTGGTGTTCGTCTCGTAGATTCTTCCATAAAGAAACCTTTGGGGAGGATCGACGATGTTCTTATCGTTGTCAATGATAATTATGTTCCCGTTGATTTTACTATTATGGATATTGAATGTGAGCCTTCTTGTCCAATTATTTTGGGACGTCCCTTTTTACGCACCGTTGGTGCTATCATTGACATGAAAGAGGGGAATATAAAATTTCAGTTTCCTCTCAAGAAAGGGATGGAACACTTCCCTCGAAAGAAGATCAAGTTACCTTTTGAGTCCGTTGTACGGGCTAGCTATTCTTTTACTCTTGATAAAACTTGATCTATATGCATTATGCCTAGCTTAAAGGCATAAAAGAAAGAGCTTTTGGGAGGCAGCCCACATGAATAAATTTATTTTGCTTTTGTTGTGTCTTGATGTTGTTTACTACTGTAGCATCATCATTGTATCTTTGCTTTTCAATTTTGTGCCAAGTGTAGCCTCTGATTGCTAGAAAGTTCAAAAGTTGTGAGGTGCAGTCCAGGAAATAGATTCTGTCCTTGGATAGAAAAATTCGTATAAAATCACCAGATCATCTTTTTGGTCTGCATTATTTCGACAGCGTGCTCTATATAATTGTCTTTCGTGCGTCTGTTCTGAGTTTTTTGATTAGAGTTGCACAAGTGCCCCGAAAAAATCAATTACTACCTGTTGTTCTGTTTTTCACAGATTCTGTCCTGTTTTGCCTTTCCTTCATTTTGCAAACCAAGAGCTTGCTTTTTCTTTGCAAAAACCTTTTGGCAATCTTGAGAAACAGTAGACCTTCAAGAATATCTTTATTTCCAGCAAGGTACAATTATTTTATTATGGGTACTAACCTCGTTAATCAGATTATGATGAGTTATGTATGAAGGGAGTTTTCAAGTGTGCGAGGGAAGATGATAAAAAGATTCAGGAGTGTCAAGCGCTCAAGCTTGGGGATGCCCCCATGCACCCCCAAGAAATATTCAAGGAGACTCAAGCGTCTAAGCTTGGGGATGCCCCCGTGCATCCCCTTCTCCATCAACATTATCAGTTCGTCTTTCGTTCCACTATATTTTAATCACTTCATGTGTTATGTGCTATGCTTGGAGCGTCTTGCTTTTAGTTTTCTTTAGTTTTTCATAACGAGTCAGAACTCAGCTTTATTTATGTGGGAGAGAAACACGCTCCACTTCTACCTAGAACATAACATAGAATTTTCATGTCTATCCTTGTTGTGTGTGTTCTTTGTCTTTTAATAGCTACTATCATGTTCAGCTCTTAGCTTTCATGCTTATCTTTTCAAAGAGCTTTTGTTTAGTTGGTTGCTTGAACTCTCTTTAATTACCATGCTCACCTTGTTAAGAGAGTTTGCTTCCGTTGCATTGGTTGATATGTCTATGATAAAGATGCTACGTGCATGATGGCGCTTAGTAGTTCATGTTTTCTTATGGTTAGTCTCAAATAGCTGGAGGGTTCCCAATGTGTTATTGGAGTACCAACATGATTTGTTTGCCTATGATGTGGTATGGTTTAGTAATATCTTCCTTCGAGAATTTATTTTGATTGACTTGGCGTATGCTCACGCATATTTAAGACTGTAAAGAAAGTCTGTCAAGCCTTGATGATCTTTTGTTTCTGAGTAGCGATATAACTACCATGCCTGATTCAATGTTGCTTTGTCGCTCTGCATGATTATGACCGTCATTGCTCTCTTAGTTGGTCGCTCCTAGTCTTTTGCTAACCTTTGCCTGTACTAAGCGGACTGACTGCTTGTGCATCCACATCCTTTAATCCAGTTATGCCATATGAGTCCACCATACCTTCCTACATGGTATTTACCTACCATTCCTAACGGAGACTTGCATGTGCCATCTCGAAATTATTCAAAGAAAAAGCATTCTTATTTTGTGCCTCTGTTGTAAGTTCATGAGGAAGTAGTGGTTAATTCATGACCTTTTTAAGTTGGACAAGCTTCACCCCGGGATTGCATGTATAATGTGCAAACCCATAATACGAGAAGGAACTGGCATTGAGTGCGCCCGGCTCAAAAAGATAATATAACAAACAAACCCTCCTTCACGCTTTGTTCATGAGAAATCAGAAAACTTTGGCAGTGATAAACAAAGGAGATTAAGAGGATGTGATCGTCCTCATTCGGGAGCCGTTCCTCGAAACTTGTCCATCTCGAAAAGTGATTGAGTTGTCTGCTAGCATTCGTTGACGAAACATGCATGATCTAAAATAAATTATTACCTCTGTTTTAAAACCAAGAGCTCTGGTACATGTTTTGTCTTTGTTTCCGACTACGGGTTTTCAACCTTGCCAACAAAAGCCACGGTTCGAGAGTCTCCACCTTCTTTTTAAAGCACCAACTACTGAGAGCATGATTGTCATTCTGAGTGTAATGTGCATTGTCCCAAAGTAGCATTGTCTTTTGCATGTTTGTGATATCGTCTATTCTGAAATCATTGTATCTAGTCATCACTTAAACCTTGGAGGTGCCCCTGCATTTATGTTTTGCTTCACTAAAGGGGGCAAGCTAGATATCACTTTATCATATTTGCACATCATGTTCATTGCAAATCTATTTGATGTTTCAGTATCATATTGTAAAACTTTTAGTCCTTTGTGATTTTCTCATGAGGCAACTTAATTACTATAGATTCATTGTCTCAGTAAGCTTTTGTCATATGACTATGAAAAAGTCCTATATGGTTAATAGCATGTCACCACAAAAATTATTCTTGTTATCATTTACCGACTCGAGGACGAGCAGGAATTAAGCTTGGGGATGTTGATACGTCCAAAACATATCTATCATTTCTGCTTGCTCCATGCCTCTTTTGGGTGATATTGCTATGATATTTATACACTTCCATACACTTTTGATCATATTTGGACTAACCTATTAACTCAGTGCACCCCAGTGCCAGTTTCTGTTTTCGGCTGTTTTTGTATTTCAGGTTTTCACATTACGAGAACTGTCAGGAAAAATCCAGAAAAAATATATAAAAAATCAGCGTTCCAGAAACTACCGTGCGCCCGAAGGACAGCCGGGGGGGGGCACCAGGGCTCCAGGCGCCCTGGCGGCGCGCCCCCCCCCTGGGTCGCGCCGGGGGGCGCCTGGGCCTCCCGTGGCTCCTCCGATGCCCCCCTTTGGCATATATTTAAAGCATCTCCCGAAACCCTCGAGGGAGGAACCCTTTTCGTGATCTCATCTCTGTTCCGCCGCCGCCGCTTCCAAGATCGGGAGCACCAGGAGAACTCTTCCCGGCACCCTGCCGGAGGGGAGGATCACCACCGGGAGCCTCTCCACCACCATGGACGCCTCCCGGATGAGTTGTGAGTAGTCTCCCTTGGACCATGAGTCCATGACCAGTAGCTATGTGATGTTCTCCTCCCGTTCTTGTGCTTCACTAATTAGTCCTCGTGAGCTGCCCTACATGATCGAGGCACCTATGTAATCCTTATGTTGTTGCTATGATGAGTTTGCTGGGATCCGATGGATTATGAGATTATGTTCAGATTGTGCTTGAGTAATATATTTGATCTACCTCTTTTATATTTATGTTCGTAAGTAATTCTTGCATGTTCTCCGTTGTTATTTATTGCTTTGGCCAAGTAATAGGTAGTGACTCCAAGAGGGAACGTTATGCTTGGTTGTGGGTTCATGCCCCTCGATGACTAGTTTGAGTGACAGAAACATGAGTCTAGGGGATGTGTTGTTGCCACAAGGGGGAAAACAACGGTGCTTGTGCCCGCGGGTGCAAGGATTGTTTACTTTACGCAAAGTTCTTTTAATGCAGTTGTCTGTTGCATTGAGTTTACACTATGGGTGGGACTCGCAACTTAATACCAGCGAGATGTTCTGGATAGATATCTCAAGGTGGATGATTAGTAGTAGATATTGATGAATTTCGGTCTACTTACTTTGGCGTACCGCCCATGCTTTGAACCTCAACCTTTCTTGCAATGTAGTCAGCATTGGTTTGCGCACATGGTCCTGTCAATTGCCCAGCTGTAATTCGTTTACCTGACATAGCTGTTTTATCGTCTTTTGGGAGAGAGTCATCACTAGTGAACATCATGAGACTCCGGTCCATATTACCATCATTGATCACATCCGCTATTTACTTTTCGCTATTATTTACTATTGCAATTATATCTATCACTACTATCACTTGCGTTTAATCCTTTGTGAACTACAAGGCCGGAGGGATTGACAACCTCTCTGTACTCGTTGGGAGCAAAGTTATTTGTATCTGTGTGCAGGTCCACGTTGATTGCTAATATCTGGCGCCGTAGCAGTTGACACCTTCTTGTTGAACCTAGGAGTCTCTGGGGATTCGATCCTTGGTATCTTTGCCAAGGGAAAAACTTCCGCAACACTACATCTCACACCTTCCACTTGGGGTAACCAACGAGGGGCGAGAAGCCTAGCAGCATGCTACAACAACAATGCTTACAAGATCGACATTCCACGCGACAAGTACAATGTGAGCGATACCATGAGCTTCAAGGATCTCTCACCTTTCCATGGTGATGAAGATTTCGATCCGAGGTCGGATCTTTCCCAAGGGAGGGGAGATGATGCGGAGCATCCCAAGGTCATCCCCATGGACCTATCTTCGTCTCACCAAGTGCCAAGTGGACCCATGAAACGTGCCCGTGCAAGATCTCTCAAGACCGAGGTGACATCTCTCCTTAACCAACTTCCATGTGAATCATGTGAGACATGGCTATTACCTCAAACGGAATTGCTCTGCATACTCAGGTGCCAAGAAGACCCCATCGAAGAGGCTCATGAAGATGGACAAGTCCCCAAGCCCACGGAGGAAGAGCAACATCGAGCGGAACCGGAGAAGTCTCCAGGCCCCAGACATCCGGCCCTTGGAACAACTACAACAACAAAGCCCCCTCAGCCGAAGCTACAAGGGCCGGACATCTGGCCAGTCGCCAGGGCCCGGACATCCGGCCCCCAGCCCGGAAATCCAGCGCCACTACAGAAGCTACCCGAGGCTCAACCCCGCCAGCCCGGACATCCGGCTCCTAACCCGGACATCTAGCGCCTCATGACAGCCCAGACATCCTGCCCGACGCTCGGACATCTTGCCTCTGATGCCTATGTGCAATTCGTCTGGGCCGCAGCCCATGTATCCCCTCGCCCCTATGGACTATAAATAGACCCATACGTCTTCCTAGTTAGGGTTAGCATTGTGATAGCTCATTTAGACTTAGAACATTGGTCATCCTTAGTGGTTCATCTCCATGAGAGACCGCGACCTCTATGAAGAAGATCCACACAGATTCAAGACCTCCTCACGGAGAAGACTAACGCCACTTGTATTGTCCGTCGTTGATTTTGGATCGTGTATCTCTATGTGTTCCCAGATCTAGCATATGTGTGACTACTTGTTGATTTGGGTGTTTTCCACTTGTTTCCCTCGTGTTTCTCCCTTGTGTTCTTCGTGGGATCCCTCTCCAATCGTGAAAGATCAGCCTAGAACAGGTTGACCCCGCATCAGCGTCGGTAGGCCCCGGCCCCGCGCATACCTCAAATGCCATTGGGGCGTCCGGATCACTAGGACGAGACCAAGGGGTGAGGGGCTACGTTACCAGTGAGGCCCCTGAGTTGCGATGCTCAGGGGTCCCCCTTGATGTACGAACAACCCTCATGAAGGAAATGCGAACAACATCTGGGTTAATATGGAGCCACCATACCTTTCCTTGCCAGCTTTTACAAGGGGGGGGTGTGAAGACCATGTGTGACAGACCTGGTGAGGCGGGGTGCGCCAGGCGTGACCCGGACGCAACCCCCATGCCTAGCCCCCTCGCACGACTCTCCTGTGGGGAAAGCATCGCGTTGAGGGCGGGCGGCGGGCTCGAGAGCCCTCCCGAGGTTACTGCAGCCGCTAGGGTACCCTCAGTTGTTTATTCACCAGTGCGGAGCATGTTGCTTCCACTCTTGCGTGGGCATAGCTGCTCCTCGACCGTGTCGTCCGCCAGCGCGGAGCATGGGGCTTCCACTGGTCTGTGGGTGGGAGCTTGATACGTCTGCAACGTACCTATAATTTTTGATTGTTCCATGCTATTATATTATCTACCTTGGATGTTTTATATGCATTTATATGCTACTTTATATGATTTTTGGGACTAACCTATTAACCCAGAGCCCAGTGCCAGTTTCTGTTTTTCCTTGTTTTTGAGTTTCGCAGAAAACGAATACCAATCAGAGTCCAAACATAACGATTATTTACGGTGATTTTTATGAACGAAAAGAAGCCCACGAAGCGCCGGTGGTGGACCAGAAGAGCCATGAGGCCACCACAAGGGTGGGGGCGCATCCCCTACCTTGTGGCCGCCTCGTGGACCCCCTGGCTTGCCCCTGACGCCAAAAATTCCTATAAATACTGGAAACTCTGAAAATAAACCTAGATCGCGAGTTCCGCCGCCGCAAGCCTTTGTAGCCACAAATAGCCAATCAGGACCCTTTTCCGGCACCCTGCCGGAGGGGGAAATCATCACCGGTGGCCATCTTCGTCATCCTGGCGGTCTCCATGACGAGGAGGGAGTAGTTCATCCTCGGGGCTGAGGGTATGTACCAGTAGCTATGTGTTTGATCTCGCTCTCTCCCATGTTCTTGATTTGGCACGATTGATGTACCTCGAACTTTGCTGTTATAGTTGGATCATATGATGTTCCTCCCCCTCTACTTCTTGTAATTGATTGAGTTTTCCCTCTGAAGTTATCTGATCGGATTGAGTCTTTAAGGATTTGAGAACACTTGATGTATGTCTTGCATGTGCTTATCTGTGGTGACAATGGGATATTCACGTTAACCACTTGATGTATGTTTTGGTGATCAACTTGCGAGTTCAGTGACCTTGTTAACTTATGCATAGGGGTTGGCACACATTTCCGTCTTGAATCTCCGGTACAAACTTTGGGGCACTCTTTGAAGTTCTTTGTGTTGGTTTGAATAGGTGAATCTGATATTGTGTGATGCATATCGTATAGTCAAACCCGCGGATACTTGTGGTGACATTGGAGTATCTAGGTGACATTAGAGTTTTGGTTGATATGTGTCTTAAGGTGTTATTTTAGTAGGAACTCTAGGGCTGTTTGTGACACTTATAGGAATAGCCCAATAGATCGACCAGAAAGAATAACTTTGAGGTGGTTTCGTACCCTACAATAATCTCTTCATTTGTTCTCCCATATTAGTGACTTTGGAGTGACTCTTTGTTGCATGTTGAGGGATTGTTATATGATCTAATTATGTTATCATTGTTGAGAGAACTTGCACTAGTGAAAGTGTGAACCCTAAGCCTTGTTTCCATGCATTGCAATACCGTTTGTGCTCACATTTGTCATTAGTTACCTTGCTGTTTTTTTATTTTCAGATTACAAAAACCTATATCTACCATCCATATTGGACTTGTATCACCATCTCTTCGCCGAACTAGTGCACCTATACAATTTACCATTGTATTGGGTGTGTTGGGGACACAAGAGACTCTTTGTTATTTGGTTGCAGGGTTGTTTGAGAGAGACCATCTTCATCCTACGCCTCCCACAGATTGATAAACCTCAGGTCATCCACTTGAGGGAAAATTGCTACTGTCCTACAAAACTCTACGCTTGGAGGCCCAACACGAGTCTACAAGAAGAAGGTTGTGTAGTAGACATCAAGCTCTTTTCTGGTGCCGTTGCCGGGGAGGTGAGTGCTTGAAGGTATATCTTTAGATATTGCAATCAAATCTTTTAGTTTCTTGTTTTATCACTAGTTTGTTTTATAAAAATAAAACTACAAAAAATGGAATTGAGGTTACCTCATATGCTTCATCTTTTTTGTGTCTTTCGTCAAAATGATGGAAAGGAAATTTTTGCCAAAGTGTTAGAAGAAGAAGTTAATAAAATGTTTGGCATAAAATCTTTGAATGATGAGCATGATTGCAATGTTGTTAGTATGAAGTCTTTGAATAACCATGATGCTAATGATATGCAAAGCCGCAAGCTTGGGGATTCTATGTTTGATGAAGATGATATTTTTTGTCCCCCAAGTTTTGATGAACAAATTTATTATGATGAAAGCATGCCTCCTATTTATGATGATTATTGTGATGACATGTATGCTATAAAGAATAATGATAACTATGAAACTTGTCATCATGATTTCCATCAAGTATCTCATGATAGTTATTTTGTTGAGTTGCTCCCACTATTATGAATGAGAATAAATTTGCTTATGTGGAGAGTAATAGAATTTCTATGCTTATGGATCATGAAAATAATGCTTTATGTGATGGTTATATTTTTGAATACATTCATGATGCTACTGAAAATTATTATGAGAGAAGAACTTATGCTTTTAAGTATTGCAATAAGATCAAGTTTCCTCTCTATGTGTTGAAAATCTTGAAGTCATGCTTGTTTTGACTTCCTATGCTAGTTGATTATTGTTCCCATAAATTGTTTGCTCAACAAATCCCTATGCATAGGAAGTGGGTTCTCCCTTTTATGTTTCAATTCTTATCTTTACGTGAGCTTCATTGAAATCATCATGCCTAGCTAAAAAGGCGTTAAAGAAAAGCGCTTGTTGGGAGACAACCCAATACTTTTACGTACTGTTTTTGTGTGTTCACATGATTAAGCTACTGTGGTAATCATGTTTTATAGTTTTTGTTTCAATAAAGTGCCAAGTAAATCCTTTGGGATAGTGTGGATGATAGTTGACTTGATACTGTGCAAAAACAGAAAGTTTTGCGTCCACTGCAGAAAATTCAATAAATCACTGGAACGTTATAATTAGCTGAAATTTTTACACAAAATTTATATACAAATTCTCCACGTCGTCCAATGTTTTCAGAATTTTTAGAGTTCCACAAGTATGGTGGTTGTCCAGATTACTACAGACTGCTCCGTTTTAAACAAATTCTATTTTTCATATGTTGTTTGCTTATTTTGATGAATCCATGAGTAGTAACGTGAGGGTATGAACCATGGAGAAGTTGGAATACAATATATATAACACCAATATGAATTTTGAATGAGTTCACAACAGTTCCTAAGTGGTAATTTGCTTTCTTATACTAATAGAGCTCATAAGATTTTCTGTTGAGTTTTGTGTTGTGAAGTTTTCAAGTTTTGGGTAAGGATTTTATGGAATATGGAATAAGGACTGGCAAGAGCCTAAGCTTGGGGATTCCCAAGGCACCCCAAGGTAATATTCAAGGACAACCAAGATCCTAAGCTTGGGGATGCCTCGGGAAGACATCCCCTCTTTCGTCTTCGTCTATCGGTAACTTTACTTGAGGCTATATTTTTATTCACCACATGATATGTTTTTTGCTTGGAGCGTCATTTTATTTTGTTTATATTTGCTTGCTTTTATTTAGAATAAGTTTTATTATCTTTTGTTTCAATAAAAAAGTCAAGTATGGCCTTTACCATGCTTATTTTGCAAGTATATATGTTGTTGTTTGAAAACAGAAAGTTTTCTATCATTGTTTGAATTTTTCTGGATAGTCAGAACATGATAAAATCTTGAATTTTTTTACAAAGTTAGCATGAATAAGTTCTCTGTAATGTGGTAACTTTTCAGAAGTTTTAGATTTAGGGAAGTATGAGAACAATTCCACTCTTTACAGACTGTCCTGTTTAGACAGATTACTGTTATGTTTGCGTTGTTTGCATATGTTTGCATGTTTAATGATTATATTTATGGATACAAGTAATAAATATGCAGAGGCATTTAGTATGCAATGTTGAATTATAATTTTAGTGACTTTCTACAGTATGGAATGATAAGGTTTTGAGTTGATTTATACTTACTTACCTCACGAGTTCTTGTTGAGTTTTGTGTGATTGAAGTTTTTGAGATTTAGGGAAACCGCGACATGAGAGGAATTAAGGAGACACAAAAGCTCAAGCTTGGGGATGCCCAAGGCATCCGATGATAATATTTCAAGAAGTCTCAAGCAGCTAAGCTTGGGATGCCCCGTTTGCCATCCCACCTTTCTTCTTCAACTATTATCGGTTAGTATCGGTTGAGCCTAAGTTTTTGCTTCTTCACATGATATGTGCTATCCATGCAATGTCATTTTATTTACTTTTGCTTGATGTTTGAATAAAATAATTAAGATCTGAAATTCTTAAATGAGAGAGAGTGTTCTCATAGCTAGTTAATTATTTGACTACTCTTTGATCTTCACTTATATCTTTTTGGAATAGTTTGTCAGTTGTTGTAGTGCTTCACTTATATCTTTTTGGAGCACGGCGGTGGTTTTATTTTGTAGAAATTGTTGAACTCTCTTGCTTCACTTATACTATTTTGAGAGTCTCTAAAACAGCATGGTAATTAGTTTGGGTTATGAATTTAGTCCTAATATGATAGACATCCAATGGTGGTATAATAAAAACCTTCATATGATAATCGTGATCGTTTTGAGATGTGAGGATGGTAATATAGTAAATAGTAGGGTAGAGAAAATAATTGTGCTAAGGTTCGTGATTCCCGAGCATGCACATATGGTCTATAAAAAGGGCAACCAAAACGAAATGCTCGTGTCTTGATTGTTCACCTTTGTGTGAAGGTCGGGGGCGCGCGATGGTTAGCTCCTACCAACCTCCCCCCTAGGAGCATGCATAGTAGTACTTTGCTTCGAGGGCTAATAAATCTTTTGCAATAAGTATGTGAGTTCTTTATGACTAATGTTGAGTCCATGGATTATATGCACTCTCACCCTTCCACTTTGATAGCCACTCTAGTGCCACACAACTTTCGCTGGTGCATAAAACCCTCCTTATACCTTCCTGAAAACAGCCACCATACCTACCTATTGTGGTATTTCCATAGCCATTCCGAGATATATTGTCATGTAACTCCACCGTTCTGTTTGCTATGACGCGCTTCATCATTGTCATATTGTTTTGCATGATCATGTACTTGACATAGTATTTGTGGCAAAGTCACCGTTCATATTTTTCATACATGTCACTCTTGATCATTGCACATCCCGGTACACCGCCGAAGGCATTCATATAGAGTCATATATTTCTTCTAATATCGAGTTGTAAGTAAATAAAAGTGTGATGATCATCATTATTAGAACATTGTCCCATGTGAGGTTACCAAATAAAAAAAGAGGCCAAAGAAGCCCACCAAAAAAGAGAGGCCAAAGAGCCCAAAATAAAAAATTGAGAGAAAAAGAGAGAAGGGGCAATGCTACTATCTTTTTCCACACTTGTGCTTCAAAGTAGCACCATGTTCTTCATGATAGAGAGTCTCTTATGTTGTCACCTTCTTATATCACTAGTGGGAATTTCCATTATGGAACTTGGCTTGTATATTCCAACGATGGGCTTCCTCAAATGCCCTAGATCTTCATGAGCAAGCAAGTTGATGCACACCCACTAGTTGTCTTTTTGAGCTTTCATACACTTAAAGCTCTAGTGCATCCGTTACATGGCAATCCCTACTCACTCACATTAATATCAATTGATGGACATCTCCATAGTCTATTGATTTGCTGAGTCAATGTGAGACTTTCTCCCCACTTTTGTCTATTACCACCTTCTATTCCACCCATAGTGCTATATCCATGGATCACACTCATATATTGCGTGAAATATTGAAAAGGCTGAAGCGCGTTAAAAAGTATGAACCAAATGCTTGGCTAATACTGGGGTGGGCATGATCACCTTGTGTTGAGAAGAGGGTGCATAATAAGACTATATGATTTTGTAGGGATAATTTTCTTTAGCCATGTTATTTTTGAAGCTTGACGATTCACTATCTAGTATGCTTAAAATATTATTGTTCTCATGTCAACATACACTTTTGCTTGAAACTTATGGACCTGAACTTTCATACCGCTTTAAAGAAGAATTGCATTGATAAATATGTTGGTAGCATTCCACATCAAAAATTCTGTTTTTATCATTTACCTACTCGAGGATGAGTAGGAATTAAGCTTGGGGATGCTTGATACGTCTCCAACGTATCTATAATTTTTGATTGTTCCATGCTATTATATTATCTATCTTGGATGTTTTATATGCATTTATATGCTATTCTATATGATTTTTGGGACTAACCTATTAACCCAGAGCCCAGTGCCAGTTTCTGTTTTCCCTTATTTTTGAGTTTCACAGAAAACGAATACCAAATGGAGTCCAAACAAAACGAAAGATTTTTTTAGGGACCAAAAGAAGCCCACGGAGCGCCGGAGGTGGACCAGAAGAGCCATGAGGCCACCACAAGGGTGGGGGGCGCCCCCCTAGGGCACGCCCCTACCTTGTGGCCGCCTCGTGGACCCCCCTGACTTGCGCCCAACGCCAAAAATTCCTATAAATACTGGAAACTCCGAAAATAAACCTAGATCGGAAGTCTTGCCGCTGCAAGCCTCTGTAGCCACCAAAAACCAATCGGGACCCTGTTCCGGCACCCTGTCAGAGGGGGAAATCATCACCGTTGGCTATATTCATCATCCCGGCGGTCTCCATGACGAGAAAGGAGTAGTTCACCCTCGGGACTGAGGGTATGTACCGGTAGCTATGTGTTTGATCTCTCTCTCCCGTGTTCTTGATTTGGCACGATCTTGATGTACCGCGAGCTTTGCTATTATAGTTGGATCTTATGATGTTCCTCCCCCTCTACTTCTTGTAATGGATTGAGTTTTCCCTTTGAAGTATCTTATCAGATTGAGTATTTAAGGATTTGAGAACACTTGATGTATGTCTTGCATGTGCTTATCTGCGGTGACAATGGGATATTCACGTGATCCACTTGATGTATGTTTTGGTGATCAACTTGCGGGTTCAGTGACCTTGTGAATTATGCGTAGGGGTTGTCACACGTTTTCATCTTGAATCTCCGGTAGAAACTTTGGGGCACTCTTTGAAGCTCTTTGTGTTGGTTTGAATAGATGAATATGAGATTGTGTGATGCATATCATATAATCAAACCCACGGATACTTGTGGTGACATTGGAGTATCTAGGTGACATTAGGGTTTTGGTTGATATGTGTCTTAAGGTGTTATTTTAGTAGGAACTCTAGGGCTATTTGTGACACTTATAGGAATAGCACAATAGATCGATCAGAAAGAATAACTCTGAGGTGGTTTCGTACCCTACAATAATCTCTTCGTTTGTTCTCTGCTATTAGTGACTTTGGAGTGACTCTTTGTTGCATGTTGACGGATTGGTATATGATATAATTATGTTATCATTGTTGAGAGAACTTGCACTAGTGAAAGTATGAACCCTAGGCCTTGTTTCCACGCATTGCAATACCGTTTGTGCTCACTTTTATCATTAGTTACCTTGCTGTTTTTATATTTTCAGATTACAAAAACCTATATCTACCATCCATATTGCACTTGTACCACCATCTCTTCGCCGAACTAGTGCACCTATACAATTTACCATTGTATTGGGTGTGTTGGGGGACACAAGAGACTCTTTGTTATTTGGTTGCAGGATTGTTTGAGAGAGACCATCTTCATCCTACACATCCCACAGATTGATAAACCTCAGGTCATCCACTTGAGGGAAAATTGCTACTGTCCTACAAAACTCTGTGCTTGGAGGCCCAACACAAGTCTACAAGAAGAAGATTGTGTAGTAGACATTAGAGCTCCCTCTGAAGGGAAACTCCGGGGCGTGTACAACCCCATCCTGGCATGTGGCTTGCACGACAGGATAGGAGGAGGTATATATGGGCACCCGTGAGCCAGCACGGGACTCACGAGCCCTACCTCAAAGGCGGGTTGCGCCTGGATTTGAAGTTCAGAATATTTGCAAGAGTCCTGCAAGATGGTTAGGTGGCCTGCGCCGAGTGAATCTCCTGAGCATATCGCATGAGAAGTCCAAACACCAACAACCCCAGGAGGTGACATGAACGGGGCCAGCCCGCTAGACAGAGCTTAGCCGTTGGGTTTATCGACCCTGAAGGGACGAACCCGAGCACAGATGCCGTGCCCAGTCTTCTCATGCGACGATCCTAAGGAAAGACAACTGACTCGTGGCTCCCGCAGCAGCGAGGCACCGGGTCGCGCACCCTAACTCATCCAACCACGATTATCTCATGCGAGAACAAGGCGGTCGCGGGCGGGTTCGTGAGGGCGCACGACATTTATGGTGGCGAAGCACCGGACATGCAAATGATGATACGAAGTAATTTCATTAAAGGGTACGACCAACTTTGATATGTGCGCAAAATGGTACACGGTGCAGGGACAGACCCATACAACTTGAGGATGATGTAGCCCGAGGGGCACCCTCAATCGAACAAATCAAAAAGTCACCTAACACCATTGTTGAGGAAAGTTGGGGTAGCTGAAGAGGCACACCACAGATGTTGCCCCTCACGAGTCGTCTCGCTCCTGGGTCTCGCGAGGCTCCGGAGGTCCAGGAGGCTCATGAGGGTTCGACGCCTCCTCCGTCTGGATCACCTGGTGCCTGGTCTCGTGGGCCTCCAGGACGGCCCACATGCAGTACTTGCGTGCGGCAGCTATGTTCGGCAGGCCGAAGGGCGTGCGAACATAGTTGTGAGGGGGCCCTCGATAACCCACAAGTATTGGGGATCGCTACAGTTTTAGAGGACAGCGTATTCAACCCAAATTTATTGATTCGACACAAGGGGAGCCTAAGAATATTCTCAAGTATTAGCAGCTAAGTTGTCAACTCAACCGCACCTTGAAAACTTAATATATGCAGCAAAGTATTTAGTAGCAATGTAGTATGGAAGTAACGGCAACAATGGCAAAAGTAACAGTAGCAGTTTTGTAGTGATGGTGACAGCAGCAGTAATGAAAGTAACGAAAGCAAGTATCAATATGGAACGAACTCGTAGGCAATGGATCGGCAATGATAAGTGTCAGATAATATTCATCATGTAGCAGTTATAACCTAGGGTGACACAGAACTAGCTCCAATTCATCAATGTAATGTAGGCATGTATTCCGAATATAGTCATACGTGCTTATGGAAAAGAACTTGCATCGCATCTTTTGTCCTACCCTCCCGTGGTAGCAGGGTCCTAATGGAAACTAAGGGATATTAAGGCCTCCTTTTAATAGAGTACCAGACCAAAGCATTAGCACTTAGTGAATACATGAACTCCTCAAACTATGGTCATCACGGGGAAGTGTCCCGGCTATTATCACTCGAGGGTTGCCGGATCATAACACATACTCCCTCCGTCCGAAAATTCTTGTCATCAAAATGGACAAAAAGGGATGTATCTAGAACTAAAATACATTTAGATACACCCCCTTTTATTCATTTTGATGACAAGTATTTCCTAACGGAGGGAGTAGTAGGTGACTATTGACTTGCAAGATAGGATCAAGAACACAAATATATTAATGAAAACATAATAGGTTCAGATCTGAAATCATGGTACTCGAGCCCTAGTGACAAGCATCAAGCATAGCAAAGTCATAGCTATATCAATCTCCGAACATAGCGGTGTAACACCCCAGACACACCCGCCGGTGGTCGTTACTCCTGACGGGATCTGGACTGGCCTCACATATCAATACTAGTCTTTTCTGCGCACTTTGCCCTCACTCGTGCGCACCCGGGAGCAACTCCCGGTCGGTCACCCATCTTGAAACTACCCCAAGCTGAGCACGCTTAACTTTGGAGTTCTATCCGAATGGGCTCCCGGAAAAGAAGGAATTCCTTATTGATATGAGTAGTCTATCATCCCTATTAAGCCAGGCTATCACATACATCCCTACTCAGACGAACCGACGTCCTCGTCGGGCCACAAGAACGTTCCCTCTTGGCACATAATTATGTGCTTCCAGTACAGCACATGTGCCATGTCGTGTGCCACAACGGGTCACAAACATCATGCACAACATGACCGCAAACTGTCCACAAACATCCGTGTAACCATGAGGGTCGGCTCTGATACCACCTTGTAATGCCCAGGATGCGACTATATCTCCTACGTGTCGAGG
Source organism: Secale cereale (assembly GCA_902687465.1). NCBI lineage: Eukaryota > Viridiplantae > Streptophyta > Magnoliopsida > Poales > Poaceae > Secale > Secale cereale. The sequence goes on from LR738713.1 coordinate 289,811,822, forward strand.
CACGAGTTAGAGACATAAGTGCATTCGGGAATGATTGCAAGCGTGGTATCTTTGCACAACTCATGTAAAGAACAGGGATGAAAGAGTAAAATTGTTGGCTTACACTCGCCACGTCACACAATGAATACAATAGCATACATTCATCCAAATAACACAGGGTCCGACTACGGACGAAATCCTAACGAGAAAAGATAACACAACCACAAGTCCTGATCGCCCCTAGTAGGAACCACTACTAATTGTCGGGATACGTCACATAAAAACGACCACGCTCTTCATCGAACTCCCAGTGAAGTTCTTGTCCATCTCCTGCATAGTACTCGGCTGTACCTGCATCTGATGTGTGTTGTAATCTGTGAGTCACAAGGACTCAGCAATCCCATTCCTGGGTATCAAAACTAACAAAGCCTTTAGGTGTGGAGAGGTAATAAAGTGTCTGCAGCAAGCACTAAGCAACTAGCTTACGAATTCAGAGTGAGATGAGAATATGTGCCAACGGTCGCCAAAGATGATCAATAACCCCACCGTGTTCACTTTCCGAAACCCCTTCGAAAAGAGACCATCACGGTACTCACACAGGTAGTGTATTCTTAAGGATATAGTGTCAAGTTATCTACAACCGGATATTAACAAATTCCCATCTGCCACATAACCGCGGGCACAGCTTTCGAAAGTCCATAACCCTGCAGGGGTGTCCCAACTTAGCCCATCACAAGCTGATGATCTGCGGAGTCGCAACTCCATGTTGGGAAGACTTGAGTATTCTCAGAATCCCATGCTCAAGATATTTCGAGAAAGGTAAAACTAATCCAGCAAGACCTCCCGGCGTGCTGACACCCTGATAGTAGCCACGCGTATCTCTTCTCAGGCAACGACCGGATAGGTTAGCCTATAGGTATATACCAATCCTCGAGTTTCCTCGTGGTGGCCCTGCAGTCTGCCCAGTTTGGACCAACACTCATGAGGAGCACTGGCCCGGGTTGTTGATTAAGAACTCGGGTTTATAACTTCCTATGCAAGTTTTAGTTGTTAGGCAAATGTAGTACCAAAGTTGGGTCTCGCTGGAAAAGCTTTAAGAAGTGCGGATTATCAAGGGGGGCCCGTAAACCCCAACCGTGTTAGGAACGCAAAATCAAGGAACATAACACCGATTTATCGGGTCCTAAGGTGGCATGAGTGGAACAAAACACCAAGAAGAAGGCCAAGCCTTCCACCCATTACCAATATATATGTGCATTAATTTAATTAAGATATATTTGTGTTATCCCAATAAACAAGTCCAAACATGGAGCCATCTTCAAACTTCACCTGCAACTAACAATGCTATAAGAGGGGCTGAGCAAAAGCGTACTTAGCCAATCAACGGTTTGCTAGGAAGGCAGTTAGAGGGTTTCATGGTAACATAGGAGGCTGACAGACAAGAATAGGCATCGAGGCATAGCTAAAGAGCGAGACAACTAGCAATGCAAAGATAGAGGTGATATCGGGGAACGGTCATCTTGCCTCTTAAGTCCTCGGTGGAATGGTAAGACGGCTCCTCAAACTCAGTCTCGACAAGATCCTCAAACTCGGTATCGGCTCCCGGCTCTACCCAACACAAGAGCACAACAACGGTACAAGATCAATCACGGTGCAATGCACAACCAACATGATGCAGGACATGTCATGGGATGCAAGTATGATGTGCGTATGCATGAGAATGCTCTCGAGCCTAAATGAGAAGATGATGGAAATGGCTTCATCTTGGGCAACCAAGCAAGCCACTGGATAGAGGGGGAGATTTCGGTCGAAACCGATATAAAGATCACCTGAAACGGATGCACGGTTTGCGAATGACAAGCAAAACAAGATGCAATGCAAAACTGAAGTTAACATCAACATGGCATCTTTGGAGCAAGGTATAAATATGCTACAGCACCCAAACATAAAGACAAAGGGCATGGATCTGAAATAGACATGGTTCTTAACAAGCATGAACTCAGAGCACACCCAAAAACTTGCTGGAACACAATTAAACAAACATGGCAAGATTCAATAAGTTAACAGATTTCTCAGACTTAGTGAAAATTACAAGGCATGTAATCTGGAACGATATGTTGCTGCCTTTGGAGGCGCACACCAGCAAGCAAAACAAGTATAACAAGCATGAAATTCACATGAGCATGAAGAAGACATATTATACTTCCAATTCATACAAAGAAACAATTTATTCCATGCAAGGGTTGCTTAACACAAGCTTTGCCAAATTGAATGTTCCGTTAACAGGTTGACAATTTTAATTTCAAGCATTTTGAGAGCAAGATTACAACAAGCTACAACATGACATATATGCAAACAAAGGCATGGATTGACATAAAAATATATGGACATCAAGACATGCTCACTAGCTACTCCACAACATTCATGGAAAAGATGATGGCATCAAGTTTACATGGCAACTTGTTATTACAAATTCCAGACTTAGCAGTTTTTCACTAAGTGTTAAAACAGTAACATTGACATGGCATGTTTACAAGCTTGTTTAAGTCACCACAGAGCATATCATGGAAAACCAAAAACACCACTTCAAAGAAAACATTATTATGCTCCCAAAACATGTTGACATGTGGCTCAAAAGAAAATCACACAAAAGGCTATGAAAAAGACAAAACATCATCTCATAATAATTTAAGCAACTTAACAGCAACATGCACTTTTGCAACAGGGTTAAACATGTCATATTGCAATCTAACATGTATGAAAATGCATCCATCATGAAGAGCATCACAAGACGAACATAACATATCGTACACTCCATTTGGACCAACATGCACCAAGTTACGACCTCATGAACATGCCAACATATTGTTAACAGACAACTAGTGTTGAAACAGTAACATCACGAAGCAGTCTTGCAACGAATATAAGACATCTAGATGAACCCTATCATGCACAAAATAGATGCCAACATGTAGAGCACTTTGAGACGAACATTTCGATATGTTATGCATGCAAAACGGAGCACCGAGCACCAAGTTACGACATGGCAAAGTGGGCATGAAAATTACATGGATCTGGGACTTAGAGAAATTTATACCCTCTGAAAAGTCAACGTGGGACGAGGAGATTTGGGACGGAGGGATACGGGCGTCTAGATGCCGGGATTGGTGGATCTGATCCACCCTTGGGTGGATCCAGTTCTGGCCGGAGCGAGGGCGGCGGCTCGCCGGAGTTGGGGCCGGCGGCGAGGACGACCGGAGGGCGCGGTGGAGATGGAGCGGCCGGCGGCGGCGGTGCTTGGAGGTGGTGCCGGCCGGTGAGGCGGAGGCGCCCGCGGCGATTGCTGCAAGGCGGCGGGATGGCTGCTGCGGCCGGCGGGAGGAGCGGCACCGTCCGGCCGGCGGCGGTGGCCGGAGCCGACGCGGGCGGGTGAAGGAGCCGCGTGCGGGAGGCGGCGTTCGGGCACCGGGGAAGGAGGCAGGCGCGGGCGGCTGCTGCGGGCCG
>LR738713.1:289818145-289914656 GCA_902687465.1 Secale cereale
TAATTAAGCATGGCATGAGTAACTATAATCTCTAATTGTCATTGCAAACATGTTTCATTCGTGATGGGCTGAATCAGAAATGACAAGCTAATCATATTTACAAAAACAAAAATAGGTCGAGGTCATACTAGCTTTTCTCCATCTCAATAATTTCATCTTATATCGTCATTATTGCCTTTCACTTGCACGACCGAATGGTGTGGATAATAATAATAGTGCACGTGCACTGGACTAAGCTGGAATCTGCAACATTTATTCAATGGAGAATACAAGGTAATATGGGCTCTTTGATAGATCAACAATAATGCATATGAGAGCCACTCATCATTTTCATCGTGGTCTTCTCCTCTCGACCCCCAAAGGAAAAAAGAAAAGAATTTCAAAGAAGCACACCGAAATATTTTCGGAGTTTTTGTTTTTCTGAAGAAAGCGAAACAAGAACGAGAAAAACTATTTTTACACGAGAAAGCTCCCAATAAACAAAAGAAGAACAATAAATCTGTTTGTATTTTTTTAATAGTACAAGCTACTAAAAGAACAAGCAAGAAAGAGAAGACAAAAAGAAGCGAGAAATATTTTTGGGTTTTCAAAGTTTTTCAAACACACAAGAAGAAAGCGAGAAAAATAAACTAACAATGGTAATACAATGAAAAAGTATGATCATCGACAACTGGAATGAATGCGTGAACATGCATGTAATGTCGATGAGAAATACATACTCCCCCAAGCTTAGGCTTTTGCCTAAGTTGGTGTAGGGCCACCACTGGCCTGGATGATATCCGAAATCATAGTTGGGGTTATACCGTGCTGCAACAGCTACTGCTTGGTGAGCTTCTTCTTGAAGGCGAGCGGTCTTCGCCTCTCTCATATGCGTTCGCCTCCTCTCTGGTTATAAAATATCTCCCTTTTACCTGAAAGAAGACAGGAGCAGGAAGAGTAATATGGACGACACGTCGTCTGTCAAAGATTAGTCGGTACTGAAGGTGCTGCTCATTCCTCTCGAGAAACTAATAACGTATCATAGCTTCATAATCTAGAAAAGCAGGTCGCAACTCAATATCATATCCTCTTATGGGTACACCTAAATAATTAGCTAAACGAGTTGCATAAATCCCTCCAAATAAATCTCCATCTTTAGCATTATGATGTAACCTCCTTGCAATAATAGCCCCTAAGTTATAACGATTATCACTTAACACCGCACACTTAAGGACACTAAAATCTGGAACACAAAGGTGGCTATGATCATGTTTACCATTAATGCATCTACCTATGAAGAGAGCAAAATAATATATAGCAGGAAAGTGAATGCTCCCTATGGTGGCTTGTGTAATGTTTATAGTTTCCCCCACGACGATGCTATCAAGGAAATCATGGTATTCAGCTTTGTGAGGATCATTGAGACTACCCACTGTGGGATCTTACATGTTTCGCAAAAATCTTCTAGGTCCATGGTATAAGATTCATCATAAAGATCAAACATGAAAGTATGAGTATTTCGCTTAGATGAAACCTCAAACCTCCACACAAAGGAATCGGTGAGGTAAAAGTATTGCAGTCACTTATTTGACATGAAGTCCTCAAGGCCAGCATTTTGTACGTACACATCAAATTCATCCTTGAAACCCGTGCGAATCATAAATTCATCCGATGGCCATTCACAAGGCCGTACTTTAGCATCTCTTGGTGGTTCAAGGTCTGGTTCGCTTATCGCGAGCCTCGGTGCTTGCTTTCTTGAAGGGCCACCTTGGCATAATCTCCTAGACATTTTATCTCTCTAGAAAAATTCTGAACTTTTTAGTAACTCAAAGTAGAAGTGAACCAAACTCAACAAAATTGATAGCAACTACTCCTACAAGTGTTTAGAGGCTATATCATGCATCAAGACTACTTTGGACCATATAAATTTGACATGCAAGCTCAAGAACAAGGTCACCACAACAGAATTTTTTTCTAATAAATAAAGCACTAGAACAAAAACTAATTGGACCATTGGAGGAGTCACATACCAAAGAACAATCCCCCAAAAGCGTTTTGCAAATGCTGATTTGAGCAAGGAGATGGAGAATGGCAGCAAGATGAGCTAGAACACGGGTTTGAGCTGGTGCATGATTTTTTCTGGAGGAAGAAGGAGAGGATGGGTGGTGGAATAAGTGGAGGGGGGCCACATGGGGCCCACAAGGACAAGGGGCATGCCCTCCACCCTTGTGGCCCACTGGTGCAACCCCCTGGTGCATTCTGAGTGTCAAAAATCTTAAAATATTCTAGAAAAAATCATATTAAATTTTCCGGGCATTTAGAGAACTTTTATTTTCAGGACATTTTTTATTGCACAGATAATTCAGAAAACAGACATATAATACTATTTTTGCTTTATTTAATCTAAATAACATAAAGTAAAAGTTGGGTACAGAAGGTGGTGTTCTCTAAATTCATCCATCTCATGCTCATCAAAAGGAATCCGTCAACGAGGTTGATCAAGTCTCATTAACAAACTACTTTCGAAATAACATAAAACTGGAGAATTTTCTAATAACACTAGGTTACCTCAATGGGGATATGCATGTCCCCAACAATAAGAATATCATATTTCTTTTTGACAGTAGGAATAGGGAATTCAAAAACCTCCAATAGTGATAGTTGAAAATTTTCCAATATAATTGACGCTATTAACTTGAGGTTGTTTCCTCGAAAAGTGTATCGTATGCTCATTACCATTAACATGAAAAGTGAGATTGCCTTTGTTGCAATCAATACAACCCCTGCAGTATTCAAAAAAGGTCTACCAAGGATGATCGACATACTGTCGGCCTCGGGAATATCAAGAATAACAAAGTCTGTTAAGACAGTAACGTTTGCAACCACAACAGGCACATCCTCACAAATACCGATAGGTATAGCAGTTGATTTATCAGACATTTGCAAAGAGATTTCATTAGGTGTCAACTTATTCAATTCAAGTCTACGATATAAAGAGAAAGGCATAACACTAACACCAGCTCCAAGATCACATAAAGCAGTTTTAACATAGTTTCCTTTAATGGATCATGGTATAGTAGGTATTCCTGGTTCTCCAAGTTTCTTTGGTATTCCACCCTTAAAAGTATAATTAGTAAGCATGGTGAAAATTTCAGCTTCCGTTATCTTTCTTTTATTAGTAACAATTTCTTTCATATATTTGGCATAAGGAGGCATTTTAAGCATATCAATCAAACGCATACGCAAAAAGATAGGTCTAATCATCTCACAAAAGAGTTCAAATTCATCATCCTTTTTCTTGGATGGTTTAGGAGGAAAGGACATGGGTTTCTGAACCCATGGTTCCCTTTCTTTACCATGTTTCCTAGCAATGAAGTCTATTATCATAATGTTGATTATTTGATTGTGGGTTATCAAGATCAACATCAGGTTTAATCTCTACATCATTATCATTACTAGGTTGAGCATCAATATGAACATCATCATTAACATTATCACTAGGTTCATGTTCATTACCAGATTGTGTCTCAGCATCAGAAATAGAAATATTATTGGGATTCTCAGGTGTGTTTATAACAGGTTCACTGGAAGCATGCAAAGTCCTATCAGTTTTATTTTTCTTTTTATTACTAGGACTAGGTTTGTCAATGTTAATTCTCTAAGAATCCTGCTCAATTCTCTTAGGATGGCCCTCAGGGTACAAAGGTTCCTGAGTCACTTTACCACCTCTAGTTGCAACCATAACAACATTATCATTATTCTTACTATTCAACTAATTAAGCAAATCATTTTGTGCTTTAAGTACTTGTTCTACTTGAGTGGTAACCATGGAAGCATGTTTACTAATAAGTTTAAGATCATTAGAAGTTCTAGTCAGAAGATCACCCAAGCGTTCAAGCATATAAACATTACATTTTAGTAGTCTACTAACATAAGCATTGAAGTTTTCTTGTTTAACAATAAAATTATCATACTCATCTAAGCATTGGCTAGCAGACATATTATGAGGAATATCACCTTCATCAAATCTATAGAGAGAATTACCTCTACTACGTGTGTCGGGTTATCAAGACCATGTATTTCTTCAATAGGCGGTAAATTCTTAACATCTTCAGCTTTAATACCTTTTTCTTTCATAGATTTCTTTGCCTCTTGCATATCTTCTGGACTGAGAAATAAAATACCTATTTTCTTTGGAGCTGGCTTCAGAGTTGGTTCGGGAAGAGTCCAATCATTATCATTACTCAATATATTATTCAATAACTTTTCAGCTTGCTCAACAGTTTGTTCCCTGAAAACACAGCCAACACAACTATCTAGGTGGTCCCTAGAAGCATCGGTTAGTCCGTTGTAAAAGATATCAAGTATTTCATTTTTCTAAAGAGGATGATTAGGCAAAGCATTAAGTAATTGGAGAAGCCTCCCCCAAGCTCGTGGGAGACTCTCTTCTTCAATTTTCACAAAATTAAATATTACCTGTAAGGCTGCTTGTTTCTTATGAGTAGGAAAATATTTTGCAGAGAAGTAATAAATAATATCCTGGGGACTACGCACACAACCAGGAGTAAGAGAATTAAACCATAACTTAGCATCACCCTTTAATGAGAAGGAAACAACTTAAGAATATAATAATAGCGAATTTTTTCCTCATGAGCAAATAGGGTGGCTCTATCATTTAATTTAGTAAGATGTGCCACAATAGTTTCAGATTCATAACCATGAAAAGGATCATATTCAACTAAAGTAATTAACTCAGGATCAACAGAGAATTCATAATCCTTATCATTAACAAGGATAGGTGAAGTAGCAAATTCAGTATCATATTGCATTCTAGCATTCATAGATTTTTCTTTCCACTTGCGTACTAATTTCTTAAGATCATTCCTATCCTCGCAAGCAAGAAAGTCTCTAGATACTTCACCTTCCATAACATATCCCTCAGGAACAATAGCCAATTCATATCTAGGGGAAGTAGGTCTAACAGGTGTTTCAAAGTTTTCAGTATCAATAATTTCATCAGTTTCAGAAATATGATCATCTTCAGCATAATCAATAGTACTACCTCTAGTAAGATGTTTATCAAGTAATTCCCCCAATGGCACAGTTTCATCAAGCATAGTTGTAGCATCATTCATAATAGAAGTGGCATCATCAATAACGTGCGACATATCAGAATCAATAGCAGGTGTAGGTGTCGCAAGTTTACTCAAAATAGATGGTGAATCAAGTGTAGAGCTAGATGGTAGTTCCTTACCTCCCCTCGTTCTAGAGGGAACGACCTTGGTTCTATCATCCTTTAGATTCTTCATAGTGATCAGCAGATATAAATCCCAAGTGACCAGAGAATAGAGCTATGCTCCCCAGCAACGGCGTCAGAAAAAGGTCTTGATAACCCACAAGTATAGGGGATCGCAACAGTTTTTGAGGGTAGAGTATTCAACCCAAATTTATTGATTTGACACAAGGGGAGCCAAAGAATATTCTCAAGTATTAGCAGCTGAGTTGTCAATTCAACCGCACCTGGAAAACTTAATATCGGCAGCAAAGTATTTAGTAGCAACATAGTATGGAAGTAACGGCAACAGTGTCAAAAGTAACAGTATCAGTTTTGTAGTGATGGTGACAACAACAGTAACGAAAGTAATGAAAGCAAGTATCAATATGGAACGAACTCATAGACAATGGATCGTCAATGATAAGTGTCAGATAATATTCATCATGTAGCAGTTATAACCTAGGGTGACACAGAACTAGCTCGAATTCATCAATGTAATGTAGGCATGTATTCCGAATATAGTCATACATGCTTATGGAAAAGAACTTGCATGAAATCTTTTGTCCTACCCTCCCGTGGCAGCGGGGTCCTAATGGAAACTAAGGGACATTAAGGCCTCCTTTTAATAGAGTACCGGACCAAAGCATTAGCACTTAGTGAATACATGAACTCCTCAAACTATGGTCATCACTGGGAAGTGCCCCGACTATTATCATTCTGGGGTTGCCGGATCATAACTATTGACTTGCAAGATAGGATCAAGAACACAAATATATTCATGAAAACATAATAGGTTCAGATCTGAAATCATGGCACTCAGGCCCTAATGACAAGCATTAAGCATAGCAAAGTCATAGCAACATGAATCTCAGAACATAGTGGATAGCAGGGATCAAACCCTAACAAAACTAACTCAATTACATGATAAATCTCATCCAACCCATCACCGTCCAGCAAGCCTACGATGGGATTACTCACGCATGGCGGTGAGCATCATGAAATTGGTCATGGAGGATGGTTATTGATGCCGACTGCGATGATCTCCACTCTCCGGAGCCCCGGACGGACTCCACATCAGGTCTCCCGATGAAAAGCAGGAGGTGGCAGCGGCTCTGTATCGTAAAACGCGATGGGATCTCTATGTTTTTTCTATCCCCAAAATACGTTATATGGAGTTGGAGTTGACGCTGGTGGAGGTCCTGGGGGCCCACAAGGTCAGGGGGCGCGCCCTAGGGGGGTGCCCCTACCCTTGTGGCCAGGGTGTGGGCCCCCTCTGGTAGTTCTTTTCACTAGTATTTTTCACATATTCTGAAAATATTCTCCGTTGAATTTTAGGTCATTCCGAGAAATTTTATTTCTGCACACAAAAATAACACCAAGGAAATTCTGCTGAAAACAGCGTCTGTCCGGGTTAGTTCCACTCAAATCATACAAATTAGAGTCCAAAACAAGGGCAAAAGAGTTTGGACAAGTAAATATGGCGGAGACGTATCAGGCCTCCGCACCGGCCGATGCGGGATGACCAGAAGTGCTCGTGAGAAGCCGCTCTGTTGATCCCTGGGACGTTTACGCAGACGCGTAGCTCACCACCCATGTCTGTGGCGGCAGATGCACTGAGTTGTGAGGTGCGGTGTTGTCCATGCATGGCCCATGCCTCCTGAAGTTCCTCGATCGCCTTGGTGATGAACTCCTGAGCGCCTGGCGCCCTGCGCCCTACTTGCGGAAACGTGCGTTGAAGCACGCCTCCACATGGTGCCCGAACGCCTCCCTCGTGACGCAGACCAGGCCAGAGGTCCTCCAGTGGAGAGCCCGCGAGCCCAACCTGAGAGGGGTGCCTGGCGCGCCTCCCTATGCGAGAGAGGGAGGCGCCCTGGCAGTGGTCCTGAGGCACGATCGTTCGACTCTCCGCCCTCATGAGGTCCGCGGTGGAGCAACTGCTTCTTATTCTTGGGGATGACCTCAGGGTGGTGGACGGCGCCTTCGTCATCTGAGTTCTCAACTGCCGCGGCCTGGTAGGTCCGCTCGAGGGAGCACACCACATCCTTCTCGTCGCAGGCAACCATGATGAAGCCGTCGCTTCTTGGCATCTTAAGGACGTTGTAGCCGTGGTGAGTCGCTGCCATGAACTTGGCCAAGGCGGGATACCCAAGGATGGCGTTGTATGGGCGACGAATGTGGGAAACGTCAAAGTCGATGAGTTCGGTGTGGTAGTTGTCGCACTTGCCAAAGGTGACGGGGAGATGGATTTGCCCTATGGGGACTGTGAAGCCATCGGTCACTCCTGAGAAAGGCTTGGTGGGCAGGAGCTGGTCGTATGGTACTTGGAGCGTGTCAAATGTCTCGACGGAGAGGACGTTGAGCCCCACGCCGCCATCGACGAGTGTCTTGGTGACGAGGACGTTGCTGATGGTAGCAGAGCAGAGCATTGGGAGAGCACCGGTGGTGGCCGCGCACTTGAGCTGGTCAGTAGAGTCGAATGTGATAGCGTACTTGGACCACAAGAGAGGACGTGACACCTCAAGCTTGGGGAGGCCCGCGTTCACCTCCTGAGCGAACTGCATGAAGATGCGATGGGAGGTAGGGGCCTGAGCGCCGCCCGGGCTGCTGGCAATGGCACGATGCTCTTGGAAGCCCCCGGCCCCATCATCTTGGCGGTGGTCGTCGTTCCTTCTTGGCGGCGGTGACAACAAAGGAGGAAGGCCGACATTGCCCTAAGGGCGGTCCTCACGAGGTTGATCCCTCCAGAGGCTGTCACGAGGCTGGCCTTGCTAGTGGCCCGCGCAAGGCTGATCGCGCTAGCCCTGGCGGGGCTCGCGGTTGGGCAAACGTCCTCCACCATAGCCACCTCCACGGCCATAGCCGCGGTCGTTGCGCTCACGACGGCAGCCAAGGCGCCCGTCTCGGCTGGCCATGAGCTCTTGGCAGTCATTGGTGTTGCAGCTGTGGATGTTGTGGGAGACGCAGAACGGGCGACTGCCCTTGGAGGACTCGGGGTGGTCGCAGCCGCGCTTCATCTCGGGCTCGGCCGCGAGCACGGCCGGGACCCTGCGCTTCACATCCTTGGCCTTGGCCTTCTTGTCTTCAGGGTCAGCCTCTGGAAGCTCAAGAAGCGAGAGGCGACCTTCCTCTGCCCTCGCGCACTTGGTCGCCATGTTGAACATCTCTAGAGCCGAGCACAACTCCTCGTGTATGGCGAGCTCTTCCTTCATCTTGACATCCGAGACACCATCAATGAACGCTGAGATGATGGCATCATCCGACACTTTGGGGATCTTGAGGCGAACGTTGGTGAAACGGTAGATGTATTTGTGTAGGGTCTCCCCGAGTCCCACTTAATGCGCCGTAGGTCGCCTGCTGCAGGGGCACGGTCGTGGGTACCCTCGAAGTTGGCAATGAAGTGCTCGCGCAACTCATCACAGGAGGAGATTGACCCCACGGTGAGGTTCACGAGCCACGAGCGCACGCCATCCTTGAGGGCCATGGGAAACCAATTCGCCATGACCTTCTCATCACCTTTCGCCGCCTCGATGCTCAACTCATAGAGCTCGAGGAACTCAGCAGGGTCAGGCATGCCGTCGTAGCGCGTAGGCAGATCTGGCTTGAACTTGCCAGGCCAGACAACGCGGCGCAGCTTCGGAGTGAAGGCTCGGCAGCCTGCCGCGCTCGCGGGAGCCCGCCGCGGAGGGGGAGCCTGGTCTTGCTGCTCGCATGCCGCCGCCTCGGGTGGCACGCAGTCTTGACAGGGCAGTGCTGGGAGCGCACGTGCGTCTCCTTGAGGCCGCTGCACCACCTGGCAACTTTCTTCGTCGCACGCTGGTGCCCTGCGCGACGGGTCGCGCTGGGGGGCCTCACATCTTGGCTCGGGGACGACATCTCGCCGGAGAGGAGGAGGAGGTGCACCGTGGGCCACGTCGTCCGCCTGAGGTAGCTGGGGGAGGGAGCGAGCGAGACGGTGCAGGGGCCTCTCCAGCGGCTCTGACGAGCTCGACGATGCGGTCTATCCAGTCCTCGTAGAGGTCGTCGGCCGAGCGGTAGCACAAAAGCTCGTGCGCCATGAGCAACGCAACCTGCAAGTTCGCCAGCCCGCGACGGGCATGGGATGATGAAGCGGCGGCCGGAGTCAGTGATGGAGTGGCGGTGCTGCCATCGCGCCGCATGGAAGGCGGCATCGACGAGTCCTGCTGTCGTGGGCTGTGGGGCCAGTGGCAGCATTGGCTGTGGGTGACGACTAGCGGCGGGGAATGCCGTCATCTACAGGTGATGTCTGAGCAACGCGGGCGGCGAAGGCTGCCCGGCGCTCAGCGCGAACTCGACGAGCATCGGCCATGGGATCGGTGAAACAACGGCGGATCGACCGATGAAAGAGAGGCTTCGACACGCCCCTACCTAGCACGCCAAATGTCAGACTCAGGGCTCCGCAGACCCAAGAAAGGTTCGAACTCTACGGCGTGTGCAAAGAACTCAACCTCTCTAGCCTACTAACTCGTCGATCTCATGGCCTAGCTTGATGAACGGGAAGGGAAAGAGACTCAACAGTTTACCCAGGTTTGGGCCACCTTGTGGCGTAAGACCCTACTCATGCTTTGGGGTGGATTAGACTTGCGGGGGGCAGAGGATGAACTAGTATAGAGGAAGAAAAACATGAGGAGGCGTGTTCTTTAGCGAGTGTTAGCTAGCTAGGGTTTTGGTTTCTCTCCCTCTCTCTCCATCCCGTGGCTATGGTGGTGGCTAACCTATATATAGCGGTGATGTCTACTACGCAACCTTCTCCTTGTAGACGTTGTGGGGCCTCCAAGTGCAGAGGTTTGTAGGACAGTAGCAAATTTCTATCAAGTGGATGACCTAAGGTTTATCAATCCGTGGGAGGCATAGGATGAACATGGTCTCTCTCAAACAACCCTACAACCAAATAACAAAGAGACTCTTCTGTCCCCAACATACCCAATACAATGGTAAATTGTATAGGCGCACTAGTTCGGCGAAGACATGGTGATACAAGTGCAATATGGATGGTAGATATAGGTTTCTGTAATATGAAAATATAAAAACAGCAAGGTAACAAGTGGTAAAAGTGAGCATAAACGGTATTGCAAAGCGTTGAAACAAGGCCTAGGGTTCATACTTTCACTAGTGCAAGTTCTCTCAACAATAATAACATAACTGGATCATATAACTATCCCTCAACATGCAACAAAGAGTCACTCCAAAGTAACAAATAGCGGAGAACAAACGAAGAGATTATTGTAGGGTACGAAACCACCTCAAAGTTATTCTTTCTGGTCGATCTATTCAAGAGTTCGTAGTAAAATAACACGAAGCTATTCTTTCTGTTCGATCTATCATAGAGTTCGTACTAGAATAACACCTTAAGACACAAATCAACCGAAACCCTAATGTCACCTAGATACTCCATTGTCACCTCAAGTATCTGTGGGCATGATTATACGATATGTATCACACAATCTCAAATTCATCTATTCAACCAACACAAAGAACTACAAAGAGTGCCCCAAAGTTTCTACCAGAGAGTCAAGACGGAAACGTGTGCCAACCCCCATGCATATATTCCCAAGGTCACGGAACACGCAAGTTGATCACTAAAACATACATCAAGTAGATCACGTGATATCCCATTGTCACCACAAATAAGCACATGCAAGACATACATCAAGTGTTCTCAAATCCTTAAAGACTCAATCTGATAAGGTAACTTCAAAGGGAAAACTCAATTCATCACAAGAGAGTAGATGGGGAGAAACATCATAAGATCCAACTATAATAGCAAAGCTCGAGATACATAATGATCGTGCCATCTCAAGAACACGAGAGAGAGAGAGAGAGAGAGAGAGAGATCAAACACATAGCTACTGGTACATACCCTCAGCCCCGAGGGTGAACTAGTCCCTCCTTGTCATGGAGAGCGCCGGGATGATGAAGATGGCCACCGGAGAGGGATTCCCCCCTCCGACAGGGTGCCGAAATGGGTCTAGATTTGTTTTCGGTGGCAACAGAGGCTTTCGGCGGCGGAACTCCCGATCTAGGTTATTTTCCGAAGGTTTCTGTATATATAGGAGGTGTTGGAGTTGGGGACAAGTAAAGGGGACCTCCGGGCTGTCCACGAGGCAGGCGGCGCGCCCAGGGGGCGCCCCTACCCTCGTGGGCAGCCCGGGAACCTTCTGGTCCCCCTCCGACACTTTCTGGGCTTCTTCTGGTATAAAAATAACCTCCGTTGAGTTTCAGGTCAATTTGGCTCCGTTTGATATTCCTTTTCTGCGATACTCTAAAACAGGAGAAAAACATAAACTGGCACTGGGCTGTGCGTTAATAAGTTAGTCCCAAAAATCATATAAAAGTGTATATAAAAGCCCATAAAACATCCTAGAAGGATAATATAATAGCATGGAACAATAAAAAATTATAGATACGTTGGAGACGTATCAAGCATCCCCAAGCTTAATTCCCGCTCGTCCTCGAGTAGGTAAATGATAAAAATAGAATTTTTGATGTGGAATGCTACCTAACGTAATTCTCAATGCAATTTTCTTTATTGTGGCATGAATGTTCAGATCCGAAAGATTCAAGACAAAAGTTTATTATTGACATAAGAATAGTAATACTTCAAGCATACTAACAAAGCAATCATGTCTTCTCAAAATAACATGGCCAAAGAAAGTTCATCCCTACAAAATCATATAGTTTGGCTATGCTCCATCTTCGTCACACAATGTACCCAAATCATGCACAACCCCAGTTTCAGCCAAGCAATTGTTTCATACTTAAATTTTTTCAAACTTTTTCAACTTTCACGCAATACATGAGCGTGAGCCATGGATATAACACTATAGGTGGAATAGAGTGGTGGTTGTGGAGAAGACAAAAGGAGGAAGATGGTCTCACATCAACTAGGCGTATCAATGGGCTATGGAGATGCCCATCGATAGATATCAATGTGAGTGAGTAGGGATTGCCATGCAACGGATGCACTAGAGCTATAAATGTATGAAAGCTCAACAAAGAAACTAAGTGGGTGTGCATCCAACTTGGTTGCTCACGAAGACGTAGGGCATTTGAGGAAGCCCATCGTTGGAATATACAAGCCAAGTTCTATAATTAAAATTCCCACTAGTATATGAAAGTGACAAAACAAGAGACTATATATCATGAAGATCATGGTGATACTTTGAAAAACAAGTGTGGAAAAAGATAGTAGCATTGTTCCTTCTTTTCTTTTTCTTTTTTCTTTTCTTCTTTTCTTTTTTTGGGCCTTTCTTTTTTTCTTTGGCCTTTCATTCCTTTTTTTTCTTTTTTCTCTTTGGGACAATGCTCTAATAATGACGATCATCACACTTATATTTATTTACAACTCAAAGATTACAACTTGAAACTAGAACAAAATATGACTCTAAGTGAATGCCTCTGGTGGTGTACCGGGATGTGCAATGAATCAAGAGTGACATGTATGAATGAATTGTGAATGGTGGCTTTGCCACAAATACGATGTCAACTACATGATCATGCATGGCAATATGACAATATGAAGCGTGTCATAATAACGGAACGATGGAAAGTTTCCTGGCAATATATCTCGGAATGGCTATGGAAATGGCATGATAGGTAGGTATGGAGGCTGTTTTGAGGAAGGTATATGGTGGGTGTATGGTCCCGGCGAATGTTGCGCGGTACAAGAGAGGCTAGCAATGGTGGAAGGGTGAGAGTGCGTATAATCCATGGACTCAACATTAGTCATAAAGAACTCATATACTTATTGCAAAAATCTATAAGTTATCAAAACAAAGTATTCAACGCATGCTCCTAGGGGAAGGGTTGGTAGGAGTTAACCATCACGCGATCCCGACCTCCACACAAAGGATGACAATCAATAAATAAATCATGCTCCAACGTCATTACATAATGGTTCACCATACGTGCATGCTACGGGAATCACAAACTTTAACACAAGTGTTTCTGAAATTCACAATTACTCCACTAGCATGACTCTAATATCACCATCCTCATATCTCAAAACAATCATCAAGTATCAAACTTCTCATAATATTCAATGCACTTGTATGAAAGTTTTTACCATACCCAACTTGGATGCCTATCATATTAGGACTAGTTTATAGCCAAAGCCAATTACCATGCTGTTCTAAAGGAGTCTCAAAATAATATAAGTGAAGCATGAGAGTTCATCTATTTCTTCAAAATAAAACCACCGCCGTGCTATAAAAAGATATAAGTAAGCACTAGAGCAAAAGACAAACTACTCCAAACGATATAAGTGAAGATCAATGAGTAGTTGAATAACTATGTAACTATGTGAAGACTCTCTAACATTTAAGAATTTCAGATCTTGGGATATTATTCAAACAGCAAGCAAAACAAATTTAAAAAAATGACGCTCCAAGCAAAACACATATCATGTGGTGAATAAAAATATAGCATCGAGTAAAGTTACAGATAGACGAAGACGAAATACGAGATGCCTTCCCGGGGCATCCCCAAGCTTAGGTTGTTGGTTGTCCTTGAATTTTACCTTGGGGTGCCTTGGGCATCCCCAAGCTTAGGCTCTTGCCACTCCTTATTCCATAGTCCATCGAATCTTTACCCAAAACTTGAAAACTTCACGACACAAAACTCAACAGAAAACTCGTAAGCTCCGTTAGTACAAGAAAATAAAACCACCACTTAGGTATTGTTGTCAACTCATTCTAAATTCATATTTGTGTAATATCTACTCTATTCCAACTTATCTATGGTTCATACCCTCCGATACCACTCATAGATTCATCAAAATAAGCAAACAACACATAAAAAACAGAATCTGTCAAAAACAGAACAATCTGTAGCAATCTGTAACTCTAAAAATTCTGAAATAAATTGGTGGATGTGAGGAATTTGTCTATTAATCATATGCAAAAAGAATCAACTAAAAAGCACTCTCCAGTAAAAAATGACATCCAATCTCGTGAGCGCTAAAGTTTCTGTTTTTTTACAGCATGATCACAGAAACTTCACACAAGTCTTCCCAAAGGTTCTACTTGGCACAAACACTAATTAAAACACAAAACCACATCTAAACAGAATCTAGATTCAATATTTATTCCTAAACAGTAGCAAAAGCAAATAAAATAAAATTGGGTTGCCTCCCAACAAGCGCTATCGTTTAACGCCCCTAGCTAGGCATAATGATTTCAATGATGCTCGCATAAAAGATAAGAATTGAAACATAAAGGGAGCATCATGAAGAATATGACTAGCACATTTAAGTCTAACCTACTTCCTATGCATAGGGATTTTGTGAGAAAACAACTTATGGAAACAATAATCAACTAGCATATGAAGGGAAAACGAGCATAACTTCAAGATTTTGAGCACATAGAGAGGAAACTTGATATTATTGCAATATGTAGAAGCATATTATCCTCTCTCATAATAATTTTCAGTAGCATCATGAATGAATTCAAACATATAACCAGCACATAAAGCATTCTTTTCAGGACCTACTTGCATAGAAATTTTACTACTCTCCACATAAGCAAATTTATTCTCATCAATAGTAGTGGGAGCAAACTCAACAAAATTACTATCATGTGAACCATAATCCAATTGAAAGTTAAAATCATGATGACAAGTTTCATGGTTATCTTTATTCTTTATAGCATATGTGTCATCACAATAATCATCATAAATAGGAGGCATGCTTTCATCATAATAAATTTGCTCATCAAAACTTGGGGGACTAAACATATCATCTTCATCAAACATAGCATCCCCAAGCTTGTGGTTTTGGATATCATTAGCATCAAGGGTATTCAAAGAATTAATACTAACAACATCGCAATAATGCTCATCATGCACATATTTTATGCCAAGCATTCTATGTAATTTTTCTTCTAGTACTTGAGCACAATTTTCCTTCCCATCATTTTCGCGAAAGATATTAAAAAGATGAAGCATATGAGGCAACCTTAATTCCATTTTTTGTAGTTTTCTTTTATAGACCAAACTAGTGATAAAACAAGAAACTAAAAGATTGGATTGCAAGATCTAAAGATATACCTTCAAGCACTAACCTCCTCGGCAACGGCACCAGAAAAGAGCTTGATGTCTACTATGCAACCTTCTCCCTGTAGACGTTGTTGGGCCTCCAAGTGCAGAGGTTTGTAGGACAGTAGCAAATTTCCCTCAAGTGGATGACCTAAGGTTTATCAATCCGTGGGAGGCGTAGGATGAACATGGTCTCTCTCAAACAACCCTGCAACCAAATAACAAAGAGTCTCTTGTGTCCCCAACACACCCAATACAATGGTAAATTGTATAGGCGCACTAGTTCGGCGAAGAGATGGTGATACAAGTGCAATATGGATGGTAGATATAGGTTTTTGTAATCTAAAAATATAAAAACAGCAAGGTAACAAGTGGTAAAAGTGAGCATAAACGGTATTGCAAAGCATTGAAACAAGGCTTAGGGTTCATACTTTCACTGGTGCAAGTTCTCTCAACAATAATAACATAACTGGATCATATAACTATCCCTCAACATGCAACAAAGAGTCACTCCAAAGTAACTAATAGCGGAGAACAAACGAAGAGATTATTGTAGGGTACGAAACCACCTCAAAGTTATTCTTTCTGATCGATCTATTCAAGAGTCCGTAGTAAAATAACACGAAGTTATTCTTTCTGTTCAATCTTTCATAGAGTTCGTACTAGAATAACACCTTAAGACACAAATCCACCAAAACCCTAATGTCACCTAGATACTCCATTGTCACCTCAAGTATCCGTGGGCATGATTATACGATAAGCATCACACAATCTCAGATTCATCTATTCAACCAACACAAAGAACTTCAAAGAGTGCCCCAAAGTTTCTACCGGAGAGTCAAGACGAAAACGTGTGCCAACCCCTATGCATAGATTCCCAAGGTCGCGGAACCCGCAAGTTGATCACCAAAACATACATCAAGTAGATCACGTGATATCCCATTGTCACCACAAATAAGCACATGCAAGACATACATCAAGTGTTCTCAAATCCTTAAAGACTCAATCCAATAAGGTAACTTCAAAGGGAAAACTCAATTCATCACAAGAGAGTAGAGGGGAAGAAACATCATAAGATCCAACTATAATAGCAAAGCTCGCGATACATTAAGATCGTGCCATCTCAAGAACACGAGAGATAGAGAGATCAAACACATAGCTACTGGTACATACCCACAACCCCGAGGGTGAACTACTCCGTCCTCGTGATGGAGAGCGCTGTGATGATAAAGATGGCCACCGGAGAGGGATTAACCCCTCCAGCAGGGTGCCAGAATGGGTCTAGATTGGTTTTTGGTGGCAACAGAGGCTTTCGGCGATGGAACTCCCGATCTAGGTTATTTTCTGAAGGTTTCTGTATATATAGGAGGTGTTGGAGTCGGGGACAAGTAGAGGGGACCTCCGGGCTGTCCACGGTGTAGGGGGCGCGCCCCCTACCCTCGTGGGCAGCCCGGGAACCTTCTGGTCCCCCTCCAGCACTTTCTGGGCTTCTTCTGGTCCAAAATAACCTTCGTCGAGTTTCAGGTCAATTGGGCTCCATTTGATATTCCTTTTCTGCGATACTCTAAAATAGGAGAAAAACAGAAGCTGGCACTGGGCTCTGGTTAATAAGTTAGTCCCAAAAATCATATAAAAGTGTATATAAAAGCCCATAAAACATCCTAGAAGGATAATATAATAGCATGGAATAATAAAAAATTATAGATACGTTGGAGACGTATCAAGCGGCCAGAGTATTCTTCTTCCGTAAATGAAGGCGGGAAGGGATCCCACATTGGCCAATTTGAAAGGGGACAAGAAGTACATATTATCCTGGCAAAAGGTGTCTTCGCGTGCAAAGTTTTTGGCCGTGACGTCTTGGTCTCATTGCACAGGAATGGAAACCTTTGGCTGGTTCCTCGGAACTCCGCGACTACGCTTGCCTCCTTACCACCAAAGAGGAAACCTGCTGGTCTGCGCCCGCTAGCATCCGCCTGACCTTGGTCGTCATGGCTTGCGTCACTTGATTCTCATGAGGTGGGTGCTTGCATAGGAAACTCTGCTCCTCATGAGGCCGCCTGGGGAGGCCGCTCCCTTTGGATGTCTTGGCGCCGTCTGCCTCGCGAGGCTTGGCCCCTTGTGAGGGTCGTGTCTTGTCGATGCTGAAGATGGGCCGTACCAAGCCGTTGATGGAGCCATGCGGTGGTCCGCAGGCAGGCAAGTCTGGGTACCCTGGTTCCCAGAACGCTGACATAAACTTTGCAACTCTTGAATTACAGAAACTTTTCAACAAAATTAATTATCCCCTTGTACAAATCCATTATATTATAAAAATAATGTGCCAAGAATTACTTTTAGGATGATTAGATTGCTTGTTTGGTATGTGCAGTGAAAAAACAGAAACTTTGGCTGTAGTGCATAAATTTACATTTTTTTACTGGAACGTCAAAAGTTTTTGAATTTTACAGAGTATTGATTTTTTTATTTTGTCCTAAATTTTCAGAATTTTTATAGTTCTAGAAGTATGGCCAATGTTCATATTGCTACAGACCGTCCTATTTTTGACAGATTCTGTTTTGATGCATTGTTTTGCTTGTTTTGATGAAACCTTGGATTGTATCGTTGGTATAAGACTTGGAGAAGTTAGAATACAGTAGGGATAATGCAGAAAATAAAATATGGATGGGTTTGCAACAATACTTGAAGTGGTGATTTGCTTTATTATACTAACGTATCTCACGAGGGTTTTGTTAAGTTTTGTGTGATTGAAGTTTTCAAGTTTTGGGCAAGATCACGATGGATGAAAGAATAAGGAGTGGCAAGAGCCTAAGCTTGGGGATGCCTGTAGCACCCCAAGGTAATATTCAAGGACTCCCAAGCAACTAAGATTGGGGATGCCCTGGAAGGCATCCCCTCTTTCTTCTAACGACCATCGGTAATTTTATTCGAAACTATATTTTTATTCATGACATGATATGCGTAAATCTTGGAGCGTTGTGTTTTTTTAATAATGCACCATGATGGTATGAGATAGTCCTTGGTTGATGTATATAATGCTCTTTGCACTTCACTTATATCTTTTGAGTATGGCTTTCTAGAATGCTTTCATGTGCTTCACTTATATCATTTGAAGTTTGGATGCCTGTTTCTCCACATAGAAAAACTGTTATTTGTAGAATGCTCTTTTGCTTCACTTATATTTGTTAGAGCATGATCTTTTGTAGAAAAATTTAACTCTCTTGCTTCACTTATATCTATTAAGAGAGTTAACGGGAATTGGTCATTCACATTGTTAGTCATGAAATCCTACATAAAACTTGTAGATCCCTGAATATGATATATTTGATTCCTAGCAATAGTTTTGCGATATAGAGATGCTAATATGTGGGAGGTACAAGTGAATGATTGTGGTTTAGTAAGAATATTGGTGTTAAGGTTTGTGATTCCCGGAGCATGCAAGTATGGTCTGCCATTATGCTAAGAAGTTGGAGCATAATTTATCCTTGATTGTCTATATTTGCGTGAAAGTCGGGGGCGCTCGATGGTTAACTCCTACGAACCTCCCCCTAGGAGCATGCGTAGTAGTACTTTGCTTCAAGGGCTAATAAACTTTTGCAATACGTATGTGAGTTCTGTATGACTAATGTGAGTGCATGGAATATACACACTCTCACCATTCCACCACTGCTAGCCTCTCTCGTGTTGCACAACTTTCGCCGGTGCATAAAACCCTCCTTATACCTTCCTCAAAACAGCCACCATACCTACCTATTATGGCATTTCCATAGCCATTCCGAGATATATTGCCATGCAAATTCCATCATCATCATATACATGACTTGAGCGTTCATTGTCATATTGCTTTGCATGATCGTAAGATAGCTAGCATGATATTTTCATGGCTTGTCCTTTTTTTTTTGATATCTTTGCTATGCTAGATCATTGCACATCCTGGTACACTGCCAGAGGCATTCATATAGTCATCATGTATTAATTTTAATCGAGTTGTAAGTAAATAAAAGTGTGATAATCATCATTATTAGAAAATTGTCCCATGTGAGGTTATAAAAAGAAAAGAAAAGAGAGAGGCCAAAAGAGTCTCCAAATAAAAAAAGAAAAAAAGAAGAAGAAAAGAGAAAAGGAAAAAAATGAGATAAAAAGAGAGAAGGGACAATGTTACTATACTTTTCCACACTTGTGCTTCAAAGTAGCACCATGTTCTTCATGATAGAGAGTCTCCTATTTTGACACTTTCATATATTACTAGTGGTAATTTTTTGTTATAGAACTTGGCTTGTATATTCCAACAATGGGCTTCCTCATATTGCCCTAGGTCTTCATTAGCAAGTTGGATGCACACCCACTTAGTTTTCTTTTGAGCTTTCATACACTTATAGCTCTAGGTGCATCCGTTGCATGGCAATCCCTACTCCTCGCATTGATATCGATTGATGGGCATCTCTATAGCCCGTTGATCTGCCTAGTTGATGTAAATCTTTCTCCTTTTTATCTTCTCCACATAAACCTCTACCATCGCATTCTATACCACCCATAGTGCTATATCCATGGCTCGCGCTCATGTATCGCGTGAGAGTTGAAAAAACTGAAGCGCGTTAGAAGGTATGAACCAATTGCTTGGCTGACACCGGGGTAGTGCATGATTTATATTTTGTGTTAAGAAGATGGAGTATGACAAGGCTATATGGTTTTGTAGGGATAGCGTTCTTGACCATTGATATTTTGAATGACATGATTGTTTTTTGGGATGCCCGAGTATTGATGTATTTTATGTCAAATTGATAGACTATTGCCTCGAACCACTCGTGTCTTAACATTCATGCCATGATTAAATTACATGATCAAGATTATGCTAGGTAGTATTCCACATAAAAAATATCTTCTTATCATTTACCTACTCGAGGACGAGCAGGAATTAATCTTGGGGATGCTGATATGTCTCTGTCGTATCTATAATTTTTTATTGTTCCATGCCAATATTCTACAACTTTTACATACTTTCGGCAACAATTTATACGATTTTCATGGACTAACAAACTGATCCAGTGCCTAGTGCCAATTCCTGTTTGTTGCATGTTTTTTATTTCGCACAAAATCCATATCAAACGAAGTCCAAACACGATAAAAACTTACGGAGTTTTTTTTGAATATATGTGAATTTTGGGAAGTGGAATCAACACAAGGCAATGCTCAAGGGGCCCACAAGCCCTAGGGGGGCGCCCCCTACCCAGGGCGCGGCCAAGGGGCTTGTGGCCGCCCGGAAGGTTGGTTGGAGGTGTCCTGAAGAAGCAAGGAAGCTAATATCTGGATAAAAATCGTGTTAAAATTTCAGCCCAATCAGATGTACGCATCTCCGGGAATTTAAGAAACGGTGAAAGGCCAAAAACAGGGGTCGCGAAACAGAAGAGAAACATAGAGACATATCCAATCTCGGAGGGGCTCTTACCCCTCCGCCGCCATGGAGGCCATAGATCAGAGGGAACCCCTCCTCCCATCTAGGGGGGGGTCAAGGATGAAGAACAAGGAGGGGGGCTCTCTCCCCTCTCTCCCGGTGGCGTTGGAATGCCGTCGAGGCAATAATCCTGTGTTGGTGATCTACGCCAACACCTCCGTCATCTTCCCCAACATCTTCATCACCTTCCCTCATCTTATTCAGCGGTCCACTCTCCGGCTACCCGTTGTACGCTCTACTTGAACATGATGCTTTATGCTTCATATTATTATCCAATGATGTGCTGCCATCCTATGATGCTTGAGTAGATTCTTGTTATCCTATCGGTGATTGGTGAATGGCTATGATTGGTTTAATTTGCTTGTGGTTATGTTGCTGTCTTTTGGTGCCCATCATATGAGCGTGTGTGTGGATCACACCATAGGGTTAGTTGTATGTTGATAGGACTATGTATTGGAGGTCAAGGGTGACAACATCTTCAGCCTAGCATAGAAATTGATGCATACGGGATTGAAGGGGGACTAATATATCTTAAGGCTGTGGTTGGGTTTTACCTTAATGAATGAAAGTAGTTGCGGATGCTTGCTGGAGTTCCAATCATAAGTGCATAGAATTCCAAGTAAGGGGTGCCATGCTAGCAGTGGCCTCTCCCACATAAAAACTTGCTATCGGTCTAGTAACATAGTCAATTGCTTAGGGACAATTCCGCAACTCCTACCACCACTTTTCCACACTCGCTATACTAACTTAATTGTTTATTTATATAAACAACCCCTAGTTTTATTTACATGCTCTTTGTTATCTTGCAAACCTATCCCACAACACCTACAAAGTACTTCTAGTTTCATACTTGTTCTAGGTAAAGCGAACGTTGAGTTTGTGTAAAGTTGTATCGGTAGTTGATAGAACTTGAGGGAATATCTATTCTACCTTTAGCTCCTCGTTGGGTTCGATACCTTACTTATCTAAAGTGGGACTCATCCCCTACACTTGTGGGTTATCATGTCTCAACTCTGCGAACGAGGACGGGGCCCAGTTCACTCTCGGCCAAACACGGATGCAGGCCCAAGCCAGCTTGGCAAGCACACAACCAAAGAAAATATGGTCAGAGTTTTCCAAACCGTTCCAAAGGGAACAAAGGTACGATCCAGGCCCATTCCTTTTCCTGATCTGGTCCGCCGCCTGCAAATGGCCCCTAATGTTCTGCCATAAGAAGATTTTAATCTTGGGGGAACCCTAGCTTTCCAGGCGTCCTTACACTTATTAGTTGTGGAGCCACAAATAAGACAACCATACAATGACTTGACAAAAAATCTACCAGAGGAAGTGTGGGGCCAGGTAACAGAATCATCCTCCTCCGAGAGAACATGGAAATTAGCAGCAAGAAGCTGTTAGTCACCCAACTCTTCAAGGGAAAGGGTTCTCCTGAAACCAAGGTTCCAACCCGCATAGGAGAGCTCAGAGATTGAGATCTCCGAAGAAAAAAAGTAAGAAAATAAAGTAGGGAGGACAACAGCTAAGGGGAAATCCCACACCACCAATCAAGGAAGAACCGAATAGGCGACCCATTCCCCACCACAAACTTGATGTGAGCTCCAAAATCACGCAAACTTTAACTAGGTCACGACAGAGCTGAGATCCATCCTCGGTCAAAGCGAAGAGGGGGCTGGAATTGGGGAAGTATTTGTTTTTCAACAGATTAAACCATAGGGAGCTAGGATCCGAAGTGCAATTCTTCCACCACCACTTAATAATAAGGCACTTGTTCATGATGGAAGCCTTTAAAATGCCTAAGCCACCATAAGCCTTGGGCCGACACATGTGTTTCCATTTAACCAGGTGATATTTGCGACGGTTACCTGCAGCGTTCCTACAGAAGGCACTCCTATGCTTTTCGAAGCTCACATGGGTCCCATCGGTCAGGCGATAGAAGCCCATAGTGAACATGGGGAGGGAAGTAAGACATGCATTGGCGAGGCAAACCTTGCCCACATAGGTGTTGTACCTGCCACGCCAAGGCATCACACAGTTGCCAACCTTAGCAACAAGGGGAGCAAAATCATTAGTGAGAAGTTTGAAGGGAGCAATAGGAAGGCCCAAATATTTAAAAGGGAACGTCTCATGCTGACAATTTAGCTATCGGGCAACCCAAGACTTCTCCTGCTCATTCACCCCAATGACTTGAGATTTACTCTTAGATAAAATGATTTTCAGGCTTGAGAGCGCTTCAAAACATAGCAGAAGGAATTTCAAATTAGCGAGGCACATATCATTAAGCTTAACCATGATGATGGTGTCATCCGCATACTAGAGAGGGGGTGCCTTTCGGAATGAGGTGGGAAACTACATGGGAAATATGGCTCGACACAGAGGCCTTCAAGAGAATACATGATAGGGTGTCTGCAACCAAGTTGAATAGGAGCGGGGAGATGGGGTCCGCTAGCTGCATGCCTCTACCGTTGGCTATATTTTTATTAATCTTGCCATTAACCGCCATAGTAGTATGCCCACCCGAGACAAGTTGCATAAGCCTATGCAAGTAGGCACCGTCAAAGCCTTTCGCGAGCAGTACCTTCTGTAAATAGTCCCAACTAACCGAGTCATATGCTTTTTCGATGTCAAGTTTTAGTATAAGAGCTTTGGTCTTCCTGACCTTGATATCATGCACAATATCATGTAGGCCAAGGATACCATCAAGAATAAATTTGCCCATAACAAAGGCAGATTGAGTGGGGCAGAGAACTTTATGCGCAACTGGTGAAAGACGAAATGCAAACCCTTTACCCGTGAACTTGGCTAGATTATTAAGGAGAGCAATCGCCCGAAATTGGGATAGGCATTCATCACCTTTGATCTTAGGTATAAGAGATAGAACCGCATAGTTCAAACGAGATATGTCTACTGTCCCGAGACAGAAGCATAGGATAATAGCGCAGACTAGCGGTCAGAGAACATTCCAAATTTTTTTGAAGAAAACAATAGAGAACCCATCCGACCCAGGGGAAGAATTAGATTTAGAAGAAGAGACAATGGCCTTGATTTCATCCACAGAGAGAGGAATAGAGAGATAAGAATTATCGTCATCAGAAACACGTCTAGGGCCCTCCGAGAGGTAGCTGGAGATAGAGAAGCCAGAGGTAGGCCTAGAAGACAAGACATCAACAAAGAAATCATGGACGTATTGAAGAATAATGCCAGGACCGGAGACACACACTACGTCAACCAGAAGATGATCTATGAGACAACGAAGCCTCCTACCATTAGCAATCACAAAATAAGCCGTGAGACAATCTCCCTTAAGCGTCCATGTGAGAGTTCCTTATTGTCACCAATATGTGTCCGCCTAACGATGCAGCTGCATGAAGAGACCCTCCACGTCATATCGCAACTTCCACCCACTCTGAGAAATGCCAATACAATCTGCCTCAGCGTCCAGCTCTTGGATCTTAGCCTAGAGTTCGCCCCGATTCTTACGGGCTTCCGCAGCCCTATTCTAGCTCCAACCTGTAAGGAATATCCTTAGTTGGTAAGAACAAAAATGTCAGTTATCCAGCGGCCCAAAAGAGCGAGGGGCCGAAGATATGTTATCGGATGCCCTGATAGGGTATGTCTGTTTCGCTTTAGCGGCATTTTGTCTGAAGATGGACTGTTCAAGAGGTGTATTCTGGGCTTTCCAAGTATTTTCCATGGCGCAGTACTTTCGTACTAGATGCAACAATTCTGTGAAACTCCGTATTCGACGGCGGTTGAGGGCGTTCAAGTCCCCCTCGTCCGTGCAATTGCGGTGAAATATGGGAACCGTGTCGTCGTGGCAGCAGTCCTTAATCTTGTTTTTGACCAGCAGGAATCTGGCCCAGAAATGATGAACCGTCTCTTGGGGTTGTTGCTGTATGTACGCAAGATCACCTATGTACGGAAGTCCGGAGTTACATGGAGAACATGTACTGTGGTGGGTGGGTGTGGCTAAATTTGAGACCCGATCCAATGTAGTGTCCGGGGTCCGTACAACCTCCGGTGTGGACGATCCAGGTCCTGCAGGACCTGGATGTATCACGGGCTCAGCGCCTGTCCCTGAGCTCGAAAGACACGAAGCGCCACCTGAAAGAGGTGTGTTCGGCTTGAAGGGTTCGGAGATACGAATAGCGTCGGTATCCATTTCAATAGGGGAAATATCTTTGGCTCGGTCCTCGATAGCCGCCACCAGGTGAGTGATCGGGGTAGAATTGACTTCCTCGTGATCGGATTTAAGCCCAATCCGGTCATTAGGCGATGAAAGCCCCATGGCGGCAATACGATCCAGCAGCTCGTTTAAGGACGAGGAATCCGTCGAAATCGTGTCTTCGGAGTGTTCGGAGCCAATATAGGAGTGGTGCTCGATGATCGCGAGAAGTGCGGCTGGCCTGGTGGCCACGCGGGCGCATACAACGAACCCGCCGAGCTGGAGGATCTGGCCCAAAGCCAGGCTGTTACTGAGGGTGATATCGTCGTTGATGAGGAGACGAGCCATCGATCACTTCTCGCGAGCGCACAACGGAGCTCTCAATGAAAGCACCTTTGTCGGTGTCAAAACCGACAGATCTCGGGTAGCAGTGCCCAAGATGTGTGTCTAAGGACCGATGGTAACATGAGACTTGGGACATGACGTTTACCTAGGTTCAGGCCCTCTCGATCGGGGTAATACTCTACTTCCTGCTTGATTGATCTTGATGAATATAGGGTTACAAGAGTTGATCTACCTCGAGATCGTAATGGCTAAAACCCTAGGAGTCTAGCCTATGCAATTGTGATTCTGCTACCCTCTACAGACTAGACCCTCCGGTTTATATATCCACCGGAGGAGACCTAGGGTTACAAAGATTAATTGGTAGGAAAGTAATCATTACATACGAACATCTATCCTACCCTTCTACATATACAGGAGTCCTAACCGAACACGGGGGATGTCAGTTTATCTTTATCTTCATGGCCCATCTATCCAGCCCAGCTTCGGTAGACCAGACACTCGTGGGCCCCCAAATCTAAGACTCCCTCACCAGGTCTTGGGGACTTCACCAATTCTGCTCGTTGTTCCTCTTCCTTTGTTAGCTTGGGGACTTGTCCATCTTCATGAGCCTCTCCGAGGGGGTCTTCTTGGCATGTAAGTACACATAGCATTTTCGTTTGAGGTAGTAGCCATGTCTAATGGAAATATGACTTAGAGGCAATAATAAAGTTTTTGTTATTTTATATTTCCTTATTCATGATAAAGGTTTATTATTCATGGTAGAATTTTATTGACCGGAAACCTAAATACATGTGTGAATACATAAACAAATACTGTGTCCCAAGTAAGCCTCTACTTGACTAGCTCTAATCGAAGATGGTTAAGGTTTCATAACCATGGACATGAGTTGTCATTTTATAACGGGGTCTCATCATTATGGGAATGATGTGATTGATAAGACCCATCCGTTAGCTTATCATTTGATCGTATAGTTTATTGCTATTACTTTCATGTATGTCAAATACATATTCCTTTAACTATGAGTTCATGCAACTCCCGTATACCGGAGGAATACCTTGTCTGCTATCAAACGTCACAACGTGACTGGGTGATTATAAATATGCTCTAGGGTATCTCCGAAGATGTTTTGTTGGGTTAGCGTGGATCGAGATTAGGATTTGTCACTTCGAGTATTGGATAGGTATCTCTGGGCCCTCTCGGTAATGCACATCATAATAAGCCTTGCAAGCAAATGACTAATGAGTTAGTCACGGGATGATGTATTACGGAACGAGTAAAGAGACTTGCCGGTAACGAGATTGAACTAGGTATAGATATACCGACGATCGAATCTCGGGCAAGTAACATACCAATGGACAAAGGAAATGGTGTATGTTGTCATAACGGTTCGACCGATAAAGATCTTCGTATAATATGTAGGAGCGAATACGAGCATCCAGGATCCGCTATTGGTTATTAACCGGAGAGGTGTCTCAGTCATGTCTAGATAGTTCTCGAACCCGTAGGATCCGCACGCTTAACGTTCGTTGACGTTATAGTATTATATGAGTTATGTGATTTGGTGACCGAATTTTTCGGAGTTCCGGATGAGATCATAGATAGAACGAGGACTCTCGAAATGGTCGAGAGGTAAATATTTATATATAGGACGATGGTATTCGGACATCGGAAGTGTTTCGAAGAAAACTGGATAGTCATCGGAGTATCGGAGGGGGTACCGGACTCCCCAGGAGGTTAGTGGCCCTATTGGCCCATTAGAGGGGAGCACACCAGCCCACAAAGGGCTGGCGCACCCCCCTATGGCAGCCGGCCAAGTGGGAGAAATGAAGGGGGGATTCGGCCTCCCCCTTCCTTCTTCTCCCCCTTTCGTTTCCCTCCGACAAATATGGTAAGGGGGGGGGGGACAAGGGCAGGAGCCCAAGTAGGATTTGGACCTACTTGGAGCGCCTCTTGGCCTCTCCCTTCTCCCTCCCACCTATATATATGAGGGAGGGGGCGCCTAGAACACACAACATCAATTGTTAGCCGCGTGCGGCACCCCCCCTCCACAGTTTACACCCCCGGTCATATTTTCGTAGTGCTTAGGCGAAGCCCTGCGAAGATCACTTCACTATCACCGTCACCATGCCGTCGTGCTGATGGAACTCATCTACTACCTCGACATCTTGCTGGATCAAGAAGGCGAGGGACGTCACCGGGCTGAACGTGTGCAGAACGCAGAGGTATCGTGCGTTCGGTTCTTGATCGGTTGAAGCGCGAAGAAGTTCGACTACATCAACCGCGTTGTGAAATGCTTCCACTTACGGTCTACGAGGGTACGTAGACACACTCTCCCCCTCGTTGCTATGCATCTCCATGGATAGATGCGTGTGTGTAAATTTATTTTTGTTTTCCTTGCAACATTTCCCAACAGTGGCATCATGAGCCAGGTCTATGCGTAGGTGATATGCAGTAGTAGAACAGAAAGAGTTGTGGGCTGCGATCATCATACTGCTCACCACCAACGTCTTATTTTGATTCGGCGGCATTGTAAGATGAAGCGGCCCGGACCAACCTTACATGTGCATGTACATGAGACCAGTTCCATCGACAGACATGAAACTTGTTTTGCATAAAGGTGGCTGGCGGGTGTTTGTTTCTCCTACTTTAGTTGAATCGAATTTGACTGCGGCTGGTCCTTGTTGAAGGTTAAAACATCAAACTTGATAAATCACCGTTGTGGTTTTGTGCCGTAGGTAAGAACGGTTCTTGCTAGAAGCCCGTAGCATCCACATAAAACTTGCAACAACAAAGTAGAGGACATCTAACTTGTTTTTGCAGGGCATGTTGTGATGTGATATGGTCAAGATGTGATGAGTTATACGTTATTGTATGAGATGATCATGTTTTGTAAATTATCGGCAACCGGCAGGACCATATGGTTCTCACTTTATTGTATGAAATTAAAAGCTCCATGTAATTGCTTCAGTTTATCACTATGAGTTAGCAATAGTTGTAGAAGCAATATTTGGCGAGATGACCACGATGACGATGGAGATCATGATGATGCTTTGAAGATGCAGATCAAAAGCACAAGATGATGATGGCCATATCATGTCACATATTTTGATTGCATGTGATGTTTATCTTTTATGCATCTTATTTTGCTTAAAACGGTGGTAGCATTATAAGATGATCCCTTCACTAAATTTCAAGATAATAGTGTTCTCCCCGAGTATGCACCATTGCTACAGTTCATCGTTTCGAGACACCACGTGATGATCTGGTGTGATAGACTCTACGTTCAGATACAACGGGTGTAAGACAGTTTTACACATGCGGAATACTTGGGTTAAACTTGACGAGCCTAACATGTACAGACATGGCCTCGGAACACTGGAGACTGAGAGGTCGAACATGAGTCATACAGTAGATATGATCAACATAGAGATGTTCACCATTGATGACTACTCCATCTCATGTGATGATCGGACATGGTTTAGTTGATTTGCATCATGTTTCACTTAGATAAACCGAGGGATGTTAATTTAAGTGGGAGTTCATTGGTAATTTGATTAACTGAACTTAATTTATCATGAACCTAGTCCTGATAGTAAATGCATATCTATGCTATAGATCAATGGCCCGTGCTACCGTTCCCTTGAATTTTAATGCGTTCCTAGAGAAAGCTAAGTTGAAAGATGATGGTAGCAACTACACAGATTGGGTCCGTAACTTGAGGATTATCCTCATTGCTGCACAGAAGAATTATGTCCTTGATGCATCGCTAGGTGACTCACCTGCTGCAGGAGCTGAAGCAGCTGTTATGAATGTTTGGCAAGCTCGATTTGGTGACTACTTTATAGTTCAGTGTGCCATGCTTTACGGCTTAGAAATGAGACTTCAAAGACGTTTTGAATGTCATGGAGCATATGATATGTTCTAGGAGTTGAAGTTGATATTTCAAGCTAATGCCCGGGTTGAGAGATATGAAGTCTCCAACAAGTTCTATAGCTGCAAGATGGAGGAGAATAGTTCTGTCAGTGAACACATGCTCAAAATGTCTGGGTATCAGAACCACTTGACTCAATTGGGAATTTCCCTTCCACCTGAGAGTGTTATTGACAAAGTTCTTCAATCACTGCCACCAAGCTACAAAGGCTTCGTGATGAACTATAATATGCCAGGGATGGATAAGAAAATTCTGAGCTCTTCGCGATGCTGAAGTCGACGGAGGCAGACATCAAGAAGGAGCATCAAGTGTTGATGGTTAACAAGACCACTAGTTTCAAGAAAAAGGGCAAATGAAAGAAAGGGAACGCCAAGAATAAGGGCAAACAGGTTGCCGCTCCCATGAAGAAATCCAAAGCTGGTCCTAAGCCTGAAACTAAGTGCTTCTGCTTCAAAGGGAGTGGTCACTGGAAGCGGAACCGCCCCAAGTATTTGGCCGATAAGAAGGATGGCAAAGTGAACAAAGGTATATTTGATATACATGTTATTGATGTGTTCCTTACTAGTGCTCGTAGCAGCGCCTTGGTATTTGATGCTGGTTCGGTTGCTCATATTTGTAACTCGAAACAGGAGCTGCAGATTAAACAAAGATAGGCTAAGGATGAGGTGACGATGCACATCGTGAATGGTTCCAAGGTCAATGTGATCGCCGTTGGCACGCTACCTCTACATCTACCTTCAGGATTAGTTTTAGACCTAAATAATTGTTATTTGGTGCCTGTGTTGAGCATGAACATTATATCTGGATCTTGTTTAATGCGAGATGATTATTCATTTAAGCAGAGAATAATGGTTGTTCTATTTATATGAGCAATATCTTTTACGTTCATGCACCCTTGAGGCATGGTCTATTCCTGTTGAATCTTGATTGTAGTAATACACATATTCATAATATTGATGCCAAAAGATACCAAGTTGATAATGATAGTGCAACATACTCGTGGCACTGCCATTTAGGTCATATTGGTGTAAAGCGCATGAAGAAACTCCATGCTGATGGACTTTTGGAATCACTTGATTATGAATCATTTGATACTTGCGAACCATGCCTCATGGGCAAGATGACTAAAACTCCGTTCTCAGGAACAATGGAGCGGGCTAATGACTTATTGGAAATAATACATACCGATGTATGCGGTCCGATGAGTGTTGAAGCACGCGGCGAGTATCGTTATTTTCTCACCTTCATAGATGATTTGAGTAGATACGGGTATATCTACTTGATGAAATAGAAGTCTGAAACATTTGAAAAGTTCAAAGAATTTCAGAGTGAAGTAGAGAATCATCGTAACAAGAAAATAAAGTTTCTACGATCTGATCGCGGAGGCGAATATTTGAGTTACGAGTTTGGTCTTCATTTAAAATAATGTGGAATAGTTTCAAAGCTCACGTCACCTGGAACACCATAGCGTAATGGTGTGACTGAACATCGTAACTGTATTCTATTGGATATGGTGCGTTCTATGATGTCTCTTACCGATTTGCCTTTATCATTTTGGGGTTATGCATTAGAGACAGCCGCATTCATGTTAAATAGGGCTCCATCTAAATCCATTGAGACGACGCCGTATGAAATATGGTTTGGCAAGAAACCAAAGCTGTCATTTCTTAAAGTTTGGGGTTGCGATACTTATGTGAAAAGGCTTCAGCCTGATAAGCTTGAACCTGAATCGGAGAAGTGCGTCTTCATAGGATACCCAAAAGAAACTATTGGGTACACCTTCTACCACAGATCCGAAGGCTAGATCTTTGTTGCTAAGAATGGATCTTTTCTAGAGAAGGAGTTTCTCTCGAAGAAGTGAGTGGGAGGAAAGTAGAACTTGATGAGGTAATTGTACCTTCACTCGAATTGGAAAGTAGATCATCATAGAAAACCGTTCCCGTGGTGCCTGCACCAACTAGAGAAGAAGCTAATGATAATGATCATGAAACTTTGGATGAAGTTACTATCGAACCTCGAAGGTCGACCAGAACACGTACCGCACCAGAGTGGTACGGTAACCCTATCCTGGAAGCAAGGTTGAAAAAGCGGTAGGCGTAAGCGAGGCGGTCAGCCTCCGCCTATGTAATGCCCCGGATGTAATACTTTCCCTTTTGGGCAATATATATATATCTTTGGCTTCATCAATTCCATTCTGGGTTCTTCGTCTTTTCGGGTTTTCGTTCTTTTGTCGTGTGCGTGTGTTCATTCATTCATATCATGTTGTCATGTGCATTGCATTGCATTTGTGTTGTCGTTTGCATCCGGTCCCACTTGTTCCTTTCCGTTGTCCGTTTCGAGTTCCGCAGCTCTCTCACGTGTCCGTGGCATCCCCGAGGCATACTTTGGTGTTTGGCCGTGTAACGTTTCCGGTTTGGCGTGAGACTTGTCGTGTGTTGTTGTTTTGGTGTGTGTAACCCGCCTGTCAAATCTCGTCGCGTTTGGAGTTCGTTCGGTACTCCAACAGTTATTCTCGTGGGCTGAAAGTACCCCCTCTTTGAGGCCCAAGACACCCTCCGACAACCCACCAAACCAACTCTAACCCCTCCCTTCATCTAGGCCATCCAATTGTGATCGTGTGGCCGAAAACCTCACCTCATTTGGACAACCCTAGCTCCTTGTGCCTATATAAACGTCCACCTCCCCCAATTTTCGCGTCTAGGAACCCTAATGCTTCCACAGTTCGCAGCCGGTGCTTCCACCGTTGAAGCGAGGTGCTTCCACCGTTGACACGGTGTGCTTCCGACGTTCCAGCGAGCCGTGCTTCCGAAGTCTCCGTCCGTGCTTTCGTAGTGCCGTCGCCATGCTTCCTCCGATGCGTGGGCCCGCGCGAGGTCGTCTTCTTCCTCCGGATCGCCGCCGGCCGAAGCTTCTCTCGCCACCGCCGGAGCTTCTTCCCCGCCGCCGTTCACCGCCTCCGCGCCGCCGTGCGCCCCTTCGGCCGGAGCGCCGCGCCACCGCCGCCGGGCCTCCGCCGCCCTCCTCCGTCTCCGGCGCCGCGCCGCCCGGCCCTGCCGCCCTCGGGTCGCACCGCCGCCGAGCCCGGCCTCCGCCGCCGCGCCGGCCCCCGCCGCCGATCCCAGCAGGCCACCTCCTCCCCTCGCCGCTCGGCCTTGTAGGGACCGGTGCTGCCGCTCGATCGGGAGCCCGATCCAAGCTCCCCGATCCCCTCGCCAACCGTAGCGGGCCGCCCCCGGGGCCCGTTAGCCCATTAACCGCTGGGCCGGCCCGATCCGCCAGGCGTTGACCCGCGAGCCCGTTTGACCGCGCCGCCGTTGACCGCGTTGACTGCTAAGGTAGTCTCCTTTTTCTCTAAGTCCCTGTAGATTTTAGTGTCTGATGCTGTTTTACATTGTGGATAACTTTTTGTGTGTTGGTCCGATTTGAGCAAATGATATGTCAAAATGATCGTGGTGACTTGTACTACGTTTTGTTCCATTGTGCCATGCATGTTTGAGGTCATCTATATGTATTAATCTTCATGAGAAGAGTGCTGCTTGTTATAAACTGCTGTTAGTAGATGTTTTCATGCCATGTTTGCAATGTGATATCTTGGTGCATGTTTATCCAAATGAAGCAAATGATATGTCCACGTGTTCATCATGTTATGCTCTACATGTTGGTTGCTTTAGCTTGCATGATAGATTTCATCTTGCCATGTTTATCTCCTTTGCAAAGTGCTATGTGGCTGTTATGTCGTTAAACTTGTTACGAGATGCCTCGTAGAGGAGCTCGTTGCTATTGATGTGGTTGTCCCCTTGATGCATGCTTAGATGTTTTGGACTCCCCATCATGTGTACTTTGCTGTGGTGCTTACCACTTGCCATGCCATGCTTTGAGGTGACTTAAACTTGCTCACAAAGATGCCATGATATTACTGCTGTTTTAACACTTAGTGAAATTTCACTAAGTCTGGAATCTGTAATTTCCAGATGCCATGTTTGCTTGTTGTTCTAGGAAAATCCATGCTAGTTTTGGGGTGGCTCTTGATGATTCCTTGTTGTATATATTGTTGACTATCCATTCATGCTCTCACATGCTTATTTGAGTGGCTGTAGCATATTTAACTTTTGCTCCCAAGTTGCTATAAAATACTGCTGCCAGGATTTTGTTGTCAAGTTCAATATGTCGTAGCTTGTTGCTATTGATCCATGCTTCCTTTGGAGTTGCTCCAATGGAATTGTTTGATGTAGGAGATGTCTACTTTATGTCCATGCTCATTGCCATGATGTTTGAGTGATGTAGACTATTTATCTCTTGCTCCGAAGTTGCTATGTGACTGTTAATTTCAGCTTGTGCATGTTTATTGTTTCGGGTGTATCTTTTAGCCCGTTGCTCCGTTTTGAGCAAGTTCTATATGTAACTTGTGTGATTTTGCATGTAGGTTCATAATATCCTCATGTTATCATGTTTTGAAGTATTTTGCTTGAATGCAAATTGCCATGCTCCTTGTGCTGTAACACTGTGCTTCCTATGTAGACTTTCTGTGCTTCCTAAATGCATCTGCATTGCTTCCATAGTGCATCAGCCATGCATCCAATAGTTATGTGCATTGCATGTTGTTGATTTCGTGCCTTGTGTGTTTGTGTTGAGTAGAGCCGGAAGCTGAGTATGAGTACGAGAACGAGGTTACTACCGAGGTTGAGAACGAGGAGCCCGCTTACGATCCTATCGACAACTCTTCAGGCAAGATGACCGAACCCGGATATCATTACTATCTTTGCCTAATGCTAGAAGTATCGCTCTATAGTTTTGCCTCGATGCCCATGTTTTTCCTGTCAGCCTCCTATTGTAACCATGAACCTGTCTAACCACCCTACCTAGGCAAACCATTGATTGGCTATACGTAGGCTTCGCTCAGCCCCTCTTATAGCATTGCTAGTTGCAGGAGAAGATTGAAGATTCTTGCTTCGTGTTGAAGCTTGTTGGGATATCACACTATATTAATTATTAAATGAAATCATCTATATATTGGTAATGGGTGGAAGGCTAATCCTTTTGCTTGGTGATTTGTTCCACTCATGCCTCCCTAGGAACCGTATAAACCGGTGTTATGTTCCTTGATTATGCGTTCCTCACACGGTTGGGGTTATGGGACCCCCTCGATAAACCGCTAAGTGCTAAGTCTTTTCTAGCAAGTCCCAACATTGGTATTTTTTGCCTAATAACTAAAAACTTTCATAGGGTCTTGCAAACCCGAGTTCTTAATCAACAACCCCGGGCCAGTGCTCCACATGAGTGTTGGTCCGAACTGGGGAGTCTGCGGGGCCACCACGAGGAAACTCGAGGATTGGTAAAAACCTGTAGAATCGCCCATCCGGTCGTGGCCTGAGACTAGATACGCGCGGCTATTGTCAGGGTGTCGGCACGCCGGGAGGATTTGCTGGATTAGCCATACCTTAGTAGGAGTATCTTGAGCACGGGATTCCGAGGATACTCGGGCCTTCCCACTTTGGAGTTGCGACTCCGCGGATCGTGGGCTTGTCATGGGCCAAGTTGGAACACCCCTGCAGGGTTTTGAACTTTCGAAAGCCGTGCCCGCTGTTATGTGGCAGATGGGAATTTGTTAATATCCGGTTGTAGAAAACTTGACACCATGTTCCAATACACTACCAGCGTGTGTACCGTGACGGTCATTTTCGAAAGGGATTCGGGAAGTGAACACGGTGGGGTTATGTTTGACTTGTTAGTTAGGATCACTTCGTGATCATCTCTCGACCGAGGCACCTTCTCTTCTCGCTCTCTTTTACGTAAGCTAGTGCTAGTGCTGCTGCAACCTCTTGTTCTTTCTTCAGCCTTGTTCCACACCCAAGGCTTGGATAGTTGTGTTA
Source organism: Secale cereale (assembly GCA_902687465.1). Taxonomy (NCBI): domain Eukaryota; kingdom Viridiplantae; phylum Streptophyta; class Magnoliopsida; order Poales; family Poaceae; genus Secale; species Secale cereale. The sequence continues at coordinate 289,853,204 of LR738713.1, forward strand.
CCCGGGAACGGGATTGCTGAGTCCTCTGTGGCTTACAGTTACTTCAACACACCAGATGCAGGTACTATGGTGAGCTACACAGGCGATGGCACTGAGCTAGACTGGGATTATGACGAGGAGCGTAGCCGTTACTATGTGAACTATCCGGTTGATCAGTAGAGCTTCTACTAGGATTTGATCTAGACCTGTGGTATTAATGTTATGTTTGGTATCTTTCATTTGGATCTTACCCTTAGATGGGCTGTGATGTTTATTTGAATGATGTTTGGACATGTAATGATTTGTGTGACGTGGCGAGTGTAAGCCAACTATCTTTTCAGCTTTCATCCCTATTTTTACATGAGATGTGCAAAGGTACCCAACTTGCGATCATTCCAGAATGGGCTTATATCTTTAAGTCGTGCCTCGACACGTAGGAGATATAGTCCCATCCTGGGCATTACAAGTTGGTATTCAGAGCCTTCTCCGACCTAGAAGCCCCCACTGTTTGATCGAATCGTTGACGGTCGAGTCTAGGCACACACTTAAATGTTTTGAGTCCTATATTTATATCGGAGAGTAGGATTTCTTTTGCTCCTCATCTCTTTTCACTCTGGTGAGGACTCCTGACGACTACTCTTGCCTCTTCTACTTTCAAAAATTGCACCAAATTTTTTTAGGAATCTCGCGAGTATTGTTTGGATTGTTTCGATGTCTTTGTGACGAGAATATTGTTCTCGATGCCTCCTGACATTAGGGGTTGTGGCAGTGTCCCGGGGAGTTGAGCTCCGAGGTATTGTCGTCACAAGCATATCGCGACAGTTCTAGAGTACTTAAGACGGCCGACATCGAAAACTCTCCTATACGGTTAGTGGCAAGATAACCCCGACATCACCCAGCACTGGGGAGGTAGTTCGGGAGTATTGCCATAGCTTGTATAGTGGATGCGTTTCGAAGGTCCGAGGTAGACGGTTTCCGAGAACAACTGGTTATGTGTTGAATGATGGATACAGCTGGATGTAGGATTAGAGTTGAGTGCGCGATGCTTCCCCTGTATCCCCAACACCTGATTGCATAAATGGAAACTTTCAGAAATTAATAGGTGGGTTCATCCAGTAGCTCGTAGGCATTCTTCCAACGAATGCAGGTTACGGAGTTCGGGGTTCTACATTGAGTGAAGTGGTTTTATGGCCGATGTTCCGATCGGGAGTTGCATCTTAAAGGGTCCTTGTCTATGCTGATCCGAGGATTGCAAAACCCTTTCGTAACACGTTCCATAAGCTTTCAGCACAAAGATGTCGAATGAAGCTCCTATCTTGTGTTTGTTCTATCTGTACCTTGTTGTTTTTCTTTTTACCTTTTGTCTCCCAGTGGCTTCTCGTGAAGATTGTTGTTATCGTTAAACTGCGAATTTCATTCGTTCCTCTTGTTCGAATGATTCTTGTGAAGACTATGTTGCATTTCTATCCGTTGTTTCAGCTTATACCTTCTTTCAATCAAATTGGCTGATTGGTGGTCATCTCTTTCAGGATGGCTCCGAAACGGGTTCCCAACGCTAACCCAGAGGGTGAAGAGGTTCCAGATCGTCCTCCTTCCCCTCCTCCTCCGTCTGAGGCCTGGAGAGCGATTATGCAAACTACGAATCAGAACACCCAGATGTTGATGCAGATGATGCAGCAGATGCAAGCAAATCAAGCAAATCAGGGTGCTCCAGGGAACCAAGGCAATTTCTTCAACCAACAGCACCATGCTACGCTCAACCAGTTCTTGGCTAATCAACCAAAGGCTTTAAGTTACTGTGTCGACCCTCTCGATGCTGAAGATTGGATCACTGATATCAAGAAGCATTTTGAGTGCAACAATGTAAGGCCTGAGGACTATGTGAAGTTTGCAGCCTTCCAACTCAAGGACCAAGCAGCTGACTGGTGGCAGCAGTACAAAGACTCCAGAGAAGGGCGTGTGATCTCTTGGGATGATTTCTGCAAGGACTTTCGCTCTCACCACATTCCAACAAGTGTCATCGAGGGTATGCGTGAGCAATTCCGCAACCTGAAGCAAGGCTCTATGACTGTCTACCAGTATAATGTCAAGTTCCAAAACCTTGCCCGCTATGCCAAGCAAGACATCCCAGATGCCAAGAGCAAGATCTATCAGTTCCGTGGAGGTCTGAAGGATGAACTTCAACTTGCTCTCACCTTGTTCGAGCCTGATGAGTTTGACAAATTCTATAACATGGCGCTTAAGCAAGAGGCAGCCCAGCTCAAGATGGAAGCTTCCAAAAAGAGGATCCGAGATGTTGTTCACTCCTCCTCATCTTCTCAAGTGGTCGCGAAGCAACAGAAGTTTTGGCTTCCACCTCCTCCTGTGATCCGAGCTCCCTACAACAACAACAACAACAAGAACTCCGGTGGCCGTGGTTTCTCCCACCCACCCAACCCAAGCAAGCAGTCCAAGTCGCAGTTCCAAGCTCCAAGACCAAGTGTTCCTCCTACTCGCCCTCTTTCTGAGGTCACTTGCTACAAGTGTGGCCAGAAGGGTCATTATTCCAACAAGTGCAACAACCCAAGGCGCCTTTCGCCTCCTCCACCTGTCAGTACAGCTATTGTCAAGCATGATCCAAAGGCAGCAAGGGTGAATCTCATGAATGCAGCGCAAGCGGAGAATTCTTCTGATGTCATATTGGGTAACCTTCCGGTGAACTCTTTTCCTGCAAAAGTGTTGTTTGATTCGGGTGCTTCATGTTCTTTCATGTCATATCCATTTGCATCCAAGCACGATGTTGTCACTTCAAATTTGCCCAAGAAGTTGCAAGTTGTTTCCCCGGGCAGGATAATGACTTCTAGCGTGTATGCTCCGGATGTTTCTATTCGCATGGGTGATTATCGATTTCTGGCCTCTCCGGTGGTTCTCGGCAATTCCGACATCGATCTTATCCTCAGAATGGACTGGCTTTCTCAGCATGATGCTCATATTGATTGTGCAAATAAGGAAGTCAAGATTACTCATCCTGATGAAGACGTGATTATCTTCGCCTCTCGGGATAACACAATCAGGCTTTTCTCTCTCAATGACAAGGGCGAGATTAATGCCATCTCTCAAATTCCGGTGGTTAACGAATACGAAGACGTCTTTCCTGAAGAACTTCTAGGCATGCCTCCACACCGTCAAGTGGAATTCGTCATTGAACTCGAGCCTGGTACTGAGCCAGCATGCCGGCGTCCGTACAAGCTATCTCCTGGAGAGCTGAAGGAGTTGAAGAAGCAGCTTGACGAACAAGAGCGTTTGGATCTGATCAGGCCTAGTACGTCTCCTTGGGGCTGTGGTGTCTTATTTGTCAAGAAGAAGGATGGCACGGAGCACCTTTGCGTCGATTACCGGCCATTGAACAAGAAGACAATACAGAACAAGTATCCGCTCCCCAACATCAATGAATTGTTCGAGCAGCTCAAAGGAGCTAAAGTGTTCTCAAAGCTCGATCTCCGAATGAGCTATCACCAAATTCGCATTCGCGAGGAAGATATCCACAAGACTGCCTTCATAACGAGCTACGGCTCATATGAGTATATAGTCATGTCCTTTGGTCTCGCTAATGCTCCACCTACCTTCTCGAGAATGATGCACTACATTTTCAACCCCTACACCGGCGAGTTTGTGCTTGTGTATCTGGATGACATTTTGGTATTTTCCAAGAATGAAGAAGATCACGAAAAGCACCTCCGTCTGGTTCTCGACAGACTCCGTGAACATAAGTTCTATGCCAAGTTCTCCAAGTGCGAATTTTGGCTCGATAAGGTCTTATATCTGGGCCATATCATCTCCGCTGACGGTATTGCGGTAAACCCCGAGAAAGTTGAAGCAATTGTCAACTGGGAACCTCCTCAGAACGTCAAGCAACTCCGAAGCTTTCTTGGTCTTGCCAGCTATTGCAGAAGGTTCGTTGAGAACTTCTCCAAGATTGCCAAGCCTCTTTCCAACTTGCTGCAGAAGAATGTCAAGTACTACTGGTCTCCAGATTGTGAAGTGGCATTCAAAACTCTCAAAGAAAAGCTCGTCTCTGCTCCAGTTCTTACTCCTCCAGATGAGTCCAAGCCCTATGAAGTATTCTGTGATGCTTCTCTTCAAGGACTTGGTGGTGTGCTTATGCAGGACAAGAACATTGTGGCTTACACTTCTCGTCAGCTGAAGCCAAGTGAGAAGAACTACCCCACACATGATCTTGAACTAGCAGCTGTGGTACATGCTTTGATTACGTGGAGACACCTTCTGTTGGGCAGAAAAGTCGACATCTTCACCGATCACAAGAGATTGAAGTACATCTTCACACAGCCGAATCTGAACCTCCGCCAGACTCGTTGGGTTGAAATGATCCAAGAGTATGATCCCAGCATCAAATACACACCTGGCAAGGCGAATGTGATTGCAGATGCTTTGAGCAGAAAGGCATATTGCAACAGCCTCCTTATCAAGCCGTTTCAGCCTGAGCTTTGTGAAACATTCAGGAAGCTCAACCTCCAAGTTGTTCTGCAAGGTTTTCTTGCAAATCTTCAAGTTGCTCCTACCTTGGAAGATCAGATCCGTGAGGCCCAACTCAGTGATGCTATGGTGCAGAAAGTGAAACATGGTATTGCAAAGGGTACTCCCAAATACAAGTGCTATCACGTTGATGAGAGAGATACCTTGTTCTTCGAGGACAGACTTGTGGTTCCCAAAGGTGATCTCAGGAAGCTCATAATGGACGAAGCACATGATTCCCTCCTTTCGATTCATCCTGGTAGTTCCAAGATGTACCAAGATCTCAAGCAATCTTACTGGTGGACATGCATGAAAAGGGAGATTGCCCAATTCGTGAATGAATGTGATGTCTGCAGAAGAGTGAAGGCAGAGCATCAACGTCCAGCCGGTCTTCTCCAACCTCTTCCTATTCCCGAGTGGAAATTCGACCACATTGAAATGGATTTCGTCACTGGCTTTCCTAAGTTCAAGAGAGGGAATGATTCTATCTTTGTGGTGATTGACAAGCTTACCAAAGTCGCTCACTTCCTTCCAGTCAAAGAATCCATCAATGCAGCTCAATTGGCAGAGTTGTACACTTACAGAATTGTGTCCTTACATGGCATTCCTCAAGTTATCTCCTCAGACCGTGGAAGTTTGTTCACTTCTAAGTTCTGGGACTCCTTTCAGTCTGCCATGGGCACTAAGATTCATTTCAGCACTGCTTTTCACCCTCAGACTAGTGGTCAAGTCGAGAGAGTGAATCAGATTCTAGAAGACATGCTCAGAGCCTGTGTCATATCTTTTGGCATGAAATGGGAAAATTGCCTTCCGTTTGCCGAGTTCTCTTACAACAACAACTTTCAAGCAAGTGCCAGCAAAGCTCCGTTTGAAATCCTCTATGGCAGGAAGTGCCGTACCCCTCTCAACTGGTCCGAGACGGGTGAACGTCAACTTCTTGGCAATGACTTGATCTCAGAAGCCGAAGAAATGTGCAAAGTCATAAGTGAGAATCTCAAGGCCGCTCAGTCGTGTCAGAAGAGCTACTATGACGGCAAGCATCATGATTTGGCCTTCAACATTGGGGATCATGTCTATCTCTGTGTTTCTCCTATGAAAGGAACCCAAAGATTCGGTATCAAAGGAAAGCTTGCTCCTAGATACGTCTGGCCTTTCAAGATCCTTGGCAAAAGAGGCGATCTAGCCATCAACTTGAGCTCCCTTCCAACTTCGCCAATGTTCATGATGTGTTTCATGTGTCTCAACTCTGCAAGTGCTTCAAGACACCTGAACGCAACATTCCGTTTGAGGAGATTGATCTTCAACAAGACTTGTCTTACCGAGAGCATCCCGTTGCTATTCTCGAAGAAACCGAGCGCAAGACCCGCAACAAGTCCATCAAATTCTTGAAAGTAAAGTGGTCACACCATACCGACCGAGAAGCTACGTGGGAACGAGAAGATCACCTTCGTTCCGAGTACCCTTCATTCTTCCAGTCTGTCCCGAGATCTTTTTTGTAGTGGAGGAGAGTTGTAATGCCCTGGATGTAATACTTTCCCTTTTGGGAAATATATATATCTTTGGCTTCATCAATTCCATTCTGGGTTCTTCGTCTTTTCAGGTTTTCGTTCTTTTGTCGTGTGCGTGTGTTCATTCATTCATATCATGATGTCATGTGCATTGCATTGCATTTGTGTTGTCGCTTGCATCCGGTCCCACTTGTTCCTTTCCGTTGTCCGTTTCGAATCCGGAGCTGTCTCACGTGTCTGTGGCATCCCCGAGGCCTACTTTGGTGTTTGGCCGTGTAACGTTTCCGGTTTGGCGTGAGACTTGTCGTGTGTTGTTGTTTTGGTGTGTGTAACCCGCCTGTCAAATCTCGTCGCGTTTGGAGTTCGTTTGGTACTCCAACAGTTATTCTTGTGGGCTGAAAGTACCCCCCTCTTTGAGGCCCAAGACACCCTCCGACAGCCCACCAAACCAACTCTAACCCCTCCCTTCATCTAGGCCATCCAATTGTGATCGCGTGGCCGAAAACCTCACCTCATTTGGACAACCCTAGCTCCTTGTGCCTATATAAACGTCCACCTCCCCCAATTTTCGCGTCCAGAAACCCTAATGCTTCCACAGTTCGCCGCCGGTGCTTCCACCGTTGAAGCGCGGTGCTTCCACCGTTGACACGGCGTGCTTCCGACGTCCCAGCGAGCCATGCTTCCGAAGTCTCCATCCATGCTTCCTTAGTGCCGTCGCCGTGCTTCCTCCGACGCGTGGGCCCGCGCGAGGTCGTCTTCTTCCTCCGAATCGCCGCCGGCCGAAGCTTCTCTCGCTGCCGCCGGAGCTTCTTCCCCGCCGCTGTTCACTGCCTCCGCGCCGCCGCGCGCCCCTCCGGCCGGAGCGCCACGCCACCGCCGCCGGGCCTCCGCCGCCCTCCTCCGTCTCCGGCGCCGCGCCGCCCGGCCCCGCCGCCCTCGGGTCGCGCCGCCACCGCGCCCGGCCTCCGCCGCCGCGCCGGGCTAGGCCGCCGGCCCCCGCCGCCGATCCCAGCCGGCCACCGCCTCCCGTCGCCGCTCGGCCTCGTAGGGACCGGCGCCACCGCTCGATCGGGAGCCCGATCCAGGCTCCCCGATCCCCTCGCCAACCCTAGCGGGCTGCCCCCGGGGCCCGTTAGCCTGTTAACCGCTGGGCCGGCCCGATCCGCCAAGCGTTGACCCGCGAGCCCGTTTGACCGCGCCGCCGTTGACCGCGTTGACTGCTAAGGTAGTCTCCGTTTTTCTCTAAGTCCCTGTAGATTTTAGTGTCCAATGCTGTTTTATATTGTGGATAACTTTTTGTGTGTTGGTCCGATTTGAGCAAATGATATGTCAAAATGATCGTGGTGACTTGTACTACATTTTGTTCCATTGTGCCATGCATGTTTCAAGTCATCTAGATGTCTTAATCTTTATGAGAAGAGTGCTACTTGTTATAAACTGCTGTTAGTAGATGTTTTCATGCCATGTTTGCAATGTGATATCTTGGTGCATGTTTATCCAAATGAAGCAAATGATATGTCCACGTGTTCATCATGTTATGCTCTACATGTTGGTTGCTTTAGCTTGCATGATAGATTTCATCTTGCCATGTTTATCTCCTTTGCAAAGTGCTATGTGGCTGTTATGTCGTTAAACTTGTTACGAGATGCCTCGTAGAGGAGCTCGTTGCTATTGATGTGGTTGTCCCCTTGATGCATGCTTAGATGTTTTGGACTCCCCATCATGTGTACTTTGCTGTGGTGCTTACCACTTGCCATGCCATGCTTTGAGGTGACTTAAACTTTCTCACAAAGATGCCATGATATTACTGCTGTTTTAACACTTAGTGAAATTTCACTAAGTCTGGAATCTGTAATTTCCAGATGCCATGTTTGCTTGTTGTTCTAGGCAAATCCATGCTAGTTTTGGGGTGGCTCTTGATGATTCCTTGTTGTATATATTTTTGACTATCCATTCATGCTCTCACATGCTTATTTGAGTGGCTGTAGCATATTTAACTTTTGCTCCCAAGTTGCTATAAAATACTGCTGCCAGGATTTTGTTGTCAAGTTCAATATGTCGTAGCTTGTTGCTATTGATCCATGCTTCCTTTGGAGTTGCTCCAATGGAATTGTTTGATGTAGGAGATGTCTACTTTATGTCCATGCTCATTGCCATGATGTTTGAGTGTTGTAGACTATTTATCTCTTGCTCCGAAGTTGCTATGTGGCTGTTAATTTCAGCTTGTGCATGTTTATTGTTTCGGGTGTATCTTTTAGCCCGTTGCTCCGTTTTGAGCAAGTTCTATATGTAACTTGTGTGATTTTGCATGTAGGTTCATAATATCCTCATGTTATCATGTTTTGAAGTATTTTGCTTGAATGCAAATTGCCATGCTCCTTGTGCTGTAACACTGTGCTTCCTATGTAGACTTTCTGTGCTTCCTAAGTGCATCTGCGTTGCTTCCATAGTGCATCAGCCATGCATCCAGTAGTTTTGTGCATTGCATGTTGTTGATTTCATGCCTTGTGTGTTTGTGTTGAGTAGAGCCGGAAGCTGAGTACGAGTACGAGAACGAGGTTACTACCGAGGTTGAGAACGAGGAGCCCGCTTACGATCCTATCGACAACTCTTCAGGCAAGATGACCGAACCCGGATATCATTACTATCTTTGCCTAATGCTAGAAGTATCGCTCTATAGTTTTGCCTCGATGCCCATGTTTTTCCTGTCAGCCTCCTATTGTAACCATGATCCTGTCTAACCACCCTACCTAGGCAAACCATTGATTGGCTATACGTAGGCTTCGCTCAGCCCCTCTTATAGCATTGCTAGTTGCAGGAGAAGATTGAAGATTCTTGCTTCGTGTTGAAGCTTGTTGGGATATCACACTATATTAATTATTAAATGAAATCATCTATATATTGGTAATGGGTGGAAGGCTAAGCCTTTTGCTTGGTGATTTGTTCCACTCATGCCTCCCTAGGAACCGTATAAACCGGTGTTATGTTCCTTGATTATGCGTTCCTCACACGGTTGGGGTTATGGGACCCCCTCGATAAACCGCTAAGTGCTAAGTCTTTTCCAGCAAGTCCCAACATTGGTATTTTTGCCTAATAACTAAAAACTTGCATAGGGTCTTGCAAACCCGAGTTCTTAATTAACAACCCCGGGCCAGTGCTCCACATGAGTGTTGGTCCGAACTGGGGAGTCTGCGGGGCCACCACGAGGAAACTCGAGGATTGGTAAAAACCTGTAGAATCGCCCATCCGGTCGTGGCCTGAGACTAGATACGCGCGGCTATTGTCAGGGTGTCGGCACGCCAGGAGGATTTGCTGGATTAGCCTTACCTTAGTCGGAGTATCTTGAGCACGGGATTCCGAGGATACTCGGGCCTTCCCACTTTGAAGTTGCGACTCCGCGGATCGTGGGCTTGTCATGGGCCAAGTTGGAACACCCCTGCAGGGTTTTGAACTTTCGAAAGCCGTGCCCGTGGTTATGTGGCAGATGGGAATTTGTTAATATTCGGTTATAGAAAACTTGACACCATGTTCCAATACACTACCAGCGTGTGTACCGTGACGGTCATTTTCCGAAAGGGATTCGGGAAGTGAACACGGTGGAGTTATGTTTGACTTGTTAGTTAGGATCACTTCGTGATCATCTCTCGACTGAGGCACCTTCTCTTCTCGCTCTCTTTTACGTAAGCTAGTGCTAGTGCTGCTGCAACCTCTTGTTCTTTCTTCAGCCTTGTTCCACACCCATGGCTTGGATAGTTTTGTTACACGGGAACGGGATTGCTGAGTCCTCTGTGGCTCACAGTTACTTCAACACATGAGATGCAGGTACTATGGTGAGCTACACAGGCGATGGCACTGAGCTAGACTGGGAGTACGATGAGGAGCGTAGCCGTTACTATGTGAACTATCCGGTTGATCAGTAGAGCTTCTACTAGGATTCGATCTAGACCTGTGGTATTAATGTTATGTTTGGTATCTTTCATTTGGATCTTACCCTTAGATGGGCTGTGATGTTTATTTGAATGATGTTTGGACATGTAATGATTTGTGTGACGTGGCGAGTGTAAGCCAACTATCTTTTCAGCTTTCATCCCTATTTTTACATGAGATGTGCAAAGGTACCAAACTTGCGATCATTCCAGAATGGGCTTATATCTTTAAGTCGTGCCTTGACACGTAGGAGATATAGTCCCATCCTGGGCATTACAGCCTAGTGCCTAGGCAGTGCCTAAGCGCCCTAGGCGCGGCCTATGTGGTAATATAGTTTTTACTCACCGTGTATTTGTGATTATTATATGGTTGTTGATAATATATAGGGTATATAAATAAGTTAATTACCGGCTACTGCCATTGAATATAAGCCGTTTGGCATATCAGTGTAGTATGTGGCTTGATTTCTTGGTTGGGTAGACAATTCCTTGCTCGTCCTGCCTAGACTTCCATTTATGCCCTAGGCGAGGCGTTTGGCCATCGCCTAGCGCCTAGGCATGCCTAAGCGCCTCCTAGGCACTGCCTTTTCCAACAGAGTCTGGAAGTCATGTTATTAGACAACGGTGAACCTTCGAACTATGAACAAGCTATGATAAGCCCAGATTCCAAAAAATGGCTTGAGGCCATGAAATCTGAGATAGGATCCATGTATGAGAACAAAGTATGGACTTTGGTGGACTTGCCTGATGATCGGCAAGCCATAGAGAATAAATGGATCTTCAAGAAGAAGGCTGACGCTCATGGTAATGTTACTGCCTACAAAGCTCGACTTGTCGCAAAAGGTTTTCTACAAGTTCAAGGAGTTGACTACGATGAGACTTTCTCACCCGTAGTGATGCGTAAGTCTGTCCAAATCATGTTAGCAATTGCCGCATTTTATGATTATGAAATTTGGCCAATGGATGTCAAAACTACATTCCTTAATGGATTTATGAAAGAAGAGTTGTATATGATGCAACCAGAAGGTTTTGTCGATCCTAAAAGTGCTAACAAAGTGTGCAAGCTCCAGCGATCCATCTACGGACTGATGCAAGCATCTCAGGGTTGGAATATACGCTTTGATGAGGTGATCAAAGCATATGGTTTTATACAGACTTACAGTGAAGCCCGTATTTACAAGAAAGTGAGTGGGAGCTCTATAGCATTTCTGATATTATATGTGGATGTCATATTGTTGATTGGAAATAATGTAGAACTTCTGGATAGCATAAAAGGATACTTGAATAAGAATTTTTCAATGAAAGACCTCGGTGAAGCTGCTTATATATTGGGTATCAAGATCTACAAAGATAGATCAAGACGCTTAATAGGACTTTCACAAAGCACATACCTTGATAAGGTTTTGAAGAAGTTCAAAATGGATCAGTCAAAGAAATGGTTCTTGCTTGTGTTACAAGGTGTGAAATTGAGTCAGACTCAATGCCCAACCACTGCAGAAGATAGAGAGAAAATGGAAGTCATTTCCTAGGCCTCAGCCATAGGTTCTATCATGTATGCTATGCTGTGTACCAGACTTGATGTGTGCCTTGCCATAAGTTTGGCAGGGAGGTACCAAAGTAATCCAGGAGTGGATCACTAGACAACGGTCAAGAACGTCCTGAAGTACCTGAAAAGGACAAAGGATATGTTTCTCATTTATGGAGGTGACAAAGAGCTCGTCGTAAAGGGTTACGTAGATACTAGCTTCGACACAGATCCAGATGACTCTAAGTCACAGACCGGAAATGTATTTACATTGAATGGTGGAGCTGTTAGTTGGTGTAGTTCCAAGCAGAGCGTCGTAACGGGATCTATGTGTGAAGCGGAGTACATAGCTGCTTCCGAAGCAGCACATGAAGGAGTCTGGATGAAGGAGTTCATATCCAATCTAGGTGTAATACCTAGTGCACCGGGTCCAATGACAATCTTTTGTGACAACACTGGAGCAATTGCCTTGGCGACGGAATCCAAGTTTCACAAGAGAACAAAACACATCAAGAGACGCTTCAACTCCGTTCGTGAAAAGGTCAAGGATGGAGACATATAAATTTGCAAAGTACGTACGGATCTAAATGTTGCAGACCCATTGACTAAGCCTCTTCCACGAGCAAAACATGATCAACACCAAGACTCCATGGGTCTTAGATTCATTACAATGTAATCCAGATTATTTACTCTAGTGCAAGTGGGAGACTGGTGCAAATATGCCCTAGAGGCAATAATAAAGTTATTATTATTTTGTATTTTCTTATTCATGATACAAGTTTATTATTCATGCTAGAATTGTATTGACCAGAAACCTAAATACATGTGTGAATACATAAACAAATACTGTGTCCCTAGTAAGCCTCTACTTAACTAGCTCGTTAATTAAAGATGGTTAAGGTTTCATAACCATGGACATGAGTTGTCATTTGATAACGGGATCACATCATTATGAGAATGATGTGATGGATAAGACCCATCCGTTAGCTTAAAATTTGATCATAAAGTTTATTGCTATTGCTTTCATGTATGTCAAATACATATTCCTTTGACTATGAGATCATGCAACTCCCGGATACCGGAGGAGTACCTTGTGTGCTATCAAACGTCACAATGTAACTGGGTGATTATAAAGATGCTCTACGGGTATCTCCGATGGTTTTTTGTTGGGTTGGCATGAAACGAGATTTGGATTTGTCACTTCGAGTATCAGAGAGGTATCTCTGGGACCTCTCGGTAATGCACATCACAATAAGCCTTGCAAGCAAATTACTAATGAGTTAGTCATGGGATGATGTATTACGAAACGAGTAAAGAGACTTGCCGGTAACGAGATTGAACTAGGTATAGAGATAATAACGATCGAATCTCGGACAAGTAACATACCGACGGACAAAGGGAATGGTGTATGCTGTCATAATGGTTCTACCGACAAAGATCTTCATAGAATATGTAGGAGCCAATATGAGCATCCAGGTTCTGCTATTGGTTATTGACTGGAGAGGTGTCTCGGTCATGTATACATAGTTCTCGAACACGTAGGGCCCACACGCTTAACGTTCATTGACGATATAGTATTATATGAGTTATGTGATTTGGTGACCGAATGTTGTTTGGAGTTCCGAATGAGATCACGGACATGACGAGGAGTCTCGAAATGATCAAGAGGTAAAGATTGATATATAGGACGATGATATTTGGACACCGAAAGTGTTTCAGAGAAAACCGGATAGTCATCGGAGTATCGGAGGGGGTACCGGACTCCCCGGGAGGTGGGCATATTGGGAAATTAGAGGGGAGCACACCAGCCCACAAGGGGCTGGTGCACCCCCCTATGGCAGCCGGCCAAGTGGGAGAGAGGAAGGGGGGATTCGGCCTCCCCCTTCATTCGTCTCCACACTTTTCTTTCCCTCCGACAAATATGGTAGGGGGGTGACCAAGGGCAGGAGCACAAGTAGGATTCAGACCTACTTGGGGCGCCTCCTGGCTTCTCCCCCTCTCTCCCACCGATATATATGGGGGAGGGGGCACTTAGAATACACAACATCAATTGTTAGCCGTGTGTGGTGCCCCCCTCCAAAGTTTACACCCCCGGTCATATTTTTGTAGTGCTTAGGCAAAGCCTTGCAAAGATCACTTCACCATGACCGTCACCACGTTGTCATGCTGACGGAACTCATCTACTACCTCGACATCTTGCTGGATCAAGAAGGCGAGGGATGTCACCGAGCTGAATGTGTGCAAAACACGGAGGTGTCGTGCGTTCGATACTTGATCGGTTGAAGCGCGAAGAATTTCGACTACATCAACCGCATTGTGAAACGCTTCTGCTTACGCTCTACGAGGGTACGTAGACACACTCTCCCCTCGTCGCTATGCATCTCCATGGATAGATCATTGCGTGTGCGTATATATTTTTGTTTTCCTTGGAACGTTTCCCAACAATGTCTGACATGATTCATATGGAAGTTCGTTAAGGAGAGATGTCACCTCGATCTCGAGAGCTCTTGCATGGGCTCGTGTCATCGGTCCACTTGGTGTCTTAGGAGATGTAGGAAGGTCCATGGGGATGACCAAAGGATTCTCTGCATCAATGTTTGAGTAGTTTACCACAAACCTACAGGTCCATAGCTAGTAGCTAGATGGCTTCTTCTCTCTCTCTTTGATCTTCAATACAATGTTCTCCTCGATGTTCTTGAAGATCTATTCGATGTAATCTTCTTTTGTGCTGTGTTTGTTGAGATCCGATGAATTGTGGATTTATGATCAGATCATCTATGGATATTATTTGAGTCTTCTCCGAACTCTGTTATGCATGATTAAGATAGCTTTGTATTTCTCTTAGATCTATCGATTTGGTTTGGCCAACTAGATTGGTTTTTCTTGCAATGGGAGAGGTGATTTGTGATGGGTTCAATCTTGCGGTGTCCTCACCCAGTGACAGAAGGGGTAGCGAGGCACATATTGTATTGTTGCAATTAAGGATAAAAAGATGGGGTTTATATCATCTTGCATGAGTTTATCCCTCTACATCATGTCATCTTGCTTAAGGCGTTACTCTGTTTTCATAACTTAATACTCTAGATGTATGTTGGATAGTGGTCGATGAGTGGAGTAATAGTAGTAGATGCAGGCAGGAGTCGGTCTACTTGTCACGGACGTGATGCCTATTTTTTTTGAATATGTTGTCATAACTTTGCGCTTTTCTATGAATTTCTCAATAGTAATTTGTTTACCCACCGTATGCTTTCTTCAAGAGAGAAGCCTCTAGTGAAACCTATGGCCCCCGGGTCTATTTTTGAGCATATATTTTCAGATCTATAAAACCAAAAACTCAAAATTCCTTCCTGCAATTATTTTGTGTTTACTTTATTTTGCCTTTTACTTTTATTTTAAATCTATCTCTATCAGATCTCACCCTTGCAAGTGACCGTGAAGGGATTGACAACCCCTTCTGCGTTGTGTGCAAGTGTTTGTTAGTCTGTGTAGGTGCATAGATTGGAGACTTGCTTGTGCCTCCTATTGGATTGATACCTTGGTTCTCAACTGAGGGAAATACTTATCTCTAATTTGTTGCATCACCGTTTCTTCTTCAAGGGAAAATCAACGCAAGCTCAAGAAGTAGCACCAATTAATTGGGTTCGATGATGAAGACGATGATGTTGTCGTGACGAATGGAAAAGCCATCATGCTGAAGGATAACTGGCAAGTCACGGGAAACAAGTGGGAGAAGGCCCGTGCTGCTCGTGATGTCGCGGCTACCAAAATGTCGTCGACATGGACGGACATTTTTCAGTAGGGGAGAACAAGAAAGAGGAGAGGTACAAGCTCATGTTGGATGCGCAAAAGGAAAGGATGGAATGGGACCAGAAGAGGGCGGAGAAGAAGCTCAAAATTGATAGGGAGAAGATCGAGTTGGAGAAGCAACAAGCAGCAATCAAATGGGAACTCGAGAAGGCCAAGATATTTGGCAACATAGAGCTTCAGAAGGAGAGGTTGCAACTCGCACGAGACGCGGAAGATGTGAGGATCATGTTGGCGGGCGAGACCCTCTTGGATGAGCATGCAAAGAAGTGGCTTGCAGACAAGAAGATGGAGATCAACGGCTATAGGAAATACGAGACGGTGAGGGTGACTGGGGCCCAGATGCAGGCGGAGGAGGCTGCCCAGATGCAGGCAGAGCATGATGGATTCTGCCTAGAGCAGGACACTTTCCACTTGGAGCAGGTGTCCGTCCAGTGATCCGAGGCCAACCATCATGCTCGGACATTGATTTATTTTGCCATGTCTAGTTTGTTTTACTAAGATTTGCTTTGCTTTGTTTTGAACTTTGGTATTTGGACAGTTTGTATCGTATGATCGACGTGCATGGATTTGAGGTATGTGGATGCGTAGTGCAATATATGAGGGGCCAGCGGGGCTGTTCGTGGGCGTGCCCAGACACGCCCGCGGGTGTATAGGGGGCGGATTTGCCAAGTCTGCCCGTAGATGCTCTTAGAGCGTAGATCCCGTATACGCCTATCCCACAAACATTGTTTACGTGCGCCCATAGAAGAAGATTATGGTACCGCAAGTTCTCCGACAGAATAGATCCTGTAAACCCGCCCCACAAATGTTTTGCAATACGTGTTTACGGGGTATGTTCCATGCCAAATGGCTCACTTTACCGCATATTTTGTATAGCTTTGTAAATTATACATTTAATTTGTAGATAAAAAGGCATGCTACCAACTTTATAGATAAAGCCACTAGGCAGAGTACCAACCACATCACATAACGAGTAACGATACCCTCAGAGGTTCAAGTTTAACACATAGATACACGGTCAACATGCCAAAACAAGCGGCACGTAGGCTGACAACCTAACATGTGAAGTCCAAGTAAAGCCCAGTGAAGTTCGATGGAGAGCCTCAAGTGGCGCCAGGCTATTGGGCGAGGTGAGAAGCACACACACGAACTCTAGAAATTAACTCCTTCAGAGCGACACAATCCTCCTTAGACAATAATTCCGAGTGCTGCATAAAGATCAACGTTTTAAACAAACAATCATCCGGTCTGTGAGGGAAAATATGCTCAATAGAGAATTTGTTTCTGGTGGTCCAAACTGTCCAACAGAGCGATAGGAACCCCATCGAGAAAAGGCGTTTTTCTGCCCCAGTGGCCCAGAGGCAAGGGGCCTTGATACGTCTCCGTCGTATCTATAATTTTTGATTGTTCCATGCCAATATTCTACAACTTTTACATATTTTTGGCAACAATTTATATGATTTTCTTGGACTAACATATTGATTCAGTGCTGAGTGCCAGTTCCTGTTTGTTGCATGTTTTTTGTTTCGCAGAAAATCCATATCAAACGAAGTCCAAACGCAATAAAAACTTACAGATATATTTTTGGAACATATGGGAATTTCGGGAAGTGGAATCAACGCAAGGCAATGCCCGAGGGGCCCACAAGCCCTAGGGGCACGCCCCCCTACCCAGAGCGCGGCTAGGGGGCTTGAGGCCACTCCAAAGGTCGGTTGGAGGTGTCCTTCGGATGCAAGGAAGCTAATATGCGGATAAAAATCGTGTTAAAATTTCAGCCCAATCGGAGTTACGGAACTCCGAGAATTTAAGAAACGGTGAAAGGCCTGTAACGGGGGTCGTGAAACAGAAGAGAAATAGAGAGGCATATCCAATCTCAGAGGAGCTCTCGCCCCTCCGCCGCCATGGAGGCCATGGACCAGAGGGGAAACCCTCCTCCCATCTAGGGGGGAGGTCAAGGAAGAAGAAGGAGGGGGGCTTCCCCCCCTCTCTCCAGGTGGCGCCAGAACACTGCCGGGGCAATCATCGTGTGTCGGCGATCTACACCAACACCCCCTCATCTTCCCCAACATCTTCATCACCTTCCTTCATTTTATTTAGCAGTGCACTCTCTCGCAACCTGCTGTACCCTCTACTTGAACACGATGCTTTATGCTTCATATTATTATCCAATGACTTGTTGCTATCCTATGCTTGAGTAGATTTTTGTTATCCTATGGGTGATTGGTGAATTGCTATGATTGGTTTAATTTGCTTGTGGTTATGTTGCTGTATTTTGGTGCCCAACATATGAGCGCACGTGTGGATCACACCATAGGGTTAGTTGTATGTTTATAGGACTATGTATTGGAGGGCAAGGGCAATAGCAGCTTCAACCTAGCATAGAAATTGATGCATATCATACTGAAGGGGGACCAATATATCTTAAGGCTACGGTTGGGTGTTACTTTAATGAATGACAGTAGTTGTGGATGCTTGCTGGATTTCCAATCATAAGTGCATAGAATTCCAAGCAAGGGATGACATGCTAGCAGTGGCCTCTCCGACATAAAAACTTGCTACCGGTCTAGTAACGTAGTCAATTGCTTAGGGACAATTCCGCAACTCCTACCACCACTTTTGCACACTCGCTATACTAACTTAATTGTTTATTTATCTAAACAGCCCCTAGTTTGTATTTATGTGCTCTTTATTATCTTGCAAACCTATCCCACAACACCTACAAAGTACTTCTAGTTTCATACTTGTTTTAGGTAAAGCGAATGTTAAGCGTGAGTAGAGTTGTATCGGTTGTCGATATAACTTGAGGGAATATTTGTTCTACCTTTAGCTCCTCGTTGGGTCCGACACTCTTACTTATCGAAAGAGGCTACAACTGATCCCCTACACTTGTGGGTTATCAAGACCTTTTTCTGGCGCCGTTGCCAGTGAGCAATAGCGTGGGGTGAATATTCTCGTCTGTGCTTGTTTGCTTTATCACTAAGTAGATTTTATTTTCTGTTCTAAGTTGTTTTCTATCTTTAGTTATGGGCAGGAAACGCAAAATACCAAAAAAATAGTTGTACCTACTACACCAATGCTTCAAGAACCACCCAAAATCTATCATGTTGTTGAAGCTTTATACTTGATCATCTTTGATCCCTTTGTGCTCATGCTGAAACCCCAACTAGCTTAGTTGAGGGCAAATCATTAGATGAGCATGCTTATTATGTGCAACACTGCTTATTTGAAAAGGGAAACTTTTATGGCATCATATTAATACTATGCATTGCTATGCTTGGAATTTATGCAAAATACATGATTTTACTTGTTGTTCCGAAGACCCTAAGAAACACCTTCCCTACCAATGTGAGTTTAGTGATAATGGAATTATATCTTCTTATGCTAAGGGTGTTTATAATTACTATGAGGTTGAACAAATTGAAGAATTCTTGCTTTTAAAGGTTCTTATGAAATTGCTTCTTTGATTGAAAAGTATGATACTACTCTTTATGAATCGAAAATTTTTGCCATACTTAAATATTGCTATGAAAACTATGCTTCTAATTCTTATATTAATGAGTATATTGAGAAAGTCTTCGTTGTCCAAGAAGAGACTAATATTTTGCAGGAATCTATGGAAGAAGAAATTGATGACACTGTGAGCTTATTAGATGAAAAATATAAGGAGGAGAGCGAAGAACAAAAGGAGGAAGAGCAGATTGATCACCCGTGCCCGCCTTCTAATAAGAGTAAATCTTTATCCCATACATTGTTTTATTTCCCTTCATGCTTACCGAAGGATGAATGCTATGATCCCTTAGATTCATTTGAAATATCCCTTTTTGATGAACTTGATGCTTGCTTTGCTTGTGGCCATGATGCCAATATGAATTATGCTTATGGAGATGAATTTGCTATAGTTCCTTATGTTAAGAATGAGATTGTTGCTATTGCACCCACACATGATAGTCCTGTTATCTTTTTCAATTCTCCCAATTACACTATATCAGAGAAGTTTGCGCTTATTAAGGATTATATTGATGGGTTGCGTTCTACTATTACACATGATCATTTTGATAATATAATATGCATGTGCTTGCTGCTCCTACTTGCAATTATTATGAGAGATGAACTACGTCTCCGCCTCTCTATATTTCCAATATGATATAAATTGCAAGAAACTGTTTATGCTATGCATCGGCCTTTACTATGTGTGCATGAATTGTTCTTTTATGACATGCTGATGCATAGGAGGAGAGTTAGACTTCGTTGTTGCATATATGTTAATTTGTGCTCAGTACTAAATTACAAATCATTGTTAATTAAAATTGGCTTTGATATACCTTGGGATCCCGGTGGACCATTACTTGAGCACTATATGCCTAGCTTAATGGCTTTAAAGAAAGCGCTTCCAGGGAGACAACCCGGAAGTCTTAGAGTCATTTTATTCCGTTGAGTGCTTTTGAAAAATTTAAAAACAAAAAAAATAAAGTTGGGGAACCTAAAACTTTTCAAAAAGAAAAGTGAAAGTAAGAAGGACGAGCACCATTGAAGCGGGGGAGCTCCTTGAACTTTGTTCATGCCCATGGAAACTATCGGATTGAGGGCTCCGCAGTCCCAAGAAAGGTTCGAACTCTGGGGCATGTGCGAAGAACTCAACCTCTCCAGCCTACTAACTCGTCGATCTCATGGCCCAACTCGAGGAACGAGAAGGGAA
This sequence comes from Secale cereale, assembly GCA_902687465.1. Classification (NCBI taxonomy): domain Eukaryota; kingdom Viridiplantae; phylum Streptophyta; class Magnoliopsida; order Poales; family Poaceae; genus Secale; species Secale cereale. The sequence goes on from LR738713.1 coordinate 289,873,157, forward strand.
AGAGACTCAGCAATTTACCGAGGTTCCGGCCACCTTGCGGTGTAAGACCCTACTCCTGCTTTGTGGTGGATTAGCCTCGCGGGGGGCTGAGGATGAACTAGTACAGAGGAAGAACAGCCTGAGGAGGCATGTTCTTGAGCGAGTGTTAGCTAGCTAGGGTTTTGGTTTCTCTCCCTCTCTCTCCGTCCCGTGGCTATGGTGGTGACTAACCTATATATAGCGACCTGGGTCCTCTTCCTCCAAAAATGAAGGCGGGAAGGGATCCCACAAGAAGTACATCTTATCCTGGCGAAAGGTGGTCTTCGCCTGCAAAGCTTCTGGTCGCGACGCCGTGGTGGGATCGGTGATGACATCCGTCTTGCTGTCCTGGCGGTCTTGGTCTCGTTGCACAGGAATGGAAACCTTTGGTTGGTTCCTCAGGACTCTGTGATTGAGCTTGCCTCCTTAGCATCAAAGAGGAAACCTGCTGCTCTACGCCCGCTGGCACCCGCCTGGCTTTGGTCGTCATGGCTTGCGTCACTTGATTCTCATAAGGTGGGTGCTTGCACAGGAAACTCCGCTCCTCAGGAGGCCGCCCCTTCGGAGGTCTTGGCTTTGTCCACCTCGCGAGGCTTGGCCCCTCGTGAGGGTCTTGTCTTGTCGATACTGAAGATGGGCCATACCAGGCTGTTGATGGAACCACGCAGTGGGCCGCAGGCATGCAAGTCTGGGTAGCCTAGTTCCCAGAACACCGACAGTAGCTCCTGGGCCCAAGGCACGCTCGGACTTGGCTTCGAGGAGAAGCCAGGAGGCAAGGCCGAAGCGCTGCGGGCCCCAACCGCATGTGGACCGAGTCGACGCATCACGCTTGATCGGACGTGGGCGTCTCCACTTCCCCACGGAGCCTTGGCAACCATCCAGGCACACAAAAGGACATGCGCCTACCACCAAGCCTTCATCGCCTTGTCTTTGTCTTGCTCCAGATCCCCTTTCCTTCCCGTCGAGAGCGCCTCCAGATCTGTCAAACCTTTCTCGAGCTCTCTGCTGATGGCACCCAAGAAAGCGAAGCCTGCCGCTCCGGCTGCGCACTCGGCCTCCTCGCCCGAGCCGGCCCTCAACACATCCTCCATCACCGAGGCGAAGCACCTTGCCGCCGTGCTCCCACTGATGGTGACTAACGACAATGAGGGGAGGGAGACAATGCTTCAGGCCGGCTCCACTGAGCGGGGAACCTTGGCGGAGACCTTCTGCCCCTTCTTCCTCCACAACGTCTTCGCGGGGCTCATCCCGCCCTTCTCCAGATTCTTCCTTGCCATCCTGAACCATTACGAAATCCACGCTCTGCACCTCTAGCCCAACTCCATTCTTCTCCTATCGATCTTCGCCTTCTACTATGAGCTGTTCATGGGAGTGGTGCCCTCGGTCGCGTTGCTTCACCACTTCTTCTCTCTCCGGATGAGCAGTTCGACCCAGTGCTCTGGGTGCGTATCCTTTGTCATGCCCCACGGCAGTAACGCGCTTTCGAGGGCCGGGGAAAAAGTGGAGGACTTCCAGCGCAAGTGGATCCTCATGGATGCCAAGGACCTCCATGCTCGGCTGGAGTTGCCGACCGAGATGCCGGAGAAGTTGGACCAGTGGGCTCACGAGAGGCTCACCGACCTCGGGCCGTGCCAGTCCTGAAGAAGATGACGGCGGTTCTGGAGGCCAGGACGCTGACGAGGGCTATGCTCATCAAGGAGTTCCTGACACAGTGTCTGGCTCCGCTCCAGGCGCACTCGCTCGCCCATGTGGGATTTCAAGGGCGAGAAGAACAACCTCTGGCTACGCCCAGAGAGCCTGACGGGCGAGGAGCTGAGCAAGGCTGTGCGCACCTTGCTCGAGAAAGACCCGGGCGGCCTCCTGGCGGCCTACCTCCCGTTGTACCGCCGTGGCGACGGTGCGGCGCTGGATGCCACTATGCCCATCTTCAATGAGCTGGGGCTCGTTCCGCTGAAGCTCCCCACCCCCTTGGTGCCAGTGTCCTCGGGCGAGGACTCTGAGGAGGGGGAGGACTCGGAGGCCATGGATGATGTGGAGGAGACTTCTCCCCCGTCGTGGAGCAAGTTCCTCCGCGATCTCTCCAACCACGACGATGACGCCGAGTACTTGGTCGAGGAATCCCCGCGCTCCACCGGGGTCCTCACGAGGTCCGGGGGCATACCTCCACGGAGGCTCGGCCTAGTGACCCCGAAGAAGGGAGCTGGCATCGCTTCACCAAGGCGACACCCCCACCTTATCACCCGCCGCCTCCGCTTCGGAGCCGACTGGCGTGCGCCCGGCCGATCTTCAGGGCACGACGAAGCCCGCGCTCAAGCGGGTGGGAGGCGCCACGGTCCTGACGAGAAAAAGGGCGTACGTTGCCGCTAATGAGTAAGTGTCGTACCTTGTTTTCATTTTTCATCTTTGTCGCCGCGCACGTGACACTCCTCCCCCCGATGACCAGGCTCCAGCCCGTGGTGAAGAGGAGGAATGAGGAGGTCGGGCTCCCGAGGCCACGTCGCCTACCATGGCCGTGGTGGCCTTGACACGGGCAAAGGAGGCTGCCTCAGGCTCCATGGTGGCAGAGCGGGCCCCTTAGAGCTCGGTGCCGGAGCCTCAGGAGGAGACCGCTTCTGTAGCCCAGCAGCCCCCAAGGCCGCCCGTCGTCGTTGTGCTTACAGAGGGTTCAGAGGCCCTGGAGCCCCCTGCTGTCCTTGTCGCTGCGGCTACGCCAGCCCAGGTGCCAGTGCTACCTCCTCCCCAAGCCCTCGCATTGGCGGATCATGGCACTGCTCCCAGGCCTGGTGCTCTGGAGGAGCCCTACACTGTGCTAGGCCAACTCCGGACCGATCTTCATGGCTCCGACACACGCACGGTGACGGGGCGTGTGGGGTTGATTTCAGGGTGGCTCCAAGCCGACGCGTCTATCAGGACGGCCTAGGGCCAAGCCGAGGCTACCGCCGTGGAGGGCAAGAAGGAGACTCACGAGGCAACGATAGCTCACGACACGGCGCTAGTTGATGCAGCGTCCGCCCAAAAGCGCTGCGGCGCGATGGAGGCTGAATTGAAGACCCTCCGTGAAGAGAAGGCCGCCCGCACCCATCGGCTCCAGGACCAGGAGGATGAGCTCAAGGCCTGGGAGACCGTGCTCGTCAATCGCGATGCTGAGCTGGAGCAGGTAGCCCAGGAACATGCCACCGAGTGGAGCCGCCTGTGTAAGATGAAGGAGGAGGTGGCAGGGCCCAGGCGTCCCACACCAAGCTTGTCTCCAAGGAGGCGGCCCGGCTGGAGCCTAGGAGAAGGTCCTCGCTGCGGCGGAGAAGGCGGCCGCCGTGGGGCGCGACGCCTTCGTCTCCCTCGAACTGAGGTCTGCACGGCGCTGCAGTCTCTTTACGGAGAAGGGTACGAGCAACCGCTGGCAACTCCGGAGGAGGGCCTCACCGGGCTTCTCTCCAAACTCGTCACATCGCTTGAGGGTGTCATTGCCGGAGTGGACACCATGGTGGAGGGGAAGTGCCGCGCGCTTTTCACCTCAGCTGTGACGCGGGTTTTCAGCCACCTTCATCTCCAGGATCCCAACTTCGACCTTGGCACTCTGATCGAGCCGGTGGCTCCCGAGTCCCGCAACGCTACTACTCAGGCCATGGAGGAGCATTTGAAAGCCCTGGTGGAGAAGTTCCTCTGTGTCGACTCCGTGACTGGATCCGATGGTGAGGGTGGCGGTGGTGTTGTTGATGACGAGCTTCCCACGGTGGGCGACATTGACCACTAAGATGATGGTGACGCTTCTTCCCAGTTTGGTCCTGTGACATTTACCTTGTCTCACAGAGGCGTGAAAACTTCTGCTTCGAACTTATGAGACATTAAGCTTTGTAATAATTTCCTTAGGATTCTGCGATTTCCTTTCTGCGCTTGATTTCTTTTCTGTGTGCTTTAGTGTTTTGCGTCTGATGCGGAGCATCCCAAGGTCATCCCCATGGACCTATCTTCGTCTCACCAAGTGCCAAGTGGACCCATGACACGTGCCCGTGCAAGAGTTCTCGAGACCGAGGTGACATCTCTCCTTAACCAACTTCAATGTGAATCATGTGAGACATGGCTACTACCTCAAACGAAATTGCTATGCGTACTCAGGTGCCAAGAAGACCCCCTCGAAGAGGCTCTTGAAGATGTAAAAGTCCCCAAGCCCACGGAGGAAGAGCAACATTGAGTGGAATCGGAGAAGACTCCAGGCCCCGGACATCCGGCCCTCAAGCCCGAACATCCAGCCCCTGGAACAACTACAGCAACAAAGCCCCCACAGCCGAAGCTACAGGGGCCAGACATCCGGCCAGGCCCCGGACATCCGACCAGTCGCCAGGGCCCGGACATCCGGCCCCCAGCCCGGAAATCCGGCGCCACTACAGAAGCTACCCGAGGTTCAACCCCGCCAGCCCGAACATCTGGCTCCCAACCCGGACATCTGATGCCTCGTGACAGCCCGGACATCCAGCCCGATGCCCGGACATCCGGCCTCTGATGCATGCATGCAATTCGTTTGGGCCGCAGCCCATGTATCCCCTCGCCCCTATGGAATATAAATATACCTCTACCTCTTCCTAGTTAGGGTTAGCATTGTGATAGCTCATTTAGACTTAGAGCGTTGCTCACCCTTAGTGGTTCATCTCCACAAGAGTCTGCGGCCTCTACTGAGAAGATCCACACGGATTCAAGACCTCCTCCGGGAGAAGATTCAAGACCTCCTCACGGAGAAGACTACCGCCACTTGTATTGTCTGTCGTTGATTTTGGACCGTGTATCTCTATGTGTTCCCAGATCTAGCATATGTGTGACTACTTCTCATTGATTGGAGTGTTTTCCCCTCGTTTCCCTCGTATTTATCCCTTGTGTTCTTCGTGTTCATCGTGGGATCCCTCTCCAATCGTTAATGATTTTTGACCCCGCATCATATGGTATCATGAGCCTTGGTTCATCATGAATTTGGAGCCACACACTTTGTCTTCTAGCCTTGTTTTGTTTATTTTGTCCCAATTTCGAAAATTCCCCACAAAAATAGCCATACCAAAATTTTTGTGATATGTTGATTTGATGAGGTTTTGTTGGATTTGTTCCATGGATTTGCTTTTCCACGAGTGGATCTAGCGTTTCCACCAACTTTCCCCAATTTCTATCCACAAAATCCGCTAAATTTTGCCCTAAAATTTTCTTTTCCAACAAGTTCATCAGGGATCGGGAACCTCGGACATCCGGCCTCTGACAGCCCAATCCCCTCCACCGCTACCCATTTCTTTTGGGCATACACCCATACTTCACCACCACTTGTGCAACCACCATCGCTTACCCGCTACGATATTCGACAATTTTTGTCACGTTTTGTCTTGGATACTTGAGTTGTGGTTTCATCATTTCCTCGGGTGTTTAGACTAACTTGGAATGGCACGACTTCGACGACACCACCGCTCATCCTCGACAAGGATGGTAACATCAATGACACCTTGTATATCCTACCTTGCAATTGCATTGTCACCCCCATAGACCATTTTGTGTTGCTTTCCTATCGAGACTAGCCATTTGAGTATTGCCGGGCCACGACACTTGTGCACATTAGTGATAGTCATAGATATTGCATACTACATCATTATATCTCGGTGTGTCACGAGAGTGTTCTGCATACACAATTGCTATCTTGGTAAGAGATTCTCGCATAAGTGGCCAAAGGAAGAGCTCAAATCTTTTAAGAAAAAGAGCCATCAAAAAGCTTTTAAGCAAACGACCTTAGCATCATAATTTGTTCTTCAAAAGAGATCATATGGTATAGGAATACACCATCTTGTGCTAAAGCATCGACATATCATACACTTATAACATACCTGTGATACAGAGTCGCTACTTTTTGTGTCTTATAGGTTGTGCACAAGTGCGTATCTGCTTATTAAGCAATCGATTAGCGTCTCTCTAGTGTCGTGCAACACGAGCATTTTCCGTGGATTCCACATTTTTCGCTCACCCTTGGTTGCACAACCACATCGATCTATTCGTGCATGTGTGCCCGTGTGACTTATTCTTGCTAGTGATAAACTTGTTGCATGAGCAAATTTGTGAATCATTTCCAACATCATTGAGTCTTGTCAACAATTGCATTGATTTTGTGCCACTATCCTCACCGAGATCCTCCAAAATCTTTATTTGTGTAGGTGTGAGAATCGACAAGAAGGGTACCAATTGTGCTATTTCCGGGCTACATTATTGAGTGATCATTGATCCATCTTCAACTTCGGTCAAGTTACATTTGGTATTGTTCTTCCTTTTCTTCCACTCACAGACTCGCTTGCGATGATGGATAGGCCAAGTACATCTACGAACCCACTATTCAATGATCCTCAATAATCAAACAACGATGTCACCAAACTACATCTATTTGGTGTTCAGCGAGCTCTACATCAAGAGAATGAAGCTATTGAAGAGCGCATTGAGCAAATTGCCACCGACTTGCGATATTCCGAAGCACGCACAATAAAGCAATTCGGCATCATCAACACCAACATATCTACTCAATTTGATGAGCTACGGACTTTGATGATCAATCGACGCTCTTCATCTACGTCATCTCAAAGACGAAGCTGCGAAAGTCGTCATACCGACTACACTTTCGGCTCAAGTACACCTACATCAAACACTCTTCGCCAAGCCACACGTCAAGACTGACATGACAACTGATATCTACTTCACGGCTAGAGTTCACAAGAGCATATCGAAGAGCAAGAATGTCGACAACATCAAAACCACGCTACACTTGAGCAAGCACAAGAACGAGAGCGAGTGCGCCAACACCAAGAAGAGCAAGATGCCATGGCACAACGTCAAGTACTACAATGACGAGAAGCTCAAGCTCTGGAGGCGCAACATGCCCTGCGTGACTCACATCGCAATGTTGCAACTCGCAATTGACACATTCGTCAAGAAGAAGAAGCACTTCGCTATGAGATTCAAGAGAGGCGTTATCAAGCACGAATGCAACGTCAAGCTCCTCCTCAAGCGCGACAAGAGCAACAACCTCGACAAGAACCACAAGCTCGGCAAGAACAACATGACAATGATCATCAACCATGCTAAGAGCAGCATGCGATTGACAATCCTCCAAAACAAGAACGCCCTCATAATACGCAAGCAAACAATGAAGAGCATCTCTATGGCAAGCTCAAGTTCACAATGCCAAAGTTCTCCAGAAGCATCGATCCCGAAGACTATTTCTCATGGGTATTGAAAGTTGACAAGATATTTCAACTCCACAACTTTGATGAAGAGAAGAAGATCGCGATGGCATGCCTTGAGTTCCAAGACTATGTTATTTGGTGGGAGCAAATCATTGAGAGACGAGAAGCCAAAGGAGAACCACCCATCACCACTTGGAGTCAAATGAAGGATATCATGAGAGCGCGTTTTGTGGCAACACGCTATAACCACGACCTCTTCAAGAAATTCCAACTACTCAAGTAAGGCACCAAGTCCGTTGAAGAGTACTACAAGGAAATGGAGATAGCCATGATTCGAGCCAATATCACGAATAATGAAGAACAAACGATGGCAAGATTCTTGAACGGCCTCAACCACCCTATCAAGAAAATTTCCAACTTCCAACCATACTCAAACCTTATTGAGCTCGTTCATCAAGCTACAAAAGCGGAGCGTCAAGTATAAGAGGACTACAAGTACTCCAAGTTCACATCCAAGAACAACGGCTCCTACAACTAAGCTTCAACGACTTTGGCACCTCCTACCTCTACGAAACCATCTTCAAGCATAGGCGACAAGTCAAGCTACAAGACTTTTACAACATCAAGTCGTCCTCCTATTACAAGTAACTTCAAGCCGAGAGCTTCATCATCTGCAAATCCACCCGAAGATACCTCCAAGATGAGTTCCATCAAATGCTTAAAATGTCAAGGACGAGGCCACAAGTCATTTGAGTGCAAGACTGTACGAACCACGATCATCAATGATGACAGATCCTATGACTCAATGAGGGATGAAGAAATGGAATCCCTTGAGAATGTGGCAATGCATCATCGAGTGAACGAAGATGAAGACAACCAAGTCTTTTGTGACAATGACGCGAGCCCCAATCTAGTTATCTCCCAAGTCTTGACGCTTCAACACCAACAAGATGAAGACCAATGTTGTCACATCTTCCACACCAAGGCTGGCATCAATGGAAGCTCTGTCAAGGTCATCATCGATGGAGGAAGTTGTCATAACTTGACAAGTGAAGAGCTATTCGACAAGCTTCAATTGGTCAAGTTGAAGCACCCTCATCCCTACAAGGTCCAATGGCTTAGCGACACCGGAACTATTCGAGTAGAGCACACCGTGCAAGTATCCTTAAAGATAGGCACCTACGAGGATACATCGGAGTGTGATGTGGTACCTATGTCCATTTTCCACCTTCTCCTTGGAAGACCATGGCAATACGGCCGTGGAGTCACCCACAAGGATGGACCAACCATTATAGCTTCAAGATGAAGGACAGGGAGTTTGTGCCACGTCCAATTTCACCAAGTCAAGTGGTCGTGGAGAAAAAAGTATCTACTAACCATCATGGAGAGAATGGTGAGAGAGTGAACCACCAAAAGGAGAATGAGAGCCACAAGCCAAATTCAAGCGCCTCCACGATGAGCGACAAGAAGCAACTAGTGTTATTTGCCACCAAAAGTGAGATGCGAGAAGTGTGTGAGAACCCATCGAGTGTCTTTCACCTTGTGCTTCTATGAAAGGGGAAGCAAAACCTACTAACACTTCACCACCTCTACCTTTAGTGTTGTCTCAATTGTTGCAGGACTTCCAAGATGTCTTTCCCGATGAACTACCTCCGGGACTACCTCTTCTTGGCGACATCGAGCACCGCATCGACCTCATCCCCGGAGCACCTCTTCCTAACAAAGCACCGTACCACGTGAACCCGGAAGAGACCAAGGAGATCCAATGGCAAGTCCAACAACTCATTGACAACGGACACGTCCGTGAAAGCATGAGCCCTTATGCCGTTCCGGTAATCCTTGTGCCCAAGAAAGATGGTACTTACTGCATGTGTTCAGATTTCCATCCCATTAATGCTATCACCGTTAGATATCGTCACCCAATACCGCGCTTAGATGATATGCTTGATGAGCCTAGCGGAGCCACAATCTTTTCCAAGATTGATCTCAAAAGTGGCTATTACCAAATCCGCACACAAGAGGGTGATGAGTGGAAAACCGCTTTCAAAACGAAGTTCGGGTTATATGAATGGCTTGTTATGCCCGTGGGTTTATCTGAGGCACCTGCGCGTTTATGAGAATGATGCACTATGTTCTTAGGCCAACTCCACTGCGCGACCCCCAACGAACGTCCGCTTTGCCCAGATTTTGTCCGTTTGGGTAGGGCGATGGGGTCATGTCCGGGCAGTTTCTCAGATGTGGTGGCCGTGCGCCTAACGCGCGGACGCATCCCAACCGCATCATATCCGCATGCATTTTTCTTTGCGAGTCCTTAATTTTTTTTTCTTTCATTCATTTTTGGTACATGAGAATACATCACCAAATTTTGACTAGAAAAGCAAGCCCAAAGAAAACAAGAACCACAAGAATACATTTTAGAAGATATACAACTTCCATAACTCCTCCCTTGAGTTGGGTTAGGGCCAAGTCCATGCACTCATTGTTGATCTGCGGAGGAGTCTCGATCTTGGTTGCTTCTTTTTTCTTCGAGTCTAAAGAAGTAGAGGTTGCTTCCTCGCATCTAGTCTCATGTCTAGCTTCTATTCTAGCAACAAGTGCACTAGTCTCTTCTCTGGCATCTATTCTAGCTAAAAGTGCACAAACATCTATTGAATTGTGCGCTATCAATATATCGATGTACTCTTCATCCCAATACCAAAACTTGCATCCATGCTACACAATAAAATTTCAAGTTAGCACAAGTAGTCAAATCCGAGAGCACAACCAAAGCTAACAACTAGCACATACCCGATCGTTTAAGCACTTGATGAACACCCATCCGGGATGTTCCGACGTTGTAGAAGCGCGGTGCACGGCCTTCTTTGGGTAGTCGTCACACTTAATGAGTGGCAACGGTGCGCCGACGAGCTTTTGGGCTAGCACCGAGCCCGGCCTACCGCCATTCGTCTATCTGCCGGCGGACCAGCGACGGTATAGATCCGAGCGGCTAGAGGAGGAGCCGCTGCCTGCATGCGGCCTTGCGGCCTTGCCAGGGCCTTCCGGCCCGGTGCCCGGCCAGTCCATGGCGCGGCGCGGCTTGCCACCGCCGGGCGAGCTCAAGGCCGAACGGATTCGCCACAAATCCAGCCGACGGGTGCGCAAATGAGGTGGCTGTGGTTGGGTAGCTCGGGAGCGCAGAGGGGATGGGGCTGGGCGAGTGAGCTTGCGAGCTGCACAGCTGCAATGGCGGCCGCGACGACGATAGCGGTGAGGGGAAGAGTGGGGAAGAGTGGAGGGGGTGCGGCCGAAGGGAGGGAGGGGAACGGATAGAAAAAGGCGTCCCCTATGCCACCGACTGGCAGGCCAGGGGAGGACACGCGCAGACGGCCCACGCATCTGCGTGCTGTCCATTTCACCCAAAAAGCAGCGCAAACTTGGGCCGGGGATGGGTCGAAAGCGGACAGAAAACGGACATTTGTCCGTTTGGGTGTAACGCCCAGGATGCGACTATATCTCCTGCGTGTCGAGGCACGAGTTAGAGACATAAGCGCATTCTAGAGAGATTGCAAGCGTGGTATCTTTGCATAACTCATGTAAAGAGCAGTTATGAAAGAGTAAAATAGTTGGCTTACACTCGCCACGTCACACAATGAATACAATAGCATACATTCATCCAAATAACACAGGGTCCGACTACAGACGAAATCCAAACGAGAAAAGAAACCACAACCACAAGTCCTGATCGCCCCTAGTAGGAACCACTACTGATCGTCGGGATAGGTCACATAAAAACGACCACGCTCTTCATCGAACTCCCAGTGAAGTTCTTGTCTATCTCCTGCATCGTTCTCGGCTGTACCTGCATCTGGTGTGTGTTGTAATCTGTGAGTCACAAGGACTCAGCAATCCCATTCCCAGGTATCAAAACTAACAAAGCGTTTAGGTGTGGAGAGGTAATAAAGTGGCTACAGCAAGCACTAAGCAACTAGCTTACGAAGTTAGAGCGAGAAGAGGATATGTGCCAACGGTAGCCAAATATGATCAATAAGTGATCCTAGCTACTCATGTTCATGCATAACCCCACCATGTTCACTTTACGAAACCCCTTCGAAAAGAGACCGTCACAGTTACTCACACAGGTAGTGTATTCTTAAGGATATGGTGTCAAGTTATCTACAACCGAATATTAACAAGCTCCCATCTGCCACATAACCGCGGGCACGGCTTTCGAAAGTTCAAAACCCTGTAGGGGTGTCCCAACTTAGCCCATCACAAGCTCACGATCCGCGGAGTCACAACTCCATGTTCGGAAGACCCGAGAATTCTCGGAATCCCGTGCTCAAGATATTTCGACAAAGGTAAAACTAATCCAGCACGACCTCCCGGCGTGCCGACACCCTGATAGTAGCCGCGTGTATCTCGTCTCAGGCCATGACCGGATGGGACAACCTACAGGTATATACCAATCCTCGAGTTTCCCCGTGGTGGCCCCGCAGTCAGCCCAGTTTGGACCAACACTCATGAGGAGCACTGGCCCGGGTTGTTGATTAAGAACTCGGGTTAATTACTTTCTATGCAAGTTTTTAGTTGTTAGGCAAATATAGTACCAAAGTTGGGTCTTGCTGGAAAAGCTTTAAGCAGTGCAAATTATCAAGGGGGGCCCATAAACCCCAACTGTGTTAGGACCGCAAAATCATGGAACATAACACCGGTTTATCGGGTCCTAAGGTGGCATGAGTGGAACAAAACACCAAGCAGAAGGCCAAGCCTTCCACCCATTACCAATATATATGTGCATTAATTTAATTATGTTATATATTGTGTTATCCTAATAAACAAGTCCAAACATGGAGCAATCTTCCAACTTCACCTGCAACTAACAACGCTATAAGAGGGGCTGAGCAAAAGCGTACTTAGCCAATCAACGGTTTGCTAGGAAGGCGGTTAGAGTGTTTCATGTCAACATAGGAGGTTGACAAGACAAGAATAGGCATCGAGGCATAACTATAGAGCGAGACAACTAGTAATGCAAAGATAGAGGTGATATCGGGGAACAGTCATCTTGCCTGGGATTCTGCAAGGAAGAAGAACAAGTCCATGAAGTAGTCGAACAAATCCTCACAAATCCGAAACGAAACCTAAGCTAACGAGAGAAGCAACCGGAAAAAGCAAACAACATGGTAAACACACAGGCATAAACATGGCATATGATGCACAAACAAGTATGATGCATGTCCAATTTAAATATGCATGGCATGGCAAAGTGCTCAAACAATACTACAAATAAAGTGGAGCTGAATATGCAACAAGTTGCTTATTGACGAAACACCACATCTAATTATTTAGTTTGCTCTCGGTTATGAACCCAACAAGTTTAAATGTTCTTTAACATGGCAAGAGGTGAAGCATGAGCAAAGTACACTATCTAGTCATTTTACATGAGGCCGGAAATAATAACAACAATTCCGGAAAATCCCCACGTGCATATAGCAATTATTAATGGAAACAACAATTCAAACATTTTAAATGTTGTTACCATGATGCGGATGACAAATGCAAGTTTTATGCAAATTTTATTAAAAGTTAGCATGAACATGTTAGGAAGCATTTGGTCACCGTGGTGGAAGGAAAGGGGTGCCACGGCAATGAATCCGAAAATGATGCCACGACAAAATATCGGTTCCAGTAACTCGTTGAGATGCCGGCGCAAAAGAAGTGACACGATCGTGTCATGCAAAGAGATAGGTGGCGTGCTCCCGTTACCGGGTTCCCATGGGTTGGCTTCATGGAATCGGGAAACGTGCAAGTAACAATTCATGCACGGCAAACATTGGATACATGCAACCATCTCATACACACATCACATGCATACGGTCCACGGGTGGTCGTCTCGGCGGTTATACCTTCGAAGTGCGTTTCGGGGCAGTTCAAGTCGTCGAGGGAAGAGGTACACGTGTCGTAGAGGAAGTAGTTGTTTTGTCGATCCTCGACGGCGGTAGTGGTACACGCGAAGTTAGCCAAACTTGACGTTTTCGTTCATGGGTCTTCGGCGACGGTAGTCGTTCACGTTGATGTACTGGTACTTGCGGTCTCGACGACGGTTGTGGAAGTAGTGGTACACGTTTGTCGTCGTACTTGGCATTGTTCGGTCCCTTAACCAAGGTCCTCATGTGTCTTGGCAAATTCGTGTAGTCGTACTCGGCATCAGGCATCGAGGGTACTTGCATGTAGACATAGAAGATGTTCTTGACTTGTCTCGACACAAAACAACACAAGGGCCTCGGGGCAGCGACACACACATGGAGGAGGGGACGAGCACGGTGAAGGCCTCAGCCCGCAACAGAGCAGTGAGGGAGTCTCAGCCTTGGGGATCAGGCAGCGGCGTGGCTTGCAGTAGAGCAGCAGCATCAGATGCGGCGACGGAAAGCAGCGACGAGCGGTGACGCGAGGCAAGGCGGGCGGCATGGTGCGCGTGCTGCCCGACGAGGTGGCGCCCTAGTGGTTGTGGAGGGAAGGTCGGCGAGCAGAGGTGGGCCATGGTGCACGGTGGGGCGGAGAAGACGGCAACGGCGGGCGGCGGTGCTGGCCTGGGTGCGCAGGGTGTTGGGGCCACGCGGAGGCGGAGGCGGCCAGAGGAGAAGGAGGTGCGGAGGAGGGCCGGCGGGGCTCCACTCCTCCGGCGAGGCAGAGCACCGCGGCGCTGCGGCGGCCTGCGCGGGAGGCCAGTGCGGCGCAGAGAAGATGGCGGCAGCCAGCCGACAACGGGGCCAAGCGGGGAGGCGGCGGCTTGAGGCGATGGCGAGGAGGAAGGGATCCGGTGGCGGAGGGCGAGGTGCAGGCGAGGCCAGAGGCCGATGCGAGGGAGCGGGGCGGTGGCGCCGGGAGGACGAGAGGGAGGAGAGGCGCGGACGCAAGGAAGAGAGCGAGAGGAGGGGAGATGGGGATCGGGTGTGAGGAGGGGTCGGCGCTGAGGGGAGAGGGAGATCGAGAGAGAGGAGCGATCGTGCGGCTAGGGTTAGATAGGCAGGGGACGGTTGGGCCTTAGGTGGGAGGCCGGCCAGTTGAGAGGGAAACAGGCTAGAGGCTTGTCTGCTCAGCTCTTATCCATCTCTCTCTATTCTTTCCATTAACTAAGAACTAGAAGAAAATGAAAAGAGAGAAGAGAAGGTTAGAGGAAGAATTCAGGCATGCGGTTAATTTTTCCGGAATCATAAAAATGAGCGTAATCCGAGAAAAATAGAAGTGGCATGATCGAAAGATATAAATTCAAATTCATTTGAATATAATTCAAATGGTTTTGAATTGGGACAAGGTTTAGGAGTGGCCAAAAATGTTGAGGATTTTGGAGGAACCTCGATAAACGGGAAAAGAATTTCGAGGAAAGTTACAGAGTCAAAAATTGAAGTAGAAAAGAATATGAGGAATATTTCGAAGTGTGTTTGGTGATTCCAAATAAATGGAATATTTATAATAGCTCCATAATTATTAGGAGGATATGTTATAAAGAGAAATCATCATGTGAATTCCCTCGATTTAAATGGATCGAAGATCCATGCAATTTATTTAGTTGAGTTATAAAAATAAATGACATGAAGGCATGATGACATGATGCAATGCAAAATAAATAAAGCAAGCACAAATGAAACACACGGGAAAAACCCGTAATAGCTGGAAGTCTTCAGGAGCGTCGGTCTCGGGGCGTCACATTGGGGCTGCGCGTTGGGCCGTCTGGTTGGTCCGTTTTACCCCAAACGGACGCACGCTGACAAGATGGGGTCGCGCGGTGGAGTTGGCCTTAGGCCATACATCGGAGTCTTTGTAGTAGTCTATTTTGATGACATACTCGTGTTTAGCAAATCCCTAAAAGATCATGTGAATCATCTTAGCACCGTTTTGCAAATCCTCCGCATGGAAATACTTTATACCAATATGGAGAAATGCAAATTCGGTGTAGACAAACTTGTTTTCTTAGGGTTTGTTGTATCATCCAAAGGTATGCATGTAGATGAAACTAAGATTGAAGCTATCAAAACTTGGCCAACTTAAATGAGCCTCCATCAAGTGCATAGTTTCTTAGGCCTTGCCGGATTCTATAGACGCTCTGTGAAGGACTTTAGCACAATTGCTATGCCTCTACACGCCTTGAGCAAGAAGAACGCACCCTTTGTTTGGGGTCCTTCGCAAGAAACCGTGTTCAATGAGCTAAAAAATTGCTACTCACGCACCTTTACTTGCCTTACCAAATTTCGACAAACCTTTCGAAATGCAATGTGACGCTAGTGGTACCAGCATAGGAGGCGTGTTAATGCAAGAAAAGCACCCAATTGTGTATTTTAGCGAAAACTTTCCGGAGCGCAACTTAACTACCCCATCTATGATAAATAGCTATATGCCTTAGTGAGAGTTTTGCATGTTTGGGAGCACTATCTACGCCCTCATGAATTCATTCTTCACACGGAACATGAGACACTCAAGTGTCTTAAGGGTCAAACTAAGTTGAACAAGCATCATGCTAAGTGGAGAGAGTTCGTAGAGTCTTTTCCTTATGTCATCAAATACATTAAAGGAAAAGAGAATGTTGCGGTGGATGCGCTTTCTCGCAAATGCATGATTGTTACCCAACTTGAGTTGAATGTTATTGGCTTTGAGCACATAAAAGACTTGTATGAGCATGATCCTTTCTATGCAAATCCTTATGCTAAGTGTTTGACGCATAGTTCTTGGGACTGATATTACATCAAGGATGGTTATCTTATGAGAGCTAACAAACTTTGCATTCCCGAGTCTTCTCTTCGTTTTCTCCTTATGTAAGAATCTCACGGAGGAGGACTTATGGGACACTTTGGTCGAGACAAGACATTTGTGACGCTCTCTAAGAACAACTTTTGGCCCAAGATGTTCCGTGACATCTCACGCTTCACCAACCGATGCTGTACATGTCGCAAAGCTAAGTCAAAAGCTCAATCCCATGGTATTTACACGCCACTTCCTATTCCATATCAACCTTGGGAAGACATTAGCATGGACTTTGTACTTGGTTTGCCTAGGACTCAAAATGGCGAGGATTCCGTTTTTGTTGTTCTGGATAGATTTTCCAAGATGGCTCATTTCATCCCATGCCACAAAGTAGACGATGCTTCACATGTTGCTAATCTCTTTTGTAGGGAAATTCTACGTCTACATGGAGTGCCAAGAAAATTGTGTCGGACCGAGACGTCAAGTTCTTGAGCTACTTTTGGAAGACTCTATGCGCCAAACTCGGCATCAAGCTACTATTCTCATCGGCATACCACCCACAAAAAAGATGGCTAAACGGAGGTGAAGAACCGGACGCTATCGACGCTTCTTCGCGTGTTGATCAAGAATAACATCTAGAAATGGGAGCAATGCTTGCCCATCGCCGAGTACGCCTACAACCGCGCAAGACACTCAACAACCGACAAGTCCCCCTTTGAGGCCGTCTATGGTTTCAACCCGTTGTCCCCATTGGACATCCTTCCTCTACCTCTCCAAGAGCGCACCAACATGGACGCAAGTGCACGGGCAAGTTATCTCAAGAAGATGCATGAAGATACAAGGGAAATGACCGAGCGCCAAGTACATCGCTTCGCCACCAAGCTCAACGACAACAAGATACCAATGGTGTTCCAACCGGAAGATCTCGTATGGCTTCATCTTCGCAAGGACCGCTTCCCCAACGAGCGCAAGTCCAAACTCCTAACTCAAGTCGATGGACCCTTCAAGGTGTTAGCACGTGTTACGTCCAAAACGTATCTATAATTTCTGCTTGCTCCATGCCTCTTTTGGGTGATATTGCTATGATATTTATACACTTCCATACACTTTTGATCATATTTGGACTAACCTATTAACTCAGTGCACCCTAGTGCCAGTTTCTGTTTTCGGCTGTTTTTGTATTTCAGGTTTTCACATTACGAGAACTGCCAGGAAAAATCCAGAAAAATTATATAAAAAATCAGCGTTCCAGAAACTACAGTGCGCCCGAAGGACAGCCGGGGGGGGGGGGCACTAGGGCTCCAGGCGCCCTGGCGGCGCGCCCCCCCTGGGCCGCGCCGGGGGGGCGCCTGGGCCCCCCGAGGCTCCTCCGATGCCCCCCTTTGGCATATATTTAAAGCGTCTCCCGAAACCCTCGAGGGAGGAACCCTTTTCGCGATGTCATCTCTGTTCCGCCGCCGCCGCCGCTTCCAAGATCGGGAGCACCAGGAGAACTCTTCCCGGCACCCTGCCGGAGGGGAGGATCACCACCGGGAGCCTCTCCACCACCATGGACGCCTCCCGGATGAGTTGTGAGTAGTCTCCCTTGGACCATGAGTCCATGACCAGTAGCTATGTGATGTTCTCCTCCCGTTCTTATGCTTCACTAATTAGTCCTCGTGAGCTGCCCTACATGATCGAGGCACCTATGTAATCCTTATGCTGTTGCTATGATGAGTTTGCTGGGATTCGATGGATTATGAGATTATGTTCAGATTGTGCTTGAGTAATATATTTGATCTACCTCTTTTATATTTATGTTCGTAAGTAATTCTTGCATGTTCTCCGTTGTTATTTATTGCTTTGGCCAAGTAATAGGTAGTGACTCCAAGAGGGAACGTTATGCTTGATTGTGCGTTCATGCCCCTCGATGACTAGTTTGAGTGACAGAAACATGAGTCTAGGGGATGTGCTGTTGCCACAAGGGGGAAAACAACGGTGCTTGTGCCCGCGGGTGCAAGGATTGTTTACTTTACGCAAAGTTCTTTTAATGCAGTTGTCTGTTGCATTGAGTTTACACTATGGGTGGGACTCGCAACTTAATACCAGCGAGATGTTCTGGATAGATATCTCAAGGTGGATGATTAGTAGTAGATATTGGTGGATTTCAGTCTACTTACTTTGGCGTACCGCCCATGCTTTGAACCTCAACCTTTCTTGCAATGTAGTCAGCATTGGTTTGCGCACATGGTCCTGTCAATTGCCCAGCTGTAATTCGTTTACCTCTCATAGCTGTTTTATTGTCTTTTGGGAGAGAGACATCACTAGTGAACATCATGAGACTCCGGTCCATATAACCATCATTGATCACATCCGCTATTTACTTTTCGCTATTATTTACTATTGCAATTATATCTATCACTACTATCACTTGCGTTTAATCCTTTGTGAACTACAAGGTCGGAGGGATAGACAACCTCTCTGTACTCGTTGGGAGCAAAGTTATTTGTATCTGTGTGCAGGTCCACGTTGATTGCTAATATCTGGCGCCGTAGCAGTTGACACCTTCTTGTTGAACCTAGGAGTCTCTGGGGATTCGATCCTTGGTATCTTTGCCAAGGGAAAAACTTCCGCAACACTACATCTCACACCTTCCACTTGGGGTAACCAACGAGGGGCGAGAAGCCTAGCAAGAGTTTTTCTGGCGCCGTTGCCGGGGACTCCACTCTTCAAGATAGGGGAGTTGCATGCTATCTTTTACCTTTGCTTTTAGTCTTGTTAGTTTACCTTTCAGTTTTTGCTTTAGTATCTTTTATCGAAAATCACAAAAATAGTTATCTTGCTTGCTTGCTACTATGGGTTCCACCGAGAACACCAAGTTGTGTGACTTCACTAGTCACAACAACGATGACTTTATCAGCACACCTATCACTACACCTGCCACTTCAGCACCTTCATATGAAATTAAACCTGCTTTACTGAATCTAGTTATGAAAGATCAATTCTCCGGTGCTGGAGATGATGCTGCTTTACACTTGAACAACTTTGTTGAACTTTGTGATATGCAAAAGTACCGAGAAGTAGACGATGACATTGTTAAGCTTAAGCTTTTTCCTTTCTCCTTGAGAGGAGGAGCTAAAATTTGGTTTCAGTCTTTGCCTAGAAATAGCATAGATTCATGGGACAAGTGCAAAGATGCTTTTATTGGAAAATACTATCCACCTGCTAAAATTATCCAACTAAGAAGTAACATAATGAATTTTAAACAATTGGATAATGAACACGCTGCCCAAGCTTGGGAACGTATGAAATCTCTTATCAAGAACTGCCCTACTCATGGTTTGACTACTTGGATGGTTATCCAAACTTTTTATGCAGGCTTGAACTTTACCTCGCGGAACTTGTTAGATTCGGCCGCGGGAGGAACCTTTATGTCAACTACACTTGGTGCTGCCACGAAGCTTCTCGATGAGATGATGACCAACTATTCCCAATGGCACACCGAACGCGCTCCAACAGGTAGGAAGGTAAACTCTGTCGAGGAAATTTCCTCCCTTAATGAAAAAGTTGACTTGATCATGTCTCTACTTTCGAAGCAATCCTCTGTTGATCCTCGTGATGTTCCTTTAAATTCTTTGATTGCTCAAGAACAAGTAGATGTGAACTTTATCTCTAGAAACAATTTTAACAACAATGCTTATAGGAGTAATTTTGGTAGAAATCCTAGACCGTTCCCCTCTAATTCTTATGGGAACAACAGTGCTTATCCTAGTGCCAAGAACTCCAATATTGAACTAGAGATTATGCTTAAAGATTTCATCACTACCCAAAAAGCCTTTAATAAGAGTGTAGAAGAAAAACTACATAAACTAGATGATCTCTCTTTGAAGGTAGACCATTTAGCCAATGAGATAGAATTGCTTAAAATTAAAACTTCTCCTCTTGAGGAGAGGAAGGTCAATCCTATTAATGCTACTCAAGTGCAAATTAATGAAAATATTAGGATGATGGCTAAACTTAAAGAAAGATGGGCTAGAGAAAGGGAGGAAGAGGATATAATTAAGAGCCTTCCTACCCAGCACATTGTTGCTACTATCCAAGTTGTTGAGGATATCCAAACTCTTAGCACCCAATGTACTCCTGGTCCCATTGGACCTATTGATGGTGATGCTATGACTATAGAAACTACCAAACATGTGAACCTAAAGGACACCACTACCACTTTACTTGATGCTAGTGACCTTGATTTTGATAATTGCACTCTTACCGAAGTTATTGATTTCCTTCACAAGATGTCTAGAGATCCCCGCACTAGCACGCTTAACCTTGCCTTCACAGAGCATATCACTAATGCTCTTATCAAAGCTAGGGAGGAGAAACTTAGAGTAGAAGCCTCCATACCTAGAAAGCTAGAAGATGGTTGGGATCCTATGATAAAAATTAAATTGAATGACTTCTCTTGCTATGCATTATGTGATGTTGGAGCTAGTACCTCTGTTATGCCCAAAAGAATATATGATATGCTTAAATTGAAACCTTATGATTCTTGTTCTTTTGGTGTTCGTCTCGTAGATTCTTCCATAAACAAACCTTTGGGGAGGATCGACGATGTTCTTATCGTTGTCAATGATAATTATGTTCCCGTTGATTTTACTATTATGGATATTGAATGTGAGCCTTCTTGTCCAATTATTTTGGGACGTCCCTTTTTACGCACCGTTGGTGCTATCATTGACATGAAAGAGGGGAATATAAAATTTCAGTTTCCTCTCAAGAAAGGGATGGAACACTTCCCTCGAAAGAAGATCAAGTTACCTTTTGAGTCCGTTGTACGGGCTAGCTATTCTTTTACTCTTGATAAAACTTGATCTATATGCATTATGCCTAGCTTAAAGGCATAAAAGAAAGCGCTTTTGGGAGGCAGCCCACATGAATAAATTTATTTTGCTTTTGTTGTGTCTTGATGTTGTTTACTACTGTAGCATCATCATTGTATCTTTGCTTTTCAATTTTGTGCCCAGTGTAGCCTCCGATTGCTAGAAAGTTCAAAAGTTGTGAGGTGCAGTCCAGGAAACAGATTCTGTCCTTGGATAGAAAAATTCGTATAAAATCACCAGATCATCTTTTTGGTCTGCATTCTTTCGACAGCGTGCTCTATATAATTGTCTTTCGTGCGTCTGTTCTGAGTTTTTTGATTAGAGTTGCACAAGTGCCCCGAAAAAATCAATTACTACCTGCTGTTCTGTTTTTCACAGATTCTGTCCTGTTTTGCCTTTCCTTCATTTTGCAAACCAAGAGCTTGCTTTTTCTTTGCAAAAACCTTTTGGCAATCTTGAGAAACAGTAGAACTTCAAGAATATCTTTATTTCCAGCAAGGTACAATTATTTTATTATGGGTACTAACCTCGCTAATCAGATTATGATGAGTTATGTATGAAGGGAGTTTTCAAGTGTGCGAGGGAAGATGATAAAAAGATTCAGGAGTGTCAAGCGCTCAAGCTTGGGGATGCCCCCATGCACCCCCAAGAAATATTCAAGGAGACTCAAGCGTCTAAGCTTGGGGATGCCCCCGTGCATCCCCTTCTCCATCAACATTATCAGTTCGTCTTTCGTTCCACTATATTTTAATCACTTCATGTGTTATGTGCTATGCTTAGAGCGTCTTGCTTTTAGTTTTCTTTAGTTTTTCATAACGAGTCGGAACTCAGCTTTCTTTATGTGGGAGAGAAACACGCTCCACTTCTACCTAGAACATAACATAGAATTTTCATGTCTATCCTTGCTGTGTGTGTTCTTTGTCTTTTAATAGCTACTATCATGTTCAGCTCTTAGCTTTCATGCTTATCTTTTCAAAGAGCTTTTGTTTAGTTGGTTGCTTGAACTCTCTTTAATTACCATGCTCACCTTATTAAGAGAGTTTGCTTCCGTTGCATTGGTTGATATGTCTATGATAAAGATGCTACGTGCATGATGGCGCTTAGTAGTTCATGTTTTCTTATGGTTAGTCTCAAATAGCTGGAGGGTTCCCAATGTGTTATTGGAGTACCAACATGATTTGTTTGCCTATGATGTGGTATGGTTTAGTAATATCTTCCTTCGAGAATTTATTTTGATTGACTTGCCGTATGCTCACGCATATTTAAGACTGTAAAGAAAGTTTGTCAAGCCTTGATGATCTTTTGTTTCTGAGTAGTGATATAACTACCATGCCTCATTCAATGTTGCTTTGTCGCTCTGCATGATTATGACCGTCATTGCTCTCTTAGTTGGTCGCTCCCAGTCTTTTGCTAACCTTTGCCTGTACTAAGCGGACTGACTGCTTGTGCATCCACATCCTTTAATCCAGTTATGCCATATGAGTCCACCATACCTTCCTACATGGTATTTACCTGCCATTCCTAACGGAGACTTGCATGTGCCATCTCGAAATTATTCAAAGAAAAAGCATTCTTATTTTGTGCCTCTGTTGTAAGTTCATGAGGAAGTAGTGGTTAATTCATGACCTTTTTAAGTTGGACAAGCTTCACCCCGGGATTGCATGTATAATGTGCAAACCCATAATACGAGAAGGAACTGGCATTGAGTGCGCCCGGCTCAAAAAGATAATATAACAAACAAACCCTCCTTCACGCTTTGTTCATGAGAAATCAGAAAACTTTGGCAGTGATAAACAAAGGAGATTAAGAGGATGTGATCGCCCTCATTCGGGAGCCGTTCCTCGAAACTTGTCCATCTTGAAAAGTGATTGAGTTGTCTGCTAGCATTCGTTGACGAAACATGCATGATCTAAAATAAATTATTACCTCTGTTTTAAAACCAAGAGCTCTGGTACATGTTTTGTCTTTGTTTCCGACTACGGGTTTTCAACCTTGCCAACAAAAGCCACGGTTCGAGAGTCTCCACCTTCTTTTTAAAGCACCAACTACTGAGAGCATGATTGTCATTCTGAGTGTAATGTGCATTGTCCCAAAGTAGCATTGTCTTTTGCATGTTTGTGATATCGTCTATTCTGAAATCATTGTATCTAGTCATCACTTAAACCTTGGAGGTACCCCTGCATTTATGTTTTGCTTCACTAAAGGGGGCAAGCTAGATATCACTTTATCATATTTGCACATCATGTTCATTGCAAATCTATTTGATGTTTCAGTATCATATTGTAAAACTTTCAGTCCTTTGTGATTTTCTCATGAGGCAACTTAATTACTATAGATTCATTGTCTCAGTAAGCTTTTGTCATATGACTATGAAAAAGTCCTATATGGTTAATAGCATGTCACCACAAAAATTATTCTTGTTATCATTTACCGACTCGAGGACGAGCAGGAATTAAGCTTGGGGATGTTGATACGTCCAAAACATATCTATCATTTCTGCTTGTTCCATGCCTCTTCTGGGTGATATTGCTATGATATTTATACACTTCCATACACTTTTGATCATATTTGGACTAACCTATTAATTCAGTGCACCCCAGTGC
Organism: Secale cereale; assembly: GCA_902687465.1. Taxonomy (NCBI): domain Eukaryota; kingdom Viridiplantae; phylum Streptophyta; class Magnoliopsida; order Poales; family Poaceae; genus Secale; species Secale cereale. The sequence continues at coordinate 289,896,542 of LR738713.1, forward strand.
CAGTTTCTGTTTTCGGCTGTTTTTGTATTTCAGGTTTTCACATTACGAGAACTGTCAGGAAAAATCCAGAAAAAATATATAAAAAATCAGCGTTCCAGAAACTACCGTGCGCCCGAAGGACAGCCGGGGGGGGGCACCAGGGCTCCAGCCGCCCTGGCGGCGCGCCCCCCCCTGGGTCGCGCCGGGGGGGCGCCTGGGCCTCCCGTGGCTCCTCCGATGCCCCCCTTTGGCATATATTTAAAGCGTCTCCCAAAACCCTCGAGGGAGGAACCCTTTTCGTGATCTCATCTCTATTCCGCCGCCGCCGCTTCCAAGATCTGGAGCACCAGGAGAACTCTTCCCGGCACCCTGCCGGAGGGGAGGATCACCACCGGGAGCCTCTCCACCACCATGGACGCCTCCCGGATGAGTTGTGAGTAGTCTCCCTTGGACCATGAGTCCATGACCAGTAGCTATGTGATGTTCTCCTCCCGTTCTTGTGCTTCACTAATTAGTCCTCGTGAGCTGCCCTACATGATCGAGGCACCTATGTAATCCTTATGCTGTTGCTATGATGAGTTTGCTGGGATCCGATGGATTATGAGATTATGTTCAGATTGTGCTTGAGTAATATATTTGATCTACCTCTTTTATATTTATGTTCGTAAGTAATTCTTGCATGTTCTCCGTTGTTATTTATTGCTTTGGCCAAGTAATAGGTAGTGACTCCAAGAGGGAACGTTATGCTTGGTTGTGGGTTCATGCCCCTCGTTGACTAGTTTGAGTGACAGAAACATGAGTCTAGGGGATGTGTTGTTGCCACATGGGGGAAAACAACGGTGCTTGTGCCCGCGGGTGCAAGGATTGTTTACTTTACGCAAAGTTCTTTTAATGCAGTTGTCTGTTGCATTGAGTTTACACTATGGGTGGGACTCGCAACTTAATACCAGCGAGATGTTCTGGATAGATATCTCAAGGTGGATGATTAGTAGTAGATATTGATGGATTTCGGTCTACTTACTTTGGCGTACCGCCCATGCTTTGAACCTCAACCTTTCTTGCAATGTAGTCAGCATTGGTTTGCGCACATGGTCCTGTCAATTGCCCAGCTGTAATTCGTTTACCTCACATAGCTGTTTTATCGTCTTTTGGGAGAGAGTCATCACTAGTGAACATCATGAGACTCCGGTCCATATTACCATCATTGATCACATCCGCTATTTACTTTTCGCTATTATTTACTATTGCAATTATATCTATCACTACTATCACTTGCGTTTAATCCTTTGTGAACTACAAGGCCGGAGGGATTGACAACCTCTCTGTACTCGTTGGGAGCAAAGTTATTTGTATCTGTGTGCAGGTCCACGTTGATTGCTAATATCTGGCGCCGTAGCAGTTGACACCTTCTTGTTGAACCTAGGAGTCTCTGCGGATTCGATCCTTGGTATCTTTGCCAAGGGAAAAACTTCCGCAACACTACATCTCACACCTTCCACTTGGGGTAACCAACGAGGGGCGAGAAGCCTAGCAGCATGCTACAACAACAATGCTTACAAGATCGACATTCCACGCGACAAGTACAATGTGAGCGATACCATGAGCTTCAAGGATCTCTCACCTTTCCATGGTGATGAAGATTTCGATCCGAGGTCGGATCTTTCCCAAGGGAGGGGAGATGATGCGGAGCATCCCAAGGTCATCCCCATGGACCTATCTTCGTCTCACCAAGTGCCAAGTGGACCCATGAAACGTGCCCGTGCAAGATCTCTCAAGACCGAGGTGACATCTCTCCTTAACCAACTTCCATGTGAATCATGTGAGACATGGCTATTACCTCAAACGGAATTGCTCTGCATACTCAGGTGCCAAGAAGACCCCATCGAAGAGGCTCATGAAGATGGACAAGTCCCCAAGCCCACGGAGGAAGAGCAACATCGAGCGGAACCGGAGAAGTCTCCAGGCCCCAGACATCCGGCCCTTGGAACAACTACAACAACAAAGCCCCCTCAGCCGAAGCTACAAGGGCCGGACATCTGGCCAGTCGCCAGGGCCCGGACATCCGGCCCCCAGCCCGGAAATCCAGCGCCACTACAGAAGCTACCCGAGGCTCAACCCCGCCAGCCCAGACATCCGGCTCCTAACCCGGACATCTAGCGCCTCATGACAGCCCAGACATCCTGCCCGACGCTCGGACATCTTGCCTCTGATGCCTATGTGCAATTCGTCTGGGCCGCAGCCCATGTATCCCCTCGCCCCTATGGACTATAAATAGACCCATACGTCTTCCTAGTTAGGGTTAGCATTGTGATAGCTCATTTAGACTTAGAACATTGGTCATCCTTAGTGGTTCATCTCCATGAGAGACCGCGACCTCTATGGAGAAGATCCACACAGATTCAAGACCACGTCACGGAGAAGACTAACGCCACTTGTATTGTCCGTCGTTGATTTTGGATCGTGTATCTCTATGTGTTCCCAGATCTAGCATATGTATGACTACTTGTTGATTTGGGTGTTTTCCACTTGTTTCCCTCGTGTTTCTCCCTTGTGTTCTTCGTGGGATCCCTCTCCAATCGTGAAAGATCAGCCTAGAACAGGTTGACCCCGCATCAGCGTCGGTAGGCCCCGGCCCCGCGCATACCTCAAACGCCATTGGGGCGTCCGAATCACTAGGACGAGACCAAGGGGTGAGGGGCTACGTTACCAGTGAGGCCCCTGAGTTGCGATGCTCAGGGGTCCCCCTTGATGTACGAACAACCCTCATGAAGGAAATGCGAACAACATCTGGGTTAATATGGAGCCACCATACCTTTCCTTGCCAGCTTTTACAAGGGGGGAGTGTGAAGACCATGTGTGACAGACCTGGTGAGGCGGGGTGCGCCAGGCGTGACCCGGACGCAACCCCCATGCCTAGCCCCCTCGCACGACTCTCCTCTGGGGAAAGCATCGCGTTGAGGGCGGGCGGCGGGCTCGAGAGCCCTCCCGAGGTTACTGCAGCCGCTAGGGTACCCTCAGTTGTTTATTCACCAGTGCGGAGCATGTTGCTTCCACTCTTGCGTGGGCATAGCTGCTCCTCGACCGTGTCGTCCGCCAGCGCGGAGCATGGGGCTTCCACTGGTCTGTGGGTGGGAGCTTGATACGTCTGCAACGTATCTATAATTTTTGATTGTTCCATGCTATTATATTATCTACCTTGGATGTTTTATATGCATTTATATGCTACTTTATATGATTTTTGGGACTAACCTATTAACCCAGAGCCCAGTGCCAGTTTCTGTTTTTCCTTGTTTTTGAGTTTCGCAGAAAACGAATACCAAACAGAGTCCAAACATAACGATTATTTACGGTGATTTTTATGAACGAAAAGAAGCCCACGGAGCGCCGGAGGTGGACCAGAAGAGCCATGAGGCCACCACAAGGGTGGGGGCGCATCCCCTACCTTGTGGCCGCCTCGTGGACCCCCTGGCTTGCCCCTGACGCCAAAAATTCCTATAAATACTGGAAACTCTGAAAATAAACCTAGATCGCGAGTTCCGCCGCCGCAAGCCTTTGTAGCCACAAATAGCCAATCAGGACCCTGTTCCGGCACCCTGCCGGAGGGGGAAATCATCACCGGTGGCCATCTTCGTCATCCTGGCGGTCTCCATGACGAGGAGGGAGTAGTTCATCCTCGGGGCTGAGGGTATGTACCAGTAGCTATGTGTTTGATCTCGCTCTCTCCCGTGTTCTTGATTTGGCACGATCTTGATGTACCTCGAACTTTGCTGTTATAGTTGGATCATATGATGTTCCTCCCCCTCTACTTCTTGTAATTGATTGAGTTTTCCCTCTGAAGTTATCTGATCGGATTGAGTCTTTAAGGATTTGAGAACACTTGATGTATGTCTTGCATGTGCTTATCTGTGGTGACAATGGGATATTCACGTTAACCACTTGATGTATGTTTTGGTGATCAACTTGCGAGTTCAGTGACCTTGTTAACTTATGCATAGGGGTTGGCACACATTTCCGTCTTGAATCTCCGGTACAAACTTTGGGGCACTCTTTGAAGTTCTTTGTGTTGGTTTGAATAGGTGAATCTGATATTGTGTGATGCATATCGTATAGTCAAACCCGCGGATACTTGTGGTGACATTGGAGTATCTAGGTGACATTAGAGTTTTGGTTGATATGTGTCTTAAGGTGTTATTTTAGTAGGAACTCTAGGGCTGTTTGTGACACTTATAGGAATAGCCCAATAGATCGACCAGAAAGAATAACTTTGAGGTGGTTTCGTACCCTACAATAATCTCTTCATTTGTTCTCCCATATTAGTGACTTTGGAGTGACTCTTTGTTGCATGTTGAGGGATTGTTATATGATCTAATTATGTTATCATTGTTGAGAGAACTTGCACTAGTGAAAGTGTGAACCCTAAGCCTTGTTTCCACGCATTGCAATACCGTTTGTGCTCACATTTATCATTAGTTACCTTGCTGTTTTTATATTTTCAGATTACAAAAACCTATATCTACCATCCATATTGGACTTGTATCACCATCTCTTCGCCGAACTAGTGCACCTATACAATTTACCATTGTATTGGGTGTGTTGGGGACACAAGAGACTCTTTGTTATTTGGTTGCAGGGTTGTTTGAGAGAGACCATCTTCATCCTACGCCTCCCACAGATTGATAAACCTCAGGTCATCCACTTGAGGGAAAATTGCTACTGTCCTACAAAACTCTACGCTTGGAGGCCCAACACGAGTCTACAAGAAGAAGGTTGTGTAGTAGACATCAAGCTCTTTTCTGGTGCCGTTGCCGGGGAGGTGAGTGCTTGAAGGTATATCTTTAGATATTGCAATCAAATCTTTTAGTTTCTTGTTTTATCACTAGTTTGTTTTATAAAAATAAAACTACAAAAAATGGAATTGAGGTTACCTCAAATGCTTCATCTTTTTTGTGTCTTTCGTCAAAATGATGGAAAGGAAATTTTTGCCAAAGTGTTAGAAGAAGAAGTTAATAAAATGTTTGGCATAAAATCTTTGAATGATGAGCATGATTGCAATGTTGTTAGTATGAAGTCTTTGAATAACCATGATGCTAATGATATGCAAAGCCGCAAGCTTGGGGATTCTATGTTTGATGAAGATGATATTTTTTGTCCCCCAAGTTTTGATGAACAAATTTATTATGATGAAAGCATGCATCCTATTTATGATGATTATTGTGATGACATGTATGCTATAAAGAATAATGATAACTATGAAACTTGTCATCATGATTTCCATCAAGTATCTCATGATAGTTATTTTATTGAGTTGCTCCCACTATTATGAATGAGAATAAATTTGCTTATGTGGAGAGTAATAGAATTTCTATGCTTATGGATCATGAAAATAATGCTTTATGTGATGGTTATATTTTTGAATACATTCATGATGCTACTGAAAATTATTACGAGAGAAGAACTTATGCTTTTAAGTATTGCAATAAGATCAAGTTTCCTCTCTATGTGTTGAAAATCTTGAAGTCATGCTTGTTTTGACTTCCTATGCTAGTTGATTATTGTTCCCATAAATTGTTTGCTCAACAAACCCCTATGCATAGGAAGTGGGTTCTCCCTTTTATGTTTCAATTCTTATCTTTACGTGAGCTTCATTGAAATCATCATGCCTAGCTAAAAAGGCGTTAAAGAAAAGCGCTTGTTGGGAGAAAACCCAATACTTTTACGTACTGTTTTTGTGTGTTCACATGATTAAGCTACTGTGGTAATCATGTTTTATAGTTTTTGTTTCAATAAAGTGCCAAGTAAATCCTTTGGGATAGTGTGGATGATAGTTGACTTGATACTGTGCAAAAACAGAAAGTTTTGCGTCCAGTGCAGAAAATTCAATAAATCACTGGAACGTTATAATTAGCTGAAATTTTTACACAAAATTTATATACAAATTCTCCACGTCGTCCAATGTTTTCAGAATTTTTAGAGTTCCACAAGTATGGTGGTTGTCCAGATTACTACAGACTGCTCCGTTTTAAACAAATTCTATTTTTCATATGTTGTTTGCTTATTTTGATGAATCCATGAGTAGTAACGTGAGGGTATGAACCATGGAGAAGTTGGAATACAATATATATAACACCAATATGAATTTAGAATGAGTTCACAAAAGTTCCTAAGTGGTAATTTGCTTTCTTATACTAATAGAGCTCATAAGATTTTCTGTTGAGTTTTGTGTTGTGAAGTTTTCAAGTTTTGGGTAAGGATTTTATGGAATATGGAATAAGGAGTGGCAAGAGCCTAAGCTTGGGGATTCCCAAGGCACCCCAAGGTAATATTCAAGGATAACCAAGATCCTAAGCTTGGGGATGCCTCGGGAAGACATCCCCTCTTTCGTCTTCGTCTATCGGTAACTTTACTTGAGGCTATATTTTTATTCACCACATGATATGTTTTTTGCTTGGAGCGTCATTTTATTTTGTTTATATTTGCTTGCTTTTATTTAGAATAAGTTTTATTATCTTTTGTTTCAATAAAAAAGTCAAGTATGGCCTTTACCATGCTTATTTTGCAAGTATATATGTTGTTGTTTGAAAACAAAAAGTTTTCTATCATTGTTTGAATTTTTCTGGATAGTCAAAACGTGATAAAATCTTGAATTTTTTTACAAAGTTAGCATGAATAAGTTCTCTGTAATGTGGTAATTTTTCAGAAGTTTTAGATTTAGGGAAGTATGAGAACAATTCCACTCTTTACAGACTGTCCTGTTTAGACAGATTACTGTTATGTTTGCATTGTTTGCATATGTTTGCATGTTTAATGATTATATTTATGGATACAAGTAATAAATATGCAGAGGCATTTAGTATGCAATGTTGAATTATAATTTTAGTGACTTTCTACAGTATGGAATGATAAGGTTTTGAGTTGATTTATACTTACTTACCTCACGAGTTCTTGTTGAGTTTTGTGTGATTGAAGTTTTTGAGATTTAGGGAAACCGCGACATGAGAGGAATTAAGGAGACAAAAGCTCAAGCTTGGGGATGCCCAAGGCATCCGATGATAATATTTCAAGAAGTCTCAAGCAGCTAAGCTTGGGATGCCCCGTTTGCCATCCCACCTTTCTTCTTCAACTATTATCGGTTAGTATCGGTTGAGCCTAAGTTTTTGCTTCTTCACATGATATGTGCTATCCATGCAATGTCATTTTATTTAGTTTTGCTTGATGTTTGAATAAAATAATTAAGATCTGAAATTCTTAAATGAGAGAGAGTGTTCTCATAGCTAGTTAATTATTTGACTACTCTTTGATCTTCACTTATATCTTTTTGGAATAGTTTGTCAGTTGTTGTAGTGCTTCACTTATATCTTTTTGGAGCACGGCGGTGGTTTTATTTTGTAGAAATTGTTGAACTCTCTTGCTTCACTTATACTATTTTGAGAGTCTCTAAAACAGCATGGTAATTAGCTTGGGTTATGAATTTAGTCCTAATATGATAGACATCCAATGGTGGTATAATAAAAACCTTCATATGATAATCGTGATCGTTTTGAGATGTGAGGATGGTAATATAGTAAATAGTAGGGTAGAGAAAATAATTGTGTTAAGGTTCGTGATTCCCGAGCATGCACATATGGTCTATAAAAAGGGCAACCAAAACGAAATGCTCGTGTCTTGATTGTTCACCTTTGTGTGAAGGTCGGGGGCGCGCGATGGTTAACTCCTACCAACCTCCCCCCTAGGAGCATGCATAGTAGTACTTTGCTTCGAGGGCTAATAAATCTTTTGCAATAAGTATGTGAGTTCTTTATGACTAATGTTGAGTCCATGGATTATATGCACTCTCACCCTTCCACTTTGATAGCCACTCTAGTGCCACACAACTTTCGCTGGTGCATAAAACCCTCCTTATACCTTCCTGAAAACAGCCACCATACCTACCTATTATGGTATTTCCATAGCCATTCCGAGATATATTGTCATGTAACTCCACCGTTCTGTTTGCTATGACGCGCTTCATCATTGTCATATTGTTTTGCATGATCATGTACTTGACATAGTATTTGTGGCAAAGTCACCGTTCATATTTTTCATACATGTCACTCTTGATCATTGCACATCCCGGTACACCGCCGAAGGCATTCATATAGAGTCATATATTTCTTCTAATATCGAGTTGTAAGTAAATAAAAGTGTGATGATCATCATTATTAGAACATTGTCCCATGTGAGGTTACCAAATAAAAAAAGAGGCCAAAGAAGCCCACCAAAAAAGAGAGGCCAAAGAGCCCAAAATAAAAAATTGAGAGAAAAAGAGAGAAGGGGCAATGCTACTATCTTTTTCCACACTTGTGCTTCAAAGTAGCACCATGTTCTTCATGATAGAGAGTCTCTTATGTTGTCACCTTCTTATATCACTAGTGGGAATTTCCATTATAGAACTTGGCTTGTATATTCCAACGATGGGCTTCCTCAAATGCCCTAGATCTTCATGAGCAAGCAAGTTGATGCACACCCACTAGTTGTCTTTTTGAGCTTTCATACACTTAAAGCTCTAGTGCATCCGTTACATGGCAATCCCTACTCACTCACATTAATATCAATTGATGGACATCTCCATAGTCTATTGATTTGCTGAGTCAATGTGAGACTTTCTCCCCACTTTTGTCTATTACCACCTTCTATTCCACCCATAGTGCTATATCCATGGATCACGCTCATATATTGCGTGAAATATTGAAAAGGCTGAAGCGCGTTAAAAAGTATGAACCAAATGCTTGGCTAATACTGGGGTGGGCATGATCACCTTGTGTTGAGAAGAGGGTGCATAATAAGACTATATGATTTTGTAGGGATAATTTTCTTTAGCCATGTTATTTTTGAAGCTTGACGATTCACTATCTAGTATGATTAAAATATTATTGTTCTCATGTCAACATACACTTTTGCTTGAAACTTATGGACCTGAACTTTCATACCGCTTTAAAGAAGAATTGCATTGATAAATATGTTGGTAGCATTCCACATCAAAAATTCTGTTTTTATCATTTACCTATTCGAGGATGAGTAGGAATTAAGCTTGGGGATGCTTGATACGTCTCCAACTTATCTATAATTTTTGATTGTTCCATGCTATTATATTATCTATCTTGGATGTTTTATATGCATTTATATGCTATTCTATATGATTTTTGGGACTAACCTATTAACCCAGAGCCCAGTGCCAGTTTATGTTTTCCCTTGTTTTTGAGTTTCACAGAAAACGAATACCAAATGGAGTCCAAACAAAATGAAAGATTTTTTAGGGACCAAAAGAAGCCCACGGAGCGCCGGAGGTGGACCAGAAGAGCCATGAGGCCACCACAAGGGTGGGGGGCGCCCCCTAGGGCACGCCCCTACCTTGTGGCCGCCTCGTGGACCCCCCTGACTTGCGCCCAACGCCAAAAATTCCTATAAATACTGGAAACTCCGAAAATAAACCTAGATCAGAAGTCTTGCCGCTGCAAGCCTCTGTAGCCACCAAAAACCAATCGGGACCCTGTTCCGGCACCCTGTCAGAGGGGGAAATCATCACCGTTGGCTATCTTCATCATCCCGGCGGTCTCCATGACGAGAAAGGAGTAGTTCACCCTCGGGACTGAGGGTATGTACCGGTAGCTATGTGTTTGATCTCTCTCTCCCATGTTCTTGATTTGGCACGATCTTGATGTACCGCGAGCTTTGCTATTATAGTTGGATCTTATGATGTTCCTCCCCCTCTACTTCTTGTAATGGATTGAGTTTTCCCTTTGAAGTATCTTATCAGATTGAGTATTTAAGGATTTGAGAACACTTGATGTATGTCTTGCATGTGCTTATCTGCAGTGACAATGGGATATTCACGTGATCCACTTGATGTATGTTTTGGTGATCAACTTGCGGGTTCAGTGACCTTGTGAATTATGCGTAGGGGTTGGCACACGTTTTCATCTTGAATCTCCGGTAGAAACTTTGGGGCACTCTTTGAAGCTCTTTGTGTTGGTTTGAATAGATGAATATGAGATTGTGTGATGCATATCATATAATCAAGCCCACGGATACTTGTGGTGACATTGGAGTATCTAGGTGACATTAGGGTTTTGGTTGATATGTGTCTTAAGGTGTTATTTTAGTAGGAACTCTAGGGCTGTTTGTGACACTTATAGGAATAGCACAATAGATCGATCAGAAAGAATAACTCTGAGGTGGTTTCGTACCCTACAATAATCTCTTCGTTTGTTCTCTGCTATTAGTGACTTTGGAGTGACTCTTTGTTGCATGTTGACGGATTGGTATATGATATAATTATGTTATCATTGTTGAGAGAACTTGCACTAGTGAAAGTATGAACCCTAGGCCTTGTTTCCACGCATTGCAATACCGTTTGTGCTCACTTTTATCATTAGTTACCTTGCTGTTTTTATATTTTCAGATTACAAAAACCTATATCTACCATCCATATTGCACTTGTACCACCATCTCTTCGCCGAACTAGTGCACCTATACAATTTACCATTGTATTGGGTGTGTTGGGGGACACAAGAGACTCTTTGTTATTTGGTTGCAGGGTTGTTTGAGAGAGACCATATTCATCCTACACATCCCACAGATTGATAAACCTCAGGTCATCCACTTGAGGGAAAATTGCTACTGTCCTACAAAACTCTGTGCTTGGAGGCCCAACACAAGTCTACAAGAAGAAGATTGTGTAGTAGACATTAGAGCTCCCTCTGAAGGGAAACTCCGGGGCGTGTACAACCCCATCCTGGCATGTGGCTTGCAGGACAGGATAGGAGGAGGTATATATGGGCACCCGTGAGTCAGCACGGGACTCACGAGCCCTACCTCAAAGGCGGGTTGCGCCTGGATTTGAAGTTCAGAATATTTGCAAGAGTCCTGCAAGATGGTTAGGTGGCCCGCGCCGAGTGAATCTCCTGAGGATATCGCATGAGAAGTCCAAACACCAACAACCCCAGGAGGTGACATGAACGGGGCCAGCCCGCCAGACAGAGCTTAGCCGTTGGGTTTATCGACCCTGAAGGGACGAACCCGAGCACAGATGACGTGCCCAGTCTTCTCATGCGACGATCCTAAGGAAAGACAACTGACTCGTGGCTCCCGCAGCGGCGAGGCACCGGGTCGCGCACCCTAACTCATCCAACCACGATTATCTCATGCGAGAACAAGGCGGTCGCGGGCGGGTTCGTGAGGGCGCACGACATTTATGGTGGCGAAGCACCGGACATGCAAATGATGATACGAAGTAATTTCATGAAAGGGTACGACCAACTCTGATATGTGCGCAAAATGGTACACGGTGCAGGGACAGACCCATACAACTTGAGGATGATGTAGCCCGAGGGGCACCCTCAATCGAACAAATCAAAAAGTCACCTAACACCATTGTTGAGGAAAGTTGGGGTAGCTGAAGAGGCACACCACAGATGTTGCCCCTCACGAGTCGTCTCGCTCCTGGGTCTCGCGAGGCTCCGGAGGTCCAGGAGGCTCATGAGGGTTCGACGCCTCCTCCGTCTGGATCACCTGGTGCCTGGTCTCGTGGGCCTCCAGGACGGCCCACATGCAGTACTTGCGTGCGGCAGCTGTGTTCGGCAGGCCGAAGGGCGTGCGAACATAGTTGTGAGGGGGCCCTTGATAACCCACAAGTATTGGGGATCGCTACAGTTTTAGAGGACAGCGTATTCAACCCAAATTTATTGATTCGACACAAGGGGAGCCTAAGAATATTCTCAAGTATTAGCAGCTAAGTTGTCAACTCAACCGCACCTTGAAAACTTAATATATGCAGCAAAGTATTTAGTAGCAATGTAGTATGGAAGTAACGGCAACAGTGGCAAAAGTAACAGTAGCAGTTTTGTAGTGATGGTGACAGCAGCAGTAATGAAAGAACGAAAGCAAGTATCAATATGGAACGAACTCGTAGGCAATGGATCGGCAATGATAAGTGTCAGATAATATTCATCATGTAGCAGTTATAACCTAGGGTGACACAGAACTAGCTCCAATTCATCAATGTAATGTAGGCATGTATTCCGAATATAGTCATACGTGCTTATGGAAAAGAACTTGCATCGCATCTTTTGTCCTACCCTCTCGTGGTAGCAGGGTCCTAATGGAAACTAAGGGATATTAAGGCCTCCTTTTAATAGAGTACCAGACCAAAGCATTAGCACTTAGTGAATACATGAACTCCTCAAACTATGGTCATCACGGGGAAGTGTCCCGGCTATTATCACTCGAGGGTTGCCGGATCATAACACATACTCCCTTCGTCCGAAAATTCTTGTCATCAAAATGGACAAAAAGGGATGTATCTAGAACTAAAATACATCTAGATACACCCCCTTTTATTCATTTTGATGACAAGTATTTCCTAACGGAGGGAGTAGTAGGTGACTATTGACTTGCAAGATAGGATCAAGAACACAAATATATTAATGAAAACATAATAGGTTCAGATCTGAAATCATGGCACTCGAGCCCTAGTGACAAGCATCAAGCATAGCAAAGTCATAGCTATATCAATCTCCGAACATAGCGGTGTAACGCCCCAGACACACCCGCCGGTGGTCGTTACTCCTGACGGGATCTGGACTGGCCTCACATATCAATACTAGTCTTTTCTGCGCACTTTGCCCTCACTCGTGCGCACCCGGGAGCAACTCCCGGTCGGTCACCCATCTTGAAACTACCCCAAGCTGAGCACGCTTAACTTTGGAGTTCTATCCGAATGGGCTCCCGGAAAAGAAGGAATTCCTTATTGATATGAGTAGTCTATCATCCCTATTAAGCCAGGCTATCACATACATCCCTACTCAGACGAACCGACGTCCTCGTCGGGCCACAAGAACGTTCCCTCTTGGCACATAATTATGTGCTTCCAGTACAGCACATGTGCCATGTCGTGTGCCACAACGGGTCACAAACATCATGCACAACATGACCGCAAACTGTCCACAAACATCCGTTAACCGTGAGGGTCGGCTCTGATACCACCTTGTAATGCCCAGGATGCGACTATATCTCCTACGTGTCGAGGCACGAGTTAGAGACATAAGTGCATTCGGGAATGATCGCAAGCGTGGTATCTTTGCACAACTCATGTAAAGAACAGGGATGAAAGAGTAAAATTGTTGGCTTACACTCGCCACGTCACACAATGAATACAATAGCATACAATCATCCAAATAACACAGGGTCCGACTACGGACGAAATCCTAACGAGAAAAGATAACACAACCACAAGTCCTGATCGCCCCTAGTAGGAACCACTACTAATTGTCGGGATACGTCACATAAAAACGACCACGCTCTTCATCGAACTCCCAGTGAAGTTCTTGTCCATCTCCTGCATCGTACTCGGCTGTACCTGCGTCTGATGTGTGTTGTAATCTGTGAGTCACAAGGACTCAGCAATCCCATTCCTGGGTATCAAAACTAACAAAGCCTTTAGGTGTGGAGAGGTAATAAAGTGTCTGCAGCAAGCACTAAGCAACTAGCTTACGAATTCAGAGCGAGATGAGAATATGTGCCAACGGTCGCCAAAGATGATCAATAAGTGATCCTAGCTACTCATGTTCATGCATAACCCCACCATGTTCACTTTCCGAAACCCCTTCGAAAAGAGACCATCACGGTACTCACACAGGTAGTGTATTCTTAAGGATATAGTGTCAAGTTATCTACAACCGGATATTAACAAATTCCCATCTGCCACATAACCGCGGGCACAGCTTTCGAAAGTCCATAACCCTGCAGGGGTGTCCCAACTTAGCCCATCACAAGCTGATGATCTGCGGAGTCGCAACTCCATGTTGGGAAGACTTGAGTATTCTCATAATCCCATGCTCAAGATATTTCGAGAAAGGTAAAACTAATCCAGCAAGACCTCCCGGCGTGCTGACACCCTGATAGTAGCCACGCGTATCTCTTCTCAGGCAACGACCGGATAGGTTAGCCTATAGGTATATACCAATCCTCGAGTTTCCTCGTGGTGGCCCTGCAGTCTGCCCAGTTTGGACCAACACTCATGAGGAGCACTGGCCCGGGTTGTTGATTAAGAACTCGGGTTTATAACTTCCTATGCAAGTTTTAGTTGTTAGGCAAATGTAGTACCAAAGTTGGGTCTCGCTGGAAAAGCTTTAAGAAGTGCGAATTATCAAGGGGGGCCCATAAACCCCAACCGTGTTAGGAACGCAAAATCAAGGAACATAACACCGATTTATCGGGTCCTAAGGTGGCATGACTGGAACAAAACACCAAGAAGAAGGCCAAGCCTTCCACCCATTACCAATATATATGTGCATTAATTTAATTAAGATATATTTGTGTTATCCCAATAAACAAGTCCAAACATGGAGCCATCTTCAAACTTCACCTGCAACTAACAATGCTATAAGAGGGGCTGAGCAAAAGCGTACTTAGCCAATCAACGGTTTGCTAGGAAGGCAGTTAGAGGGTTTCATGGTAACATAGGAGGCTGATAGACAAGAATAGGCATCGAGGCATAGCTAAAGAGCGAGACAACTAGCAATGCAAAGATAGAGGTGATATCGGGGAACAGTCATCTTGCCTCTTAAGTCCTCGGTGGAATGGTAAGACGGCTCCTCAAACTCAGTCTCGACAAGATCCTCAAACTCGGTATCGGCTCCCGGCTCTACCCAACACAAGAGCACAACAACGGTACAAGATCAATCACGGTGCAATGCACAACCAACATGATGCAGGACATGTCATGGGATGCAAGTATGATGTGCGTATGCATGAGAATGCTCTCGAGCCTAAATGAGAAGATGATGGAAATGGCTTCATCTTGGGCAACCAAGCAAGCCACTGGATAGAGGGGGAGATTTCGGTCGAAACCGATATAAAGATCACCTGAAACGGATGCACGGTTTGCGAATGACAAGCAAAACAAGATGCAATGCAAAACTGAAGTTAACATCAACATGGCATCTTTGGAGCAAGGTATAAATATGCTACAGCACCCAAACATAAAGACAAAGGGCATGGATCTGAAATAGACATGGTTCTTAACAAGCATGAACTCAGAGCACACCCAAAAACTTGCTGGAACACAATTAAACAAACATGGCAAGATTCAATAAGTTAACAGATTTCTCAGACTTAGTGAAAATTACAAGGCATGTAATCTGGAACGATATGTTGCTGCCTTTGGAGGCGCACACCAGCAAGCAAAACAAGTATAACAAGCATGAAATTCACATGAGCATGAAGAAGACATATTATACTTCCAATTCATACAAAGAAACAATTTATTCCATGCAAGGGTTGCTTAACACAAGCTTTGCCAAATTGAATGTTCCGTTAACAGGTTGACAATTTTAATTTCAAGCATTTTGAGAGCAAGATTACAACAAGCTACAACAGGACATATATGCAAACAAAGGCATGGATTGACATAAAAATATATGGACATCAAGACATGCTCACTAGCTACTCCACAACATTCATGGAAAAGATGATGGCATCAAGTTTACATGGCAACTTGTTATTACAAATTCCAGACTTAGCAGTTTTTCACTAAGTGTTAAAACAGTAACATTGACATGGCATGTTTACAAGCTTGTTTAAGTCACCACAGAGCATATCATGGAAAACCAAAAACACCACTTCAAAGAAAACATTATTATGCTCCCAAAACATGTTGACATGTGGCTCAAAAGAAAATCACACAAAAGGCTATGAAAAAGACAAAACATCATCTCATAATAATTTCAGCAACTTAACAGCAACATGCACTTTTGCAACAGGGTTAAACATGTCATATTGCAATCTAACATGTATGAAAATGCATCCATCATAAAGAGCATCACAAGACGAACATAACATATCGTACACTCCATTTGGACCAACATGCACCAAGTTACGACCTCATGAACATGCCAACATATTGTTAACAGACAACTAGTGTTGAAACAGTAACATCACGAAGCAGTCTTGCAACGAAGATAAGACATCTAGATGAACCCTATCATGCACAAAATAGATGCCAACATGTAGAGCACTTTGAGACGAACATTTCGATATGTTATGCATGCAAAACGGAGCACCGAGCACCAAGTTACGACATGGCAAAGTGGGCATGAAAATTACATTGATCTGGGACTTAGAGAAATTTATACCCTCCGAAAAGTCAACGTGGGACGAGGAGATTTGGGACGGAGGGATACGGGCGTCTGGATGCCGGGATTGGTGGATCTGATCCACCCTTGGGTGGATCCAGTTCTGGCCGGAGCGAGGGCGGCGGCTCGCCGGAGTTGGGGCCGGCGGCGAGGACGACCGGAGGGCGCGGTGGAGATGGAGCGGCCGGCGGCGGCGATGCTTGGAGGTGGTGCCGGCCGGTGAGGCGGAGGCGCCCGCGGCGATTGCAGCAAGGCGGCGGGATGGCTGCTGCGGCCGGCGGGAGGAGCGGCACCGTCCGGCCGGCGGCGGTGGCCGGAGCCGACGCGGGCGGGTGAAGGAGCCGCGTGCGGGAGGCGGCGTTCGGGCACCGGGGAAGGAGGCAGGCGCGGGCGGCTGCTGCGGGCCGGCGGCGCGGACATCCAGCGCGGCGGCGGCAGAGCGCGCTGGCGGCCGGCTCTGCGGAGGACGAGGGCGTGAGGCGCGGGGAGGCGCGGGGGCGCGGGCCGGCCATGGGCTAGGCGGGCCGTGGTGGCGCCGTGATGTGGTCGCGGGGGCCTGGTGCCGATAGGAGGCGGCCACGTGGCGGCGGGGCTGAGGTGGCGCCCTCCTATTGGTCGGGGCAACGTGGCTGGGCGGAGTGGACGCGTCCGGCGGCGCGGAGGAGCTCGGGACTAGGGTTTCGTCCGAAAATGGACGTGGGGTGGCTGTTTTATAGGTAGAGGGAGCTAGGAGAGTCCAAATGGGGTGTGGTTTTCGCCCACACGATCACGATCCAACGACCGAGAGCATGGTAGTGGTTAGGATGGGCTTGTGGGCTGTTGTGGAGGGGTGTTGGGCCAAAAGAGATAGGGCTTCCGGTGTTAACGCGGTTAACCGTTGGAGTATCAAACGACCCCGTCCCATTCCAAGGATGTTTTTAACCCACTCATGAAAAAAAGGCTTGAGAGGTGCGATGGGTGCCGTGCGAGGGAGTCGAAATACAAAACGGACAACGGAGAGGACGGAGACGATGCAACTACACATGGATGCAAGTGAGACTATGCCAATGCAATGCACATAAGGAAAATGACATGGTGACATGCAACACACGCACAAGGCAAAAACGAAGAAACCCGGAATGAAGGAAGGAGCCCAGCATGGAATTGATTAGGTCAACGATGAATTTATTGCCATATAAGGAAGTTTTACATCCGGGGTGTTACAAGTGGATACTAGGGATCAAACCCTAACAAAACTAACTCGATTACATGATAAATCTCATCCAACCCATCATCGTCCAGCAAACATACGATGGGCTTACTCCTGCACGGCGGTGAGCATCATGAAATTGGTGATGAAGGATGGTTGATGATGAGGACGACGATGATCTCCACTCTCCGGAGCCCCAAACGGACTGCAGATCAGGTCCCCATATGAAGAATAGGAGGTGGCGACGGCTCTGTATCATAAAACGTGATGGGATCTTCTCTCTGATTTTTTCTCCCCGAAATAGGTTATATGGAGTTGAAGTTGATGTCGGTGGAGGTCCAGGGGGCCCGCAAGGTAGGGGGGCGCCCCCACCCTTGTGGCCAGGGTGTGGCCCCCCTCCGGTAGTTCTTTTCGCCAGTATTTTTTTATATATTCTAAAAATATTCTCCGTTGAATTTCAAGACATTCCAAGAACTTTTATTTTTGCACAAAAATAACACCAAGGCAATTCTGTTGAAAATAGCGTCAGTCCGGGTTAGTTCCATTCAAATCATGCAAATTAGAGTCCAAAACAAGGGCAGCAGAGTTTGGAAAAGTAGATATGGCGGAGACGTATCAACTCCCCCAAGCTTAACCCATTACTTGTCCTCAAGCAATTCAGTTGATAAACTGAAAGTGACAAAGAAAAACTTGTACAAACTCTGTTTGATCTTGTTGTTGCAAATACATAAAGCCATCATTCAAGTTGTCAGCAAAGATTATGAACTAACAATATTCA
>LR738713.1:289914666-289938559 GCA_902687465.1 Secale cereale
GGGGGCGCCCCCACCCTTGTGGCCAGGGTGTGGCCCCCCTCCGGTAGTTCTTTTCGCCAGTATTTTTTTATATATTCTAAAAATATTCTCCGTTGAATTTCAAGACATTCCAAGAACTTTTATTTCTGCACAAAAATAACACCAAGGCAATTCTGTTGAAAATAGCGTCAGTCCGGGTTAGTTCCATTCAAATCATGCAAATTAGAGTCCAAAACAAGGGCAGCAGAGTTTGGAAAAGTAGATATGGCGGAGACGTATCAACTCCCCCAAGCTTAACCCATTACTTGTCCTCAAGCAATTCAGTTGATAAACTGAAAGTGACAAAGAAAAACTTGTACAAACTCTGTTTGATCTTGTTGTTGCAAATACATAAAGCCATCATTCAAGTTGTCAGCAAAGATTATGAACTAACAATATTCATAATAACATTTAGGTCTCATGTTTACTCATATCAATGACATAATCAACTAGCGAGCAATAATGATAAATCTCGGATGACAACACTTTTTCAAAACAATCATGATATAATATGAAAAAGTGGTATCTCGCTAGCCCTTTTTGAGACCGCAAAACATAAATGCAGAGCACCTAAGAAGATCAAGGACTGACTAGACATTGTACTTCATGGCTAAAGATATCCAGTTACACTCATACTCAATATCAGTTAATAACAAAGCATATAAATGATAGAGGTGCTCTCCAACTGGTGCTTTTTTATAAGAGGATGACGACTCAGCAATAAAAGTAAATATATAGGCCCTTCGTAGAGGGAAGCAGGGATTTGCAGAGGTGCCAGAGCTCAAGTTTTTAAATCAGAGATGAATATAATTTTGAGCGGTATGCTTTCTTTGTCAACGCTACGATCAGGAGTTCTCAATATCTTCCATGCTACATACATTATAGGCGATTCCCAAACAGAATGGTAAAGTTTTACTCCCCCTCCACCATCTAACACACTACACAACTTATTCGAAACAACGGGTACCGTCCAAACCAACAACAGTCCTGGGGGAGCTTTGTTTAATTATTTGCAATTTTGTTTTTGATCTTTTGATCACAGGACTAGGCATCCCGATTACGAGCCATTTTCTCATGAATGACAAGCGGAGTCCACTCATCGTGAGAATAACCCACCTAGCATGGAAGATAAAGACAACCCCCAGTCGCCACATGAGCGATTTGGGCATACGAATCAAAATATTATTTGAAGGTTTAGAGTTTGGCACATGCAAATTTACTTGGAACGGCAGGTAAATACCGCATATAGGTAGGTATGGTGGATTCATATGGAACAACTTTGAGTTTATGGAAGTGGATGCACAGGCAGTATTCCCACTTAGTACAGGTGAAGGCTAAAAAGAAACTGGGAAGCGACCAGCTAGAGAGCGACAACGATCATAAACATGCCTTGAGATTAACCAACATTGAGTGCAAGCATGAGTAGGATATAGATTACCATGAACATAAATATCGTGGAGGCTATGTTGGTTTTATTTCAACTACATCTGTGAACATGTGCCAAGTCGAGCCACTTAAATCATTTAAACGAGGATTCCATCCTATCACACCACATCACAACCATTTTAAAAGCATGTTGGCACGCAAGGTAAACCATTATAAACTCCTAGCTAATTAAGCATGGCATGAGTAACTATAATCTCTAATTGTCATTGCAAACATGTTTCATTCGTGATGGGCTGAATCAGAAATGACAAGCTAATCATATTTACAAAAACAAAAATAGGTCGAGGTCATACTAGCTTTTCTCCATCTCAATAATTTCATCTTATATCGTCATTATTGCCTTTCACTTGCACGACCGAATGGTGTGGATAATAATAATAGTGCACGTGCAGTGGACTAAGCTGGAATCTGCAACATTTATTCAATGGAGAATACAAGGTAATATGGGCTCTTTGATAGATCAACAATAATGCATATGAGAGCCACTCATCATTTTCATCGTGGTCTTCTCCTCTCGACCCCCAAAGGAAAAAGAAAAGAATTTCAAAGAAGCACATCTAAATATTTTCGGAGTTTTTGTTTTTCTGAAGAAAGCGAAACAAGAACGAGAAAAACTATTTTTACACGAGAAAGCTCCCAATAAACAAAAGAAGAACGATAAATTTGTTTGTATTTTTTAATAGTACAAGCTACTAAAAGAACAAGCAAGAAAGAGAAGACAAAAAGAAGCGAGAAATATTTTTGGGTTTTCAAAGTTTTTCAAACACACAAGAAGAAAGCGAGAAAAATAAACTAACAATGGTA
Organism: Secale cereale; assembly: GCA_902687465.1. Classification (NCBI taxonomy): domain Eukaryota; kingdom Viridiplantae; phylum Streptophyta; class Magnoliopsida; order Poales; family Poaceae; genus Secale; species Secale cereale. The sequence continues at coordinate 289,916,935 of LR738713.1, forward strand.
ATACAATGAAAAAGTATGATCATCGACAACTGGAATGAATGCGTGAACATGCATGTAATGTCGATGAGAAATACATACTCCCCCAAGCTTAGGCTTTTGCCTAAGTTGGTGTAGGGCCACCACTGGCCTTGATGATATCTGAAATCATAGTTGGGGTTGTACCGTGCTGCAACAGCTACTGCTTGGTGAGCTTCTTCTTGAAGGCGAGCGGTCTTCGCCTCTCTCATATGCGTTCGCCTCCTCTCTGGGTATAAAATATCTCCCTTTTACCTGAAAGAAGACAGGAGCAGGAAGAGTAATATGGACGACACGTCGTCTGTCAAAGATTAGTCGGTACTGAAGGTGCTGCTCATTCCTCTCGAGAAACTAATAACGTATCATAGCTTCATAATCTAGAAAAGCAGGTCGCAACTCAATATCATATCCTCTTATGGGTACACCTAAATAATTAGCTAAACGAGTTGCATAAATCCCTCCAAATAAATCTCCATCTTTAGCATTATGATGTAACCTCCTGGCAATAATAGCCCCTAAGTTATAACAATTATCACTTAACACCGCACACTTAAGGACACTAAAATCTGGAACACAAAGGTGGCTATGATCATGTTTACCATTAATGCATCTACCTATGAAGAGAGCAAAATAATATATAGCAGGAAAGTGAATGCTCCCTATGGTGGCTTGTGTAATGTTTATAGTTTCCCCCACGACGATGCTATCAAGGAAATCATGGTATTCAGCTTTGTGAGGATCATTGAGACTACCCACTGTGGGATCTTACATGTTTCGCAAAAATCTTCTAGGTCCATGGTATAAGATTCATCATAAAGATCAAACATGAAAGTATGAGTATTTCGCTTAGATGAAACCTCAAACCTCCGCACAAAGGAATCGGTGGGGTAAAAGTATTGCAGTCACTTATTTGACATGAAGTCCTCAAGACCAGCATTTTGTACGTACACATCAAATTCATCCTTGAAACCCGTGCGAATCATAAATTCATCCGATGGCCATTCACAAGGCCGTACTTGAGCATCTCTTGGTGGTTCAAGGTCTGGTTCGCTTATCGCGAGCCTCGGTGCTTGCTTTCTTGAAGGGCCACCTTGGCATAATCTCCTAGACATTTTATCTCTCTAGCAAAATTCTGAACTTTTTAGTAACTCAAAATAGAAGTGAACCAAACTCAACAAAATTGATAGCAACTACTCCTACAAGTGTTTAGAGGCTATATCATGCATCAAGACTACTTTGGACCATATAAATTTGACATGCAAGCTAAAGAACAAGGTCACCACAATAGAATTTTTTTCTAATAAATAAAGCACTAGAACAAAAACTAATTGGACCATTGGAGGAGTCACATACCAAAGAACAATCCCCCAAAAGCGTTTTGCAAATGCTGATTTGAGCAAGGAGATCGAGAATGGCAGCAAGATGAGCTAGAACACGGGTTTGAGCTGGTGCATGATTTTTTCTAGAGGAAGAAGGAGAGGATGGGTGGTGGAATAAGTGGAGGGGGGCCACGTGGGGCCCACAAGGACAAGGGGCATGCCCTCCACCCTTGTGGCCCACTGGTGCAACCCCCTGGTGCATTCTGAGTGTCAAAAATCTTAAAATATTCTAGAAAAAATCATATTAAATTTTCCGGGCATTTAGAGAACTTTTATTTTCGGGACATTTTTTATTGCACAGATAATTCAGAAAACAGACATATAATACTATTTTTGCTTTATTTAATCTAAATAACATAAAGTAAAAGTTGGGTACAGAAGGTGGTGTTCTCTAAATTCATCCATCTCATGCTCATCAAAAGGAATCCGTCAACGAGGTTGATCAAGTCTCATTAACAAACTACTTTCGAAATAACATAAAACTGGAGAATTTTCTAATAACACTAGGTTACCTCAATGGGGATATGCATGTCCGCAACAATAAGAATATCATATTTCTTTTTGACAGTAGGAATAGGGAATTCAAAAACCTCCAATAGTGATAGTTGAAAATTTTCCAATATAATTGACGCTTTTAACTTGAGGTTGTTTCCTCGAAAAGTGTATCGTATGCTCATTACCATTAACATGAAAAGTGAGATTGCCTTTGCTGCAATCAATACAACCCCTGCAGTATTCAAAAAAGGTCTACCAAGGATGATCGACATACTGTCGGCCTCGGGAATATCAAGAATAACAAAGTCTGTTAAGACAGTAACGTTTGCAACCACAACAGGCACATCCTCACAAATACCGATAGGTATAGCAGTTGATTTATCAGACATTTGCAAAGAGATTTCATTAGGTGTCAACTTATTCAATTCAAGTCTGCGATATAAAGAGAAAGGCATAACACTAACACCAGCTCCAAGATCACATAAAGCAGTTTTAACATAGTTTCCTTTAATGGATCATGGTATAGTAGGTATTCCTGGTTCTCCAAGTTTCTTTGGTATTCCACCCTTAAAAGTATAATTAGCAAGCATGGTGAAAATTTCAGCTTCTGTTATCTTTCTTTTATTAGTAACAATTTCTTTCATATATTTGGCATAAGGAGGCATTTTAAGCATATCAATCAAACGCATACGCAAAAAGATAGGTCTAATCATCTCACAAAAGAGTTCAAATTCATCATCCTTTTTCTTGGATGGTTTAGGAGGAAAGGACATGGGTTTCTGAACCCATGGTTCCCTTTCTTTACCATGTTTCCTAGCAATGAAGTCTATTATCATAATGTTGATTATTTGATTGTGGGTTATCAAGATCAACATCAGGTTTAATCTCTACATCATTATCATTACTAGGTTGAGCATCAATATGAACATCATCAGTAACATTATCACTAGGTTCATGTTCATTACCAGATTGTGTCTCAGCATCAGAAATAGAAATATTATTGGGATTCTCAGGTGTGTTTATAACAGGTTCACTGGAAGCATGCAAAGTCCATCCGTTTTCTTTTTCTTTTTATTACTAGGACTAGGTTTGTCAATGTTAATTCTCTAAGAATCCTGCTCAATTCTCTTAGGATGGCCCTCAGGGTACAAAGGTTCCCGAGTCACTTTACCACCTCTAGTTGCAACCATAACAGCATTATCATTATTCTTACTATTCAACTAATTAAGCAAATCATTTTGTGCTTTAAGTACTTGTTCTACTTGAGTGGTAACCATGGAAGCATGTTTACTAATAAGTTTAAGATCATTAGAAGTTCTAGTCAGAAGATCACCCAAGCGTTCAAGCATATAAACATTACATTTTAGTTGTCTACTAACATAAGCATTGAAGTTTTCTTGTTTAACAATAAAATTATCATACTCATCTAAGCATTGGCTAGCAGACATATTATGAGGAATATCACCTTCATCAAATCTATAGAGAGAATTTACCTCTACTACGTGTGTCGGGTTATCAAGACCATGTATTTCTTCAATAGGCGGTAAATTCTTAACATCTTCAGCTTTAATACCTTTTTCTTTCATAGATTTCTTTGCCTCTTGCATATCTTCTGGACTGAGAAATAAAATACCTATTTTCTTTGGAGCTGGCTTCAGAGTTGGTTCAGGAAGAGTCCAATCATTATCATTACTCAATATATTATTCAATAACTTTTCAGCTTGCTCAACAGTTTGTTCCCTGAAAACACAGCCAACACAACTATCTAGGTGGTCCCTAGAAGCATCGGTTAGTCCATTGTAAAAGATATCAAGTATTTCATTTTTCTAAAGAGGATGATTAGGCAAAGCATTAAGTAATTGGAGAAGCCTCCCCCAAGCTCGTGGGAGACTCTCTTCTTCAATTTTCACAAAATTAAATATTACCTGTAAGGCTGCTTGTTTCTTATGAGTAGGAAAATATTTTGCAGAGAAGTAATAAATAATATCCTGGGGACTACGCACACAACCAGGAGTAAGAGAATTAAACCATAACTTAGCATCACCCTTTAATGAGAAGGAAACAACTTAAGAATATAATAATAGCGAATTTTTTCCTCATGAGCAAATAGGGTGGCTCTATCATTTAATTTAGTAAGATGTGCCACAACAGTTTCAGATTCATAACCATGAAAAGGATCATATTCAACTAAAGTAATTAACTCAGGAACAACAGAGAATTCATAATCCTTATCATTAACAAGGATAGGTGAAGTAGCAAATTCAGTATCATATTGCATTCTAGCATTCATAGATTTTTCTTTCCACTTGCGTACTAATTTCTTAAGATCATTCCTATCCTCGCAAGCAAGAAAGTCTCTAGATACTTCACCTTCCATAACATATCCCTCAGGAACAATAGGCAATTCATATCTATGGGAAGTAGGTCTAACAGGTGTTTCAAAGTTTTCAGTATCAATAATTTCATCAGTTTCAGAAATATGATCATCTTCAGCATAATCAATAGTACTACCTCTAGCAAGATGTTTATCAAGTAATTCCCCCAATGGCACAGTTTCATCAAGCATAGTTGTAGCATCATTCATAATAGAAGTGGCATCATCAATAACGTGCGACATATCAGAATCAATAGCAGGTGTAGGTGTCGCAAGTTTACTCAAAATAGATGGTGAATCAAGTGTAGAGCTAGATGGTAGTTCCTTACCTCCCCTCGTTCTAGAGGGAACGACCTTGGTTCTATCATCCTTTAGATTCTTCATAGTGATCAGCAGATATAAATCCCAAGTGACCAGAGAATAGAGCTATGCTCCCCAGCAACGGCGTCAAAAAAAGGTCTTGATAACCCACAAGTATAGGGGATCGCAACAGTTTTTGAGGGTAGAGTATTCAACCCAAATTTATTGATTTGACACAAGGGGAGCCAAAGAATATTCTCAAGTATTAGCAGCTGAGTTGTCAATTCAACCGCACCTGGAAAACTTAATATCGGCAGCAAAGTATTTAGTAGCAACATAGTATGGAAGTAACGGCAACAGTGTCAAAAGTAACAGTATCAGTTTTGTAGTGATGGTGACAACAACAGTAACGAAAGTAATGAAAGCAAGTATCAATATGGAACGAACTCATAGACAATGGATCGTCAATGATAAGTGTCAGATAATATTCATCATGTAGCAGTTATAACCTAGGGTGACACAGAACTAGCTCGAATTCATCAATGTAATGTAGGCATGTATTCCGAATATAGTCATGCATGCTTATGGAAAAGAACTTGCATGAAATCTTTTGTCCTACCCTCCCGTGGCAGCGGGGTCCTAATGGAAACTAAGGGACATTAAGGCCTCCTTTTAATAGAGTACCGGACCAAAGCATTAGCACTTAGTGAATACATGAACTCCTCAAACTATGGTCATCACTGGGAAGTGCCCCGACTATTATCATTCTGGGGTTGCCGGATCATAACTATTGACTTGCAAGATAGGATCAAGAACACAAATATATTCATGAAAACATAATAGGTTCAGATCTGAAATCATGGCACTCAGGCCCTAATGACAAGCATTAAGCATAGCAAAGTCATAGCAACATGAATCTCAGAACATAGTGGATAGCAGGGATCAAACCCTAACAAAACTAACTCAATTACATGATAAATCTCATCCAACCCATCACCGTCCAGCAAGCCTACGATGGGATTACTCACGCATGGCGGTGAGCATCATGAAATTGGTCATGGAGGATGGTTATTGATGCCGACTGCGATGATCTCCACTCTCCGGAGCCCCGAACGGACTCCACATCAGGTCTCCCGATGAAAAGCAGGAGGTGGCAGCGGCTCTGTATCGTAAAATGCGATGGGATCTCTATGATTTTTCTATCCCCGAAATACGTTATATGGAGTTGGAGTTGACGCTGGTGGAGGTCCTGGGGACCCACAAGGTCAGGGGGCGCGCCCTAGGGGGGTGCCCCTACCCTTGTGGCCAGGGTGTGGGCCCCCTCTGGTAGTTCTTTTCACTAGTATTTTTCACATATTCTGAAAATATTCTCCGTTGAATTTTAGGTCATTCCGAGAAATTTTATTTCTGCACACAAAAATAACACCAAGGAAATTCTGCTGAAAACAGCGTCTGTCCGGGTTAGTTCCACTCAAATCATACAAATTAGAGTCCAAAACAAGGGCAAAAGAGTTTGGAAAAGTAAATATGGCGGAGACGTATCAGGCCTCCGCACCGGCCGATGCGGGATGACCAGAAGAGCTCGTGAGAAGCCACTCTGTTGATCCCTGGGACGTTTACGCAGACGCGCAGCTCACCACCCATGTCTGTGGCGGCAGATGCACTGAGTTGTGAGGTGCGGTGTTGTCCATGCATGGCCCATGCCTCCTGAAGTTCCTCGATCGCCTTGGTGATGAACTCCTGAGCGCCTGGCGCCCTGCGCCCTACTTGCGGAAACGTGCGTTGAAGCATGCCTCCACATGGTGCCCGAACGCCTCCCTCGTGACGCAGACCAGGCCAGAGGTCCTCCAGTGGAGAGCCCGCGAGCCCAACCTAAGAGGGGTGCCTGGCCCGCCTCCCTATGCGAGAGAGGGAGGCGCCCTGGCAGTGGTCCTGAGGCACGATCGTTCGACTCTCCGCCCTCATGAGGTCCGCGGTGGAGCAACTGCTTCTTATTCTTGGGTATGACCTCAGGGTGGTGGACGGCGCCTTCGTCATCTGAGTTCTCAACTGCCGCGGCCTGGTAGGTCCGCTCGAGGGAGCACACCACATCCTTCTCGTCGCAGGCAACCATGATGAAGCTGTCGCTTCTTGGCATCTTAAGGACGTTGTAGCCATGGTGAGTCGCTGCCATGAACTTGGCCAAGGCGGGATACCCAAGGATGGCGTTGTATGGGCGACGAATGTGGGAAACGTCAAAGTCGATGAGTTCGGTGTGGTAGTTGTCGCACTTGCCAAAGATGACGGGGAGACGGATTTGCCCTATGGGGACTGTGAAGCCATCGGTCACTCCTGAGAAAGGCTTGGTGGGCAGGAGCTGGTCGTATGGTACTTGGAGCATGTCAAATGTCTCGACGGAGAGGACGTTGAGCCCCACGCCGCCATCGATGAGTGTCTTGGTGACGAGGACGTTGCTGATGGTAGCAGAGCAGAGCATTGGGAGAGCACCGGCGGTGGGCGCGCACTTGAGCTGGTCAGTAGAGTCGAATGTGATAGAGTACTTGGACCACAAGAGAGGACGTGACACCTCAAGCTTGGGGAGGCCCGCGTTCACCTCGTGAGCGAACTGCATGAAGATGCGATGGGAGGTAGGTGCCTGAGCGCCGCCCGGGCTGCTGGCAATGGCACGATGCTCTTGGAAGCCCCCGGCCCCATCATCTTGGCGGTGGTCGTCGTTCCTTCTTGGCGGCGGTGACAACAAAGGAGGAAGGCCGACATTGCCCTAAGGGAGGTCCTCACGAGGTTGATCCCTCCAGAGGCTGTCACGAGGCTGGCCTTGCTAGTGGCCCGCGCAAGGCTGATCGCGCTAGCCCTGGCGGGGCTCGCGGTTGGGCAAACGTCCTCCACCACAGCCACCTCCACGGCCATAGCCGCGGTCGTTGCGCTCACGACGGCGGCCAAGGCGCCCGTCTCGGCTGGCCATGAGCTCTTGGCAGTCATTGGTGTTGCAGCTGTGGATGTTGTGGGAGACGTAGAACGGGCGACTGCCCTTGGAGGACTCGGGGTGGTCGCAGCCGCGCTTCATCTCGGGCTCGGCCGCGAGCACGGCCGGGACCCTGCGCTTCACATCCTTGGCCTTGGCCTTCTTGTCTTCAGGGTCAGCCTCTGGAAGCTCAAGAAGCGAGAGGCGACCTTCCTCTGCCCTCGCGCACTTGGTCGCCATGTTGAACATCTCTAGAGCCGAGCACAACTCCTCGTGTATGGCGAGCTCTTCCTTCATCTTGACATCCCAGACACCATCAATGAACGCTGAGATGATGGCATCATCCGACACTTTGGGGATCTTGAGGCGAACGTTGGTGAAACGATAGATGTATTTGTGCAGGGTCTCCCCGAGTCCCACTTAATGCGCCGTAGGTCGCCTGCTGCAGGGGCACGGTCGTGGGTACCCTCGAAGTTTGCAATGAAGTGCTCGCGCAACTCATCACAGGAGGAGATTGACCCCACGGTGAGGTTCACGAGCCACGAGCGCACGCCATCCTTGAGGGCCATGGGAAACCAATTCGCCATGACCTTCTCATCACCGTTCGCCGCCTCGATGCTCAACTCGTAGAGCTCGAGGAACTCAGCAGGGTCAGGCATGCCATCGTAGCGCGTAGGCAGATCTGGCTTGAACTTGCCAGGCCAGACAACGCGGCGCAGCTTCGGAGTGAAGGCTCGGCAGCCTGCCGCGCTCGCGGGAGCCCGCCGCGGAGGGGGAGCCTGGTCTTGCTGCTCGCATGCCGCCGCCTCGGGTGGCACGCAGTCTTGACAGGGCAGTGCTGGGAGCGCACGTGCGTCTCCTTGAGGCCGCTGCACCACCTGGCAACTTTCTTCGTCGCACGCCGGTGCCCTGCGCGACGGGTCGCGCCGGGGGGCCTCACATCTTGGCTCGGGGACGACATCTCGCCGGAGAGGAGGAGGAGGTGCACCGTGGGCCACGTCGTCCGCCTGAGGTAGCTGGGGGAGGGAGCGAGTGAGACGGTGCAGGGGCCTCTCCAGCGGCTCTGACGAGCTGGACGATGCGGTCTATCCAGTCCTCGTAGAGGTCGTCGGCCGAGCGGTAGCACAAAAGCTCGTGCGCCATGAGCAACGCAACCTGCAAGTTCGCCGGCCCGCGACGGGCATGGGAGGATGAAGCGGCGGCCGGAGTCAGTGATGGAGTGGCGGTGCTGCCATCGCGCCGCATGGAAGGCGGCATCGACGAGTCCTGCTGTCGTGGGCTGTGGGGCCAGTGGCAGCATTGGCTGTGGGTGACGACTAGCGGCGGGGAATGCCGTCATCTACAGGTGATGTCTGAGCAATGTGGGCGGCGACGGCTGCCCTGCGCTCAGCGCGAACTCGACGAGCATCGGCCATGGGATCGGTGAAACAACGGCGGATCGACCGATGAAAGAGAGGCTTCGACACGCCCCTACCTAGCACGCCAAATGTCAGACTCAGGGCTCCGCAGACCCAAGAAAGGTTCGAACTCTACGGCGTGTGCAAAGAACTCAACCTCTCTAGCCTACTAACTCGTCGATTTCATGGCCTAGCTTGATGAACGGGAAGGGAAAGAGACTCAGCAGTTTACCCAGTTTTGGGCCACCTTGTGGCGTAAGACCCTACTCATGCTTTGGGGTGGATTAGCCTTGCGGGGGGCAGAGGATGAACTAGTATAGAGGAAGAAAAACATGAGGAGGCGTGTTCTTGAGCGAGTGTTAGCTAGCTAGGGTTTTGGTTTCTCTCCCTCTCTCTCCATCCCGTGGCTATGGTGGTGGCTAACCTATATATAGCGGTGATGTCTACTACGCAACCTTCTCCTTGTAGACGTTGTGGGGCCTCCAAGTGCAGAGGTTTGTAGGACAGTAGCAAATTTCTATCAAGTGGATGACCTAAGGTTTATCAATCCATGGGAGGCATAGGATGAACATGGTCTCTCTCAAACAACCCTACAACCAAATAACAAAGAGACTCTTCTGTCCCCAACATACCCAATACAATGGTAAATTGTATAGGCGCACTAGTTCGGCGAAGACATGGTGATACAAGTGCAATATGGATGGTAGATATAGGTTTCTGTAATATGAAAATATAAAAACAGCAAGGTAACAAGTGGTAAAAGTGAGCATAAACGGTATTGCAAAGCATTGAAACAAAGCCTAGGGTTCATACTTTCACTAGTGCAAGTTCTCTCAACAATAATAACATAACTGGATCATATAACTATCCCTCAACATGCAAAAAAGAGTCACTCCAAAGTAACAAATAGCGGAGAACAAACGAAGAGAATATTGTAGGGTACGAAACCACCTCAAAGTTATTCTTTCTGATCGATCTATTCAAGAGTTCGTAGTAAAATAACACGAAGCTATTCTTTCTGTTCGATCTATCATAGAGTTCGTACTAGAATAACACCTTAAGACACAAATCAACCGAAACCCTAATGTCACCTAGATACTCCATTGTCACCTCAAGTATCTGTGGGCATGATTATACGATATGTATCACACAATCTCAAATTCATCTATTCAACCAACACAAAGAACTACAAAGAGTGCCCCAAAGTTTCTACCAGAGAGTCAAGACGAAAACGTGTGCCAACCCCCATGCATATATTCCCAAGGTCACGGAACACGCAAGTTGATCACTAAAACATACATCAAGTAGATCACGTGATATCCCATTGTCACCACAAATAAGCACATGCAAGACATACATCAAGTGTTCTCAAATCCTTAAAGACTCAATCTGATAAGGTAACTTCAAAGGGAAAACTCAATTCATCACAAGAGAGTAGATGGGGAGAAACATCATAAGATCCAACTATAATAGCAAAGCTCGCGATACATAATGATCGTGCCATCTCAAAAACACGAGAGAGAGAGAGAGAGAGAGAGAGAGAGAGAGAGATCAAACACATAGCTACTGGTACATACCCTCAGCCCCGAGGGTGAACTAGTCCCTCCTTGTCATGGAGAGCGCCGGGATGATGAAGATGGCCACCGGAGAGGGATTCCCCCCTCCGACAGGGTGCCGGAATGGGTCTAGATTGGTTTTCGGTGGCAACAGAGGCCTTCGGCGGCGGAACTCCCGATCTAGGTTATTTTCCGAAGGTTTCTGTATATATAGGAGGTGTTGGAGTTGGGGACAAGTAAAGGGGACCTCCGGGCTGTCCACGAGGCAGGCGGCGCGCCCAGGCGGCGCGCCCAGGGGGCGCCCCTACCCTCGTGGGCAGCCCGGGAACCTTCTGGTCCCCCTCCAACACTTTCTGGGCTTCTTCTGGTATAAAAATAACCTCCGTTGAGTTTCAGATCAATTGGGCTCCGTTTGATATTCCTTTTCTGCGATACTCTAAAACAGGAGAAAAACATAAACTGGCACTGGGCTGTGCGTTAATAAGTTAGTCCCAAAAATCATATAAAAGTGTATATAAAAGCCCATAAAACATCCTAGAAGGATAATATAATAGCATGGAACAATAAAAAATTATAGATACGTTGGAGACGTATCAAGCATCCCCAAGCTTAATTCCCGCTCGTCCTCGAGTAGGTAAATGATAAAAATAGAATTTTTGATGTGGAATGCTACCTAACATAATTCTCAATGCAATTTTCTTTATTGTGGCATGAATGTTCAGATCCGAAAGATTCAAGACAAAAGTTTATTATTGACATAAGAATAGTAATACTTCAAGCATACTAACAAAGCAATCATGTCTTCTCAAAATAACATGGCCAAAGAAAGTTCATCCCTACAAAATCATATAGTTTGGCTATGCTCCATCTTCGTCACACAATGTACCCAAATCATGCACAACCCCGGTTTCAGCCAAGCAATTGTTTCATACTTAAATTTTTTCAAACTTTTTCAACTTTCACGCAATACATGAGCGTGATCCATGGATATAGCACTATAGGTGGAATAGAGTGGTGGTTGTGGAGAAGACAAAAGGAGGAAGATGGTCTCACATCAACTAGGCGTATCAATGGGCTATGGAGATGCCCATCGATAGATATCAATGTGAGTGAGTAGGGATTGCCATGCAACGGATGCACTAGAGCTATAAATGTATGAAAGCTCAACAAAGAAACTAAGTGGGTGTGCATCCAACTTGGTTGCTCACGAAGACGTAGGGCATTTGAGGAAGCCCATCGTTGGAATATACAAGCCAAGTTCTATAATTAAAATTCCCACTAGTATATGAAAGTGACAAAACAAGAGACTATATATCATGAAGATCATGGTGATACTTTGAAAAACAAGTGTGGAAAAAGATAGTAGCATTGTTCCTTCTTTTCTTTTTCTTTTTTCTTTTCTTCTTTTCTTTTTTTGGGCCTTTCTTTTTTTCTTTGGCCTTTCATTCCTTTTTTTTCTTTTTTCTCTTTGGGACAATGCTCTAATAATGACGATCATCACACTTATATTTATTTACAACTCAAAGATTACAACTTGAAACTAGAACAAAATATGACTCTAAGTGAATGCCTCCGGTGGTGTACCGGGATGTGCAATGAATCAAGAGTGACATGTATGAATGAATTGTGAATGGTGGCTTTGCCACAAATACGATGTCAACTACATGATCATGCATGGCAATATGACAATATGAAGCGTGTCATAATAACGGAATGATGGAAAGTTGCCTGGCAATATATCTCGGAATGGCTATGGAAATGGCATGATAGGTAGGTATGGAGGCTGTTTTGAGGAAGGTATATGGTGGGTGTATGGTACCGGCAAATGTTGCGCGGTACAAGAGAGGCTAGCAATGGTGGAAGGGTGAGAGTGCGTATAATCCATGGACTCAACATTAGTCATAAAGAACTCATATACTTATTGCAAAAATCTATAAGTTATCAAAACAAAGTATTCAACGCATGCTCCTAGGGGAAGGGTTGGTAGGAGTTAACCATCGCGCGATCCCGACCTCCACACAAAGGATGACAATCAATAAATAAATCATGCTCCAACGTCATTACATAATGGTTCACCATACGTGCATGCTACGGGAATCACAAACTTTAACACAAGTGTTTCTGAAATTCACAATTACTCCACTAGCATGACTCTAATATCACCATCCTCATATCTCAAAACAATCATCAAGTATCAAACTTCTCATAATATTCAATACACTTGTATGAAAGTTTTTACCATACCCAACTTGGATGCCTATCATATTAGGACTAGTTTATAGCCAAAGCCAATTACCATGCTGTTCTAAAGGAGTCTCAAAATAATATAAGTGAAGCATGAGAGTTCATCTATTTCTTCAAAATAAAACCACCGCCGTGCTATAAAAAGATATAAGTGAAGCACTAGAGCAAAAGACAAACTACTCCAAACGATATAAGTGAAGATCAATGAGTAGTTGAATAACTATGTAACTATGTGAAGACTCTCTAACATTTAAGAATTTCAGATCTTGGGATATTATTCAAACAGCAAGCAAAACAAATTTAAAAAAATGACGCTCCAAGCAAAACACATATCATGTGGTGAATAAAAATATAGCATCGAGTAAAGTTACCGATAGACGAAGACGAAATACGAGATGCCTTCTCGGGGCATCCCCAAGCTTAGGTTGTTGGTTGTCCTTGAATTTTACCTTGGGGTGCCTTGGGCATCCCCAAGCTTAGGCTCTTGCCACTCCTTATTCCATAGTCCATCGAATCTTTACCCAAAACTTGAAAACTTCACGACACAAAACTCAACAGAAAACTCGTAAGCTCCGTTAGTACAAGAAAATAAAACCACCACTTAGGTACTGTTGTCAACTCATTCTAAATTCATATTTGTGTAATATCTACTCTATTCCAACTTATCTATGGTTCATACCCTCCGATACCACTCATAGATTCATCAAAATAAGCAAACAACACATAAAAAACAGAATCTGTCAAAAACAGAACAATCTGTAGCAATCTGTAACTCTAAAAATTCTGAAATAAATTGGTGGATGTGAGGAATTTGTCTATTAATCATATGCAAAAAGAATCAACTAAAAAGCACTCTCCAGTAAAAAAATGACATCCAATCTCGTGAGCGCTAAAGTTTCTGTTTTTTTACAGCATGATCACACAAACTTCACACAAGTCTTCCCAAAGGTTCTACTTGGCACAAACACTAATTAAAACACAAAACCACATCTAAACAGAATCTAGATTCAATATTTATTCCTAAACAGTAGCAAAAGTAAATAAAATAAAATTGGGTTTCCTCCCAACAAGCGCTATCGTTTAACGCCCCTAGCTAGGCATAATGATTTCAATGATGCTCGCATAAAAGATAGGAATTGAAACATAAAGGGAGCATCATGAAGAATATGACTAGCACATTTAAGTCTAACCTACTTCCTATGCATAGGGATTTTGTGAGAAAACAACTTATGGGAACAATAATCAACTAGCATATGAAGGGAAAACGAGCATAACTTCAAGATTTTGAGCACATAGAGAGGAAACTTGATATTATTGCAATATGTAGAAGCATATGATCCTCTCTCATAATAATTTTCAGTAGCATCATGAATGAATTCAAACATATAACCAGCACATAAAGCATTCTTTTCAGGACCTACTTGCATAGAAATTTTACTACTCTCCACATAAGCAAATTTATTCTCATCAATAGTAGTGGGAGCAAACTCAACAAAATTACTATCATGTGAACCATAATCCAATTGAAAGTTAAAATCATGATGACAAGTTTCATGGTTATCTTTATTCTTTATAGCATATGTGTCATCACAATAATCATCATAAATAGGAGGCATGCTTTCATCATAATAAATTTGCTCATCAAAACTTGGGGGACTAAACATATCATCTTCATCAAACATAGCATCCCCAAGCTTGTGGTTTTGGATATCATTAGCATCAAGGGTATTCAAAGAATTAATACTAACAACATCGCAATAATGCTCATCATGCACATATTTTATGCCAAGCATTCTATGTAATTTTTCTTCTAGTACTTGAGCACAATTTTCCTTCCCATCATTTTCGCGAAAGATATTAAAAAGATGAAGCATATGAGGCAACCTTAATTCCATTTTTTGTAGTTTTCTTTTATAGACCAAACTAGTGATAAAACAAGAAACTAAAAGATTGGATTGCAAGATCTAAAGATATACCTTCAAGCACTAACCTCCTCGGCAACGGCACCAGAAAAGAGCTTGATGTCTACTATGCAACCTTCTCCCTGTAGACGTTGTTGGGCCTCCAAGTGCAGAGGTTTGTAGGACAGTAGCAAATTTCCCTCAAGTGGATGACCTAAGGTTTATCAATCCGTGGGAGGCGTAGGATGAACATGGTCTCTCTCAAACAACCCTGCAACCAAATAACAAAGAGTCTCTTGTGTCCCCAACACACCCAATACAATGGTAAATTGTATAGGCGCACTAGTTCGGCGAAGAGATGGTGATACAAGTGCAATATGGATGGTAGATATAGGTTTTTGTAATCTAAAAATATAAAAACAGCAAGGTAACAAGTGGTAAAAGTGAGCATAAACGGTATTGCAAAGCATTGAAACAAGGCTTAGGGTTCATACTTTCACTGGTGCAAGTTCTCTCAACAATAATAACATAACTGGATCATATAACTATCCCTCAACATGCAACAAAGAGTCACTCCAAAGTAACTAATAGCGGAGAACAAACGAAGAGATTATTGTAGGGTACGAAACCACCTCAAAGTTATTCTTTCTGATCGATCTATTCAAGAGTCCGTAGTAAAATAACATGAAGCTATTCTTTCTGTTCAATCTTTCATAGAGTTTGTACTAGAATAACACCTTAAGACACAAATCCACCAAAACCCTAATGTCACCTAGATACTCCATTGTCACCTCAAGTATCCGTGGGCATGATTATACGATAAGCATCACACAATCTCAGATTCATCTATTCAACCAACACAAAGAACTTCAAAGAGTGCCCCAAAGTTTCTACCGGAGAGTCAAGACGAAAACGTGTGCCAACCCCTATGCATAGATTCCCAAGGTCGCGGAACCCACAAGTTGATCACCAAGACATACATCAAGTAGATCACGTGTGTCGGGGGAAACTGTCCGCCACGAGCACCTATGGGACCGGAGCCCCTTTCTTGTGTGGTAAGAGGGCGGAGGGAGCACGAAGAGCAGATCGTGGAGATCACGCAGGCAGTTTACCCAGGTTCGGGCCGCGATGGACGCGAAAAACCCTACTCCTGCTTAGTTTTGTATTGAGTTGGAGAGCTCGGGAGCTTGAAGAACTAGCTACACCGAGCGTATGAGCGATCTAGGTTCTGAACCCCTTCTACGTTGTGCATGGGCCTCCTTTTATAGTGCAAGGGGTCACCGACAGGTGTCAACGTAGGAGAAAGGGTAAAAATGTAAAAGAGGTGGTAGTTGTAACAGTGCGGGAATAGTGGAGCTATAGTGCGTGACCAGTGGTCGCTACCTACTTTGACAGTGGGGGACAAGAGCATTTAATGCCCGTCGCCGTCGACCCCAAAAGCGCCCGCCCTTGCGTCTCCGTTTGCCACGGCGATGGCTTTACCACCGTGGAGTGCCACCGTGTCCCCCAGGCTGCACAGCCATCCGCCACGCGTCCCAGGAGAGGCCCCAGGGCGACGCGTGGACCGATGAGCTGGAGCGCGGGCACACAGCGCAACTCTCCCCGGCAAGCACCTTGCCGGGCCCGGGAGCTTGTCGGGTTCTGAAGCTTGTCGCTCCCCGGGCCCTGCCGGGGCGCGTATAGCGCCGAGGCATGTCTCCTGTAATATAACCTTCTAGTCTTCCTGGCAAACTCCTCTTGCCAGGGCCTTGCGTGAGTGAGGTAGCTTGCCGGGGTCTCGATCTTCTGTCTTGTATACTTTGTTTTTGAATGGTCTTGCATGGAGCAGGAAGGTCTCCGGAAAGCGCGTGGTAGGCCCTGCCACGGGAAGCTGCTACTGTCCGTGCGCAAGTTGGGGTACTGAGGTACCCCTACCTTAGTACACCGACAGGAGCCCCCGGGCCTGGGCCACACACGGTGCCGAGCGCTGTTGGGCCAGGCCCAAAACAGTGCACGGACACGCGCGGCCCACGGCACGCCGAATCCACTTCCGCATCCGCCGCGTCCCCCCGTAACGGCACGCGTCGATTGCGGCGTCGTGGGATGGGACATGGCCACGTTCTTTTAATGGAAAGAGCAAAACGCCCCCCACTTCCCCATAAAAGCAGAGGAAGCAGGAGCTGTTCCCCTCCTACGCCTTCATTGCCTCTTCTTCCATCTCCAGAGATCTCCTTTGCGCTCCGCCTCCACACCTCCTCCGCCGCTGTCCGCATCTGCGGCGCCGCCGGACTCTTCGTTCCCCTTCCCTCGCCGCCTCCGCCATGGCCCCGAAGACCGAGAAGGCGAAGGTGGAGAAGACCAAGAAGGAGAAATCGGAGCAAGCGGCGAGGCTTACCTTGTTGCGGAAGCGGAACCTCGTCTTCTCGCCGAGGCTTAGCGCGCGGGAGCTCTGGAACAAGTATTACTTGTTCTGGGCCAAGAAGACCAAGGCGCATCCCCGCACCCGAGCCTATCCGGCCGCCGCCAAGGACAACTACCCCGGCGGGTACTATTTCTTCGCAGCTTTCTTCCACTGCGGCCTCTGTCCCCCTTTTTCCGAATTTTTCTGCGATATAATGCACACCTACGGCCTCCACCTTCTTGACTTCACCCCCAACGCCATCCTCACGATGGCGGTTTTCGCACATATGTGCGAAAACTATATTGGGATATACCCAAACGTAGCGCTGTTTAGGCATTTCTTCACCCCTAGAGCAGAGGCCGGCGCCCCCCTCTCCGGAGGAATATCTTGGGTTTTTCGTCTGAACAAGAAGGAGTCCTACTTGCCGGGGGAGCTCCGCGGCAAGTGGGAGGAGTGGCGTGCTGACTGATGTTGGATTGTCGAGGACCAGCCGCAATCTTTCACCGCGCCGCGCACAACACCTATCGTGCGCGGCAGGGACTGGAGCGAGCTGGATTCGGACGACAGCAAACTCGACGTCGCCCTCATCAGGATTCTTCGTCTCCGGGTAGCAAGGTTGTCTGTCGGCGAAGTAGGCACAGATTTCCTCCGCCGCCGCATCGCCCCTCTTCAAGATAGGAAGAGGCCGGCCTGGGAGTACGGCAACTCGGCGGATGTAATGAGGCTGCGCCCCGGGCTCAACTTCAACTTCACGTCGCTGGAGCTGAAGGGGATGGTCCGGGAACTATTTAAGCATGACCCGGCCCACCCAGAATAGTTCAGGGGTCCCCGGGGAGTGGTGCCTCTCTGCAACAGCACGGCCCGGGATTCCCTTCGCGCCATGATGCCCGCGTGTGACTCGCACGGCGTCGATCGCACCTGGATTCCGCCCAAGCCAGACGTCGTCTTGAACTTCTTCGACAACCTGGTGGAGGTGGCGAAGAACAAGGACGAGGTCCGGGAGCTGACACGGGACACCACTGACCAGGAGATAGCGTACATAGCTTCTCGGGTTGAAGAGGCCGCTGCAGCCGCAGCGGCAGGGGAATTCGGTTTCTCGCCCGAGGAGGCAGAGGCTGCGGAAGCGTCCTGCCAAGCAGAGGAGGCGGAGATCCGCAGGCTGCTGAAGCTTCCTCCCGACGAGCTCGCCGGGGTCCCTTACCTGAGGCACTCCGGGATCCCTGGGATCTTGACCGAGGCCGCGGCGAGAGGCAACGCCGCCGGAGGAAACAGGGGCGCCGCAGGGAGCGGAGGCGCCGGAGGGAGCGGAGGCGCCGGAGGGAAAGCGGCCACTGTGGAGGGCGCTGGGCCCAGCAAGCCTGCCGGGGAGGAGGAGGAGGAGGACACCGGGGCCGACGAAGACTCCGACAGATCCCTGGGGCTCTACGCCGACGACCTCTCCTCGTCGTCGGAGACCTCCCCGCCCCAGGCAAGCCCTAGGCGCACTCCGCTGAAGCGTCTCCGCAAGACGGCGACGGGGACGAGGGCGCAGGCGCCCCGGCAACAACCAGCTCGCCGGGCGGTGCGAGCTACCCGGGGGAGCCAAGCTGCGACGGGGGCGCCCGGCGCACCAACCATGGCGGAGGCGGCCCGCACGCAGGCCACGGCAGAGGCGCCCCGCAAGCAGGCCACGGTAGAGGCGCCCCGCAAGTCAGCGCCGAGCGGAAGGGAGTCTTCACAGAGCGGAGCGGCGGCTCCGCCCGCTCCTCGGGCCTCGGCTACCACAGGGGCTGGGTCTTTGCAGCCCCCAGCCCCAGGGACCGCCAAGCGCCCGAGGGAGTCTTCGCCTCCCGCTCCCCGCGCGGACGCGCCCCAGGTGGAGTTTGACTTCTCCGCCTTGAGCGACGACGACGACGAGGATGAACAGGAGTAAGAACTTGAGATCTTGCATCTTCTTAAATTTCGTCTTGATTATTGTAGATTCTGATCTCGCTTCTTGTTTTAACTTCAGGACCTTGGCGGAGCGAATGGCAAAGAAAGCCAAGGTGCCCGTAGTCGAGGTTGCGGACGACTCGCCCGTCGCGGCGACAGGGGACGTGCCGGAGCCGAGCCTGCCGGACCCGAGCGCTGCTCCGAGGAGCAGCCCCCAGCGCAGCCCCCAGCGTAAGTCTGGGTTCCATACTTCCGCTCGTTGGGCCCGCTTGAAGATTTTTTCTTGTGCTAATATCCTGATGCTTGTGTCTTGTTTTGATTGTCATTTGCAGAGGTGGAGCCACAACCGCAGGAGTGTCCGGAGGTCGCCCCCGAGGAGCCGCAGGCCCCGCCGTCCCCGCCAAGGCCGAACTCCCCGGCGAGGGAGAGCATTCCGCCAAGGGCGGGTACTCCGCCAAGGGCGAGTACCCCGCCAAGGGCGAGCAGCCCGGCGAGGGCGGCCACTCCGCCAAGGCAGAGCTCCCCGGCGAGGGAGCCCGCCGCTGATGACGTCCGTCAAGGTAAGTTCCGTCACTTTGTCTTCTTGGATTCGTCTTTTTTTGGATATTTGCTTGAACTTCTTTTGCTTCTTCTTCTTCTTCTAGATCCTCCTCCCCCCGAGCAGATGGAGACAGAAGTCATCGTCATTGAGGAGGAGGGCGCGCAGGGCGGCGGCGGTGACGCCCCTGTCGCCGAGGACACGGCGGGAGCCGCCGAGCCAGCTGCGGAGGAGACCGCTCCGGCTGCGGACGCAGCGGCCAGGGAGGGGGACGGCGACCGCACTGCCGGCCCGGAGGCGGCAGGAGCATCAAGTGCTGCACCGGCCGCCGACCCCTCCGCCGGAAAGGAGCAGGCCGGCTACTATCTTGAAGCTCCCAACGGCGTCTTCATCCAGGTGCCGTGGGGTTCTTCATCGCGAGCCCCCGCGGAGGGCGAGGCCTTTGATGGAGAGGTCCTCGCCTCCGCGGGTTTAAAGATCGTCGAGGCGCCCGGCGGAAGCGACGGGCCCGAAGAGGAGAAGCTGCTTCACCAGCTCCTGGCCCTTTACCGGGCCAGGCAGGCGAAGCTAGCGTCTCGGGAGGCCCTTGCCGCCAAGGCCGCCGTCGAGATGGAGAAGCGCGCGACGGAGCTCCGCGCCGCCAACCAGGCTGTCCTCCGCGAGGTGGTGGAGGAGCGCGAGAGGCTCGCCGGGGAGTACCAAGAATGGTTGCTGGAGAAGGCCGAGGCCGAAGAGCAGCAGCGGCTCGCCGGGGAGGAGCTGTCCCGGCGAGAAGGAGAGCTGACCCAGCGGAAGGTCAACCTCGACTCCCACGAGGAAGACCTTGCCGCTCGGGAACAGGCCCTTGGCGGAGAGCTGAAGGAGGCGAAAGCCGCCGCGGCTGCTGCGGAGACCGCCAAGGAGGAGCTCGCCGCCAAGGTCGCGCAGCTGGAGGAGTCATTGAAGGCGAGCGTGGAGAGGGTCGCCGCGCTCAACACAGAGCGCGAGAAGGACGCCCACACCAACTCCGAACTCCAGGTGCGTCTTTCTAAGAAGGGCGACGAGCTGAAGGCCGCCAAGGACTCCATCGAGGATCTGGAGCTGAAGGTTTCCACGTTGAAGGACTCGCTTGACGCCGTCCGGGACCGGGAAACCAAGCTGAAGGAAGAGCTCCGTAAGGAGCGAAGCTTGGTGGAGAGCGCCAACACTGCGGCCGAAAACTTCCGCCGGACCGTCGAGGTGTGGACCGAGGACCTGGTGTCTTCTGCATCCAACATCGACCAGGAGCTGCTGGCGCTGAAGTTGGAGCACCTCATCTACTCTCCGGACCTAAACCTCCCTCACAGCGCCAAGCTCAGCCTCTTCTTCAGGGGGATCGCGCCGGCTCTTGCAGATCTTCGGAAGAAGATCCCCGCGCAACTGGCCGAGGAGTCGCGCCGGCTCTGCACGGGAACCTTGGAGCGTGTGCTGACGAAGATTGTATACCGCAATCCCTGCATAAACCTCACCAACGTTCTCCGCAGCTTGCCGGCCGACGCGAACATGGAGGCGCTGAAGGAGCAGGTCGCCCACATCATCGCCAAAGTGAACAAGATCTCCAGGATTGAGGGCGACCGCGTAGATTAGGCCTCCTTTATCTTTATCTCTTTTTGTTGCTGCATAGGGTGTTATGAACTCATTAGTCATTGCGACAAGTTATCCTTTGTAAGATATTTATCTTATTTTGATCAATCAGTGCAATGTTATCTTCCTTGTCTTGGTCATCTACTTTGTACGTTTTTCACCCTACGCTCCCGGGGAGCTTGCCGGCAAGGGTCCTTTGCCGCGAGCGCTGAGTGCTGGACTCTGAGCAGCCTGCTGGCCAAGGTTTCACCGGCAAGCAACCTTGCCGCAGCTAGTCGCAACGCACTTAGCTTGCTGAGTGAACTCGAAAACGAAGCAAGGGCGCGACACTTGTCGCAGCTCACTTAAGTCGTTGAGCGTACTCGAAAACAAGACAAGGGTGCGGCTAGCTACGGGTAGGTTCCTCCGCGCACAGGTTTTCCATACAAAGTGTGATTGTTCAAGGAAGACAACTAAAAATTAAAAATTTGAATTACTCAAATTCTAATAACTTAGCTTTCATATCTTGCTTGCTTCTTGGTAAGGCTTCTCTTTTTTGAACAGCACTTGGTTCCTCTTCCATCTCCTTCCC
>LR738713.1:289938730-289951048 GCA_902687465.1 Secale cereale
CCCCCCGGCAAACTTGTGCGCGAGGAACATTCCTTCTGCTTAAGAGGCAAGGAAAAAGAAGAGGGAAACAAGTATATGGCCTTTCGGCGTGCTAATGCTTACCGGATGTGTATGTTGCACAATATGCCAAATAACTTATGCAAATAGCAAAGAAAAGCATGCAAAAGGCAAATAGCGCAAAACACAGAAACTTTACTGATGCACGGGGTCTGCGCCCGGCTTTGTACAAAGGGTTACATGCAACAGCGGCAAAGCTTGTACAAAAGGTGGTTGCCGGAGCGGATCACGGCAACCGCGCCTTATGGGTGAAACTTGCGAAGATGCTCTATGTTCCAGGAGTTGCTCACCGGTAAGCCTTCTTTGGTCTTGAGGCGGACAGCGTCGGGCCTCGTGACTTGTCTCACCCGATAAGGGCCTTCCCACTTCGGCGTCAACTTGTTGGAATTCTTGGCGGACTGAACACGCCGAAGAACAAGGTCGCCTTCCTCGAGACTCCTGGCCTTGACCTTGCGGCTATGGTAGCGACGCAAGGCTTGCTGGTATCGAGCAGCTCGTACAGCAGCCTGGAGACATTCCTCCTCAAGGAGCAATGCATCATCTTGTCGCAGTTGCTCTTGCTCGAGCTCATCATAAGCGAGCACTCGAGGTGATCCGTATACGAGTTCCGTGGGGAGAACTGCCTCTGCTCCATAGACTAGAGCAAAGGGTGTCTGTCCGGTGGCTCGACTTGGTGTCGTTCTGATTGACCAAAGAGCCGCCGGTAGCTCCTCTATCCAATTTCTTCCGCACTTGCGCAGCCTGTCAAAGGTCCTTGTCTTGAGTCCGCGCAGCACTTCAGCATTGGCCCTCTCCGCTTGACCGTTGCTCCTCGGGTGAGCAACAGAAGCGAAACAGACCTTGGCGCCAAGGTCTTGGACATACTGCATGAAGGTGCGACTAGTAAATTGTGTACCGTTGTCGGTGATGATCCTGTTGGGGATTCCGAAACGGCAAACAATTGACCTGAAGAACCTGACCGCTGACTGTGCTGTCACCTTTCTCACTGGCTCCACTTCTGGCCACTTTGTGAACTTGTCGATTGCAACGTACAAGTACTCAAAGCCCCCGACGGCTCGGGGGAAGGGGCCGAGGATATCGAGCCCCCAGACCGAGAAGGGCCAGGACAAAGGAATTGTTTGGAGAGCTTGAGCTGGCTGATGAATCTGCTTTGCATGGAACTGGCACGCTTCACACTTGGTTACTAGTGCAGTTGCATCTTGGAGGGCTTCTTGCCAGAAGAACCCTTGCCGGAAAGCTTTCCCGGTAAGCGCCCTTGCGCCAATGTGGTGGCCGCATATGCCTTCGTGTATTTCCGCCAACAGCTTCTGTCCATCTTCCCTGGAGATGCACTTCAACCTGACACCATTGAGCCTTCTTCTGTACAGCTCGTTATCCACGAATTGGTACATACTTGACTGCCTGGTTATCTTCTCTATTTCTTCTGGGTCGTTGGGAAGTTCTCCAGTTTGCAGAAAACGGACGATCCGCTGCGCCCATGCCGGAGCCCGAGGCTCAACGGCAAGGACTAAAGGCATGAGGGCCGCTGCGGGGACCTCAGCTTCCACGGCAAAAACCTCTGGTTCTGCCGGAGCTGATGGTCCCCCGGCAAGCTCGCCGGGGCGAGGCTTGTCGGGAACACTTGCTTCAACTGCACAGATCCTCGGATCTACAGGAGCAGACTGTCCCTCAGCGTTCTGGTCGTTGATCTTGGGGACCTTGGCGGCGGTTTCAGGAAGATCCGCCGGCAGGTAGTTGCCGGAGACCAACTTTCTCTTCTTGGACTGCCCAATTGATGGTGTAACGGATGGTTGAGTCAGCTTGAGCAAGAAGGTCCCTGGTTCCACAGGTAACTTCATCGAAGCACACTTTGAAAGGCCGTCTGCAATGTCGTTCTGAGCTCTCGGGACGTGCTCCATTTGCAGACCTTCAAAGTGCTCCTCAAGCTTCCTTACTTCATCTACATATGCTTCCATCAAAGGGCTCTGGTAACTCTTGTTAACTTGCCGGACCACCAACTGAGAATCTCCGCGCACAATCAGCTTTCTGATCCCAAGTTCGGCCGCAATCCTGAGGCCGGCGAGCAAACCTTCATATTCAGCAGTGTTGTTTGTCGCTTGCTCTCTTGGGAAGTGCATCTGGATAACATACTTGAGGTGCTCTCCGGTGGGCGCGATGAGTACCACGCCAGCACCGGCGCCTTGCAGCGAGAAGGCATCATCAAAATACATTACCCATTCACTTGTCGCTTCTTGTACGGGTGCACTTGTTTCTTGGACTTCTTCATCGGGCGTCGGGGTCCACTCAGCTATGAATTCTGCCAAAGCTCGACTCTGTATGGTTGAGGTACTTTCAAACTTGAGTCCAAAGCTTGACAGCTCCAGTGCCCACTCAACGATCCTGCCTGTTGCTTCTGGGTTGTGTAATATCCTCTTCAGCGGAAAGCGAGTGACCACTGTTATCTCATGTGCCTGGAAGTAATGGCGCAGCTTTCTCGAGGCCATGAGGAGGCCGAAAAGCAACTTTTGCACCCCGGAGTATCTTGATCTAGCCCCCTGCAAGAGGGAACTCACAAAATACACCGGGCGCTGCACCATCTTCTTCCGCACTTCTTCCTATTCCTGCGCAGAGTTGTCCTTGTCGGGGCCAGAGCTTGTCGGAGCAGCCCCCTGCTTGTCGCTGGACTCGCTTGCCGGTGGTGCAGACTCCTCATCGGCCTCCCTCTCCGCTACTAACGCAGCACTAACCACCTGGTTGGTTGCCGCTAGGTATAGCAGCAAATTTTCCTGTGGTCTAGGTGCGACAAGTATTGGAGTAGAGGATAGGTACCGTTTCAAATCTTGCAACGCTGCCTCCGCTTCCGGAGTCCACTTCATGGGACCTGCCTTCTTCAAGATTTTGAAGAAAGGTAGGGCGCGTTCCGCAGATTTCGAAATGAACCTACTGAGGGCAGCCACACAACCTGCAAGCCTCCTGACATCCTTGACGCGCTTCGGGGCTTCAATCTGCTCAATGGCTTTAATCTTGTCGGGGTTAGCTTCAATCCCCCTCTGTGACACAAAGAACCCGAGAAGCTTGCTGGAGGGGGCTCCAAAGACGCACTTCTCGGGGTTCAACTTGAGCTGTATCTTGCGCAGGTTCTGAAATGTCTCTTCCAAATCTTGGACCAGGGTTTCCTTGCTCTTGCTCTTCACCACGATGTCATCCATGTAAGCTTCTACATTTCTGTGGATCTGTGGCTCGAAAGCAGTGTGCACTACCCTTGCAAATGTTGATCCTGCATTCTTCAGTCCAAATGGCATGCGTATAAAGCAATAGGTGCCACATGGAGTGATAAATGCAGTCTTCTCTTCATCCTCTTTGGCCATAAAGATCTGGTGGTAGCCTGAATATGCATCAAGAAAAGAGAGTAGCTCACATCCGGCAGTGGAGTCAATGATCTGGTCAATGCGCGGCAAAGGGAATGGATCCTTGGGACATGCTTTATTCACATCGGTGAAGTCTATACACAGTCTCCACTTCCCGTTGGCCTTGCGCACGACGACTGGGTTTGCTAACCATGTCGGATGGATCACACCTCTAACTAGGCCTGCTGCCTCTAGCTTCTTGATCTCTTCGTTGATGAATTCTTGGCGCTCCACGGCTTGCTTCCTCACTTTCTGCTTGACGGGCCGCGCATGAGGACAAACAGCAAGCTTGTGCTCAATCACCTTCCTGGGAACACCGGGGATGTCAGATGGTTGCCACGCAAACACATCGACATTCGCCCGCAGGAAGGCAACGAGCGCGCTTTCCTATTTGCTGTCAAGCGTGGCACTGATGGTGAAGGTACCACCAGTGCCGTCCTCCTTGGCGGACACCTTCTTGGTTGCCGGAGGAGCGGCCATCCCCTTCTTACACTTGCCGGTGGAGCTCGATGGAACGTCCTCGACGGCAGCGCAGCACTCCGAAGAGGTGCGGTTGCCGGAGTGGGCCCCAGAGCACTTGCCGGACTTGGTCTTCGTCTTCTTCCCCCCGGGAGCTTCAGCGGCAAGTGTATCCTTTTCTGCCGCAGCCGCTGCATCCCGGTAGATCTTGTTGGCGTAGACAAGCGCATCCTTCTTGTCGCCATGGACGGTGATGATGCTTATCGGCCCCGGCATCTTGAGTACGTTGTAGGCGTGGTGGGAAGCTGCCATGAACTTGGCGAGGGCGGGACGGCCGAGTATTCCATTGTATGGCAATGGAATATCAGCGACGTCGAACGTGATGCACTCAGTTTTGAAGTTGAGCTCCCCGCCAAAGGTCACCGGCAGAGTTATCTTCCCATTGGGCTTGCTCCTCCCCGGGTTGATTCCTTGGAAAGAACCGGTTTCTTTGAGCTCGCCATCTGGGATTTGGAGTTTCTTGATCACAGCAGAGGAGATCAAGTTGAGCCCGGCCCCGCCGTCAACCAACATTTTGGTGACCTTGAGGTTGCGGATGGTGGGGGAAACCAGCATCGGCAAGCACCCGACCGCAGTGGTGCGGTCAGGGTGATCCTCAAGATCAAAAATGATGGGCGTGCTGGACCATTTGAGGAGCCTACGCGACTCCACGGGCGGCTCTGCTGCATTCACCTCGCGCACCCACTGCTTGAGCTGGCGGTGGGAGGTGTGCAGAGAGGCGCCACCGTCGACGCACAGGACCTCCGTGGCCTTCTGGAACTCCTGCTCGCTGTTATCCTCATCCTCCATGTCTTCGTCGTCGTCTTCTTCATCCTTGTCACGGCCCCGGGGAGGTCGATCACCTTGCCGCTGCTTCGCCTTGCCGTGGCATCCTCCCCGGCCATTGAATGGCCGTTTCTTGCTTGGCTCTTCTCCGCCACCTTGGGCCTTCTCCTTGTCGCGCCTCTCGTACTCAGCCTTCTGCTGCTCGACGAGGTACTCGACGCGCTTGCAGTTGGAGAGGT
Source organism: Secale cereale (assembly GCA_902687465.1). Lineage (NCBI taxonomy): Eukaryota > Viridiplantae > Streptophyta > Magnoliopsida > Poales > Poaceae > Secale > Secale cereale. Next base: position 289,943,697 of record LR738713.1, read on the forward strand.
CATGACCCTTGGTGCGGTGGATCTTGCAGTATTGCTTGTCGGAGCCGTCCTGCTTGTCGGCCGCCGCTACAGGGGCAGGCTCCTTGCCGGAGCCGCCAGCCTGTGTTTGCTTGGCGGGAGCCTCCTTGCCGGACTTCTCGACGGCAAGCACCTCCTTCTTGTTCTTCCTTCTGTTATTCCGCCGCCGGCTCTTCTTTGCCGGGGCGGCGTCGTCGCTGTCGCTTCCTCCTGCGCCAGCATCCTCGCCGGGGAGTCTCCTCCCCTCTTCTGCGCGTGCGCACTTATCAGCCAGAGCGTAAAGCTCGCTGACATCCCGTATCTTGGTCATGGCCATCTCTTCACGCATGCGGCGGTTACGCACGTTCTGGTGGAACGCGCTGATAACCGCGGCAGGGTGGACGTCGAGGATGTTGTGCTGCACTCGACTGAAGCGTTGGATGTACTTGCGCAGGGACTCTCCTTCCTTCTGGGCCAGAATGTGGAGATCGCTCTCCTGGCCGTGGGGTTTGTGGCCGCCCGTGAAGGCGCCAACAAACTGGTGGCAAAGGTCTGCCCAAGAAGACATGGAGCCTTCCGGCAAGTGCATAAGCCACGAACGAACGTTCGGCTTAAGCACGAGCGGGAAGTAGTTTGCCAAGATCTTCTCGTCGCGCCCCCCGGCAGCCTGCACCGCGATGGTGTAAATGCTGAGGAATTCCGAGGGGTGCGTCTTGCCGTCGTACTTCTCCGGTACGTCGGGCTTGAAGTTCTTCATGCTGGGCCACTGGACGCGCCACAGCTCACGGGTAAACGCAGGGCAACCTGCCGCGTACGGCAAGTCACCTGGTTCACCGGGCGCGCGCGCGTCGACAGCGTTCCCAGCTCTCTGGTCTGATTGTCGCCGAGCTTCTCGGCGGCGCTCGATCGTTGTTCGAGCGTCTTCTTGTCGCCTGTCGTCAAGGACCTGGCGCTGGTCCCGATGAGCCCGCGGATCCGACGACGCGGTGGAGCCGTCGTCGGCGTTGTTCCGGCGGGGTGGCGTCTTCTGCTTCTGCGGCGGGGAGTGCACGGTAGTTGCACCCCCGGCGGTCTTGTCGCCGTCGGCCTTCGTCTTCTCGACTTGCCGCGGCCGCGAGGTCGCCGGCTGCTGCGGCGTATCGTTGTTGGCGAAGGCGATCAGGCTCTGGATGGTTGCCCTCCAGTCTTCGGCCTTGTCTGCCGCTGGAGGGAAGTCGAGGAGCAGTTGCGCCCTAGCGAGCGCTTCTGCTGGAGTGGAGGGGAGCGGGGGCGAGCGGTGCGAGGAGCGGGATATGCTCGGACTTCTAACAGCGTTAGAAGGAGCAGGGTCCCGCCCCGGCGTCCGCGCTTTACTTGTGCCCGGACGATGGTCCGGAGCATCCCGCGAGCCTCCGGTTTGCCCTTGGCCTAGCAAGCGGATGCCACCTCCTGTGGCATGGCGTTGCTGGGTTGTTGTTTGCTGAGACGGACGAAGCGCGTCCACGGAGACCGAGGCTCGGTCGTCCGTCCTGTCCTTGGATTTGGTGGCGCCGCGAGTGTCCTCGCCGGCGACCACCCTTCTGACGGCGTCTCCCCCGCCCACCGTTGGTTCTGGTGGCGGCGGATGAGACGCAGACGGGCCTCCGACCTCCGAAGCCTTCTTCTTCGGGGCCATGGTGCTGTTGTTGATGAAGCTGACGAATTCGGAGAGGTTGATGAAGAATGCGCCTGCGTGAGCGCCGGATCAGGTTCGCACAACCTCGACGCCCCCTACCTGGCGCGCCAAAGATGTCGGGGGAAACTGTCCGCCACGAGCACCTATGGGACCGGAGCCCCTTGCTTGTGTGGTAAGAGGGCGGAGGGAGCACGAAGAGCAGATCGTGGAGATCACGCAGGCAGTTTACCCAGGTTCGGGCCGCGATGGACGCGTAAAACCCTACTCCTGCTTAGTTTTGTATTGAGTTGGAGAGCTCGGGAGCTTGAAGAACTAGCTACACCGAGCGTATGAGCGATCTAGGTTCCGAACCCCTTCTACGTTGTGCATGGGCCTCCTTTTATAGTGCAAGGGGTCACCGACAGGTGTCAACGTAGGAGAAAGGGTAAAAATGTAAAAGAGGTGGTAGTTGTAACAGTGCGGGAATAGTGGAGCTACAGTGCGTGAACAGTGGTCGCTACCTACTTTGACAGTGGGGGACAAGAGCATTTAATGCCCGTCGCCGTCGACCCCAAAAGCGCCCGCCCTTGCGTCTCCGTTTGCCACGGCGATGGCTTTACCACCGTGGAGTGCCACCGTGTCCCCCAGGCTGCACAGCCATCCGCCACGCGTCCCAGGAGAGGCCCCAGGGCGACGCGTGGACCGATGAGCTGGAGCGCGGGCACACAGCGCAACTCTCCCCGGCAAGCACCTTGCCGGGCCCGGGAGCTTGTCGGGTTCTGAAGCTTGTCGCTCCCCGGGCCCCGCCGGGGTGCGTATAGCGCCGAGGCATGTCTCCTGTAATATAACCTTCTAGTCTTCTTGACAAACTCCTCTTGCCAGGGCCTTGCGTGAGTGAGGTAATCTTGAGCCTGGAACGGCCTTCCCGGCAAGCTCCACTTGCCGGGGTCTCGATCTTCTGTCTTGTATACTTTGTTTTTGAATGGTCTTGCATGGAGCAGGAAGGTCTCCGGCAAGCGCGTGGTAGGCCCTGCCGCGGGAAGCTGCTACTGTCCGTGCTCAAGTTGGGGTACTGAGGTACCCCTACCTTAGTACACCGACAACGTGATATCCCATTGTCACCACAAATAAGCACATGCAAGACATACATCAAGTGTTCTCAAATCCTTAAAGACTCAATCCAATAAGGTAACTTCAAAGGGAAAACTCAATTCATCACAAGAGAGTAGAGGGGAAGAAACATCATAAGATCCAACTATAATAGCAAAGCTCGCGATACATCAAGATCGTGCCATCTCAAGAACACGAGAGATAGAGAGATCAAACACATAGCTACTGGTACATACCCACAACCCCGAGGGTGAACTACTCCGTCCTCGTGATGGAGAGCGCTGTGATGATAAAGATGGCCACCGGAGAGGGATTAACCCCTCCAGCAGGGTGCCAGAATGGGTCTAGATTGGTTTTCGGTGGCAACAAAGGCTTTCGGCGACGGAACTCACGATCTAGGTTATTTTCCGAAGGTTTCTGTATATATAGGAGGTGTTGGAGTCGGGGACAAGTAAAGGGGACCTCCGGGCTGTCCACGGTGTAGGGGGCGCACCCCCTACCCTCGTGGGCAGCCCGGGAACCTTCTGGTCCCCCTCCAGCACTTTCTGGGCTTCTTCTGGTCCAAAATAACCTTCGTCGAGTTTCAGGTCAATTGGGCTCCGTTTGATATTCCTTTTCTGCGATACTCTAAACTAGGAGAAAAACAGAAGCTGGCACTGGGCTCTGGTTAATAAGTTAGTCCCAAAAATCATATAAAAGTGTATATAAAAGCCCATAAAACATCCTAGAAGGATAATATAATAGCATGGAATAATAAAAAATTATAGATACGTTGGAGACGTATCAAGCGGCCAGAGTATTCTTCTTCCGTAAATGAAGGCGGGAAGGGATCCCACATTGTCCAATTTGAAAGGGGACAAGAAGTACATATTATCCTGGCAAAAGGTGTCTTCGCGTGCAAAGTTTTTGGCCGTGACGTCGTGGTGGGCTCGGTGATGAAATCTGTCCTGCCGTCCTGGCAGTCTTGGTCTCATTGCACAGGAATGGAAACCTTTGGCTGGTTCCTCGGAACTCCGCGACTACGCTTGCCTCCTTACCACCAAAGAGGAAACCTGCTGGTCTGCGCCCGCTAGCATCCGCCTGACCTTGGTCGTCATGGCTTGCGTCACTTGATTCTCATGAGGTGGGTGCTTGCATAGGAAACTCTGCTCCTCATGAGGCCGCCTGGGGAGGCCGCTCCCTTTGGATGTCTTGGCGCCGTCTGCCTCGCGAGGCTTGGCCCCTTGTGAGGGTCGTGTCTTGTCGATGCTGAAGATGGGCCGTACCAAGCCGTTGATGGAGCCATGCGGTGGTCCGCAGGCAGGCAAGTCTGTGTACCCTGGTTCCCAGAACGCTGACATAAACTTTGCAACTCTTGAATTACAGAAACTTTTCAACGAAATTAATTATCCCCTTGTACAAATCCATTATATTATAAAAATAATGTGCCAAGAATTACTTTTAGGATGATTAGATTGCTTGTTTGGTATGTGCAGTGAAAAAACAGAAACTTTGGCTGTAGTGCATGAATTTACATTTTTTTACTGGAACGTCAAAAGTTTTTGAATTTTACAGAGTATTGATTTTTTTATTTTTTCCTAAATTTTCAGAATTTTTATAGTTCTAGAAGTATGGCCAATGTTCAGATTGCTACAGACCGTCCTATTTTTGACAGATTCTGTTTTGATGCATTGTTTTGCTTGTTTTGATGAAACCTTGGATTGTATCGTTGGTATAAGACTTGGAGAAGTTAGAATACAGTAGGGATAATGCAGAAAATAAAATATGGATGGGTTTGCAACAATACTTGAAGTGGTGATTTGCTTTATTATACTAACGTATCTCACGAGGGTTTTGTTAAGTTTTGTGTGATTGAAGTTTTCAAGTTTTGGGTAAGATCACGATGGATGAAAGAATAAGGAGTGGCAAGAGCCTAAGCTTGGGGATGCCTGAGGCACCCCAAGGTAATATTCAAGGACTCCCAAGCAACTAAGATTGGGGATGCCCTGGAAGGCATCCCCTCTTTCTTCTAACGACCATCGGTAATTTTATTCGAAGCTATATTTTTATTCATGACATGATATGCGTAAATCTTGGAGCGTCGTGTTTTTTTAATAATGCACCATGATGGTATGAGATAGTCCTTGGTTGATGTATATAATGCTCTTTGCACTTCACTTATATCTTTTGAGTATGGCTTTCTAGAATGCTTTCATGTGCTTCACTTATATCATTTGAAGTTTGGATGCCTGTTTCTCCACATAGAAAAACTGTTATTTGTAGAATGCTCTTTTGCTTCACTTATATTTGTTAGAGCATGATCTTTTGTAGAAAAAATTAAACTCTCTTGCTTCACTTATATCTATTAAGAGAGTTAACGGGAATTGGTCATTCACATTGTTAGTCATGAAATACTACATAAAACTTGTAGATCCCTGAATATGATATATTTGATTCCTAGCAATAGTTTTGCGATATAGAGATGCTAATATGTGGGAGGTACAAGTGAATGATTGTGGTTTAGTAAGAATATTGGTGTTAAGGTTTGTGATTCCCGGAGCATGCAAGTATGGTCTGCCATTATGCTAAGAAGTTGGAGCATAATTTATCCTTGATTGTCTATATTTGCGTGAAAGTCGGGGGCGCTCGATGGTTAACTCCTACGAACCTCCCCCTAGGAGCATGCGTAGTAGTACTTTGCTTCAAGGGCTAATAAACTTTTGCAATACGTATGTGAGTTCTGTATGACTAATGTGAGTGCATGGAATATACACACTCTCACCATTCCACCACTGCTAGCCTCTCTCGTGTTGCACAACTTTCGCCGGTGCATAAAACCCTCCTTATACCTTCCTCAAAACAGCCACCATACCTACCTATTATGGCATTTCCATAGCCATTCCGAGATATATTGCCATGCAAATTCCATCATCATCATATACATGACTTGAGCGTTCATTGTCATATTGCTTTGCATGATCGTAAGATAGCTAGCATGATATTTTCATGGCTTGTCCTTTTTTTGATATCTTTGCTATGCTAGATCATTGCACATCCTGGTACACCGCCAGAGGCATTCATATAGTCATCATGTATTAATTTTAATCGAGTTGTAACTAAATAAAAGTGTGATAATCATCATTATTAGAACATTGTCCCATGTGAGGTTATAAAAAGAAAAGAAAAGAGAGAGGCCAAAAGAGTCTCCAAATAAAAAAAGAAAAAAAGAAGAAGAAAAGAGAAAAGGAAAAAAATGAGATAAAAAGAGAGAAGGGACAATGTTACTATACTTTTCCACACTTGTGCTTCAAAGTAGCACCATGTTCTTCATGATAGAGAGTCTCCTATTTTGACACTTTCATATATTACTAGTGGTAATTTTTTGTTATAGAACTTGGCTTGTATATTCCAACAATGGGCTTCCTCATATTGCCCTAGGTCTTCATGAGCAAGTTGGATGCACACCCACTTAGTTTTCTTTTGAGCTTTCATACACTTATAGCTCTAGGTGCATCCGTTGCATGGCAATCCCTACTCCTCGCATTGATATCGATTGATGGGCATCTCTATAGCCCGTTGATCCGCCTAGTTGATGTAAAGCTTTCTCCTTTTTATCTTCTCCACATAAACCTCTACCATCGCATTCAATACCACCCATAGTGCTATATCCATGGCTCGCGCTCATGTATTGTGTGAGAGTTGAAAAAACTGAAGCGCGTTAGAAGGTATGAACCAATTGCTTGGCTGACACCGGGGTAGTGCATGATTTATATTTTGTGTTAAGAAGATGGAGTATGACAAGGCTATATGGTTTTGTAGGGATAGCGTTCTTGACCATTGATATTTTGAATGACATGATTGTTTTTTGGGATGCCCGAGTATTGATGTATTTTATGTCAAATTGATAGACTATTGCCTCGAACCACTCGTGTCTTAACATTCATGCCATGATTAAATTACATGATCAAGATTATGCTAGGTAGTATTCCACATAAAAAATATCTTTTTTATCATTTACCTACTCGAGGACGAGCAGGAATTATCTTGGGGATGCTGATATGTCTCTGTCGTATCTATAATTTTTTATTGTTCCATGCCAATATTCTACAACTTTTACATACTTTCGGCAACAATTTATACGATTTTCATGGACTAACAAACTGATCCAGTGCCTAGTGCCAATTCCTGTTTGTTGCATGTTTTTTATTTCGCACAAAATCCATATCAAACGAAGTCCAAACATGATAAAAACTGACGGAGTTTTTTTTGAATATATGTGAATTTTGGGAAGTGGAATCAACACAAGGCAATGCTCAAGGGGCCCACAAAGCCATAGGGGGGTGCCCCCTACCCAGGGCGCGGCCAAGGGGCTTGTGGCCGCCCGGAAGGTTGGTTGGAGGTGTCCTTAAGAAGCAAGGAAGCTAATATCTGGATAAAAATCGTGTTAAAATTTTAGCCCAATCAGATGTACACATCTCCGGGAATTTAAGAAACGGTGAAAGGCCAAAAACAGGGGTCGCGAAACAGAAGAGAAACATAGAGACATATCCAATCTCGGAGGGGCTCTTACCCCTCCGCCGCCATGGAGGCCATAGATCAGAGGGAACCCCTCCTCCCATCTAGGGGGGGGGGG
>LR738713.1:289951105-289967831 GCA_902687465.1 Secale cereale
GGGGGGGGGGGTCAAGGAAGAAGAACAAGGAGGGGGGCTCTCTCCCCTCTCTCCCGGTGGCGTTGGAATGTCGTCGAGGCAATAATCCTGTGTTGGTGATCTACGCCAACACCTCCGTCATCTTCCCCAACATCTTCATCACCTTCCCTCATCTTATTCAGCGGTCCACTCTCCGGCTACCCGTTGTACGCTCTACTTGAACATGATGCTTTATGCTTCATATTATTATCCAATGATGTGCTGCCATCCTATGATGCTTGAGTAGATTCTTGTTATCCTATCGGTGATTTGTGAATGGCTATGATTGGTTTAATTTGCTTGTGGTTATGTTGCTGTCTTTTGGTGCCCATCATATGAGCGTGTGTGTGGATCACACCATAGGGTTAGTTGTATGTTGATAGGACTATGTATTGGAGGTCAAGGGTGACAACATCTTCAGCCTAGCATAGAAATTGATGCATACGGGATTGAAGGGGGACTAATATATCTTAAGGCTGTGGTTGGGTTTTACCTTAATGAATGAAAGTAGTTGCGGATGCTTGCTGGAGTTCCAATCATAAGTGCATAGAATTCCAAGTAAGGGGTGCCATGCTAGCAGTGGCCTCTCCCACATAAAAACTTGCTATCGGTCTAGTAACATAGTCAATTGCTTAGGGACAATTCCGCAACTCCTACCACCACTTTTCCACACTCGCTATACTAACTTAATTGTTTATTTATATAAACAACCCCTAGTTTTATTTACATGCTCTTTGTTATCTTGCAAACCTATCCCACAACACCTACAAAGTACTTCTAGTTTCATACTTGTTCTAGGTAAAGCGAACGTTGAGTTTGTGTAAAGTTGTATCGGTAGTTGATAGAACTTGAGGGAATATCTATTCTACCTTTAGCTCCTCGTTGGGTTCGATACCTTACTTATCTAAAGTGGGACTCATCCCCTACACTTGTGGGTTATCATGTCTCAACTCTGCGAACGAGGACGAGGCCCAGTTCACTCTCGGCCAAACACGGATGCAGGCCCAAGCCAGCTTGGCAAGCACACAACCAAAGAAAATATGGTCAGAGTTTTCCAAACCGTTACAAAGGGAACAAAGGTACGATCCAGGCCCATTCCTTTTCCTGATCTGGTCCGCCGCCTGCAAATGGCCCCTAATGTTCTGCCATAAGAAGATTTTAATCTTGGGGGAACCCTAGCTTTCCAGGCGTCCTTACACTTATTAGTTGTGGAGCCACAAATAAGACAACCATACAATGACTTGACAAAAAATCTACCAGAGGAAGTGTGGGGCCAGGTAACAGAATCATCCTCCTCCGAGAGAACATGGAAATTAGCAGCAAGAAGCTATTAGTCACCCAACTCTTCAAGGGAAAGGGTTCTCCTGAAACCAAGGTTCCAACCCGCATAGGAGAGCTCAGAGATTGAGATCTCCGGAGAAAAAAAGTAAGAAAATAAAGTAGGGAGGACAACAGCTAAGGGGAAATCCCACACCACCAATCAAGGAAGAACCGAACAGGCGACCCATTCCCCACCACAAACTTGATGTGAGCTCCAAAATCACGCAAACTTTAACTAGGTCACGACAGAGCTGAGATCCATCCTCGGTCAAAGCGAAGAGGGGGCTGGAATTGGGGAAGTATTTGTTTTTCAACAGATTAAACCATAGGGAGCTAGGATCCGAAGTGCAATTCTTCCACCACCACTTAATAATAAGGCACTTGTTCATGATGGAAGCCTTTAAAATGCCTAAGCCACCATAAGCCTTGGGCCGACACATGTGTTTCCATTTAACCAGGTGATATTTGCGACGGTTACCTGCAGCGTTCCTACAGAAGGCACTCCTATGCTTTTCGAAGCTCACATGGGTCCCATCGGTCAGGCGATAGAAGCCCATAGTGAACATGGGGAGGGAAGTAAGACATGCATTGGCGAGGCAAACCTTGCCCACATAGGTGTTGTACCTGCCACGCCAAGGCATCACACAGTTGCCAACCTTAGCAACAAGGGGAGAAAAATCATTAGTGAGAAGTTTGAAGGGAGCAATAGGAAGGCCCAAATATTTAAAAGGGAACGTCTCACGCTGACAATTTAGCTATCGGGCAACCCAAGACTTCTCCTGCTCATTCACCCCAATGACTTGAGATTCACTCTTAGATAAAATGATTTTCAGGCTTGAGAGCGCTTCAAAACATAGCAGAAGGAATTTCAAATTAGCGAGGCACATATCATTAAGCTTAACCATGATGATGGTGTCATCCGCATACTAGAGAGGGGGTGCCTTTCGGAATGAGGTGGGAAACTACATGGGAAATATGGCTCGACACAGAGGCCTTCAAGAGAATACATGATAGGGTGTCTGCAACCAAGTTGAATAGGAGCGGGGAGATGGGGTCCGCTAGCTGCATGCCTCTACCGTTGGCTATATTTTTATTAATCTTGCCATTAACCGCCATAGTAGTATGCCCACCCGAGACAAGTTGCATAAGCCTATGCAAGTAGGCACCGTCAAAGCCTTTCGCGAGCAGTACCTTCTGTAAATAGTCCCAACTAACCGAGTCATATGCTTTTTCGATGTCAAGTTTTAGTATAAGAGCTTTGGTCTTCCTGACCTTGATATCATGCACAATATCATGTAGGCCAAGGATACCATCAAGAATAAATTTGCCCATAACAAAGGCAGATTGAGTGGGGCAGAGAACTTTATGCGCAACTGGTGAAAGACGAAATGCAAACCCTTTACCCATGAACTTGGCTAGATTATTAAGGAGAGCAATCGCCCGAAATTGGGATAGGCATTCATCACCTTTGATCTTAGGTATAAGAGATAGAACCGCATAGTTCAAACGAGATATGTCTACTGTCCCGAGACAGAAGCATAGGATAATAGCGCAGACTAGCGGTCAGAGAACATTCCAAAACTTTTTGAAGAAAACAATAGAGAACCCATCCGACCCAGGGGAAGAATTAGATTTAGAAGAAGAGACAATGGCCTTGATTTCATCCACAGAGAGAGGAATAGAGAGATAAGAATTATCGTCATCAGAAACACGTCTAGGGCCCTTCGAGAGGTAGCTGGAGATAGAGAAGCCAGAGGTAGGCCTAGAAGACAAGACATCAACAAAGAAATCATGGACGTATTGAAGAATAATGCCAGGACCGGAGACACACACTACGTCAACCAGAAGATGATCTATGAGACAACGAAGCCTCCTACCATTAGCAATCACAAAATAAGCCGTGAGACAATCTCCCTTAAGCGTCCATGTGAGAGTTCCTTATTGTCACCAATATGTTTCCGCCTAACGATGCAGCTGCATGAAGAGACCCTCCACGTCATATCGCAACTTCCACCCACTCTGAGAAATGCCAATACAATCTGCCTCAGCGTCCAGCTCTTGGATCTTAGCCTAGAGTTCGCCCCGATTCTTACGGGCTTCCGCAGCCCTATTCTAGCTCCAACCTGTAAGGAATATCCTTAGTTGGTAAGAACAAAAATGTCAGTTATCCAGCGGCCCAAAAGAGCGAGGGGCCGAAGAAAGGAGGTGGGAAATTTTGTGAGCAAGCATAGCCGAAAACCCATCAATCAACAGCTAGGAGGCCTCGAACTGAAATCTCCTGATAACCGAAGGGTTGGAAGTCCCATCATCAAGAAATAAGGGAGTGTGATCCAAACCCACATTCGGTTTGGACGAAAGCGAAGCAAGGGGGAAAGCGGAGTCCCAAGGCACATTGACGAACACACCGTCAAGGAGCGAACATACATGGTTGGTCTGGTGGTTGGACCAAGTGAATCTAGAGCCCACCCTAGGGATTTCACGAAGAGCACAGTTAGAAATGGAGTCATTGAACACGTCTGCATGGGGCAGGAGAGGTTACTATTGCTTTTTATTAGCAGGAGAACATAGGAGGTTAAAGTCACCTCCGATGAGGAGCGGAAGAGTTGATTTTCTCAAAAAAACATGAAGGAAGAGAGGGGAAAGGGGATGGTTAGCCGGACCATAGACCACCATGACCTTCCACAAGAGGTTTAGGTGTTTATGAAAGATTACCGTACTAGCCCAGAAAATTCTGTGATCGAAAGCCACAAAATAAAAAACGTCTAAATTAGCTCCAATCAAAGTACCAAGCAAATGCCCAGAGGGAGACAACCGTTTCCAAACACAACAATCAGCCTTGGCAATCGAAGACAACTCATTACGGGAGAAATAATCCTTAAATGTCTCAATTAAACCAACTAGATCAATATTCTCATTTTGAATGCATTCATTAATCTGGTCTCGGTGCCCCCTAGCACCGAAACCATGAATATTCCAGAACAACACTCTCATTTGAAAGAAATATTATTGATACAAAGGCTCAACCTGCACGGGCCACACATGTTTTAACACGTTTATTCCTGCCTAGTTTAGAGACCCTAGATGGAGGCTGGCCACTACCAGCAGCAACAGCTGATACATCTCTGTCGTATCTACTTGTTCTAACGTTTTTGCTCTTGTTTTGAACTCTAATTTGCATGAAACTAACCTGGACTGACACTGTTTTCAGCAGAACTACCATGGTGTTGTTTTTGTCGAGAATTAAAAGTTCTCAGAGTTGGACGAAACTTTTTGGAGAATTATTTCAGAATATAAAAAAATATTGGAACCACTAGAGGGGGTGCCCTGGCTGCCCACAAGACACCAGGGCGCGACCTGGTGGGTGGTGGGGCCCTCGGGGCTCCGCTGACCCTAACTCCGCCACTATAAATTCCTATTTTTGGAGAAAAAATAGGAGAGGAAGTTTCATTGCGTTCACGATACAGATTCGCCGCCACCTCCTGTTCTTCATCGGGAGGCCAGATTTGGAGCTCGTTTGGGGCTTCAGAGAGGGGAATCTTCAGTCTTCATCATCACCAACCCTCCTTCATCACCAATTCCATGATGCTCCCCACCGGGAGTGAGTAATTCCTTCGTATGCTCGCTCGTCGATGAGAAGTTGGATGAGATTCATCATCTAATCAAGTTAATTTTGTTAGGGGTTGATCCCTAGTATCCACTATGTTCTGAGATTGATGTTGCTATGACTTTGCTATGCTTAATGCTTGTCACTAGGGCCTGAGTGCCATGATTTGAGATCTGAACCGTTTATGTTTTCACCATGATATCTATTTTTTGATCTGATCTTGCTAGTCATATGCACCTATTATCGGTTATGATCCGTAAACCCCAATGTGACAATAATTGGGATATTTTCCGGTGATGGCCGTAGTTTGAGAAGTTCATGTATTCACTATGTGTTAATGCTTTGTTCCGGTTCTCTATTAAAAGGAGGCCTTAATATCCCTTACTTTCCTTATGGACCCCGCTACCACTGGTGGCTAGAACAAAATATGTCATGCAAGTTCTTTTCCATAAGCATGTATGACTATTTACGAAATACATGCCTACATTATATTTATGAACTGGTGCTAGTTCTATGTCGCCCTAGGTTATGACTATTATATGATGAATATCATCCAACAAAATTACTGATCCAGTGCCTACGAGCTTTTCCACATATTGTTCTTGCTAAGTTACTACTATTGCTGCTATTGTTACAATTACTACAAAACTACTGCTACTATTGTTACCGTCACTAATACTATCAAAACTATCATGCTACCATGCTACTGATCACTTTGCTGCAGATATTTAATCTCCAGGTGTGGTTGAATTGACAACTCAAGTGCTAATACTTACAAATATTCTTTGGCTCCCCTTGTGTCGAATCTATATATTTGGATTGAATACTCTACCCTCGAAAACTATTGCGATCCCCTATACTTGTGGGTTATCAAACCTTTTTCAGGCGCCGTTGCCGGGGAGCATAACTATATTTGTTGAGTCACTTGGGATTTATACCTGATTATCACTATGAAGAATCCAAAGGACATGAGAAACAAGCTCTTTTCCTCTAAGACGAGGGGAGGTAAGGAATCGCCATCTAGCTCTGCACTTGATTCTCCTTCAGTTATAAGTAAGCTTGCAACACCACCACCTGCTATTAATCCTGATATGTCGCAAGTTATTGTTGATGCTACTTCTGCTATGAATGATACTTATGATGATGCTAGTACCTAGCTTGATAAGACTGTTCCACTAGGTGAATTGCTTGATGAACAACGTGCTAGAACTAAAAATACCGAGAATCCTGAAACTGATGAAGTCTTTGAAACTGAAAATTATGAAACACCTATTAGAGCTAGCTCTCCTATATTTTAATTGCCTAAGATACCTGAGGGTTATGTTATGGATGAGGAGATATCTAGAGACTTTCTTGCTTGCAATGATAGGGATGATCTTAATAAATTACTATGCAAACTGAAAGAAAAATCTTTAAATGCTACAATGAAATGTGATCCTAAATATGCGACTTCACCTATCTTTGTTATTGATAAGGACTGAATTTTTTGTTGATCTAGATTTAATTACTTTGGTTGAATCTAATCGTTTTCATGGCTATGAAACTGAAACTGTTGTAGCACATCTTACTAAACTAAATGATATAGCCACCCTATTTGCTCATGATGAGAAAATTCGCTAGTACTATATCCTCAAATTATTTCCATTCTCATTAAAGGGTGATGATAAGATATGGTACAATACTTTTGCTCTTGGTTGTGTGCGTAGTCCCCAGGATATGATTTACTACTTCTCTGGAAAAAAATCATGCTCATAAGAAAGAAGCTGCCTTACAAGAAATATTTAACTTTGTGTAAATTGAAGAAGAGAGTCTCCCAAAATCTTGAGGGAGGCTTCTCCAATTACTTAATGTTTTGCCTGATCATCCTCTTATGAAAAATAAAATACTTAATATCTTCTATAATGGACTAATCGATACTTCTAGGGACTTCCTAGATAGTTGTGCTGGTTGTGTTTTACAGAAAGAACTGTTGAACAAGCTGAGGAATTATTGAATAATATATCAAAGAATTATGATGATTGGACACTTCCTGAACCACCACCTAAACCCACTCTGAAGAAGAGGGGTATCTTATTTCTCAGTCCTGAAGATATGCAAGAGGCAAAGAAATGTATGAAGGAAAAAGGTATAAAATCCGAGGATGTTAAGAATCTACCAACTATTGAAGAAATACATGGCCTTGACACACCACCCCAAAGGGTGGTAGAGGTAAAATCTTTAATGAAATTTGATGAGGTGACATCCCTTACAATAAAAATCCTAGTCAATGCCTATATGAATTTGACACCTACATTAGGAAACAAGACCACTTTGATGCTAATGTTATGAAACAACTGAAATATAACTCTGATATGATTGCTCGTTTGAGTGACTTGTTATTTAGAATCACTAATGATGTTAGAGGTGTAGGAAAGCATGCCTCTATGGTTAAAACTCAGTTAGAACAAGTTGCTAAATATAAAAAAGAATTGCTAGACAAAATGAATAATAATATGAATGATTATGCTGTTAGAGTAGCAACTAGAGGAGGAAAAATGACTCAGGAACCGCTTTATCCAGAAGGTCACCCAAAAAGAATTGAACAAGACTCTCAAAGAATTAATACAGATGCACCTAGTTCTTCTAAAAGGAAAAATAAAAATAATAATGATAGGACTCTGCATACCTCTAGTGAACCTGAGATAGAAAAACCTTCTGAAGATAACAATGATGTCTCTATTTCTGATGCTGAAACTCAGTATGGTAATGAACACTCACCTGGGGATAATGATGATGACAATGATGATGTTCATGTAGATGCTCAAACAAATAATGATAAAGAACCAGATAATGATGTTGAGATAGAACCTGTTGTTGATCTTGATAACCCACAACCTAAAAATAAACAACATGATAAAAGCGACTTTGTTGCTAGAAACCATGGTAGAGAGAGAGAGAGAGAGAGAG
Organism: Secale cereale; assembly: GCA_902687465.1. Taxonomy (NCBI): domain Eukaryota; kingdom Viridiplantae; phylum Streptophyta; class Magnoliopsida; order Poales; family Poaceae; genus Secale; species Secale cereale. The sequence continues at coordinate 289,958,994 of LR738713.1, forward strand.
AGAGAGAGAGAGAGAGAGAGAGAGAGAGAGAGAGAGAGAGAGAGAGAGAGAGCCATGGGTTCAAAAACCCATGGCCTTTCCGCCTAAACCATCCAAGAAAAAAGATGATGTAGAATTTGAACACTTTTCTGAAATGCTTACGCCAGTCTTTTTTCGTACCCGTTTGGCTGATATTCTAAAGATGACCCCTTATGCTAAATACACGAAAGACATTGTCACCAACAAAAGAAAAATACCGAAAGCTGAAATCTCCACCATGCTTGCAAATTATTCTTTTAAGAATGGAGTACCTAAAAAATTAGGAGACCTTGGAATACCAACTATACCTTGCTCTATCAAAAGTAATTATGTGAGAACTGCTTTATGTGATTTTGGAGCTGATGTTAGTGTTGTGCCTTTCTCTTTATATAAAAGACTTGATCTGAATAAACACACACCTACTAAAATATCTTTGCAAATGGCTGACAAATCAACTGCCATACCTATCGGTATTTGTGAGGATGTGCCCGTTGTTGTTGCAAATGTTACTATCTTAACAAACTTTGTTATTCTCGAGATGCCCGAGGACGACAATATGTCAATTATCCTTGGTAGACCCTTTTTTAATCCCACATGGGCTGTTATTGATTGCAATAAAAGCGAAGTCACTTTTCATATCAATGGTAATGATCATACGATGTACTTTCTGAAGAAACAATTTCAAGTAAATGGTATTTATGTTATTGAAAAATCTCCAACACTCACTATTGGAAGTTTTCAACTCCCCCTACCTACTACCAAAAGGAAATATGAAATACTTATTGTTGGCGATATGCATATCCTCGTTGAGGTAACCAAGTGTTTTACGAAAGTTCTTCTGTTTCATGCTAATCGAAAGTGATTGTTAATAAGACTTGAGCAACCTTATGAATGGATCATTTTTGAGAGGCATGTGTTTGATGAATTTAGTAGACACAACTTTCTTTATCCACTATATAATTTCTATTATTCTTAGTTAAATAAAATAAAATGCCATGTTTAGTTTGTTTTCTGACTTTTCCGTGCAACAGAAAAGTGTCCAAAAATAGAAGTGCTCAGAATGTCCTAAAATTTTAACACAATTTTTTTCTGAATATTTATGATTTTTTGGTACAAATAACATCAGAGGAGGGTGCCCCTGGTGCCCACAAGACACCAGGGCGCACCAATAACCCCAGGCACGGCCTGGTGGGTGGTTGGCCCCATGGGCGTCCCCTCACGTATCCCTTTAGCATATGTCATCTCCTACCTCTAGATTTTTTGCCATCTCTCTCTCTCTCTCTTATTCTTGCTCTCAAACCCCCGGACTTCGATCTCTTTGCTCGAAGCTCCATTTTCGAAACTGTTTTGGTGGATTGTTTCTTGCTATGTGACTCCTCCATTGATCCAATTAGTTTTTGCTTTAGTGGTTTATATTTAGAAAAATTAGCTACTCTTGGTGCTGCTGTAAATGGGCTTCATGTTGAATTCTTGGAGTTCCAAGTAGTTTGAATGTTTGATATAACCTCTAGGTATCCATATGGGTAGTTGCTATCATTCTTGTGAAGTTTTTTGTTGACAAAAAATATGTGGACTCAAAATTTTCAGAATTTTATTTATAGGAATAAGATGAGTATCTTCAAGAAGCTTTCCTCGAGAAGAATGATAAGGGAGTCATTGGGGAATCATCGGATAATGACCTCAACACTCCTAGAATGGTGGAGGTACGACCGTGAATGGCCGCACAATGCCTTCATGGAGGAGGCCGGATTCCATCAAGAGGTCTCCCAATTCATTGCAAATGCTGGGCTAACCGACTTTCGCGTAGATGAGTGTGACCAACTTACCCTCCTAACAAATTTTTTGTGCACATTTTTCATTTTCTAAATAGGAACAACCCTCCCAAGGTGCTGTTCAATTTATACTCTGAAACCTGTCGGATTCCGCTAACTGAATTTCGCAACATAAGCTTGATTCCATCTGACCTGGAATTAAGAGAACCCAAACCAGCAGAGTTTGAGAACTTCCTTCTTACTTTGACAGTGGGTGAGTGATGTCGCTTGAACTACATCGGTCTTCCCCAAAGAGGAAGGGATGATGCAACACAACTACGGTAGGTATTTCCCTCATTGATGAGACCAAGGTTATCGAAACAATAGGATGACCAAGCAACCCCATGTAAATGATACATGCACACAAATAACAAATACTTGCAACCCGACGTGTAAGAGGGGTTGTCAATCCCTCTCGGGTAATTGATTGGTAAGAGGATAGACGAGTAATGGCAAATGGAACAACTACAAATAAAACTCAGTGAGGTATTTTTGGGTTTTTGATAATATAGATCTGAAAATAAAAGTTGCAAATAAAGGAAAAATCAAATGGCTAAATAGATATGAAAGTATATGATAGGAAAATAGACCCCGGGGCCGTAGATTTCACTAGTGGCTTCTCTCGAGAAAAAGCAAATGGTGGGTAGACAAATTACTGCTGGGCAGTAGATAGAAAAGCAAATAAGTATGACGATATCCAAGACAATTATCATGTATATAGGCATCACGTCCAAGATTAGTAAACCGACTCCTGCCTGTATCTACTACTATTACTCCACACATCGACCGCTATTCAGCATGCATCTAGAGTATTAAGTTCATGGAGAAACAGAGTAATGCAATAAGAACGATGACATGATGTAGACAAGATCTATTCATGTATACATATACCACATCTTTTTATCCTTAATAGCAATGATACATGTGTGCCTTGCCGCCCCTTCTGTCACTCGGAAAGGACACTCAAGATCAAACCCATCACAAAGCACCTCTTCCCATTGCAAGATAAATAGATCAAGTTGGCCAAACAAAACCCAAATATTGGAGAAGAAATACAAGGATAAAATAATCGAGTATGGATATTAAAACAAGGCAAATCTGATCATAAACTCACAATTCATCGTATGCCAACAAACACACCGCACAAAGTCATTACATCAAATATATCTCCAAGAGAACTTTGTATTGAGAAACAAAGAGAGAAGAAGCGATCTAGCTACTGCCTACGGACCCGTAGGTCTGAGGTGAACTACTCATGCATCATCGGAGAGGCACCAATGAGGATGATGAACCCCCTCCGTGACCGTGTTCCCCTCGGGCGGAGTGCCGGAAAAGGGCTCTAGATTGGATCTCGTGGTTTTGGAACTTGCGGCGGCTGGAACAAAATTTCATCGACTCCTCTAGGGTTTCTGCAATATTGGGCTATTTATAGAGCGAAGAGGCGGTGCGGGAGGCCACCGAGGTGGGAACAACCCACCAGGGCGCGCCTTGGGGCCTGGGCTCGCTCTGGTGGGTTGTGCTCCCCTCGGAGCACCCCCCATGTGCTTCTTTGGCCCCTCCTGTGTCTTCTGGCCCAGAAAAATTCTCCAAAAAGTTTTGCTGCATTTGTACTCCGTTTTGTATTGATTTACTACGAAGTAAAAAACAAGCAAAATAGCAACTGGCATTGGGTACTATGTCAATAGGTTAGTCCCAAAATATGATATAAAGATGCTATAAAATGGTTGTAAAACATCCAAGAATGATAATATAACAGCATGGAACAATCAAATATTATAGATACACTAGAGGCGTATCAGCATCCCCAAGCTTAATTCATGCACGTCCTCGAGTAGGTAAATGACAAAAATAGAATTATTGATGTGGAATGCTGCCTAACATGTTCATCATATATTCTTTTCTTTGATAGCATGGACATTTGTACTTTTATATGGTTCAATGCAATTGTCTAGTTGTGACATGAAGACTTCAATACTCAAGCATATCAATAAGCAACCATGTCTTTCAAAATATCAATATTAAAGCAAGTTATCAGTAGCCCATCATGCTCAATCATTGATCCATTCATGAAATGCACTCATATATTAGCTACATCCAATGCTCAAGTACGATCATAGTGCCCCTTAGTTGGTGCTTTATAAGAGAAGATGCAGACTCAATTTTTTTTTGCATAAAGTAAATAGAAAGGCCCTTCACATAGGGAAGTAGGGATTTGTAGAGGTGCTAGAGCTCAAAGCTTAAATTGAGTGATATTTTTTTGAGACGCATACTTTTCCAATTAACGAAAACGACTAAGAGTTTCCAATACTTTCCATGCTAGATACATCATAGGCGGTCCCCAAACATAAAATAAAGTTTATTCCTTTTTCCACGATTCTTTCACAATCCATGGCTAATCGTATCCACGGGTGCGCTCCATACCAGCACTTTCCAAGGAATTTATTATTTGACAACATAAAATAAATTTCTTTATTCATTTCAGGACTAGGCATCCCTATTACCGTCGCACTCTCGTGCAACGACAAGTAAATAAACACTCATTTTGAGAATAACACATCTAGCATGGAAAAATATTGGCCACCCCTCACCGCCTCATGAGCAGTACGGACAAGAAAAAGAGAAGTTTATTTTGAAATTTAGAGATGGCACATACAAATTTGCTTAGAACGGCATGGAAATACCACATATAGGTAGGTATGGTGGACTCATATGGCAAAACTGGGTTTAAAGATTTTGGATGCACAAGTAGTATTTCTACTTAGTACAAGTGGAGGTTAGCAAATAGATTGAGAAGCAACCAACCAAGAAACTAGAAATCACATAAGCGAGCATTAAGCATAACTAACACCGAATAATGCACCACAAGCAGGATGTAATTTCATTGCATAACTATTGACTCACATATCACTATCATAATATCTCAAACTATTACAAAGAATCAAGTTTATTTAGTCCAATGATTTTCATGAAAGTTTTAATTATTCCCCCATGAATATCTATCACTTTGGGACTAGTTTCATATGTTGCTTTTGATAAGCTCAAAAAATCTAAGTGAAGAACATGAGCATAAAATTTTCTTTCTCTCAAAATAGTCTAAGTGAAGCATGAGAGAATTTCTTCAAAAATTTACCTGCTCTCAAATAAATCTAAGTGAAGCATGTGAGCATTTCGTGAAAATATTAAAGCACACCATGCTAAAAAAGATATAAGTGAAGCACTAGAGCAATTCCATAGCTTTCAATTTTTTTAAGTGAAGCACAAAGAGCAAACATAGCATAATCTGGCTTTCTCAAGTAGGTATGTTAAGCAAGGATAGATGACACAAAATAAAAATCAAAACAAGCAAAGACTCATATCATACAAGTCACTCCAAGCAAAACTCATGATATGTGACGAAAAAATATAGCTCCAAGTAAAATACCCATGGTTGTTAGAAGAAAGACGGGATGCTACTCGGGGCATCCCCAAGCTTAGTTGCTTGATACTTCTTGAATATTATCTTCAGGTGCCTCGGGCATCCCCAAGCTTAGGCTTTTACTACTCCTTATTCCTTCATCCATCGTGATCTCACCCAAAACTTGAAAACTTCAATCACACAAAACTCAACAGAACTCCATTAGATCCGTTAGTATAACATAACCAATCTTTACTTTAAGTACTATAGCAACCAATTCATATTTTGTTATTTCATTATATCTACTGTATTCTAACTTCTCCAAGACTTAAACTCTTCAAAAGAAACCATAGATTCATCAAAACAAGCACATAACACAACGAAATCAGAATCTATCAGAAACAGAGCAGTATGTAAAGATGCAAATTTTATTCATACTTATGTAACTCTAAAAATTCGGAAAAAATTGGACAACATGGGCAATTCGTATATTGATAATATGTAAAAAAATCAAGAATTTATCACGTTCGAGTAGCAGTCAACAATTCTGGCACTGACGCATTTTTTTCTTCTGATTTTCACTGCAATCAAATCAACTATCAACCAAATCATCCCAAAGGCTTTGCTTGGCACAAACACTAATTTAGACCACAAAAACACATCTCCAGAGGCATAATTGGGTAAACACTCAAAAACAAAAAATAAAAAGCAAAAAAATATTTTATTCATTGTGTTGCCTCCCAACAAGCTCTTTCTTTATAGCCATTAAGATAGGCTTGAGATTTCAATGATGCTCACATAGAAGACATGATTTGAAGCACAAAAAAGAGCATCATGTAGCATGCGAAAAACACATATAAGTCTTACATACTTCCTATGCATAAGCATTTTATAAGCAAACAAATTATCAACACAAGCAAAAGCTAGCATATGCAAGGAAGATCAAAGAAACAATAGCAATATCAACATAATGAGAGGTAATTTAGGAATATGGAAATTTCTACAACAATATTTTCCTCTCTCATAATAATTACATGTAGGATCATACTCTAATTAAATAATATATCTGTCATATACAATATTCTCTTCATGATCCACATGCATAAAAGTCATATAATCTTCCAAGATAGTGGGATTAACATCAACTAAAGTCATGACCTCTGCAAACCCACTTTTATCAAAAAAAAATTGTAAGATTGAACACTCTCCAAATATGTGGGATTCTTTTTACCTAAAGTTGACACTCTTCCAAACCCACTTTCAATGTTATTGCAATCATTATTATCAATAACATATTTATCACGAGGCATGAATAAATTTTCCAGATCATAAAAAGAATCACCCCAATCATGATCATTGCAATAAGTAGAGGACATACCAAAATTAACATCCCCAAGCTTGGGGTTTTGCATATTAATAGCATAATTGACATTAAGAGAATTTATCATAACACCATTGCAATCATGCTCTTCATTCAAGGAGCTATCGTGAATCACTTCATAAATTTCTTCTTTTCTCACTTCATCGCAATTTTCAGATTCATGAATCTCAAGCAAAATTTCATAAAGATAATCTAGTGCACTCAACTCACTAGCAGTTGATTCATCATAATTGGATCTCTTAAAAAGATTAGCAAGTGGATGAGGATCCATAAATGTTTTCCTTCCAATTTGCAATAAATACACAATTATACCAAACAACCAAGCAAAGAAACCAAGTAAGACATAAGGGCAAACAAAAAAGGAAAGCGGGAAGAAGGCAAATAAAACAATTTTTTTTGTGAATTGGGGGAGATGAAAATGAGCGGCAAATGTCAAATAGTGTAAATTGCAAGGAGATGAGATTTGTGATTAGGAACCTGCTAGATGTTGATGATGCCTCCCCGGCAACGGCGCCAAAAATTCCTTTTGATGTTGCTTGAACTACGTCAGTATTTCCCCAAAGAGGAAGGGATGATGCAGCACATCTACGGTAGGTATTCCCTCAGTGATGAGACCAAGGTTATTGAACCTGTAGGAGGACCAAGCCACACTATGTGAACGGCACACGAACACAAATAACAAATACTTGCAACCTGACGTGTAAGAGGGGTTGTTAATCCTCCCGGGTAATTGATTGGTAAAAGGATAGATGAGTAATGGAAAATGGAACAACGACAAATAAAACTCAGCGAGGTATTTTTGGGTTTTTGATAATATAGATCTGAAAATAAAAGTTGCAAATAAAGGAAAAAGCAAATGGCTAAATAGATATGAAAGTATATGATAGGAAAATAGACCCGGGGCCCGCAGATTTCACTAGTGACTTCTCTCGAGAAATAGCACACAGTGGGTAGACAAATTATTGTTGGGCTATTGATAGAAAAGAGAATAGTTATGATGATATCCAAGACAATGATCATGTATATAGGCATCACGTCCAAGATTAGTAGACCGACTCCTGCCTGCATCCACTACTCACTAGTGGAAAAACGGCTATCGACAACTTTCGTTTGTGGCGTGCCGTTTTTCATCAACGCCATCACTATTTTTTCCAAATAGTGCTGGCGTCTGCCAAATTGGTATGACAGTTATAAGTTGCTACTGCTGATGCTGGTACTACGCCAGTACTATGTGGGCCAGTTATCGTGACCAGTAGTAGTATATTGCTGTCGAGCGATTCATGAGCACACCATAGATACTTAACTTTGTGCCGTCGTGTCTTCGCCCGGAACGCCAACACTAACTTGTGCATATATATATATATATAGATGTATTGGCAGTCGACCCCTTGTGTGTTCTCAAATATATACATTCACACTTCCATTCTCCACAAAATTCTACTCTCTCTTAGTCAGCTGCTTTGGTGACATGGACCCACCAGAGCTTGTCGAATCGGCATGAATCACCCGTTCGAGCCCATGTCGGCGGGGCATGTCACAAGTTTGGGACTCCACCGCCTTGGACGAGCTCTCATCTAGACCCGTTGGCCACGACATGCGCTCGCCACAGCCAAAGCAGCCAACCCTGTCTGGCGAATAATCCCGCTGTAGCGCGATGTCCCTTCGACGATCTAGCAGCTATGCTACCGTCGCCGAAGCTGCCAGGAATCGAGCGAGGGCACCTGTCCTGATTTTTTGCAGTTGTGGATGCCCTGTTGATAAGCATGTGTCACATACACGAAGTAATCCAGAGCGAGAGTTATAAATCTGCGGTAACCATGGAAAGATAATATGATAGAAAATACCTCGATATTCTGCTAATTTGCACAATTCGTGATCACTAATATATGTGTGTGTATATTGTGATCCCTAGGAGTTAGGGATAAAATATTGCTACACATGGATATGGGTTGATCTCGTGCAGAAGTACATGAGCGAGTTGCTTGAGTACTCCATTGGTGAACTAAGACGACAAATATATGAGATGCAGCTGAAGACTGATGTGATGCGTGGCCAAATCCAAAAATTCAAGATGCTTCGATATGCCCTTTTAGCTGGTGTTATACTTTGCCTCGTACTCCCTGCTGTATCGGTGGGAGCTTTTTCCCTCGTGGGAATCATTACACTAATGATGTTCTTAGTCTAGATCAAGAGTGTGTAGTACTGGTAGTTATATATATACATATATATATATA
>LR738713.1:289974310-290034648 GCA_902687465.1 Secale cereale
TCGTGTTAACGCACTTAGCTCTCAACAGTAGGACATGTTCACCTCCATTCCAATCCATCCCAGATGAACCAGACCCGACACAACTCTAAGCATAGCAGGCATAACAACAAGCATGAATGAGTAGGCACATCATGGCTCAAACAACTCCTACGCATGCTAGTGGGTTTCAACTATTTACTGTGGCAATGACATGTCATGCAGGGGAAAGGGGTTCAGCTACCGCAGTAAATAGCAGTTGAATCGTTGTTGTCCTAATGCAGTAAAAGAGATCAAGAGCAAGAGAGTGGGATTTTATAGGAATGCTCAATGGGGGTTGTTTACCTGGCACTTCCGAAGATAGTAAAACTCTTCATCGGTGTCAACGATCACATCATCGGAAACTTCGGCTATCGGGAGGGGACAACCACTTGCAAACAAGGAGGATCACAATCAATGCAATGCAACAATATGGATGCATGATCATGACATGGCAATATGCTGTTGATTGAGCTAATGCAACTAGCAACCATATTAAATGAAGTTGGTTTGAACCAAAGTTTCAAATTCAAACTTCACATAAGGCATTTCAAATGCCATTAATTCAAATTGGAATATACAGTAGCTTTGGGTTGCTCAAACATGCATGAAAAATCCATAAACAGATACCCCATATGTTTTGATCATTTTTCATATATAAATTATTTCATTTGGAGTTATGGTTTAATTTCTATGATTTTTCAAAGTTTTGAACATTTTCTGAAATTTCCTGGATTATTTTTAATCCAGAAAATTGTTAACTCCGTCACTACGACGTCGGCGTGTTGTCAGGAAGTCAACAGGGTGGTCCAGGTCAAACCTGACCGGTGGGGCCCATGTGTCAATAACTCAACTAACTAATCTAAATTAGCTAACACTAACCTAGTTTAGTTAGCTGGGCGGGGCCCGCATGTCATAGACCCAGGGGGTCAAATTCCTGGTCAATCGGGGCTAAACCACCGGCGTTTAGCCGCTGGCGACGACCAGACAGGGCGGAGTACCGCGAAAACGGGCTGTGGTGCCCTGTTCGCAGCGTAACTGGGCTCGTTCGATAGCCCAGACCAGCACGCGTCGGGTGGTGGCGCCAGCCACGCCTGGGGTGGCCGAAGGAAAGAGCGAGGAGCTCAGCCGCGGTGGCTGGAGCTGGGTTGCAGGCGCGGCGGCGCTACGGGGCCTAGGCGGGCGAGCTGGAGCGCTAGCGAGGGCATGCCCGAAGCGGCGAGTGGGATGGACACGACGGGCAGACCAAAATGGTCGCCGCAGTCGTGTCGGCGGCAAGTGCAAGCGGCGACGCGTGAGGGTGAGCGCGGTGCGGCGGCTACAGCGAGTGGCAGAGAGAACGAATAGGGGGAGCACGGTTAGTGGCTCTCAGCGGTCACGGCAACACAAACAGTGAGCTCGGGGAGGAACCAGAGCGGAGCAGGACGATGAGGGGATCTCCGACGGTGAACGAAGAAGACAGCGGGAGTGGAGTCATTGCAGCGTGTCCGAGGCCAGGTGGCTTGTCGCGGAGGTCGGTGACGGGTGGTGGAGCTTGCTGACACGTCGAGGCGGCGAGGGAGAGACGGTGGCGATGGCTACGACGGCCGTGTGCTCACGACTGCGGCAGCCATGGTGGAAGAGGGCGAAGGAGAGAGCAGGAGGGGGAGAATGGGCGTCGAGAGGCTCCGGGCGGCGTCGAGGGGGCCTTTCGAGGCGTCGCGGTGGCGCGGCGATGCAGGCAAGCAGGGAGGTGCGTGGCGCGCTCAGCGCGCGTGCGCTGTCCCTCCTATGGCTACTGGCAGAGGTAGGGGGTGACTGACTCAGGCCAGGCGGGCCGGCCCAGTCCAGGTAAGTGGGTGTGGGGCTTTCTCTCTCTCTCTCTCTCTCTCTCTCTCTCTCTCTCTCTCTCTCTCTCTCTCTCTCTCTCTCTCTCTTCTGTATTTCCTTTTCTATTTATTTCTTCTGTTTTGTTTTAGCTAGAGCACTAAAACATTTTAGATAATGTTGAAACTTTTGTGTGGACTCACTCTGAATTATCCGAAAGGCCCTCTGCAAGTTTCAAATTATTTGGAGCTATTTAATTATATATAGCATTTAAATGGCCCCAATTCAAATACTTATTGATTTAATTCAGAGCCCAAATATGTCCTGAAAAAATGTAAACCATTTTTGGTAGATGCTTCCACCTTAATCCATAAATGATGAACATTTTTAAAGGGCATTTTGAGTTCATTGAAAAAGATTTTATTCAACCCTATTTGAATTGATTTAGTGGTTGGGTTTTGGTCATCCCCATTTCAAATTCATTTGAACTCAAACATGATGCTTGGATGCAAATGCAACTAATTACAAATAAATTCTAGGGCTGTGACACACCACCTCATTATCCTCAAATTCAGGCCTTAGGGGCAAGTGCCTCCTATCAAGCAGATATGTGTCTTTGCCCACTCTAGAGTTAATGAGTGTCTGAATGTGTGGGGGCATATCCACAAGATCTTTTCTGGCCAACAGCTGTCCTCTTGATTGTCTCTACAATCAGACTCATGACCTTGAATTTCTCTGGCACATCATAGTGGTGACGCAAGTTTATGGAGTGTCCTCTGATCATTGTGTCATCCCCAGACTTTGGCAGCAAAGTGTGTCTTAGAATGGTGTTGATGGTGCCAAGTCCAGCCAATAGATAGTACACTGACCCAAACTTGAATTGACTCTTGTATTCATTGGGGATAGCCTTGTACATGTTTTGCATGGAGTCATGGCTCATCCTAGCCTTAGCATAAATGTCTGGATCATCTTCTAACTCAGCTGGAGCACCAATCATAGCAGCCCATTCAGAGATTGTGGACTGATACTTAGTGCCTTCAGTCATCCATGCATTTCTCCCATTTGGATAGAAATGGGCAGTGGAGTAGAATTGCATCACCATTTCATCATTCCATCTTGTCAGCTTCTTCCCAACAAATTTTGAAGTGTCTGTCATTCTAAAGCTCTCATGCACATATGGAAAGTAGTCTGCATGCTTATCAATATACTTCCAGTCCACCCACTTCTTGTCACTGACAATGGGCTTCTTGTCAAGCAGTACTATCTCATAGAAATCTTGTTGCCCCTTTGTGTGAAACCTGTAATCAACTATTGTTCTCCTCCTCACATCATAGGGGTCTGACTTCCTCCATGCTCTTAAGCATGCATGCCTTCTCAATTCATGTCTCCAGCCTTAGGATGAGCATCATTATGGTCTGGAATTTTAGGCTTGAGTTTTCTCAGTATTTGTGACTCATCATAGTCACTATCTTCTTGTCAGGACCCCGATCCTAAGTCACACCGATCTAGCTGTAACACGTCATATCACTTTGCGACCTCACGCACGGTATCCCCATGGGTGCCACCTTACCGGGCCCGGGACCGTTTGCGCATTTTGGCACACGTATATGACAGTGTCGCTAGCATCCATATGACAGAGAACCTGGGCCGACATGGCTAGTTATAAACCAAAAGTGGCACTAAATTACAGAGACAAGCATCCATGACCCAGCAACGAACGTGTCGGTCATCAACGTATGAACCCAAGTCGTAGCAAGCTACATGGACTTAAAGGAACAACGCGTGACATTTCCCCTAAGGGACAAACACAGGAACGAAGAAGGACACATGCGGGCCAGCCTACGTGTTCCGAGCAGTAGCAAGCTACCAAGGCTCATTGGAAGCACTAGGAGGCATTTCCCTGTAAGATAGGCTACCAAAGGAAAACAACTAGGTGTCGGATCCCACACATACCAAGCATTTCAATCATACACACAATATGCTCAATATGTGCAAATACAACATTGTATCACAACAGAACTCTATGACTCAAAGTACTTTATTTAAGAGGCTCCAAGAGCCATACACAATATATCCATACAAGTAGGGGTCACATGACCCAACACTCAAGTCATACAGTCATACAAGCACAAGCGGAAGCTACATGTCTGAGTACAGACAACTTAGAAAATAAAACAGGCTTGGTGTAGCCTGACTATCTACAAGGCCCTTCACAAGCTCCAGATCTCCGCCTGGGTAGCAAGCTACTCGTCGACGTCAACGTCTATGTAGAACCCATAAGAAGGGGCAGGGTTCTCCTCTGCAACAATTATTAAGCAAACATGAGTACAAAGGTACTCAGGAAGTCTTATAACAGAACCTATCATACATGCAACATTATCAATAGGGGGTAGTGGAGTTCATAGCAAAAAGCCAGCTTTGACTCTTGGCTAACCTATACTACAACTCTCAACAGATTGCAAGATATTACTACGTACACGAGTCCTCTACTCACCACAACAATACACCACCGAGGATCCTCTTCCGTCATCCTACGGAAGGGCCATCCACGTCACTCACACTTGTCTTGAGGCTTTTAGTAGTATCCATCAACTTGTCTATGAACTGCAAGAGTAATCAAGTAGTCCGTACCGCGAACAACGGCTATTCGAATAGATTGGTAACCCTGCAGGGGTGTACTTCTTCACACACGCTTCCACCACTTATCGCCGTTTACTCGACATGTACTCGGTAACCTTCAAGCGGAAGCCCAGCGAGGGTGTCGGCCACGACCTGACTAACTACACAAGTCTCTCGTCCAGGTTTATCGCCTATTTGGGTTCCATCCGTGGGGAGATCCGGCCGGGGTGTCGCTCACGGCCCCAAACGATGTGTACAGGGTTCCCGAGTCACCAAACGGGCAACCGGTACACCGTGCCACGTACCTGTCGCATCACAGCCCACCCCGAGGGTCAGAGCTGTGCACGACCACCAGTAAACTACAAACACCAGAAACTAGTTGCAACTCCTCGACAGAGAACAAGGGCAGTTAATAAGACGAGAGGGCTTGGAGCGCCCGGAGCCCAATGCGTGGTAGTAACTGTAACTTGAATCACACACACAGATCTCGGGTCCTATGGACGATTCCAGTGAAACAACCCACCACATACTCCTACATGGCCTTTCATCGATACCTTTACCAAACGTGTTCCACACTTCCCTCTCATTACCGGTATGATCATTTCACTCTGATCCATCACCCAGATGAATCAGACCTGACACAACTCTAAGGATAGCAGGCAACATAAACAAATAGCATGGTGGATCACACATCACATGGCTCAATCAACTCCTACACATGCTAGTGGGTTTGAACTATTTACTGTGGCAATGACAGGTCATGCAAGGGAATAGGGTTCAACTACCGCAACAAGTAGCAGTTCACACGATGTTGCCTTAATGCAGTAAAAGAGAGCAGGAGCGATAAGATGGGTTTGTATCGGAATGATCAATGATTGCTTGCCTGACAGAGTGGTTGTCGGGTACTGCTCTTCAGTTGGATACGCAGAAGTATCCTCGGGAGCAGGACCTAACACGAAGAATATCGGCGATACAATCAATAAGCAAACAAATGCAACAATATGATGCATGCTCATGATATGGCAAGATGCAAGTGTTTTTGGGCTAATGCAACTATAACAGAAGGGTTTGAGCCCATTTGAATCAAAGATTCAAATTGAAACCCAAACTAGTATTTATTTAAGTGCATTATCATGTTTTAGTGTATACAGCAAGGTTAACTTGCTCAAACATGCATGAAACTAGTGCCATTGGAAAGATTGGATTTTTCTGATCAATTTTCATATATAAATCTTTTCCTTCTGAGCTACTGTTGAATTTATATGATTTTTTGAAGTTTATAGCATTTTCTCGAATTTCCTGAATTGTTTTTAAACCAAATAATCCCAGAAAATCCTTTACTGCGTCAGCATGACATCATGCTGACATCAGCGAGTCAACAAGGCGTCCAGGTCAAACCTGACCAGTGGGACCCACTGGTCAGTGTCACAGTTACTTAACTGACTAATTAAAACTGGATTAGACACTAACCTAGGTTTGACTAACAGACAGGGCCCACATGTCAGTGACCCATGGGGGTCAAACCCTTGGTCAAACGGGGCTAACTCACCGGCGTTTAGCCGCCGGCGAGGCCAAATGCGGCGGTGAGGTGCGGGATTTGCGCTCCGGCTGCCAAAACGACGGCGGAGCACGCCTATGGGCAGCTGGGAGTGAGCCGCGTCGAGTGGTGTTGGTGGCTGGCCTCGGGGTCGCCGGAAACGACGCCGGCGACAAGTCTAGCGACTGCCGGAGTTCGGGCGAGGTCGAACTCGTCGGTGCGGTGCTCGTAGAGGTGCGTGGAGTGATCCTACAACATCTACACAGAACGGTGAAGCTGGTGGGCACGATGGCCGGCCCGTTAAATGGTCGGAGCCTCGTCGGCGACGAGCTCCGCGGCGGCGCGTGCAGGTGAGCCTCGTGTAGTGCGTACGGTGCAGCAGAGAACTAACGGAGAGGGGGAGGACGGAGCTGAGCTCACGGCGGTTGCAGTGAGCGTCGAGGCGGGCTCGGGGACGGTCGGAGCTGTGCGGGGCGGCGATGGGGATCTCTGCGGCCGGAGTTGGGGAAGACGGGGTCGGGGGAGACTCCAAAGCGGGCGAGCGCTCGGGGCTCAGTCTACTCGACATAGTCGATGACGACGAAGCGGACGGACACGGTGACGGAGCTCGGGGACGGCGGTGGACGCGGCTATCACGACGGCGCGAGCACGGCGGCGTCGGCCATGGTGCGGGGAAGGCGAGGGAGAGGAGCTGGGGAGGGTGGAGCGTGTCAGCGAGCTCGGGGAGGAAGTGGGTGATCGATCCCACCCACCAGAACGGCGAGGGGAGGAAGCAGGGCGGCGGGCAGCTTCGTGGAGCGCGCTGCGGTCGCCGTCGAGCACGTGCCTGCCTGCCTGGCCGAGCCAAGCAGCTCGCTGGAGCGGTGGCTGGGCTGGGCCGGCAGGTGGGCCTGTTAGGCGCCAGGTAAGCTCTCTCTCTCTTCCCTTTTTTTCTATTTCTTTCTGTTTCATTTCTTTTGCAACTTTGTTGAATTAATAAAAATGCCAGAACATTTTTATAGCTCATAAAACTAGTCATGCCCACTGTATATAATATGAACAACATGGAACATTTTAGTTTATGATTATTTGGGCACACAAAATGTTTTATAGCATTTAAATGCCCAAATGCAAATACCATATGAATTAATCCAGAGACCTTGGATGTCCTAGAAAATTGTGCACCATTTTTGGCAGAGGTTTAAGACCAAGGCAGAAATGATGAACATTTTTAAGGCATTTTGGGTACATTGGAAAGATTTTATCAAACCCTAGTTGTTAGAAGAGGGGTGCTGGGGTTTCTGTCATTCCCATTTCAAGTTTCTTTGAAAGGTAAACATGATGCACACTCTAGCTAGTCCTAATGCAAGCACTGATTAGGGATGTGACAACTCGCCCCCACTTAAAAGAATCGCGTCCCGAGATTCGGGTTCCTCCGAAAAGAGGGTGGGGTACTCAAGTCGAAGACGATCCTCCCTTTCCCAAGTAGCTTCACTCTCGGAATGATGTGACCATTGAACCTTGAGAAACTTGATATTGTGACGTCGAGTGGTACGCTCGGTTTGATCAAGAATTCGAACGGGGTATTCTTGATATGTGAGATTGTCCTGGAGATCAAGCGTTTCGTGGTCCACTCCACGGATAGGATCCGAGAAGCAACGCCTGAGTTGAGATACGTGGAAGACATCATGAACTCTGGAAAGATGGGGAGGTAGTTCCAATTGGTAGGCAACTTCTCCTCGTTTGGCAAGAATGCGAAAAGGACCGATGTAACGAGGGGCCAATTTGCCTTTGATACCGAAGCGATGGGTTCCCTTAAGAGGAGTAACCCGAAGGTAAGCCTTATCGCCGACTTCAAAAGTCACAGCCTTATGATGACTATCATATCGGCTCTTCTGGCGAGACTGGGCTGTTTTCAATTTCTCACGAACGATGCAAACTTGCTCTTCTGCTTCCTGGATCATATCCGGACCAAAGAATTGTCTTTCCCCGGTTTCTGACCAGTTAAGAGGTGTTCGACACCTTCGTCCATATAAAACTTCGAAGGTAGCCTTGCCCAAGCTGGCTTGATAACTATTGTTGTAAGCGAATTCGGCAAATGGAAGACACTTCTCCCAGTCCATACCGAAAGAGATGACAGAGGCTTGAAGCATATCTTCCAGAATTTGATTGACTCGTTCCACTTGACCACTTGACTGAGGATGGAAGGCGGTGCTAAAAGAGAGATGAGTTCCCATAGCATTCTGGAAACTTTCCCAGAATCGTGAAGTGAAAAGACTTCCACGGTCTGAGTTAATCTCCAACGGCACACCATGAAGTGATACTATCCGAGAGATATACAAGTCTGCTAGCTGGCTAGCGGTTATACTCTCTCGAACAGGTAGGAAATGGGCTACTTTAGAGAGGCGGTCGATAACGACGAAGATAGCATTATTCCCTTTCCTGGTCCTGGGAAACCCGGTAAAGAAGTCCATACCGATCTTGTCCCTTATCCATGCAGGAATAGCTAAAGGTTGAAGGGTGCCAGTAGGCCGTTGATGCTCTACTTTGACTCGACGACAAACTTCGCAGTTGGCAATGAATTGAGCGATTTCTCTCTTCATCCTAGTCCACCAGAACCTCTGACGTAGGTCCTAATACATTTTGGTACTACCGGGATGAATCGTGAGGGGAGATTCATGAGCCTCCTTAAGGATTAACTGCCGTAGGTGTTGGTTCTTGGGAACCACTAAACGGTTCTCGAAGGAAACAACACCTCTGTTATCAATGGAGAAACAACCTGCAACTCCTTTGTGAATGTTTCTCTTAATTCGGGAAATCCCTGTATCTTGCTTCTGGGCAGCTATGATTTGGTCCATAAGGGTAGGTTTCGCCACCAAGGTGGTAAGGAATCCTCGAGGAACAATGTGAAGGTTAAGCTTACGAAATTCCTCGTAAAGAAGTGGTTGCCCTTGTTGTAACATCAGGTTGTTACAATAAGACTTACGACTTAGTGCGTCGGCCATGACATTGGCTTTCCCAGGGGTGTAAGTGATTCCTAAGTCGTAATCGGTGAGCAACTCAACCCAACGTCTTTGCCTGATATTCAAATCCGGTTGGGTGAAGATGTATTTCAAACTTTGGTGATCAGTGAAGATTTCATAGCGATTACCAAGAAGGTAATGTCGCCATGTTTTGAGTGCGTGGACTACAGCTGCAAGCTCTAGATCATGTGTAGGATAGTTATCCTCATGTGGACGCAACTGTCGAGATGCGTATGCGATCACTTGACGATCTTGCATGAGTATGCAACCTAGTCCTTGTCGCGAGGCGTCGCAGTAGATAATAAATTCCTTGGAAAAGTCTGGTGGTACCAGTACGGGTGCAGATGTCAGGCGTCTTTTCAGTTCCTGAAAGCTGGACTCGCATTGTGGGGTCCATTCGAACTTTTTATCTTTCTTGAGGAGTTCAGCTAGAGGCTTAGCAACCTTGGAGAAATTCTCGACAAAGCGTCGGCAATAGCTCGCTAAGCCAAGGAAACTCCTAACTTGCTTGACCGATTCAAGGGGAGTCCAATCAAGGACGGCTTGAACTCGCTCGGGATTGACAGCAATACCCTTGCCAGAGATCGCATGACCTAGATAGGTCACTTCCAGCAACCAGAATTCACATTTAGAGAATTTGGCATAAAGGCGGTGCTCTCGAAGTTTCGTCAATACTAGCCTTAGATGCTCGGCATGATCTTTCTTGTTCTTGGAGTAGATGAGTATATCATCGAGGTATACCACGACGAATTTATCCAAATACTCCATGAATATATAATTCATTAGCCGGGAGAAGGTGGCTGGGGCATTGGTTAACCCGAAGGACATGACGGTGTACTCGTATTGGCCATAACGTGTAACAAAAGCCGTCTTGGGAATGTCCCCGTTCTTGATTTTGATTTGATGGTAGCGCAACCTCAAATCCATTTTCGAAAAGACCGAGGATCCAGCGAGCTGATCATACAGGTCGTTGATCCTGGGGAGCGGATACTTGTTCTTTATGGTGACCAAATTAACAGGTCGGTAATCTACAACCATCCGTTCCGTTCCATCCTTCTTCTTGACGAAGAGGACGGGACAAGCCCAAGGGGAAGAGCTAGGACGGATGAAACCCCTTTTCAAGGACTCATCGAGTTGTTTCTTAAGCTCAGCTAATTCTAGGGGTGCCATATTATAGGGTCTCCTAGAGATTGGGACAGTTCCTGGAATAAGATCTATCACGAACTCGACATCTCTGTCAGGTGGAACACCTGGCAGTTCTTCTGGAAAAACATTCGGAAAGTCACGGACTAC
Organism: Secale cereale; assembly: GCA_902687465.1. NCBI lineage: Eukaryota > Viridiplantae > Streptophyta > Magnoliopsida > Poales > Poaceae > Secale > Secale cereale. The sequence goes on from LR738713.1 coordinate 289,984,583, forward strand.
CGGGATATCTTCGAGTTCTGGTAGAGGGCTGGCATTAAGAGAGTAGAGCTGACGCTCAGCCATTCGGGCCAAGACATTGACTGTCTTGCCGGATGGGTGTGTAAGTCGAACGATCCTAGTGTAGCAATCAATCTTGGCATAATGAGTTGTCATCCAGTCCATACCCAAGATGATGTTTATGTCCGAGGACTTGAGAGCGATTAGTGATGCAAGGAAAACAAGTCTATCGACAAGAATTTCATTTCCATGGCTTACCCTAGAGGTTTGCCACTTTGAACCAGGAGTTTGAATAACCATGGAAGTAGGCATGTCACAAAAAGTCATGTTGTGCAATCGGGCATAGCTCTCAGATATGAACGAATGGGATGCTCCAGTATCGAAAAGAACAGATGCCGGATGGCAGTTAACGAGAAGCATACCAAGGACGACGTTAGGATCCTCATAAGCTTCCTCAGCAGAGACATAGTTGACATGACCACGTGCAGTGGGGATTGGCTTGACATAATTCACCTTGCCAGTTGGCTTACCACGGACAACGGGTTTTCCTGGCTGGTTCTGGGGACACTCACGCATGTAGTGCCCCGGTTCTCCACACTTGAAGCATGTCACAGTGCCAGTGCGTGGAGCAAGGTTGGTAGGTGGTCCTCCATAAGTCTTGGCAGGCGCATACTATTGAGTTGGGCGAGGCGCCTCATAGGATGGCCTCGGTGTGTACTTGGGTGGCAGAGCAGTGTTAGGAACCCACACACGGCACTTGTCAGAGCCAGAGCCGGATGAGGAACCAAAGTCACGAGGATGCTTGCGTGTGGCTTCGAAATCAGTCTGGCCCATCTCAGCACTGATAGCTTTGTTTACCAGCTTCTTGAAGGAAGTGCACTCGTGCAGTTCTAGATCTCGACGGAGTTCGGGGCTGAGTCCCTTGCGGAACCTCGCCTGCTTCTTGGCATCGGTGGATACTTCCTCAGGTGCATAGCGTGCCAAGTTGCCAAACTCGCGACTATAGCCATCCACGGTTAACCGACCCTGGGTGAAATTGCAGAATTCCTCCCGCTTGCGATCCATGAGACCTTCCGGAATGTGATGTTCACGGAATGCCTCACTGAACTCAGCCCAAGTAGTGATTTGGCCAGCAGGACGCATAGCCTCAAAGTTCTCCCACCATAGACTGGCAGGGCCTTCAAGATGGTAGGCGGCGTAGATAACCTTGTCAGCTTCGGCCACACGGGTAGAGTGTAGCTTGTGGGTGATACTACGAAGCCAGTCATCCGCATCCAGAGGTTCAGTGGAATGATGGAACTTGGGTGGGCACATCTTGATAAAGTCGTTGATTGACACCATGTCATTCCTCTGACGGAACCCAGTGTTCTGCTCTATGCGTTCCAGCAGACGGTTGGTCTCTCTCTTGTTCCGTTCTGCCTCGAGCATAACTTCAGCCAAGGAGGGTGGCTGGGGCAGAGTCTCGTCTCTAGCCCCACTAGCCTCACCCTGCTCCTGAGCAGCAGGAGTGCTGCGAGTGTTGACCATCCTAGGAAAACAAAACAACGGTTTAGACAAGGATGGCAAAAACTTGACATAGGAGTGCAGAATGTAATGGATGACACAGAATGCAGAGATGATCATCCGTACGACATGGTAATATAGAAACTGCCATATATACACCAGTGGTCATACACACCATACATAGTTTAGTACAAGCCAAGGCTAAAGTACAACTGCGGTGAAAGACGATACATCCCATCAGAGGCATTCCAAGATCCTATACATTATTTAACTACACCTCCGGAATCCAGTACTAGCTAAGTCATATTCCACGAGACACGCAGGACTGTGGAAATACAACTACTACGATACTACTACCGCCACGGTCTAGCTCAGACATTCCCGTAGTAATCTTCGTAAAGATTACCACCGTAGCCTAGGAGTGGAACAGATGGATCTTGAAACTCTCGAGCACTCGAAGGCTGTGGACCATAGGGACATGGATGTGGCCTCGGGCCTGATGCTGTTGGTAACTGACGCCAACGTGGAGTTGTAATACCCCCAACCTCACGCCAATCCATACGGTCAGGCAGACGAGTCCGCACGGGGTACAAATCCTACATATCCAGATATCCGGCGTGCACAACAGGTGCAAGCCGTGTCAAAGTAGTCCAGTGGGCGGCTCGAGTGTTATACAGCTCCATTCGGAGGGCACGGACCTCACGGTCCCTATCCTCCAGCATCTGAACAGTAGTCTGAAGAAGTGGCTCCTCATGAGCAGCATCAGTATACAGACCAGTGTAGTTGCCGTCCTCTCCGGGACGTGAGGCTGGCAGGTAACAAAACTCAGTGTTCAGCAACAGGGCATGCCTAGCCCGGAGAATGGTCATCATCGAATAAGCGGCATCCTGTACTTCCATCTCGATAGTAACCCCGAGTCCATAAGACCAATGGATGGGGTCGATAGCTCCGGGATATGAGGGGTATATCCGGACTATGCAGAAATACTGACTCTGATTGAAATCCCGGTACTGTTCCTCCATGGTGTACTCAGGATACCAGCGGTAACCGGTCTCAATCAACACATGGACTAGCATGGCCGTGTGACCGGGCACATTAATGCACCGAGTCAAACGAACCACTTGGTGAGGTGTGCGGCCAGACATCTAAAACACGAAGTAATGCAAAGGCATTAGCGTTTCTGGAAGGAATCAGGCAGCATAACAACTGTAAATGCTCAAAAAGGATTTGAGACATCATACAAATGATAGCATAGCCACTCAACAATATCATATCAAGGTTCCGGGTCCAACAATTCATCATACTAAAAGGGTAGAAACTGAACTGAGGCTTGAAACCAACAATCCTAAGAGTCTACGGATTATTAACACGTGAACCTAGTAAGGATAAGAGGCCTAGTCCCAGATCCCCGTGGAAAGAATAGACTGACTCAGATCAGAAGGGCATAAGGTAAAGGAGTAAAAAGAGCCTTACATTCCCTTCCATAATCAATTCCCCTACATGTAACTAAGAATTTTTCTAGACTCAACATCGACCAGTTTGGCTTGAGAAACCCACAGGCAGTCCAGCTCTGATACCAACGTTGTCAGGACCCCGATCCTAAGTCACACCGATCTAGCTGTAACACGTCATATCACTTTGCGACCTCACGCATGGTATCCCCACGGGTGCCACCTTACCTGGCCTAGGACCGTTTGCGCATTTTGGCACACGTATATGACAGTGTCGCTAGCATCCATATGACAGAGAACCCGGGCCGACATGGCTAGTTATAAACCAAAAGTGGCACTAAATTACAGAGACATGCATCCATGACCCAGCAACGAACGTGTCGGTCATCAACGTATGAACCCAAGTCGTAGCAAGCTACATGGACTTAAAGGAACAACGCGTGACACTTCCCCTAAGGGACAGACACAGGAACGAAGAAGGACACATGCCGGCCAGCCTACGTGTTCCGAGCAGTAGCAAGCTACCAAGGCTCATTGGAAGCACTAGGAGGCATTTCCCTGTAAGATAGGCGACCAAAGGAAAACAACTAGGTGTCAGATCCCACACATACCAAGCATTTCAATCATACACACAATATGCTCAATATGTGCAAATACAACATTGCATCACAACAGAACTCTATGACTCAAAGTAATTTATTTAAGAGGCTCCAAGAACCATACACAACATATCCATACAAGTAGGGGTCATATGACCCAACACTCAAGTCATACAGTCATACAAGCACAAGCGGAAGCTACACGTCTGAGTACAGACAACTTAGAAAATAAAACAGGCTTGGTGTAGCCTGACTATCTACAAGGCCCTTCACATGCTCCAGATCTCCGCCTGGGTAGCAAGCTACTCGTCGACGTCAACGTCTATGTAGAACCCATCAGAAGGGGCAGGGTTCTTCACTGCAACAGTTATTAAGCAAACATGAGTACAAAGGTACTCAGCAAGTCTTACAACAGAACCTATCATACATGCAACATTATCAATAGGGGGTAGTGGAGTTCATAGCAGAAAGCCAGCTTTGACTCTTGGCTAACCTATACTACAACTCTCAACAGATTGCAAGATATTACTACGTACACGAGTCCTCTACTCACCACAACAATACACCACCGAGGATCCTCTTCCGTCATCCTACGGAAGGGCCATCCACGGCACTCACACTTGTCTTGAGGCTTTTAGTAGTATCCATCAACTTTTCTATGAACTGTAAGAGTAATCAAGTAGTCCGTACCGCGAACAACAGCTATTCGAATAGATTGGTAACCCTGCAGGGGTGTACTTCTTCACACACGCTTCCACCACTTATCGTCGTTTACTCGACATGTACTCGGCAACCTTCAAGCGGAAGCCCAGCGAGGGTGTCGGCCACGACCTGACTAACTACACAAGTCTCTCGTCCAGGTTTATCGCCTATTTGGGTTCCATCCATGGGGAGATCCGGCCGGGGTGTCGCTCACGGCGCCAAACGATGTGTACAGGGTTCCCGAGTCACCAAACGGGCAACCGGTACACCGTGCCACGTACCTGTCGCATCACAACCCACGCCGAGGGTTAGCGCTGTGCACGACCACCAGTAAACTACAAACACCAGTAACTAGTTGCAACTCCTCGACACAGAACAAGGGCAGTTAATAAGACGAGAGGGCTTGGAGCGCCCGGAACCCAATGCGTGGTAGTAACTGTAACTTGAATCACACACACAGATCTCGGGTCCTATGGACGATTCCAATGAAACAACCCACCACGTACTCCTACATGGCCTTTCATCGATACCTTTACCAAACGTGTTCCACACTTCCCTCTCTGTACCGGTATGATCATTTCACTCTGATCCATCACCCAGATGAATCAGACCTGACACAACTCTAAGCATGGCAAGCAACATAAACAAATAGCATGGTGGATCACACATCACATGGCTCAATCAACTTCTACACATGCTAGTGGGTTTCAACTATTTACTATGGCAATGACGGGTCATGCAAGGGAATAGGGTTCAACTACCGCAGCAAGTAGCAGTTCACACGCTGTTGCCTTAATGCAGTAAAAGAGAGCAGGAGCGAGAAGATGGGTTTGTATCGGAATGATCAATGATTGCTTGCCTGACAGAGTGGTTGTCGGGTACTGCTCTTCAGTTGGATACGCAGAAGTTTTCTCGGGAGCAGGACCTAACACGGAGAATACCGGCGATACAATCAATAAGCAAACAAATGCAACAATATGATGCATGCTCATGATATGGCAAGATGCATGTGTTTTTGGGCTAATGGAACAATAACAGAAGGGTTTGAGCCCATTTGAATCAAAGATTCAAATTGAAACCCAAACTAGTATTTATTTAAGTGCATTATCATGTTTTAGTGTATACAGCAAGGTTAACTTGCTCAAACATGCATGAAACTAGTGCCATTAGAAAGATTGGATTTTTCTGATCAATTTTCATATATAAATCTTTTCCATCTGAGCTATTGTTGAATTTATATGATTTTTTGAAGTTTAAAGCATTTTCTGGAATTTCCTGAATTGTTTTTAAACCAAATAATCCCAGAAAATCCTTTACTGTGTTAGCATGACATCATGCTGATGTCAGCCAGTCAACAGGGCGTCCAGGTCAAACCTGACCAGTGGGACCCACTGGTCAGTGTCATAGTTAGTTAACTGACTAATTAAAACTGGATTAGACACTAACCTAGCTTTGACTAACAGACAGGGCCCACATGTCAGTGACCCAAGGGGGTCAAACCCTTGGTCAAACGGGGCTAACTCGCCGGCGTTTAGCCGCCGGCGAGGCCAAACGCGGCGGTGAGGTGCGGGATTTGTGCTCCGGCTGCCAAAACGATGGCGGAGCACGCCTACGGGCAGCTGGGAGTGAGCCGCATCGAGTGGTGGTGGTGGTGGCTGGCCTCGGGGTCGCCGGAAACGACGCCGGCGACGAGTCCAGCGGCTTCCGGAGTTCGGGCAAGGTCGAACTCGTCGGTGCGGTGCTCGTAGAGGTGCGTGGAGTGATCATACATCATCTACACAGAACTGTGAAGCTGGTGGGCACGATGGTCGGGCCGTTAAATGGCCGGAGCCTCGTCGGCGACGAGCTCCACGGCGGCGCGTGCAGGTGAGCCTCGTGCAGTGCGTACGGTGCAGCAGAGAACTAACGGAGAGGGGGAGGACGGAGCTGAGCTCATGGCGGTTGCAGTGAGCGTCGAGGCGGGCTCGGGGACGGTCGGAGCTGAGCGGGGCGGCGATGGGGATCTCTACGGCCGGAGTTGGGGAAGATGGGGTCGGGGGCGACTCCAGAGCGGGCGAGCACTCAGGGCTCAGCCTACTCGACGTAGTCGATGACGACGGAGCGGACGGATACGGTGACGGAGCTCGGGGACGGCGGTGGACGCGGCTATCACGACGGCGTGAGCACGGCGGCGTCGACCATGGTGCGGGGAAGGCGAGGGAGAGGAGTTGGGGAGGGTGGAGCGTGTCAGCGAGCTCGTGGAGGAAGTGGGTGATCGATCCCACCGACCAGAACGGCGAGGGGAGGAAGCAGGGCAGCGGGCAGCTACGTGGCGCGCGCTGCGGCTGCCGTCGAGCACCTGCCTGCCTACCTAGCCGAGCCAAGTAGCTCGCTTGAGCGGTGGCTGGGCTGGGCCGGCAGGTGGGCCTGTTAGGCGCCAGGTAAGCTCTCTCTCTCTCTTCCCTTTTTTTCTATTTCTTTCTGTTTCATTTCTTTTGCTACTTTGTTGAATTAATAAAAATGCCAGAACATTTTTATAGCTCATAAAACTAGTCATGCCCACTGTATATAATATGAACAACATGGAACATTTTAGTTTATGATTATTTGGGCATACAAAATATTTTATAGCATTTAAATGCCCAAATGCAAATACCATATGAATTAATCCAGAGACCTTGGATGTCCTAGAAAATTGTGCACCATTTTTGGCAGAGGTTTAAGACCAAGGCAGAAATGATGAACATTTTTAAGGCATTTTGAGTACATTGGAAAAGATTTTATCAAACCCTAGTTGTTAGAAGAGGGGTGCTGGGGTTTCTGTCATTCCCATTTCAAGTTTCTTTGAAAGGTAAACATGATGCAAACTCTAGCTAGTCCTAATGCAAGCACTGATTAGGGATGTGACACTTCTGCCTGCTCTTCCTCTTCTTCTTCTTGAGCTTGAGGCATTCGAGCCTTGTTCTTTTCTGCAGCTGGAATGTTCCTTGTGTTTCTCTTAGCTGCAAACTTGGTTGCTTGGGCAGCAGCTTTGGGGGCAGTTTTGGGCTTTCAAGGAGCAGCCCCTGACTTGATAGCATCCCCATCAGCTTCTGAGATTTAGGTGCTGGTGCAGCAACCTCTTCTTCTTCATCATCATCATCGCCATCATTTCTCATAGATGGATTGCCAACCACTTTGGCTGTGGTTTTCCTAGCCCTTTTCTTAGTTCATGCAGGCTCATCATCTCTGGTTTCAAGTGTGAGCTCCATGGTTTATTGTGTTGAGGCTCTGGCTTTTGACATGGGCACTCTCTTGGCTGAAGCCGTTTTGTTCAAACCAGGCTTGGTTGAAGCAACAGTGCAATATTCCTTCCTAGTAACTTTCTTCTTTGAGGTGGCCTCATCAGCTACAAAGTCTTCATGCTCTGAATCTGAAGTTTTCTTCTTCCTTGACTTGGTAGCAGCCTTTGGAAGGTTACTGGGAGTGCTTCTGCTGCTCTCATAGTAGCTGGAGTTATTGGGACTAGAGCCCTCACTCAAATTAACCTGCTCCTCAGACCTGTTTTGACTGTCATTGCCTTCTGACATCTCTAAAACTGCAAGGTGACCCTATGAATAGGTATAGATGAGATAGAGTGGATGAGCATCACAAAGTACAACTGGTTTTAAAAATTTTGATTTTAAAAACTTAAGTTTAGTTTTCTGCAGAATCCATTTTGGTGCTACTGAGTTTACCAGTTCGGTGATACCGAAGCAAAAATAGAGCCAAAACATACTTGTTTCGGTAAGACCGAGGTAGTTTTCGGTGGCTCCAGTTGCTAGGGTTTCACTGAGCTACTAGTTTCGGTCTCACCGAGTGATACAATTCGGTTGGACCGAGGTGTATCAGTGCAATGGCTTACGCCAACTCGGAGACACCGATACTTGCAAATCGGTCGGACCGAGATGAGTTCGACGGAGAACTAACCCTAAGTTTTTTGAAATCCATCTACCCTGAAGACTAGTTTTACTGGATAGGAAGTTTGCAAACGTGGCAAGATCAATGGAAAGTTGTTTTGTGCATGAATTAGATTTGGAGAACACAAACAAATGAGTCGTACCCTAACTTGGTAATGATCTCCTACGGTAATGAGGGGCGGAAAAGAATGCCCTCGATGGCGACGGATTCCAACGGCAGGAGGCGGTTGGAGACAACGGCGAAGATCCTTGGACCACGGCAGTGGCATAGCTAGGTTGCGAGATTAGAATTGTTGGAGAAGTTTCCAAAAATTCTGTCCACGAGTTTATATACCCAGATCTGTCAGTGGGACCGAGAAAACTGTTTCGGAGCCACCGAGATGCGTTTAACACTTGGTTGTTGCAACTCGGTTGGACCGAGACGGTTTATTCGGTTTCACCAAGATACAATACTGATCAACCTAAATGATTTCGGTGGGATCGAATGAGATTTGTTGGTCTGACCAAAATGCATTTTGGAGGTTTTGGAAGTTAAGCCCTGATCAGATCGGTGACACCGAGTGCTCCTCACTTGGTGGGTCCTATAGAGACTTGTTCAAACTTTGTGATGTATAGCATGAATAGAGTTTGTGTGACACCCCGAGACCGGTGCGCCAGGTGTCAGCCAGTTATTCATTGTCAGTGCCATGTCATCTGCTTGCGTGTTGCATCTTGCCATGTCATCATGAGTGTTGCATCAGCATGTTTTCAAAACTTGCATCCGTCCGAGTTCCCTCGTCCTCTCCGTTGTCTGTTCTGAGCCCAGACACACTTGCACACGCCCGCGGTGCCTCCGAATATTTATTTTATGAGTGGCCGAAAAACGTTCTCGGAATGGGTTGAAACTTGGCATGTGGTCTTATTGTAGTGTAGACAGGCCGGCTGCCAAATTTCACTGCATTCAGAGTCCGTTTGATAGCCCAACGGATATATATAGCGGCGCTAGTCGCCGGTCATTTCGTCGGACGTTTTCAGTCTCCGAAAACCCCCGCGGGCCTTTATTCCCTTCTCTCTTCTCAGCCCACACCCTTTTCACAGCCCAACTAGGCCCAGCCTACTCCCCCTTCGCTCCGTTGTCGTTGGATCGCGATCCGATGGCTCCGGAATGGTCCAAAACCCCCCAAACCCTAGCATTTTGCTATATATAGCCCCTCCCCATGCCAAAAATGGCAACCCCAGGCCTCCTCCTCGTTTTCCGCAGCTACCCAGCCACCAGCCGCCACCTCTCACCTCTCCCCGCCGCCAAGTGGCTCCAGCCACCTCCCTTCCCCGCGCTGGCCCGCCAGGCCCACGGCGAGGCCCGCCCGAGCCGCGAACCGGGCCCGAGCGCCACGGCCGCAGCGCGCCCAGCTCCCGAGCCAGGGGGCCTCGAGCCCCTTCGTCCCATCGCCAACTGCCACCGCCGCCGCCGGGAATGGGTCCCCGAGGCCACCCCCGACCAGAGCCGCTCGCCTCCGGCCGCCCGATGGCCGCCGTCGCCCCCACCTCATCGGCGACGCCAGCACCGCCGCGATCCGCTCGGGATCGGTGCCCCGATGAGCCCCGCGTCCAGATCCGGCCATCCCCGGATCCAACTCCTCTTTCCCCATCCCGCATCGCCCCGGTCTTCGCCGCCTCGGTGCGCCGCCGCGCCATGGCCGCCATCGTGAGCTGCTGCCGAGGACGACCGCTCGCAGCACCTCGGGCCGGCCTCACCGTGGCCCATCCTCCTGCCAGGCCGATCGCGTGGGCCGCGGCCCAGGTCCGCCGCTCGCTTCAGCCGCCCGCGTGGGCCACCTCGTGGGCCTCCTTCCCCTCATGCCCAACTCCTGCGGGCCCAACCACCTCCTCCACCGACCTGGGCTTGGCCCATGGTGAGCCCACCTAAACTCCGCTCTGTGCGTCTTTTAGTTATCTTGCGCCCAGTTTCGATTAGAATTTTGGCTGAGTCCCTGTTAAGTTGTTGTCTGATGCATTCTTGTGGAGCTAATATCTTTTTGTGTGGTGATCGAAATTGAGTGTATGATATGTCAAAATGACCGTGGTGACATGCTCTACACTTTGTTCCATTGTGTCATGCTCATTTGAGTTCATCTAGATGCTCTAATCTCTGTTGCAAGAGTGCTACTTGTTATTTCGTTGCTATGTTTGAGATATGATAACTTGGTGCATGTTTATCCAAATGATGCATATGATATGTCAAAATGTTCATCATGAGATGCTCTACATGTTGGTTGCTATAGCATGCATGTTAGAGTTCATATTGCCATGTTAATCTCTGTTGCAAAAGTGCATGTGGCTGTTAGGTTTTGTAACTTGTTACGAGATGCCTAGTTGAGGAGCTCGTTGCTATTGATGTGTTTTTCCCCATGTCACATGCCTAGATGTTTTAGAATCTCCATCATGTGTTGTTTGCTGTGGTGCATTCATCTTTCCATGATATGCCTTGAGGTGACTTAAACATGCTCGCAAACAAGCCATGTTGCTGTTACTGTTTTAACACTTAGTGAAATTTCACTGTCTGGAATCTGTAATATCCTGATGCTATGTTTGCTTGATGCCCTAGGCAAATCCATGTTAGTTTTGGGGTGTACATTGATCATTCCTTGTTGTATATGCTGTTGTCTATCCATTCATGCCTTCACTTGCTCTTTTGACTTGCTGTAGATTATTTATTTCTTGCTCCCAAGTTGCTATAAAATATTGCTATCAGGTTTTTATTGTCATGATCAAAATGTTGTAGCTTGTTGCTATTGATCCATGCCTCCTATGGAGATGCTCCAATGGAGTTGTTGTTGTAGGATATGTTTACTTCATGTCCATGCTTCTTGTCACCATGTTTGAGTGATGTAGAGTATATATTTCTTGCTCCAAAGTAGCTATGTGGCTGTTAATTACAGCTTTGCATTGTTTCTTGTTTCGGGTGTATCTTTTAGCCCGTTGCTCCGTTTTGAGTGTTCCTTATATAAAACTTGTGTGTTTTTGCATATAGAATCATAATATCATGTTTATTTCATGTTTGGAGTGAGTTTGCTTGATTTTTGGACGCATCTTGCATCATTGCCATGATTAACTTGTTTTGCTCATATCTTCTAGGCCATAGCTCCGAATTAAACAAACTTTATATGAAACTTGACTAGAATTCCGTGTAGATCATGATGGTGCATGTTAAATTGCTGTTGAACAACTTCAAATTAAGGTGTGTTCATATCTGGACTAAATTCAAGCTATGCATATGAGGACTTACCGGATTTGTAATATGTAGTTTCCGGCCTCATTTAAACTTGTTGACTCGTGTTGTTCTTGTGTGCTTCCTACCTTGCCATGTTATGCTTCCTGTATAGACTTGCCGTGCTTCCTGTATAGTCTTGTCATGCATCATACCTTGCCATGTATTGCATTATATAAACTTGTGTTGTTTTCTGTGCTTCCTACCTTGCCACGTTATGCTTCCTGTATAGACTTGTTGTGCTTCATGTATAGTCTTGTCATGCATCATACCTTGCCATGTATTGCATCATATAAACTTCTGTTGTTTTCTGTGCTTCCTACCTTGCCATGTTATGCTTCCTGTATAGACTTGTTGTTCTTCATGTATAGTCTTGTCATGCATCATACCTTGCCATGTATTGCATCATATAAACTTGTGTTGTTTTCTGTGCTTCCTACCTTGCCATGTTATGCTTCCTGTATAGCCTTGTCGTGCTTCATATGTAGAACTGTCATGCATCATACTTGTTTGAGCGTATTGTCATGTCTCGTGCGGTGTGTTTACCATGTTGCTTGCTTCTTCTCATTAGTGCTTATTCCGTTGCGTTCGTGAGGATTCGTTCGTCTACCCGTGGTTCTTCTTCAAGGCTTCTTCTCCGTCTTCTTCACAGAACCGTTCTTCTTCCTTGCGGGATCTCAGGCAAGATGACCATACCCTTGGATACCTTTACTATCATTTTCATGCTTAGTAGTCTCGATGCTATCGTTACATGTCGCGCTACCCATCTTATTGTCAGCCCCTCTCCTTGTTGCCATGAAACCTCTAACCTTTGAAACCTTCCTAGCAGAACCATTGTTTGGCTATGTTACCCGCTTGCTCAGCCCCTCTTATAGCGTTGTTAGTTGCAGGAGAAGATGAAGATCGTTCCAGGAGGTAACTTGTTGTTGGAATATCACAATATCTATTATTATTATTAACACACCTATATACTGGGCATGGGTGGAAGGCTTGGCCTTTTGCTCGGTGTTTTGTTCCACTCATGCCACCTTAGGCGCCGATAAACCGGCACTATGTTCCTTGATTTTGCGTTCCTTACACGATGGGTATATGGGGACCCCTTGACACTTTGTCTTTGAATAAAACTCCTCCATCAAGGCCCAACATTGGTTTTAATTTGCCTCATTATAACAACTTAATTAATTAATTAAAATTGCATAGGGGGTCGCGTCCCGGGGTATTCTTTCTACATAGCAGGGGGCTAGTGCTGATGGTGTTGGTCCCAAACGGGCCGACTGCGGGGCTACCACGGGGAAACTCGAGGATTGGCTCCCGTAGGCTGTCCCATCCGGTCGTGGCCTGAGACGAGATACGCGTGGCTACTATCAGGGTGTCGGCACGCCGGGAGGTCTTGCTGGTCTTGTTTTACCATTGTCGAAATGTCTTGTGCACCGGGATGCCGAGCCTGATCGGTTTTCCCTAAGATAAGGGGTGATGATATTATATTTATCACTTCAGCTGATCGTGAGAGCTTGTGATGGGCTAAGTTGGGACACCCCTGCAGGGTTATGATCTTTCGAAAGCCGTGCCCGCGGTTATGTGGCAGATTGGAATTTGTTAATGTCCGGTTGTAGAAAACTTGACAGAGGATCCGAAGTAAAACACACAACTGTGTGAGTAACCGTGACGGTCTCTTTTCACTTTGAGAAGAGAACACAGTGGGGTTATGTTTGACTCGTATGTAGTTTAGGATCTTTAGCGATCATTACTAGTTTGCGACCGTTTGCGTAGATGCTCATCTTATTCTTGTACTCGTAAGTTAGCCACCATATTTTTGCTTAGCCGCTGCTGCAACCTCACCACTTTACCTCTTCCTACCCATTAAGCTTTGATAGTCTTGTTACCCATGGTTATGGGATTGCTGAGTCCTCGTGGCTCACAGATACTACAACAACAATTGCAGGTGCATGTTTCCGATGTCTTGTCGTGAGAGCATTGTTCTTTTGTTGGAGTTCTTCTTCAGTATTGGGTTAGGTTCCGGGTCGGCAGCCTGGGATAGCAGATGGATGTCGTTGTTCTTTTCATGTTTGTATCCGTAGTCGGATACTTTGTATGGATGTTGTTGTATTCATGTAACTTGTATGTATTGTTGTATCCCCCATGTATGTATGTAATGGTACGATGTAATGATATCCATCTTGCTAAGCGCCCGAAATGCGGTTGTGCCCCAATCACGTAAGTGCCACGTGATCGGGATAGAATCGCATCTTGGGCCAAACAGTTTGAGACAAGAAAAGCATAGATAGCTAGAGGAAGTGCTTAGGCATTCTTGTCCATCCATTTGGCAAAAGAAAAGGAGCCAAACAATGAAAGCTACAAATGGATGTCCTCGAATGATTAAAATATGCAACCAACATGCTCACACAATAAAATGGCAAATAGAATATGTGTCAAAGCATGCACAAACATTCTAGCATCTATCAAGCAATTGGCGATGACTAGGTCATCTATATATGAGTATATTGACTTAGGAGTCAAATGAGAACATTTGATCATAGATCATACTCATCGTTTAAGCACAAGTGGGGTTACCACTTTTACATAAAGCATTGTTGTGTTCACACCATTAGAGTTGCTTTAGCTCAATATTTAGTGTAAAGCTCCCCCTAGATGTGATATCCCCCCTAAGAGGGATGAACTAACCTTGGGTTTTGTCGATGATGACTTCATGTAGATGTTCACGATGTGGATGCTCAATGTTGATGTAGATCATTTCGAGCAACCCATTGGAGTGAGTTGCACTTTCAATACCTACACGGGTTAGTCCCACATGGAACAAAAAAAGATATCCATGGACATAGAGTGAATTGCGCACAAGATGATGTCCATGAAAGAATTAGGTTACCTTGTCCCTTGTCTTACCAACAAGAGGGTTTGTGACTCCTTGAACTAGTGCAAGATGTGGAAGTTGTTTGCACTTGTCCTCGCCAAGATGATATGAGTGAAGTATGTTTGCGGGGTCACCCTCAAGAACTCTCTAGTTCTTCTTCTTCGGGATCCACATCAACTTGATGGGAATCCTTGGAGTTGTAGTCGTACTTGATGAAGTAGAGCTTGACGTAGTCTTGGGAACCCACTTGACCAAGGCCTTAGGAGCTTCTTCAAATGCATCAATCTCTTCTTGAAGCTTGTCCTTGCCCTTTAGCTTGTGGTCTTGTGGTGGAAGATCATATTGTGCTTTTGTCCCCTTGAAAGAAGTAGGATCATACTTCTCTTGTTGAGGAACCAACTTGGTCTTGGGGTATTGATCTTCTTCCCACTCAACTCCATTGGCAATGAACTTTCGTTCAAAACCAACACCTTGATTCTTCCGGTGCCTTCCTTGCTTGCGTACAATTTCCTCAAATTGCTTACTCTTGCCAAGACTCTTGTATACACCTTTCTCTATAATTCCCTTCAATAAGCTATTTTATTTCTCAAGTGCAACTTGGCTAAGAGAACTTTTAGTGGAATCAAGAGAACTACTAGAAGCAACATCATTCGATTTAGCATGATTGTTGTTGCTACTAGAGGAAGAATCTTTCTTGTTCTTGTTGCTAGATTTTACTTATGGCATGTAAGTAGACAAGAGTAAACTCTTGGCAATGTAAGACGAACTTTTCTTACGAAGATCATCATTGATTGCTTTTAAGAACTCATGCTCTTGCTCTAGATTGAGCTTTTCAAAGCGTAGCTTCTCATGAGTCCTCAAAAGTTCTCGATGATCCTCTAAGGTAGTTTCATGAGCTAACTTGAGAGTGTTTAATTCTTTAGTTAGACGCTCAATCTTCTCCTTATCATTGTCATTCGTTTTATTCTGATTAGCATGATTAATAGCAATTTCTTCATAGTTTTCATCATAGGTTTCATCACTATTGCTACCAATAGGTAAATCATCATCTCCTAGCAAGTCATCTTCATCACTATTAAAGTCAAGATACTCGGGGTGTGATACCTTAGGGCCTTTAGCCACGAAGCATCTTCCAATTCCTTCATTTGGTGAGCCAAATATGTCGTAGGAGTTGGATGACACAAGAGCAATTCCAGCAACACCTTCATCTTGAGTATCTTCGAAGTCGGAGTAGTAGCTTATTTCGAAGTGGTCATCGGAGTCAGAACCGGATACCCATTCACCAACATGAGCTTGATGTCTTCATCTTGTATAGCTCCTTGATGATTTGTCCTTCCTTTCTGAATCTTTGCTTCTCCAAGAAGACCTTCGTTCACAACGATCATCTCTACTCCTTCTCTCTCTTGGTGGTGCATCTTCTCTTCTACTCCTCCTTTTAGGTGAGTCTTCTCTTCTTTTGTGGGGAGCCATACACTCATTTGAGTAGTGTCCGGGTCTTCCACAATTGTAGCAATTCCGATCACGACTGGAAGATCTTTTTTCATTGTTGGACCTTGATTTGGAGTTTCTCTCTTTGCTTCTATTCTTGTAGATCTTGTTGAAGTTTTTCACCATTAAGCTCAATTCTTCATTGAAGACTTGTTTCTCACTTGATGATGTAGGAGCGTCACATGAAGCTTTGTAAGCACCACTAGACTTGTTGTGAAGCTCTTCTTTATCTTTGAGTGACATCTCATGAGCAACAATTCTTCCAATGACTTCCGTTGGCTTGAGATCTTTGTAATTGGGCATCATTTGGATTAATGTGCACACGAAGTCGTATTTTCCATGCAAGGCTCTTAGGATATTCTTGATGATGAATCTGTCGGTCATCTCTTCGCTTCCTAAGCCGGCAATCTCATTTGTGATGAGAGCAAGCCTAGAGTACATTTCAGCGACATCTTCACCATCCTTCATCTTGAACTTGTCAAATTGACTTTGAAGCACATCCAACTTGGATTCCTTGACGAAGCGGTACATTCGTCCATATCAATCAAAGTATCCCAAATTTCCTTTGCATTCTCAAAATAGCTGATTTCGTTGAATTCTTCGGGGCACAATCAATTGAAGAGGATATCGCAAGCTTGAGCATTGTATTGCAACATCTTCCATGGATGCTTCACGGTTTGGTTCCTTCCCATCGAAGAATTCACCTTGCAAACCAATACACATAATAGCCCAAACGGCGGGGTTATGTCCAAGAATATGCATTTTCATCTTATGCTTCCAACTAGCAACATTTGTACCATCAAAGTAAGGACCTCTACGGTGGTAACTTCCCTCGCTAGACTCCATACTCTCCTAGGTTGTGAAACCAAGGCTATGATCACCAAAGCTATGGAAATCAAGGAAAATGGAGACCAAAGGTCTGATACCACTTGTAGGATCGAAAGAATGTCTAGAGGGGGGGGGGTGATTAGACTACTTGACCAAATAAAAACTTAGCCTTCTCCCAATTTTAATTCTTGGCAGTTTTTAGCAATTTAGCACAAGTCAAGCAATCAACCTACACATGCAATTCTAAGATTATAGCAGCAGAATGTAAATCATTGCATATGAAGGTAAATGGAGGGGTTTGGAGATTGCAAATGCATGTGTAGACACATATGTTTTTGTCATGGTTTCGATAGGTGGTGCTATCATACATCCACGTTGATGGAGACTTCAACCCACAAAGGGTAACGGATGCGCGAGTCCACAGAGGGCTCCACCCACAAAGGGTCCACGAAGAAGCAACCTTGCCTATCCCACCATGGCCATCGCCCACAAAGGACTTGCCTCACTAGGGTATATCTTCACGAAGTAGGCGATCTCCTTGCCCTTACAAACTCCTTGGTTCAACTCCACAATCTTGTCGGAGGCTCCCAAGTGACACCTAACAAATCTAGGAGATACCACTCTCCAAAAGGTAATAGACGGTGTGTTGATGATGAACTCCTTGCTCAAATGCTTCAAATGATAGTCTCCCCAACACACAAACAGCTCCTCACAGATTTGGATATGGTGGAAGAAGAGATTGAGTGGAAAGAAACTTGGGGAAAACTAGAGAACAAGATTTATGTGGTAGGAATGGAATATCTTGATCTCACCACTTGACTAGGTGGTTATCTCTCTGAAAATGAGTAATGGAGGTGTAGGCTTGTTCCGATGGCTCTCTCCACGAATTAAGAGGGGTGGAGGGGTATATATAGCCTCCACACAAAATCCGACCATTACACACATTTTGGCCAACTCGGTGGGACCGATACAGTGAACTCGGTCTGACCGAAAGGTTCAAATATGTGAACGTTAGGAAACTCGGCGGGACCGACTGGGACATCTCGGTGTGACCGAAATACTAGGGTTAAGTCGTGAGAGAGTTGGCAAGGTAAACTCAATGTGACCGATTAATGAACTCGGTAGTACTGAAATTAAATATCCTGTAACAGAGAGTTACAGAACCATCTCGGTGAGACCGAATGCCTATATCGGAGACTAAAATGTTAGGGTTTGTGGCTCTGGCTAAGTCAAAGGAAACTCGGTGGGACTGGATATGGAAATAGGTGAGTCCAAGTTTCGCATTTTG
The DNA here is from genome assembly GCA_902687465.1 of Secale cereale. Lineage (NCBI taxonomy): Eukaryota > Viridiplantae > Streptophyta > Magnoliopsida > Poales > Poaceae > Secale > Secale cereale. The sequence continues at coordinate 290,002,472 of LR738713.1, forward strand.
GTTTTGAATTGTTTGGAGTGGAGAGGTTGTGTGAGGGTTTTGGAGCATATCATCAAGCATTGTGAGCAACCAATTTGTTAAGCAACACCTCATCCTCTTTTAATAGTATTAGCTTTCCTAAGGACTCAATGTGATCTTGGATCACTAAAAGTGAAAAGGTAGAGTCTTGTGCTTTTGCCAAACTTGCTTCCTTAGCTTTTTGAGGGGTCCACATCTCCACAATAGCCATGCCATTCATTGAACTTTCCTGAAATATTTATCTTGAGGAATCATTAGTTCAATGAGCTATATGTTGTTATGAATTACCAAAACCACCCGGGGATTAGTTGCACTTTCACCTTCTCCTCTTCTAGGCTTCCCTCTTGGATGGTGAAGATGTTATCTTCTTCTTGGACTCCTCCTCGATGAATGTGTAGCTCCGTTGACACCTATGTATGCACACGAGAGAGGGGTCAAGTAGTATACCATCATCGAAAGGTACAAGTGGACACATGTAAAGGAGATGATTCACTTTTGTATGTATGAAGTAGATGTCTAACGTGTCACGTGCGAAATGGACTCTTAACATGGCAGTGTCCATATGATGATCCCCATCATCCCCTCCCCCTTGGAAAAGATCCGACCTCAGATCGAATTCCAAATCACCATGGGAAAGAGATGTCGTAGCCGTGTATAAGTGGACGATCACCAAGTATTCATCATCTTGAAGTTTGAAATGGGTAGGCTCCAATGTTGCACCATTTTGTAATTCCTTCAAAAGGAGTGAAGATAACAAGCACTTGGAAAAACTAATGTGGTTAACGTTAATGCAAAACCAAGCATTCAAGAGGTGATTGACCCAACAAGTGTAGTCATCAAGCATAGCATAAGGTGTGACAAAGAAGTGTGGCATGACAAGTAAGCATATAAGTTGAGCACAATCAAGCGCATCATGGAAACAAGCATGCAAGTGGGAGGTAGAGATGCTAATATGTGTGACAAGAGAACAAGCATCTACCTCATGGTCATAGCAAACATGCATCAAGCACTCAATGAAAGGTCTATGGTAGGTCTAGGAATCATTCACAACACCGAATATAATGAAGTGTCTAAACACATGGGTCAAGTGCAAGACAATCCAAGCATAACGTGCATAGGTGTAGTGAAAATAGTGTTGTGCTCAACACAATAGAAGGAGCGATTGGTCATCATGTGTGAGGCAATCAAGTCAAGCATGTGACATGCAAAGGGACATGTCATATGTGAAGTGATGACATTGGTGCAACCAAACATGTGATATGTGCAATTAGGAAATAAGTTGGATGCAACACACAAGGCATATATATCATGAGGCGCAATCATAACATGTGCGCAATCAAGTAGTCCAGGATGGCCAATAAGTCTCATGGTACACGCAACACAAGTAGTATGATCTGCAATATCCATGCTCAAGAAAGATGTCACCTTGAAGGTGTGTCCTTGGGTATCCTTCACAATGCCGAAGCACAAGCAAATGCGGTGTAGACGCGAGTCGTGGTAGAATGTATGAGGCTCACTCTCAAGAGCTCGAATGGTCAACTCACATGAAGTGGAAGTTGACATGAAGTCGAAGCATCCTACACATGCACAAAACAAAGTAAATAACGTATGTGCATGGTAGATAAACACATCATCCATCATGATGGTTCTCTTCTCTTGCACATAACCATTAGAGGCAAAAGTGCATGAATAATATGATGCAACAATGGAAATATTCATGGCACTAGGCATATGTTGCAAAGAAGGAAGACACACATGCTTCACAAGAAATATATCAAAATCTCCAAATATATGTGAGAATGTTATGCGGTAAGCTCATTCGCAAGACAAAAAGCATTGTTGCACTCAATACATGGTAAATCATCTAGCATGAGAGAGACAACATATGGAGACATATGACAAGTAGCAATATCAATCATGTGCAATGCATGGCAATAGTGGCAATCAACCGCATGAAACAAGCAAGTATGAATCATTGCTGATGCAACAATCAAGGAAAGCATATCAAATAAGTCATGCAAACTAGTGGAGCGAAGATGCAACACACTAGAGGAAATCACGGCAATCATGTCATGTGAGCAAATAATAGGCATAGGCAATGCACATGACATATCGCAATCAAGATAAGTAATGGGGCAAGCATCAATATCATCATATGTATGTGGCACAAAGCAAACATGGCAATAACAAGATAAATCTCCACCAAGCTTGCAAATACACATACAAGTACTAGAATCATGGATCATGTGTAATGAAAAGCATGGGTCACAATTGCATGGCAAAGGCATCGTAATGACCATATCATGCAAAGTGAACATGGCAAGATGGGCATAGAGTATCACTACCAAAAAAACACACATCCGTGACATTTTGGGCCGAACAATTTTTTTCCTGTCATGCTTATGACACTTCTATGATGATAATTGTGAAAAAAACACCTATCATCATATATGTGGTGGGCTCCTACTTCTATGAAAAAAAATCATAATGGGCTTTTCGTCCTGGAAGGGCCGAAGACGCAGCTACATGACATTCTTTGGGCCGTCCATGACGGAAAAAATCATGGTAGAAGCAAGGGCGAGGAAAATATCGGGGAGTTCCCAGTGATGGTGGGTGGTCAGGGCCGAGCGATGCACTGTGGTTTGCGCGTGTCTCTCATGTACACGCGTATGTGCGAGGCGTTGGGCTCTAACTGAACCCGAGCGATCGCACTGCTAGTTACGTTACTAAACTCGAGCGATCAATCCCTTGGCTATTAACTGAACCCAAGCAATTCATTCGTTGCTGACTGAACCCGAGCGATTCCTTCGCTGCTGCTGCTAACTTAACCGAGCAATCGATCACTGCTGCTTCTTACACTAAAGCCGACCGAGCCCACGTGCGAGACGTAGCCAACCGATGTTGGTTGCCTCTCGATGAACAATGACCGTTGCTACAGTGTGCACGATACATAGAACAAGTCGAGACGTGGTGACTCGATCCGGTTTGTTGGTTGTGGATGAACATTTCCCAATGGGGGTTGGATGAACAGGACCCCGTGGTAGTAGGCCATTGTCGTTGGATGAACAGGGCCCCGAGGAGGCCGCGGCACCCCATACGGTTGGGGGTGGATGAACAGGACCCCGTGGAGGCTCTATGGATAGTAGCCGCTGGAGGTTGGATGAAAAGTAGCCCGTGGATGAATAGTAGCCCCATGGAGGCTGGACGAGGTCGGCGGTGGATGAACAGTAGCCCCATGGAGGCTGGAGCGAGGCAGTAGATGGTCGATGAACAAGACCCCGTTTCGACCGTAGGTGCTCCAACGCAAGTCCGTTTTCTTCGTTTTGTGGCACGCCACACCCCTCCTGATCAACAGGACCCTGTTTCGACCATAGGCACTCGAACAGAAGTTTGTTTCTTCTGTATTGCGGTACGCCAGACCCTTCCCATGAGCTGGACCCCGTTTCGACCATACGCGGTCGAATAGACAGCCCTTTCCTCCGTTCTGCGGTACGCTAGACCTCGTTTCGGCTGTTCCTTCCAAGCCGACTGGCTCCCGATGAACACGACGTATTCCGTTGCCTCCCGATGATCACGAGGCATTTTGTCGCCTCCCGATGAACACGACACAATTTCTCCGTCCTGACCCAGCCGGTTAGCTTCCGATGAACAGGACGCCGTTGTTGCCTTCCATTGCCTCTCCATCTACACGAGCCCTAGCCGCACATATGCGCGAGTACGTGTTCGAGACCCCGCCGTATGTACGTACATGGCCGTATTTTTTGGCATCTGGCTATACGTACGTATACACAATTTTGACTGGACTTCTTGACCTGCTACCCTTCCTTACTCGGCCACGGTTCATCGTGGCAGACAGATCGACCGATCGATATGTACACAGACAACACTACGTACGCTTTGACCGGGTGGGTCCTAGCTGTCAGGGGGAAGAATCATTTTTTTGCCCGTAATATGGACGCACTTCCTTGCGTGCGAAGAAATAGCTGGTGGGTCCCAGCTATGAGGGGGGAAAGCTTTTTCACAAAATACGGTGGCCCTTCTGGTGGGTCCCTGCTGTGAGGTGGAGGAATCATTGCCATGGACCCAGTTGTCAGTCTCTCCACGTATAGTCCTCTTCCGATGGAAGTCGTTCCTTAACCACGTTGACCACGCTGCGTCGAGAGCACCAAGGTGGGGACAACAACGAGGCCTAGGAAGGGAATGACTAGGAGCCGAGGAAGACTTGGTAGTTGTTTCCCACACGGAGGGGGGTACGAGGGTTTACTGCTTTGGCTGTAGTGTGAGGCTGCCATCGCTGGAGAATAACAAGAGGTCTGGGTGAGTATAGGGACGGGCAGGCCAGCAATGGTAGTAGGGTGGGGTGGTGAGGCCTGCGCAGAAGCACAGCCGGCCATGGGACATAGGAGCAGGCGGCACAGCCGGTGATGGTTTGGGCGGTTGGAGCAAGAAGACTAGAGGTTGAAGAAGCACGACGGGCGTTGGATGGACATCGTATGATCGATGCAACTAGAATCGTTTATAGTGACTAAGTTGACAAATCCTGCGTCCCCATCAACTTAGTAGGCCCACAAGTCAGCCTTCAAATATGGCGGGTCCCACCTAGCAGCGGGGGTATTCAATTGTTTTTGTGCGTAATAAGGAGACACTTCCTTGCGTGTGAAGACATAGCTGGTGGGTCCAAGCTGTCAGCGGGGGGAATGTTTTTTTGTGAAATACAGAGGCCCTTCCGATGGGTCCCAACTATCAGGGTGAAGGATCATTTTTTGCTCGTAATAAGGACACACCTCTTTGCGTGCGAAGATGTAGCTGGTGGGTCCCAGCTGTCAGGGGGAGAAAACATTATTTTTCAGGGTAAAAAGGATGAAGTTTCATACATGCGTCCATGGGCGTGGTGCTTCCTCAGTGTCAGCCTCTCCACGTACAGTAATCTTCCGATGACTCTCGTTTGTTGACCACATTAACCACACCGTGCAGAGCACACCAAGGCCAGTGGACGATGGCGAGGCCAAAGACTGGAACGCCCATGAGATGGGGAAGGCGCGGGAGTGCAGTTGCAGATGAAGAGGAGTGGGAAACTTGACTGGTTCGGGTGTGGGGTGGGCCTACACTCGGCAGCGAATAACAGGAGATGCGGAGGAGTGGAGGGATGACCTGGCCATCGGTGGGTAGCATTTCGCTGTGAGGCACACAAAATAGCGTTGTTGGACGCCAGAGGCTGGAGCAGGCGGTCCCAGCAGCACTGGGGGAAGAAGACGAGCAGTTGAAGAAGAATGCCGTCCGTTGAATGTAAATCCAATGCCTTGCTTAGGCTTCGACCTTTGTATTTTTATTTTTTTCGGAAGTGCTTAGGCTACAACCTACTGGCCCACATGTCAGCCAGTCCATTTGTTTTTTAGTCCATTTGGTGGGCTGGGTGAAACAATGATGTAGTGTCTATGTAGCCCGTTTATATTTTATGTTAGAGTTTAAAGCTCATTAGCATTTTTCTCAAAACCACGGACTTGCTGGGCTGGGTGAAAATATCATGTTGGGCTGGACGGAGAAATGTTATAAAAACATAAACACATGATTGCACGTCTATTACTGCATTGGTCAGTAAAATCTTCACAAGCTTTTGTATGCAATCACCAGGAGTTAACTAGCCAATTTATATATAAACAATTATTATTATTATTTTGTAAGAACTTTCAATTTACGAAATAAAATATCATTTTAATTTGATGATTTAATAGGACATGGGGTATTATTATTTTTTAGGCTAGACGTGGGACGGTTGAGTTGGTTCTAGGGAAAAGTACTTGGAGAAAACTCAAATTACATCGAAAAAGAAAGTGGAGAAAATTCAGATACAGGATTAATAAAAACAAAATATAAAGGAAGTGGGAAGGTCTATACAATGGTTGGACGAACCACAGGTTTAACGGAACTTTATGTTGTTTCGGTTATATATATGGAATAAAATAAGATATAAATATAAATAATATATATACTATTATAGAAGGGAAAACATAGGTTCAATTTTGCATTATTATAGAAAAATAGAACTGAGCTGTGCATCGTCATGAAAAAACAAACATAACTTGGGTTGCTGATGTTATAGACAAGCTAGGCTGGGAGGCCCAGAGGCCGCTTGATTCCTGCTGGACCCCCCAAAAAAGTTGAAACCAGCTGGATGAACCGTGTCTGCATGTCATGGGTTGCGCATGTTAAACAACAAAACCTAGGCCATGGATCTGGTAGGCCCGGGACTTCCAGCCTCTCGACGAACAGTCATCTCTCGATTCCTCTTGTTTTGTTGACCATGTTGGGAACGACAGACAACGGTGCTGCGGCGAGAGCACCAAGGCGGAGGATGACATCGAGACCTCAGACCAGACGAACCGGGAGTGGGGAAGACGCAGGCAGAGGGGAGTACGAGGGTTGACTTGTTCGGGTGCAGGGTGGGTTGGTGGAGCTGCCGCCACCGATGTGTGGGAGTAGAAGGATGGCCTGGCCAGCTCCATTGGCTAGGATGGGTCACCAAGGCATGCGCGGCAACGCCGCCAGCCGCTGTAGGAAGAGGACGAAAGATTGAACAAAATAAAGAAATACAAATGGACAGGTGGTTGGTCCTAGATGTCTGTGTATGAGACCTGCTGGGTCCACCCGAGAAGGGGAATATGTTGGGAGGAAGGAGATTCAAAGCACGACAACATAGTGAACTAGTTACATACATAAGCAAATAGGCACTAAAAAATCAAACAAGTTAATGTGTTCTTAGACGAAATATTTGGGACAAAATAGATAATTACGACACATAGGCTAATGCATGAAACACTCAGATGATAAAGGTGCTTAAACAAATAAAGTGCATCGTCTAGACCTTCATGGCACGTTTGATCATGACGTTGCGGCTATCCGTGTACTCGTCGATTATGGGCCTGCCCAAAATCCACCTGTACATGTCGTAGCATGCGTACGCGTCCTTGGCCGCGTAGGTTATGTAGGCTGGATTCAGAGGTACCTCCCACGTGTTCAGGTTCTTGGTACCGACGTCTTCTTTCATGTTGGCGTAGTAGGGTTCGATGATGGTCGTAGCAGGGTCAACCACGAAGTCTTCCTACCCGTTGCCGATGATCTTGTATTGCTTCTGGATGTCGACAAGCTTGTTACACCAGATGATCCAGAACCTTTTGTGGCCCTACAACAGTGGTAACGAGAACCTCGTCCTGCATGCATACTTGGGCGACGACGATCTGCTGGTCCCTGTCAGGAGACGAATGGATGGGCACAAGGCCTAGTCCCGCGACCTTGTGCTTTCTCCTCCTGTGGGTACTGCTTGAACTTGGCGAGGTAGAGCTTCACCAAGTCCAGATCATTGGTGCACATCACATTCAACTTGGTGCTGCCATGGGTGTGAACGGTGAACTCAAAGATGAAGTTGTGGCGGTTCGATTGGGGGTAGGTGAGGGGTGATGAAGATGATCGATGTGTACTGGGGTACTGGGGGTGGCACCGTCGCAGTAGTAGTTCGTTTTTTCAATCTTGGGGAACTGCAATCAACGGTGAACGAGTGGGTAGGCGGCGGTAGCAGTTAGTTTTTCAGCTCTTGGGGAACTGCATCCAACAGTAAACTGAGTGTGTACAGGTGACATCAGTTACTATACCTCCCTCACCCGCTGCATGCCCGGCAGAACATGCCCCCTCGGGTTTACGAGTGGGTCTGTATTGGTACTTTTATAGCAAGTGTTAGTGGTCACTTATTAGCTTTAATTAAAATTTATTCTTAAAACAACCAAACCATTGGCTTGTTCTATCAGTGCCACAAGAGAAAGTTGCACATCAATTAGAATTATTATTCTCAGGACGCAAACGATCAGCTCATTTGCCGCACTTTCACACAGACAATACTGCTAAGTTTGAACAACAAGTTATGGTTGTTGTCCTCCGCATGATCATGCCGTGTTTCCTAGCTTGCAAGATTTAGAACCAACCAATATGATTCAAATAATAAGTAAAACAAAGATGCCTACACATCACAATGATTCCCAGCTTGCAATATTCAGAACCAACCCATTAGATTCAAATAATAATAAGTAGAACAAAGCTGCTTACATATCTCAATGATTCACAACTCAGAGCCAACCATAACTGTACAACTCAAACGTTGTGAGAACGTGAACAAATAAATAAAAAATGATTGATGCTTCATGTAAGCAATTTGATCCAAGGATTTTCTTAAACATTGCAACCAGTCCCTTTTAAGGCCACGCAGGTCAAACATTGGCACCTGAAATATTCTCCTTCACTTGTGGCACTACCACTTCCAATATATGCACAAGAGGGCCTTCTAGATTTTGAAGTAGTGTGTATAGAGCCTCATACTTAGTATTTAACAAATACACATAGCATAATCTGGTGGAATCATCAATCAATGTCCTGAAATATCTCTTTCCACCTTGCACACACGCATGGCACTTTAGAGCCTTTGGATAAAGTGAATCTCGTGATTAAATCCATCTTGGCTAGCCGTGTCATACAACCATGGGCGAATGCTTTAGACCATCACGACATCTGTAGATGTTTGCATAGATAAGAAAGAGCATGATTACTATATTGGCAATAGTTAACTCAACTTTATTTCCAAAATGAGAAAATATTGCGATAGAGTAGCTTTATTAAAAATAACAACGTTAGCACAGTGTGAAAAAGCACAATCATGCTGATAAAGAACGGTGTTGACCTGTGTGAGATGACTTTGGGAGATCAAGTTATTCTTCATGTCCCCGTATCTTGCCATTAAGATGATTCGTTGACATCCATTACCACCTCAGTGTAAGAGTAGAGAGGGGCCCTACGCCGCTACGACTCAATGTGGTGAACCTGCATATCCACTCGGATGATTCAATTCATGCGACATTTTTCTGCAGTCCGCTTGAAATGAAGCAAAGATTCCATCATGTAGCTAGCAAGGAGTACTTGCTCTCATGAGCTGCCAGGTTCTTCTTTAGTAGTTGCACTAAAATTGAGCAACATTAACGTTAGTTGTCCTGCTCATGCAAGGTGCAACTATAATTAATTTATCCATTTGTGCAGTTCCACTAAAATAAAGTTCCATTGTGGTGACAATGACGGCTCATCTTGCAAAGGCTAATAAAATGTTGCACGAGATTACCAACAGATTTTGAAGGAGATGTTGGAAACTCCAATAAAGCTGTGTGCAGTTCAACCAAAATTGAGAGACGTTGCCCACGTGACATTTTAGTTGAACTGCACAAGACAATCATTAAAAAAAGTGTTTTGTGCAGTTCACCAAAAGGTCACAATAGCAACGAGGTGAAATGGATATCCCTATCCACATAAAAAGATAGAAAGAAAACAATTACTGGTCAATAACAAGATACGAAACATACACGAAATTAAAATAAGAATTTTGATTATGTTCATGGAAATCATGCAAGAACAATAGAAATTTTAAAACAGCGACATTGCTTCATGTGACCGGAAGCATTACGATCAACAATGACATTCATCAAATATGGGATTAATTTAATGGTGGCATTGCTTGTTTACCAGATACAGTAGATCAAAAGCAACTAAAGAGTTGGTTTAAGGGCATGGGACAGTGGGGACACCAGGACACTCAATAGCGTAAAGAAGCAACTTACTTATCATACTGGTAAAAACAGTAGGAGTACCATTTGTAACACAATTTAATTGCATTATATTACTGGAGGCATTAGATTAACAATAACACTAGTTAGACATGTCCTTACGGTAATAGTGTGATTGCTTCATTTTACATGTGCCCTTACATTAACAATAGCAAAAAGTTGGTATAAGGACATGCGACACTGGACACATCAGCACAATGTACCTACAAGGAGGCATAAAGTGGTGATGCCAAGTTTGTTCATACTCTCTAAGGGCAGCAAATCTAATCCTTGAGACCTTTTACTATGTGAGGGCGACAAATCTAATCCTGGACATACACTGTTGACTTCTCCACCAGCCTCCACTTTCTATCTTTCTTTCAACCAATAATAGATATATTCCTTATCCACTTTGTACTTCCTTTTCCCTTTATTTCCCTTTTCAACGAAGAGACCGGTTAGGTATCCAGCCTCTCTACCCCCTTGTCGTTTTCTCTTTGAATCAAGTCCTAGATTCATGCTAGTACAACTTTTTTCCATTTCTTCATTGTTTGAACCAAGTCCTAGATTCGACTGCATGAAGTAGCTTTACCTCTAATAGTACTAGAAAATTAGGTGGCTTTGGAAGAGCTGATGGAAGTAGAAAAAGATCCACATGCAGACACATGGGGAGCTAGGGCAGTAGAGCAAGGGCGCTTTCGAAGGAACATATACCTGAGGGTCGTCAGGATGTGGCTAGGAGGTTGGTGGTAGGTCGGATCTGCCCACAATACGACACGGAGGAAGAAGGGTTGGAGGACCTCCTGAGCCAGCGCTGTGTCGGAGAGAAAGGCACGGGTAGAGGAGCCCCCGGGAGCAGTGGGTTTCCTCCCTTGCCGCTTATGACCGCGTAAACGATGCACCTAGTCCCCTACACACACCGGCCGAAGGTATCCAGCCGGATCTGTGACCAACGGTGAGCAGAGAGAAAATGTCGCTACCGTTGTCTTGTTTAGATCTGGAGAGGATGAGATAATGAAGAGAGCAACCGTAGTAAAGCAAGAGCTCAGGCCCCTTCCTACATATATATGGAGTGATTATCTTATACTCTCCACAACAAGCGTTTCAATTTGTGTACGTGGCATTAAAGAAAAGAAACTCTCTATTTAATGTGACTAACTATACTACCCCTACTTACTAGTACTAGTATTGTTCACTTGTGCTCCCCGGCCCTCCATTCATTGAACAACCCGACAGGTGAATAAACATACATTACTATTTATATAGAATGGACAAACTCGAACTATTTTGGACTCGGTACTTTGAAGTAACTTATACTTATAAACACATGCACGGTTTACATTCCAAATCGCTAGCTAGAGCTTGAACTGTACTCCCTTTGTCCTTGAAAGAGTGTACTTCCAACTTTGTTGGAAAGTCATTTTTTTATGTTTGATCATATTTATACAATAATAGACCAACATTTATGCATCAAATTAGTAGCATTAGATTCATGATAAAATATATTTTCATTATATACCTATTTGGTTTCACAAGCATTAACATATTTTTGCACAAACTAGGTCAAACTTTGAGATAGTTTGACCCTCCAACAAAGTTGGAAGTACACATTTCAAGGATGGAGGGAGTATTTGTTTACATGTACCACCTTTTTCTTTTGGTTTTCTGATCCATGATGCAATTCATAGATACAAAATTATACTATGAGTAATTAAAAGTTGAGGGTGGGGCTTTTCTCGGGCAGTATGCGCGACAGTTTTCGCGTAGCCGGTTTGACAGAGAGGCGAGGAGGGTGAGGGAGTAGCGGATTGAACTTACTGCTAGAAAGGTAGGGCTGTGCAATTTGACGGTGCGTTAATGCCGGAAAGACGGGGTCTTGTGATATGACTGCTCACTATAGTAATTAATTACTGGCGCGCGTGCATGTGTCCGTGCTACAGCTAGCTCTTCTCCCTTGTTTCTCTCTTCCAATTCTAACTCAGCCGACATGCGGTGGGCGGGGAGGGGATTTGCCGATAGTCGGTTTGATCAACTGCGGCCCCACCTAAAGGTGAAAATGCTAAGATAACAAGTGTTCCCTAGCTTGAGGGGCGTGCCGGACAGACATGTGGGGGTGCGACGTGAATGGCACAAGCGGGCTGAGATCCTCTGCAATACTTTATGGTGATGTAGTGCGTATGACATGTGGAGCCGGGTCCACATGGCAGTGATCGTACTGCATGGTGTGGAACTGCAGAGGATCCTAACCTGGCACATGCATGCTGTACTTGTTCCACTTTCTCGTTTTGAACTCGTGACTTGTAGTAAAGCTCAATTTTGAATATATATAAGTTTGGTTGTCGCGCCAATATATACAGTTGTCCCTCCCTGTAGGTTGGGTCGCTGAAGTCAAAATTAGACACAAAACACGATGGTGATGGACCAGTCTACCTCCGTCCTGGTTTATTTCTCCCCATCGTAATCTGTGCCAAAATTTGACCATAAATTAGACTAAGGTTCATGCTTGTCACCAAAATTATATCATTGAACTATGTTCAAATACAAATCAAATGATATAATTTTTGTTGACATGCTAACATTTTGTCAGTTAAATCTTTGGTCAAAATTTAGCACAAATTACAAAAGGGACTCAGAAACCAGGACCTATGTAGTAAACCCGGGCATGGGTAGCCCGGCCCGACGACCCTGCCCGAGCCCGGCCGGAAAAACCCGGGCCGGTCCGGGCTTGACATTCGGGTCGGGCTCGGGCTTTGTTTTGCAGTCCGGAAGATAGTTCGGGCCGGGCTCGGGCTTCTATTTTCCTGTATTTCAGGCCGAGCTGTCGGGCTCCGGGGCGGGCTTACACGTGCGCGTACTAAAAAATAGCATTCGGGTCGGGATTTCGGGCTTCAGGCTTGATTTTGGGCCGGGTTGGAGCTTGAAAATAGGGAGTATTTCAGGCTTCGGGCCGGGATCGGGCTTGAGAAATGAAGGTCGGGCTTTTACAAGCTCGGCCCAAAACCCGGCCCGGCCTGACGTTTGCCCGGGTTTACTAGGTAGTACGCCAGGACGAAGACAGTGATACTACATATAATTAATGCCAAATAAGAGCAAGGGATCACACATGTCATTTATGACTGGAATAAAATGCATACACTAATAGAACATTAAGGCCATGAGGTGCTACAGTGCTGGTTACAGGAGGCAAGAAGAAATATGCATCCATCAACGATGTCCACCTCCTCGACTCAGGGCGCCGGCCCACCGCGGCTAAGTAATAGCGGCTTTCATGGCTAGGTCGATGTGCCTCTGAACAATGGCGTCCAAAGATTCCAACGGCTGGTAGAAGGCCAACGTCTTTCTATCCTAGCTGGCCTTGTAGTGGCCTAAGTAGACGATTTCCTCGTAGAAGTGGGTGTGCAGGTCGACGATTTCTTGCATGGCGAGGCATTGCGCGGGGAGCGCGGCCTCGAGGTGCACATTCTTCGTCGCGACCTCCGACAGCTGCAGGGCCACCAGTGCTTCAAAGAGTTTGTCACCTTGGATGCCGATGAGGGTGGCGGGCAACGAGGAGCCTGGGCACGCGGGCTGGAGCAGTACTGCAATGCCGTCTGCATGCTTGTTGACAGCGGTGAACTTGCGGATGGATCCAACCATCATCTCATACAAGCGAGAGGCGAAGCCGGCGTCGACGAGGGCTATGACGCCGGCGGTCGCCAGTACCGTCTGAAAAAGCTGCGCGGTGTGGGGCCGCAGGCTGGCGTCTTGGACAATCTGGCATAGCTCACTATCGCTCGCGTCCATCGATGCCATGGGTGCTTGTGCCTTCTGTTCACTTGGTCTTGGTCTCGGATTGGAGTGAGCAGTGTTGCGCAGAGACTAGGAGTAGATGGATTGGAGTGGTGGGGCGCCTTTATATGAGAGTCCAAACTGTGTTGCATTCACATCGTGCTGGCTCCATTCTTCTTCTCCAATTACTTACCTCTGGATGCTAATTGAATGCGGAGGCATCTTTGACCATTCAACATTTCAGGAACTAGTACCCTCTCCCTCGTTGGCATTCAAGCCGTACCAACGTAAATGCGTGTCAAATAGAGACTAGTCAGTAGTAGTATACTCAATATTGTGTGTCGCGACCAAGGCGGAGAGGAAAACGAGAGAACTTATTACATATTTATTTATGGTGTAGATTCATTCATAGGCAAAGTTTCCATGTAAGCATGCTATAAGCTCACTATTGTACTTGCTCTGAACTGACCATTGCATGCTGTGCTAGGTACTATGTCCCATGTCTCTCTCCTATTCTTGTCTAGAAATAAGAAATGTGGTCGGGTTTGTTTTGGGATTATTTGATTTTCGTAAGATGACTATTACTAGCAATTGCCACAATAAGCATAAGATCTGCATCCGACGGTAGCACCTATTGGACACAAACAATAGTACAAAAGGATTTGCCACAAAACTGCCGCACCACGCCCGCCCCTACAGAACTACCACGTTCGGGTTGTGCTTGGCTCTTCGCCTCTTCGAGAAGTCGAACAATGATGTTACTACTTCTACAGTATCAAATCAACTACTGCATGTCCCGTCCACCGCGTGGGTGAGGGAGAGCTTATTGTAGGAGTAGTAAAAGCAAAAGCCTCTCCTCGTCTGTGATCCACCGCGCGCATGGGCGAGGAATAGGGTGTACTACTAGTAATCAAGCTTCTCCTTGTTGTACGAGTTGATGCGACACATCATAGCACGGGCCCCACATGCTTGCGTGTAAACTTGGCTAAAAGACACACATTGTACAATATTTGCTGCAACCTCTAACATTTACCCCACCACAAATTAAAATATATATTTCTCTCTTGATCAGATCAGCGTGCAAACTACAATAACCAGGATGACCGGTAGGGCTAGAAGATTATTTTAATCAAAAAATGCTTCGGGACGGCCTCATAGCATGGAGCCGACTCCAACGATTTTAAGCTTAGAGGCACGGTACATGCTATCCTAGATATGCTACTATAGTACCTCCCCTACACATGAAACTTCCACACGAGCGTTCGGGTTACGCTTGGCTCTTCGCCTCTTTGGGAAGTCGAACAATGATGGTACTACTACAGTGGAGTACTAGTATGCTTCTGGCGATCTGACACCGAATGAACTGCTGCATGTCCACCGCATGCGGGAGGGAGACCATGTAGTGAAAGCTTCTCTTGTCCTGTGAGCCACCATGCTCATGGGCGAGGGAGAGGGCGTTGTAATCAAACTTATCCTTGTTGTACGAGTTGACGCGACACATCAAAGCAGTGCACTCGATATATTTCAACAATTTGCATTTACCGATGCATTAATTACAACACATGCATGACGTGACTTTCCTTTTGATACTTGCATGTGTTGATTTAATGCACCTTGAAGTAGTATGAATATGTGATGGTAAAATTTTCTAATGCCCCAGCCCTAAAGCGAGGGATGGTGGTGCACGAGGAGGGCGAGATCATGCCGACGGAACAAGACCCGACGATGGATCTTTCTATGGTCTCTATGGACCTCACCTTGCTCCGCTGCCCCTTGCACCTCCGCCCCTTGAAGCCTCCAGTGTATGAGGTTCGAATAAACCTCGTCCGTTCAGCTGATCGAGAAAGGTGCAGGTTTCTTGATTGATGTGCTATTCGATTGATTTGTGTAGTGCAAGGGAGGGCACCTGGCCTGCGCGAACTGCCACGGTGAGCACCCCGAGAACCAGCGGTAGTACCAGAAGTGCGAGCGCGGCGGTGGCTTCAACGTTTGGATCACGACGATGGATGTCATCCTCTCCTCGGTGAGGGTGGAGTGCTCGCACGAAGGCTGTGAGCTCCACGCCACTTACCACAAGCTCACCGATCACCAAAGCGTGTGTCCGCTCGCGCCCTGCAAATGCCCCTTGCTCGTCTGTGGCTACAAAGGCCCGCCACTGGCGCTCTGCCACCACATCAGCACCGTGCATCCCATGCATGTGCAAATGATCCAGTACGACAAGGTGCTCCAGCTGCAAGTGTCAGTGTTGGAGCCGCGGCTCTTGCTGTTCATGGAGGAGGACGATCGCGCGTTTTTCTTGGTCAGTGACGTGCTTGACGTCGGTGTGCCTATCGCCGTGTCGGTCAACTGCATCAGAGCGGGCACATCCCCACCGCCGCACTATATGGCCAAGCTATGGGTGAACGGCCCGTTGGGGGAGGCTAAAGGTAGGACATGCTGTCAAGGTGGAAATCAAGGTGACAAGCAGCAAGGATCCCGGCGCTGTCGCCATGCAGGAGCTGACCTTCTTCACAGTTCCGCCCAAGCTACTGGCCGAGGCTGGGTTGTCGTGGACGGTGTACCTCCACATTCAGATTGACAAGATCACCTCCTAAATTATTTTATTGTGCCTTCTATTTATCTTAGTAATATGTTAATATAGGGGTTAGCTCGGTCTGCTTTAGCTTAAGATATGGTGGATTTTGGTGGAGATGCAGCAATTACTTCGACATCAGATCAATAGTTAAAGTAATTTCCAACAGTGGAACGGATATTTTGTCTCTGTTGGATATAAAGATCCTTTGGGTAAGAAGTAATGCGTGTTAAAAAGACTATTCTATAGCTCGCCACGAGGCTATTCCTGGCGAACGCCCCAATAACCGCAAGATATGTTTCCGACGGTGCCAGTTATTGCACGTACACAATAGTAGAAAAAGAAGTACCGTGGCATATTACAAAACTGCTACACCACGGACGAGAACATGTGCCCGCGTTACGCCATCCGAGAATAGTGCCGCACTTCGAAACTAGAACCGTCAATAAATTTTGATCTTGCGTCTCGTCACATTCCAAATTACTACCACTCTATATTTAATTGCAAACCTGTTCACACCGATCAAAACCTAAATAGTTTCCCACTTAGGAGCATATGAGTTGATAAATACTCTACTCCAAGATGACTGCACATTCCTCCTCAACTCCTCATCCACAAAAACAAACGAGTCTTTCATCATCGTTCCCTTGCATCTGCCATGGCCCGCATGAGTTCTGGGTCGAGAGATTACGACCGGGGGGAGGCGAGCATGGAAGAGGAAGCACGGGAGATATCCCGTCTTGCTGCCGTAGCAGCCGACATGTCCCGCCGTGCCGCTGTAGCAGCACATAGGTCCCGTCGCGCCGCAGAAGCAGCATAGAGGTTCCGCCGTACCGTCGATGCAACAGTCTGGTCCGGCCGCGCCGCAGAAGCAGCAGAGATGTCCCGCCGTGCCGCGAGTGCAGTAGGGAGGTCCTCTAGCACCGCGGCGGCCTAGGAAAATGTCTCGCCGGCAGGCGAGTACTCTCACAGGTGCATGCGCGCTATGCTCGATGGCCCGATGGGTCGGATCTCCGGCTGGATGAAGCTGCAGGAGGAGATGAATGCCTCGTTTGAAAATGCTACCGCTGTCACCCGGGGACTAGGGGAGGACAAGGAGAAGCTCCGCACCGAGCGCGATCCACTGAGGGTGAAGATTGATGGAAGGGCGAAGCAGGTCGAGGATACCGCTGCCTTGTTGAAGAGGATGGGCGTCATCGTCAAGACACTTATGGACGAGAATGCCATGCTCCTCATTGAGCGCGAAAGGCTAGTGGAGGAATCCGTGGATGCTGCCAGGCAGCGTATTAAGGACATGAAACTGATGAAAGAGATCATCGCCGCTCGCCACGAGAACTAGTCTCCGTGACCTGCAGCGCATCAAGAATGTAGAGATCAGCAAGCCAGATCGTTGTATGCGTTCTTCTTTTCCCCTTGTGTATTTCGGGTGTAGCCGCATGTGGCTTTTTTAATTATCTTCCTAAATATGTAAGACAATTATTATCCATTGTCGTCAGCCTTATATATTCATCGGTCTTGCTATAAGTCGCAGTAGATGCTATATAGGTCCGTCAGATCTTACATCAAGATCCGTGCAAGATTTTCTTTTCATATTTTCTTTTCTCTCTCTTAAATATCAGTCGAGTGAGACATAGCCACACCATTAAACAGGGGCTCGGGTGCCATTAATGGAGAGCTTGGGATAGAGGTGGGTGGCAGATGGACGTCAAAGGGCTCTCCTCCCGATAAGCAGGCGCAGGGGTCTGATCGCATGCCTCCCGTACTCAAATAGCTACCCCGCACGACGCCTCCTAGCCAATAAAAAAAGGGACGCATGGCAACATGTAAATAGTAAGTAGAATGCCCATGGTAATACTTGTGTTTCTGATTGTAACGTGACAACACTTGTTCCAAAATGACTTTGCTGATTGTTAATGTATGCGCCTTCGCAAATCGGACATCAAAATTAACACAACATGTTGGTTCCATGTCATGACACCAAGCCAAGTTTCATTATTTTCATGCGTGTTTTGGATTTACAGGAATTTAAAAACTAAGTTTCTCACTGTTTTGGGTCGTGCCACGACGCCTAGATTATTGAATTCCATTCCCATTTTTCAACCAACTTTGGTGCACTTGAGCATGTGCTTGTAGTTCAAATTTGAATTATGCACATTAAATGACCAGAAACTCAATTAAGGTATAAAAAAGGCCAAACAAACCTGGAATAATTCCAAAATTTAACACGACACTCATATAGTTCTATGTTGCCTGTGTAAAGAAAATCAAGGGGGGGGGCAGCTTATAGCGTTAACAAATATGCTATGCCCCCCTTCTTTGTTCGAGGTAAACCCAAAACAAAGTACATAGATATATCTTCCCAAGGAACACTAGGTACAGGAAAAGGCATATATAAACCATGAGGATTGAGTCGTGACTTAGCCTTTTGACATGTAGTGCAGCGAGCAACAAAATGCTCAACATCCCGTGTCATCTTTGGCCAAAAGAAATATGTAGCAAGTATGTCCTCCGTCTTCTTCACGCCAAAGTGTCCCATTAATCCTCCCCGATGCACCTCCTGCAACAACAGAAGACAAATGGAGCTAGCTGGAATGCATAGCTTGTTAGCATGAAACACAAATCCATCATTAACGACGAACTTGTTCCATGTTATCCCTTCTTTACAATTCTGCAATACATCTCTAAATGAGCATCATGCACATATTGATCTTTGATGGTCTCCAAACCAAATATTTTAAAGTCAAGTTGTGAAAGCATAGTATAACAACGAGATAATGCATCAACAATAACATTTTCTTTACCCTTCTTGTGTTTGATGACATAAGGGAAAGTCGCAATGAATTCAACCCATTTAACATGTCTACGGTTCAATTTAGCTTGACTTTTCATATGCTTCAAAGATTCATTATCATAATGTATAAAAAATTCTTTCGGCCATAAACAATGTTGCCGTGTTTCCAAAGTCTGAACAAGAGAATATAATTCCTTATCATAAGTAGAATAGTTTAGACTAGGACCACTCAATTTTTCAAAAAAGTATGCAATAGGTTTACTATCTTGTAATAACACACCTCCTAATCCAATTCCACTAGCATCACATTCAAGCTCAAAAGTCTTATTAAAATCAGGAAGTTGGAGTAATGGAGCATGTGTCAACTTATCTTTCAATACCGTGAAGGCTTCTTCCTGTGCAGTACCCCAAACAAAAGGCACATCCTTCTTTGTAAGCTCATTGAGAGGTGCATCAATGGTGCTGAAATATCTCACAAAACGCCTATAGAAACCAGCAAGTCCAAGAAAACTCCTCACTTACGTGACCATTTTGGGCTGCGGCCAACTCTCAATAGCTTCAACCTTGGCTTTATCAACTTCAATTCCCTGTGGAGTAACAACATAGCCAAGAAAAGATACTCGGTCAATGCAAAAGGTGCACTTCCCAAGGTTACCAAACAAATGTGCATCACGTAGAGCAATAAAAACATCACGTAAATGTTCCGAATGTTCCTCCAAATATCTGCTATAAATCAGTATATCATCAAAGTAAACTACCACAAATCGACCAATGAAAGCACGTAAAACTCCGTGCATTAGTTAACCCAAACGGCATGACTAACCACTCATATAATCCAAACTTAGTTTTAAATGTTGTTTTCTATTCATCTCCCAATTTCATACGAATTTGATGGTATCCACTACGCAAATCAACTTTGGAGAAAATAGTATAGCCACTTAATTCATCAAGCATACCATCTAGCCTAGGAGTAGGACAAAGATAATGAATAGTAATATTATTCATGCCTCTAGAATCAACACACATACGCGATGTACCATCCTTTTTTAGCACTAGAATAATAGGAAGAACACAAGGACTAACGGATTCGCGTATATGACCTTTATCTAGTAGCTCCTGTACTTGACGCATAATATCCTTCGTCTCCTCTGGATTGGTACAGTATGGTGCACAGTTGGGTAGCGATGCACCGGGAATTAAGTCGATCTGATGCTCAATCCCTCAAATAGGTGGTAATCCCAGTGGTATGTCTTGTGGAAAGATGTCAGCGAACTTCTACAAAATGTTAGTGACAGCAGGAGGCAAAGAGGAAGGCACGTCCTCGAATGAAAATAATGCCTCTTTGCACACAAAAGCATAGCAAACAGATTTGTTGAAATCTAGATCATCAATATCAGATTTGGTCGCAAGTAAACATCCACTTTTCAATTTAATTTCAGATGCAACATGAGATGATGGATTCTTATTAGGTTTCATTTGTTGCTCAAATTCTTTTGCCACAATCTGATTTTCACTCTTATTTTGCTCCTGTTTTGCTTTACTAGCTCGATGAATATCATCTTTCAAAATAGATCATGAGTCATAGGAAGCAAAGTAATATGTTTATCCTTATGAACTACTTATTGTGGCTACCATGGTGTATAGAATTTTTATCAAATTGTCATGGTCTACCAAGTAATAAGGAACATGCTTGCATGGGTACCACATCACAATCAACATATGTAGCTATACTAAAATGCACGCGAACAGTACGTGCTACCTTAACCTTGCTGTTGTTATTGAACCATTGGATGTAGTAAGGATGTGGATGTGGTCTTGTGGTGGGAGACAACTTCTCCACCATCTCCATGCTAGCCAAATTGTTCCAGCTCCCTCCATCTATGATGACGCGAACAGAATGTTCCTTCACAACTCCCTTTGTATGGAACAAATTATGCCTCTGGTTTTGCTCAGCTTGTGTGATCTGCACACTCAAAACACGTTGAGAAACTAAACAGTCATACCTGTCAGCGTCGTCAGCAGCCATGTACTGCATCTCTTGTTCAGAATCATCTCCAATGTGTTCTTCACGTGAAATAAGAGACAAAGTCTCCTCATCATAGTCACTAGCGGACTCATACCCACCATCTTCGGTAGCAATCATGACATGCTGAGATTTGCATTCCCTCGCAAAATGACCTCTTCCCTTACAACGACGACAAATAATATCACTTGTGTGCCCTGTTGATGCCCTGGATGAAGAGGAGATCTGTGCAGGCCCGATGGGTGTGCTCTTGGCAGATAGTGGGGACTGTGCCTGCTTTCTTGTATCACGGGTGGATGTGGTAACTAACGGAGGTGCCGGTGCAGCAGAATGTGTGGAAGTAGAAGATGCACGCGGTGTGCATGATGAAGGTCGACCTGCAGAAAAGTTAGTCCGCACCAATGCCTATCGATCCTGCACTTCACGTTGAGCTTTGCAAGCAAGATGGAATAAACGAGTGATAGTATTATAGTCCTTGTACTCTAGAATGGTCTAAATCTCTCTATTTAAGCTACCCATAAAATGTGCAAGCATAGCTTCATTATCCTCAATAATACCACATCTAATCATGCCAGTTTGTAATTGCTGATAATATTCTTCTACGTAATTTTTTCCTTGTCTTGAACGCTGCAGGTTTTGTAGAAATTCACGTCGATAATATGGTGGAACCCAACGAGTACGCATAGCGGTTTTCAAAGCAGCCCAAGTAGTTGGAATATTATTCGGATATAATCTACGATGTTCAGACCACCACACACAAGGAAAACTAGTGAAAGCACAAAGAGCAGTAGCAATACGTCTCTCATCGGGATATTCTAAACATGTAAAATGTTGTTCGGTTTCTAACAATCAAGTAAGATATATATCAGGAACATATCAACCGTCAAATGGTGGAATATACAATTTTAGTTTAGGGAGATGGTCATGATCTCGTACCTGAGGGTGTGGTGCAACCCTACCATTGTGATTATTTGCATGTGGACGACCTGGTGGTTGTGGTGCTGGTGGTTGCACGTAGTTCTGATTTTGATCAACCTCATCCTCGTAATATCCCGCATAATCATCCTCCTCCTCCTCAGCAGCAGCAAGAGCCACATAAGTATCAACAGTAGCACCAATAGTTTGGCCAGACTCAAGAGGGACACAGCTCGCTCGGCGGAGGGTTGTTTCGCGACGTGGAGGTGGTGGTGGTGGTGGTGGTGGTGGTTGTTGTTGTTGTTGTTGTTGTTGTTGTTGTTGTTGTTGTTGTTGTTGTTGTTGTTGTTGTTGTTGTTGTTGTTGTTGTTGTTGTTGTTGTTGTTGTTGTTGTTGTTAGGTAGACGCGCAAGCACTTCAGCGAATTTGGCATCCAACTTGGTGTCAATTGACTTCTCAATGTCATCCATCCTCTCTAGTACGTCGCCAAAACCGGTTATCACATCTTCTACCTGTTGACCCATCATTTGCTGAAATTTATCATGCAACTCCTTGTTCATCATGTTCTCCCAGTCAGTATCGTCGACTTGTGATCCTGCCATGGTTAGCAGCAGTAGAAACACACAAAAATATGATCCTACAGACTACTAGAAAATGGTGGTGGTTGGGCGTCACAAATCCATCAACCAAATCTCAAATTCTTACCAGTTCTTACTAGCAGCTGGTGGTGATCAGCAACTGTGGTACCCAAAATTCTCAAAGATTGGATAAAGCGATTACTAACGAGAGTCAAATACATGACGTAGATGTATGTGGATCTGGGAAGGCTTATAATATGGTAGCAAAAAGGGTCAGCAATAATCAATTTAGAGATGCAAAGTTGAATAAATGCTGAACGACGGTACCGTGCTGGTCCTAGGCTAGATTGTACTAGAGACGCGAGCCTAGGACACTAACAAAATCACGAAACAAGGGAAAAGCACACTCGAATTTTTTTCGGTTTTTTTGCGCTCCCTTTTTTGGTCAAAAATTAGCTATAATTGCGAGTGTCTCAAAACTCTTCCCGAGTCAGACTAAGATGATATGCATGGAATTTTTTTGACTATTTTTTTCGGAAATTAGGGCAGCGACGACCAAAAAGTCCGGTAAAAACAATATTATGGCACGTGTCTCAAAAGACTCAGAAAAGCCTAAAAATAGGACAGGGAAAAATATTTTCACTAGCCGAAAATTTGGCCTAAAAACTGCCCGGGGGTCTCTAGACTTTTTTTATCGAGACCTACTCAGGCAAGGAAACACGAGACCGAAACTAGATGGATCTCGAAAACAAATCTAAAACGAAAAGAACTCGGATTGATGGTGGATATATGGGGGTAGAATATGGCAGCAGTGGTGGTATATGGCAGGGGTGGTGGTATATGGATACAGATCAGTGGTGGTATATGGATACTGATCGGTGGTGGTAGCTAGATACGGATCGACGGTGGTATGTGGTAGGGGCGATGAAGATGTTGTGGCGGCGGCGTGACAACTTATGACCAGAACTCGGAACTCTAAAAGACTAGACGCTAAGACCAGCAACTTGAGATGACAATGCCACCGCAAATTCAACAAAGCAAAATACTGAAAAGACTATGCAAAGGCTGAGACTGGTTCGGATATGATGAACTAACCCTAATTTTTTTGTGACTTTTTAGTGGACTGTAGGTATGAAGAATAGACACAATCTAAACAATGAAAAACTGTAAAATTTCACCGAGCAACCTGAAAATCTGATACCACTTGATAGAAGCAAAGGTGTCCCGTCTTTCTATGAGATGGTGACTATCATTTTGGAGGAAGTCGACTTTGACGATCTGACTATGAACGTGCGAGGACATCGCGCCTTAGCAATCGCTAAACCAACTCCGAGAGGTTATTGACCATGCCAGAGCACGATCAACCTGACCACGAAGGTCTGTTTCCTGCAGGCAAACGAAGAACAAGCAAGAAAATGAGATTGCAATCTGGATATTGCGAATTTAAGAGGAAAGCTTTATTGATCAAGTGGGGTTCTGTGACGTCTTTGTCTGGTCGTTGAACACAAACGAAGTACGTGAAGTTGCAGCTATGGCGAACTTAAACAAAAGCCAAAGTCTAAACGATGCCCTAAGGGCTGTATATATGGAGAGAGAGGGGGGGGGGAATTTCGTGGCCCCTTGGAGAAGGGGTCCGAAACCAACCCTAACTCCATTTTCCCCACACATACGGACTCTAAAAACAGCCTATACATTACTATTTCAAAATTACATGGGCCTGGCCCAAAAATAAGGTGATGCAGCACCTAAAATAAGCTATGGACGAAATTTATGACGGGGCATCTTATATATTTCGTCCATGTCCTTTTTAGTCATCATAGAGGCTTCAAAGTACTCAAATACGCACTAGAAACGTCGTTCTGGATCCCTTCGCGTGCGCCTTCATCTCCATGCTTGATCCTACTCCAGTGTTCATCCCTCTTGTCCATGCTAGGCCCTTCATTAGTAATCAACACAAATGTATCCAATTTAGGCAGCGTCATATTATCATGAACAATAGAATCGTAACCAAGAAACGAAAGTACCTGGCAATTCAATTGGGGTGCGCGAGCTCTAGTAATTGGTCCAGTATATATAATAGCAGGGGTAGTGGGTGTAACAATGGTATTGATGTCCTCATCAAGTTCCCTCTCAGAACCATGAGCCTTCTTGGGAGAAGCTCCGGTTTGCAAGAAGCTTATACAAAAACTTGTTCCAATTCTGCCAAAATATTTACCACGGCATATTAGTGCCATGACATGACACCATGCCAAGTTTCATGCTTTTCAAGCATGTTTTGGATTTACAATAATTTAAAAACCAAGTTTCTCAATGTTCTCGGCCGAGCCACGACGCCGAGGTGTTTGAATTTCATTCCTATTTCTTGCATCGGACCTAGGAATTCACCCGATGACACACATGTTATTTTCAACCAACTTTGGTGCACTGGAGCATGTGCTTGTAGTTCAAATTTGAATTATGCACATTAAATGACGAGAAACTCAATAAATGTATAAAAAGGCCAAACGAACCCGGAATAATTCCAAAATTTAACATGACACTCATATAGTTCTATGTTGCCTCTGTAAAGAAAATCAAGGGGGTGGGGCAACGTATATCGTTTCGCACACAAAGGTGACACGTTTCCTCTCAGAACCATGAGCCTTCTTGAGAGAAGCTCCGGTTTGCAAGAAGCTTATACCAAAATTGCTTCAATTCGGCCAAAAAAATTACCACAACATGTTAGTGCCATGACATGACACCATGCCATGTTTCATGATTTTCAGGCATGTTTTGGATTTACAAGAATTTAAAAACCAAGTTTCTCAATGTTCTCGGCTGAGCCACGACGCCCAGGTGTTCGAATTTCATTCCCATTTCTTGACCGGGACCTAGAAATTCACCCAAGGACACACATGTTATTTTCAACCAAATTTGGTGCACTGGAGCATGTGCTTGTACTTCAAATTTGAATTATGCACATTAAATGGCCAGAAACTCAATTAGTGTATAAGAAAAGGCCAAACGGACCCAGAATAATTCCAAAATTTAACACAACAGCCTCTGTAAAGAAAATCAAGGGGGAAGGTAGCGTATATCGTTTCGCACACAAACGTGACATGTTCCCTCTCAAAACAACGAGCCTTCTTGAGAGAAGCTCCAGTTTGCAAGAAGCTTATACCAAAACTTGTTCGAATTCGGCCAAAAAATTTCCACAACATGTTAGTGCCATGACATGACACCATGCCAAGTTTCATGATTTTCAGGCGAGTTTTGGATTTACAGGAATTTAAAAACTAAGTTTCTGAATGTTCTCGGCCGAGTCACGCCGCCTAGATGTTTGAATTTCATTCCCTTTTCTTGCATGGGACCTAGAAATTCAACCAAGGATACACATGTGATTTATCAACCAACTTATGTGCACCGGAGCATGTGCTTGCAGTTCAAAATTGTGTTATGCACATTAAATGACCAGAAACTCAATTAATGTATAAAAAAGACCAAACGAACCCGGAATAATTCCAAAATTTAACAGGGCACTCATATAGTTCTATGTTGCCCCTGTAAAGAAAATCAGGGGGGCAACGTATATCATTTCGCACACAAAGGTGACATGTTCCCTCTCGGAACCACGAGGCTTCTTGAGAGAATGTCCGGTTTGCAAGAAGCTTATACCAAAACTTGTCCCAACTCGGCCAAAATTTATACATATTAAAATAGGATTTAGATTATCCCGAACATCTCTCTACCTAGACCAATGTACTGTGATTTGAATTCAACATAAAATGGATACACATATTTGAATTGGAGATCGTATGGTACATGTAGTTCATATTAAAATATGACTACTACTATATGCATGTTTTCTGTTATAAATATAATATTTAAATGATGGTATAACTTGACAACAATCGTATTCAAATAAGGAAAATTGATTCAAATTTGTGCCATATGGTAGTCCATATTCATAGGGTGGATTAAAATGTTCATATAAGATGGAAGATCAAAATGTAGGACTACATCCATTATAAACCGCAAGATCACCTAACGATATATTCGAATTCAACATAATGTGGATTCAAAAATTTAAATTCAAGATCCTGGCATTTGTAATCGTATAAAAAGGAACATGACTCTTTCTTGTGGTGGGAATTGATTTGTTTTTTGTTGTTGTTGAGGGAAGTGCGAATTGATTTGGTACTGTACATGCTAATCTTGTTCTCCCGATTTTTTTTTACATTTTTCTTGTAGTTTTTTCAATGGAGCAATATAGTAAAAGGGGACATGACTCTCTTGTGTATTGTATGAATTGTTTTTTGTACACGTTAAGTTTATTCTGTCGAACATCGAAACCGCGCCTTCTTATCCCGAAATTTTCAGGCTCGAGTATCTTTTGTCTCTTCTGCTGTGAAACTCCCGCCTCTTCAACCCGCGCCGTACCTTGTTATCCCAAAATTTCGACGCGCGCGAAAACTCCCTCCTCATTCAAAATCGGTCCCGCCGCCCAGACATGCGAAATCCCCCTTCTACCCCTCGGCCAGAAATGCTGCCTCAACGTCGCATGGTCAAAATTGGTGGGGGAACGTTTGTAACTTATGACACATTTCAGACAAGCGCGTCCTTAAGCCATGGCTCCCCTACCTCCCCATTCGCCCCCATTCGTACACCGAGGCTGCCAAAACCTGCGAAACCCCACGCACCTCCGTCAGCCTCCCGACCGCCGCCCAGCCGGAGACTCTACCCCGACGACATCGTCCACAACAATAGCTCGACGTCTCTCATCCACCGCACCATATGAAGATCCGTCGTTGATCTCATTGTCCTACCGGATCAGCCGCCCCATCCTCCATGTCCAAGGAGCTTCCCCGATGTTCGCTTCGTCTATCGTGCCACCTCCATCCCCAAAGGATCGTCTTGACCCGCCCCACCAGAACCGTAGCACCCCCACCAGTTCCTCCGATGAAATCGAGGCCTACTCGGTGCCACCAACGAGGTTCTGCACTCACCGCTGCATTTTATATTTTATTCGATCTCACAGGGCTGTTGGTGCTCCATACTGAACAGCTGTAGGATGGAAAGTATGTCTAGAGGGGGGTGATTAGACTACTTGACCAAATAAAAACTTAGCCTTTTCCAAATTTTAAGTTTTGGCAGATTTTAGAAATTTAGCACAAGTCAAGCAATCTTCCTACACATGCAATTCTAGAGTTGTGGCAGCGGAAATTAAAGCATTGCATATGAAGGTAAAGGGAGGGGTTGGAGAGTGCAAATGCAATGGAGACACGGATGTTTTTGACGTGGTTCCGATAGGTGGTGCTATCGTACATCCAGATTGATGGGAACTTCAACCCACGAAGGTTAACGGCTGCACGAGTCCACGAAGGGCTCCACCCACGAAGGGTCCACGAAGAAGCAAAATTGTCTATCCCACCATGGCCGTTGCCCACGAAGGACTTTCCTCACTAGGGTAGATCTTCAAGAAGTAGGCGATCTCCTTGCCCTTACAAACTCCTTGGTTCAACTCCACAATCTTGTTGGAGGCTCCCAAGTGACACCTAACCAATCTAGGAGACACCACTCTCCAAAAGGTAATAAATGGCGTGTTGATGATGAACTCCTTGCTCTTCTGCTTCAAATGATAGTCTCCCCAACACTCAACTCTCTCACACAGATTTGGATATGGTGGAAAGATGATTTGAGTGGAAAGCAACTTGGGGAAGGCTAGAGATCAAGATTCTTGTGGTTGGATTGGAATATCTTGGTCTCAACACATGAGTAGGTAGTTCTCTATCAGAAAATGAGTAGTGGAAGTGTAGGCATGTTCTGATGGATCTCTCACAGATGGAGAAGGGGTGGAGGGGTATTTATAGCATCCACACAAAATCTAACCGTTACACACATTTGACCCAACTCGGCCAGACCGAATAGATGAACTCGGTCAGACCGAAGCAGTTCAAAATGTGAACGTTTGGCTTTTCAGTGGGACCGACAATATCAACTCGGTGAGACCGATGCGTTAGGGTTAGGGCAAACATCATCTCGGTGAGACCGATCACATGAACTCGGTGAGACCAATTTCAGTAATAGGCTAACAGAGACTTGGCCAGGCAAACTCGGTGGGACCGATAGCTCATTTTGGTGAGACCGAAACGTTACGAAAAGGAAACAAAGAGTTTGCTTTGCCAACTCGGTGGGACTGATTGCTCATCTCGTTTAGACCGAAATGTTACGAAGGGAAACAAAGAGTTTGCAACCCACCTCAGTGAGACTGGGATCCCTATCAGTGAGACCAAACTGATTAGTGTTTGTGGCAGTGGCTATGTCAAGTGAACTCGGTGGTGCCTGATAGATCAAATTGGTGGAGCCGAGTTTGACTTTTAGGTTTAGGACATATGTGGAAATGAGAAAGTGACTGAGGGTTTTTGGAGCAAATCACTAAGCATTTTGAGCAAGTAAGCCATTAAGCAACACCGCATCCCCTTTTAATAGTATTGGCTTTTCCTATGGACTCAATGTGATCTTGGATCACTAGAATGAAAATGTTGAGTCTTGAGCTTTTGCCAATCTTTGTCCTTAGCATTTTGAGGGGTCTAGATCTCTAATCCATGCCGTGCCAATCATTGAACTTCTTGAAATATGTATCTTGAAAGCATATTAGTTCAATGAGCTATACATTGTAATTAATTACCAAAACCACCCGGGGATTAGTTGCACTTTCAATCTCCCCCTTTTTAGCAATTGATGACAACATATAGATCAAAGCTTCGACAAATGATAATAAGAGTGAAATATATCGCCGCTTTGAGAAGTATGTGATAAGCAAGAGCTCCCCCTAAATTTGTACATTATTTAAGATTTGCTTTTGAATGCAAATGCACAATCGATTAGGATCATGGGTTACTCTTCCATGTCACATACATCTTGGTGGAGCGCTCAAAATGATAAGATTTAAGCAACAAACACTCATCACCAAAAATAACCAAGTGAATGATCATACACAATAAAATAGGCACACATTAAGCATAGTATGATATGATCAAGCACATAAAGTATCTAACACACATAAAAAAATTGTAGCATTAACCAGATGATCTAACGCACGAAGTAGCAAGCAAAAACCAACAAAGAGAAGCAAAACACTCTCTCTCAAAGCCTAATGATCTATACACTTTCTCCCCCTTTGGCAACAAGTTACCAAAAAGCTTGAAAATGCATAGTGCTATACGGCACTCTAGGCACGATCTCTGGGAGCTGCTGAAGAAGTCTTCTCGCCGGTGGCTCTAGTGTACATAGATGGCATGGAGATAAGAGCATCTGCAAACACTTTAGACGAACTCTATGGAGCTGGAGGAGTTGATACTGGAGGAACAACTATGGCAGTGGCTGCAGGATCTAAAAGTTTAGGCCTTGGCTCGACAACTGGCACAGCTGAAGTTCTTGGTCCTCTTGGGACTCTCTAGAAAGCATTAGTGGTATCTCTGTCCTCTGCATCTTCCTTGAGCTTCTCCATAGCAGTCTGTATCTTAGTGATCTTCACATCAAAATCATAGAATTTAGCTTCCACTATCCTCTCAAGACTCTCTTGATTCAGAGATAAGTTGGCCAAACTCTTCTCAATCCTCAGAGTGGCCTCAAGCAGATGGCTAAGTGATACGTCCCAAACGTATCCATAATTTTTGCTTGTGCCATGCTTGTTTTGCATCATTGTCTCATGTTTCTATCAAAGTTTTATATCTTTTTAAGCATTTATTGGACTAACATACTAATGGTTGCAAAAGTGCACAATGTTCTTGTTTTACACTTTATTGTGTAGGAATTACTTGGAAATTTACAAAAACGCAAAAGGAGTCGTATTGGAGTAGGACTCTGACTTTCCTGAAATCTGTCTGAGAACGTTTTTAGAAGATGGTCACGTTCCGGCCTGAAGACGACGTCAAACGGAAAAAGCATAGTTGTGAAAGTTGTGGGGAATTTCGAGAGGATGCTTCTAGATATGAAATTCGTCCAAATCGAAGTCCGGACGGCCGAGAAAATCCCATTTTACTGAAGCCCAAAATCTGATGACGGGAATCCGAGAGTCTATATAAAGAGAGGAAACCTAGGTCACCAAGGGCCACGAATTTTCCTCCCCCCAGGCCGCTGTCTTGGAGGGGAGGACCAACACCATTGCAGCACCATCCACAAGGAAGAAGGGGGGCCAAGGAGCCGCTGCCCCCTAGGGCCGCCGCCGCCCCGGAGGGCTGCCGCCGCCGCCACGGCTGCCGCCGGCCGCCTCCTCCTCTCCGGGCTGCACCTCTCCATCAACACCACCATCAATCTCTTGTTCACCATGGCCATGTGTGAGTAGTCTTCTCCGGGGCTGAGGGCTTGTACGTGTAGCTATGTGGTTATCTCTCTCTCCCATGATGTGATCTTCATTGTGATCATAGGCTATGTTAATCTAGGGTGATCCCATGATATTTACCCTTCCTCTATGTATTGAATTGATGTACTCACTTGTCTTTATCTAGTATAATCCCCGAGACCAAGGTGACAGCGGTCTATTGGACATGGATTAGAAGAATATTTTCATGAGTGATTTCCTCTTTTGTGTGTTGATTGAAGATTGAGAGTCTCTTGGTGCTTGTCTTTGACTATCCTGGAGATATGTTGTGGTGATTGTGGTACTCTCTTTGGATGGCCGCGGTGACATTGGGAAATCCATAGATTGAGAACTACGAACTTTGAGGTGTGCTTTTGTAGCCCTACATAATTCTCGTCCTCTCTTGACCACAGAGGAATGACCTCCGAGTGCGTCTCCATTGCATGTTTTATGGGAAATATCATGTGATTAGACTATGTCAATGTTGTTGGGAGTTGCCACTAGTGAAAGTATGAAGCCTAGGCCTTGTTTCCGCCATTGCAATACCATTTGTGCTCACGTTTACCACTTGTTTGCTTGCTGCACTTTTTATTACAGATTTATATTACTTTGCTTTGCCACTCCTATCATCCATATTTTACCATCTCTTCGCCGAACTAGTGCACCTATACATCCGACAAGTGTATTAGGTGTGTTGGGGACACAAGAGACTTCTTGTATCTTGATTGCAGGGTTGCTTGAAAGGGGTACGTTCAACCTCCACTTTCCTGAGTTCGATAAACCTTGGGTTACTCACTTAAGGGAAATTTGCTGCTGTCCTACAAACCTCTGCTCTTGGAGGCCCAACACTGTCTACAGGAATAGAAGCGTGTAGTAGACATCAAGCTATTTCTGGCACCGTTGTCGGGGAAGTGAGGTAAGTGAAGGTACCTTCTCTAGATCTTGCAATTAAATCTTTTTGTTTCTTATTTTTATTTCACTAGTTTTTCTTAATGGAAAACAACAAAAATATGAGAGAGCTTTATAAGCTCTACCTTGAACTTGGACATGATGTGTTTGAAGAGAAAATTAAAAAACTTTTGGAACTTTATTATTTGCATAAAAATCATGATGGTGGTGATGTTATTAGTATGTTTTTTTAATATCAATATTGCTAATGACATGGAAAGCTCTAAGCTTGGGGATGACACGTTTGATGAACATGATATTTTTAGTCCCCCAACTTTTGAAGAGAAAATTTACTTTGATGATACTTTGCTTCCTATATATGATGATTACAATGATAAATGTGAGCTTTTTAGTCCACCTACTATTGAGGATAAAATTTATTATGATTATGATATGCCTCCTAAATATGATGATTACCATGATGGTTATGATTGCTTTACTCTCACTATTCCTAATAAGAAAGATTTTGCTTATATGAAGAGTAATGATACTTTTATGCTTTTGGATCATGGAAATAATGCCTTATGTGATAGTTATATTGTTGAGTTCATCCATGATACCACTGAAATTTATAATGAGAGAGGGAGACAT
>LR738713.1:290034658-290051616 GCA_902687465.1 Secale cereale
GACAAGTGTATTAGGTGTGTTGGGGACACAAGAGACTTCTTGTATCTTGATTGCAGGGTTGCTTGAAAGGGGTACGTTCAACCTCCACTTTCCTGAGTTCGATAAACCTTGGGTTACTCACTTAAGGGAAATTTGCTGCTGTCCTACAAACCTCTGCTCTTGGAGGCCCAACACTGTCTACAGGAATAGAAGCGTGTAGTAGACATCAAGCTATTTCTGGCACCGTTGTCGGGGAAGTGAGGTAAGTGAAGGTACCTTCTCTAGATCTTGCAATTAAATCTTTTTGTTTCTTATTTTTATTTCACTAGTTTTTCTTAATGGAAAACAACAAAAATATGAGAGAGCTTTATAAGCTCTACCTTGAACTTGGACATGATGTGTTTGAAGAGAAAATTAAAAAACTTTTGGAACTTTATTATTTGCATAACAATCATGATGGTGGTGATGTTATTAGTATGTTTTTTTAATATCAATATTGCTAATGACATGGAAAGCTCTAAGCTTGGGGATGACACGTTTGATGAACATGATATTTTTAGTCCCCCAACTTTTGAAGAGAAAATTTACTTTGATGATACTTTGCTTCCTATATATGATGATTACAATGATAAATGTGAGCTTTTTAGTCCACCTACTATTGAGGATAAAATTTATTATGATTATGATATGCCTCCTAAATATGATGATTACCATGATGGTTATGATTGCTTTACTCTCACTATTCCTAATAAGAAAGATTTTGCTTATATGAAGAGTAATGATACTTTTATGCTTTTGGATCATGGAAATAATGCCTTATGTGATAGTTATATTGTTGAGTTCATCCATGATACCACTGAAATTTATAATGAGAGAGGGAGACATGGTTCTAAATATCTTAATAATAAGAAGTTTCCTCTCTTTATGGTGAATATTTTGAAGTTATGCTTGTTTTGCCTTCCTATGCTAGTTGCTTTATGCTTCAATAATTTATTTTTTTACAAGATTCCCATGCATAGGAAGTATGTTAGACTTAAATATGTTTTATATATGCTTCATGATTCTCTCTTATATGCTTCAATTATTATCTTTGTGAGAGTTGCTTAAAAAAATCACTATGCCTAACTTAAAGGCATGAAACAAAAGTTCTTTTGGGAGACAACCCACCTTTATTTGCTTTCAGTTTTCTTTTGCTTTTTTGAGTCAAGGATGTTGTTTCTACTGTAATGACTCCTTTGTATCCTTTCTTTTTCGTGTTTGTGCCAAGAGTAGCCTCTAATTGAGAGGTGATCAAAAAGTTTTATCTTGCTGCCAAAAACAGATTCACTGTGCTTCACCGTAAAAAATCCTATTAAATAACAGAACGTGATTTAGATCTGAAATTTTTTTGAGTAAGCTGAGGTTAGTTGCCTACCTTTCATTAGTTTTAAGTTTTTTGATTAGAAGTCCAGAAGTGCCTCGAAAAAAATCATCTTTGCTGGCTGTTCAGATTTGACAGATTCTGCCTATATTTTGCATTGCCTATTTTACGAGCGTTAAGTTGGGTTTTCTAGTTACGGAGAGCCACAATTAAGGTTATGTAACAGTAGCTAATGTCAAAAACAAGTTTGTAGGATTTGGCAAGTGAATCAAAGTGGTTGAATTTATTTAATGCACTAACCCTTCTAATGATTTTATGAGAAGTTTTGTGTGAAGGGAGTTTTCAAGTGCGCGTGTAGGGAAATATGAGAGAAGATCAAGGAGGGACAAAAGCTCAAGCTTGGGGATGCCCAAGGCACCACCAAGAAATATTCAAGAAGTCCCAAGCATCTAATCTTGGGGATGCCCAAGGCATCCACTTCTTCATTAACAATCACCAGGTTCTCCTCGTGTCACTATATTTTTATTCCTTTGCCCATTATGTGTTACTCTTGGAGCGTCTTTTTGTTTTGTTTTCATTTTTGTTTTGTTTTCTTTGCTGGTCTTAAATAAGTTGCATCTGATCATTCTTATTTGGAAGAGAGACACGCTCCGCTTTTTCATGAAACACTCATGTTCTTCACTTATATCTTTTTGAGTGTTTTAGCTACCTTGTTATATGCTTCTAGCTCTTGTTTTTATTTCATATCATGTTCAGAGCTATTAGTTCTTTTATAGAAAGTACTCTCTTGCTTCACTTATATCTTTTTGGAGAGTTGAATTGGTTTGAATTGCTAAATAATATGTTGGTAAAGTAAATGCCAAGTGTGGCCGTGGTTCAAAGAATAAAAAGCTTGCATAGTCTTGAAGATCATTGAGTAACTTGATCCCTATCAATTGTTTTGAGAAATTAAGTAGTGATGTCTAAACATGGAGATCATTTAATAAAGTCTTATTAGTGAAGAAATACCTTTGAAGTTTGCAATTGTTTAGTTTTTCACCATTGGTAGTTTTAAAGTTCTTGTTCTCTTTTTAGAAGTAAGATGGTTGACAAGGAAGACAGTGTAGAAGTATTATAATTATGCTGAAAGGATGTTATAATTCTCTTGTACCGGTTAACATGTGCTTGCTAAAAACTTGCTAAAAACTCTGTACTGAGCGGGAATGCTGCTCGTGCATCCAAATTCCATAGCCAAAATTCTGCCATATGTGTCCACCATACCTACCTATGCATGGTATTTAATAGCCATTCCAAGTAAATTGCTCATGTGCTACCTTTAAAACCTTCAAAATTTATCCTTTTTTGTGTCTCTGTTTTAGCTCATGAGGAAGTGGTACATAGTTCATTATTACTTGTGTTGGACAGAACGACCCCTGACGTGCATGAATAATGTGCATGTCCTTAATTTTGCAAAAAGAGCTGGCAAAAGGATATGCCCAGCCCACTTTACATGTCATCAATATCAATATCAAAAACCTCCTTCACACATCGTACCTGAGAAATCAGACAAACTATGGCTAGTGATAAACAAAGGAGAAAGAGGAGTGTTATCATTCCTCTATGGGAGCCGCTCTTAAGTTCTATTTGGCATGAGTAGTAGTGCATTGTTTATTACCATTCGTTGACATAAGCATACATCTCTCAAAATTGCTTTTATATCTCTATGTTTTCAAAAATAAAAAGCTCTAGCACATGAGTAATCCCTGCTTCCCTCTGCGAAGGGCCTATCTTTTACTTTTAAATGTTGAGTCAGTTTTCCTATGTTCTAATCTTCTTCCTCCACCATAAGCAAGCATCTAGTGTTAACCCTGGGTTCAAGTTGATTATGTTCAAAATTTCTGCTTAGTTATATATAATCCTTATGCATTGAACTTATCCATGAGATAAAATGTTGAAAAGTGGAAAGCATTGCTGAAACTTTATCTTCCTTTTGTGTTAACTAGAATGCTTTTGATGAGAGAACTCCTTTGGGGCTAACAGAGTGCTTAACTTTATAGTTTCATGTCTTCAATTGTACTATTCATGAAAAGAATTTACTTAGATGATCACTTGGTTATTCATTGTTTACTTGCTTTCAACTATAGACAATTGGTTTGGTTCACTTTATTTCAGTCCATATGCTTTACCTTATTACTTGATCAAGATTGTGTTAGTAGCATGTCACCTCAAAAATTATCTATGTTATCATTCTACCTACTCGAGGACGAGTAGGAATTAAGCTTGGGGATGTTGATACGTCCCAAACGTATTCATAATTTTTGCTTATGCCATGCTTGTTTTGCATCATTGTCTCATGTTTCTATCAAAGTTTTATATCTTTTTAAGCATTTATTGGACTAACATACTAATGGTTGCAAAAGTGCACAATGTTCTTGTTTTACACTTTATTGTGTAGGAATTACTTGGAAATTGACAAAAACGCAAAAGGAGTCGTATTGGAGTAGGACTCTGACTTTCCTGAAATCTGTCTGAGAACGTTTTTAGAAGATGGTCACGTTCCGGCCCTACGATGACGTCAAACGGAAAAAGCCTAGTTGCGAAAGTTGTGGGGAATTTCGAGAGGACGCTTCTAGATATAAAATTCGTCCAAATCGGAGTCCGGACGGCCGAGAAAAGCCCGTTTTACTGAAGCCCAAAATCTGATGACGGGAATCCGAGAGTCTATATAAAGAGAGGAAACCTAGGTCACCAAGGGCCACGAATTTTCCTCCTCCCAGGCCGCCGTCTTGGAGGGGAGGACCAGCACCATTGCAGCACCATCCACAAGGAAGAAGTGGGGCCAAGGAGCCGCTGCCCCCTAGGGCCGCCGCCGCCCCGGAGTGCTGCCGCCGCCGCCACGGCTGCCGCCGGCCGCCTCCTCCTCTCCGGGCTGCACCTCTCCATCAACACCACCATCAATCTCTTGCTCACCATGGCCATGTGTGAGTAGTCTTCTCCGGGGCTGAGGGCTTGTACGTGTAGCTATGTGGTTATCTCTCTCTCCCATGATGTGATCTTCATTGTGATCATAGGCTATGTTAATCTAGGGTGATCCCATGATATTTACCCTTCCTCTATGTATTGAATTGATGTACTCACTTGTCTTTATCTAGTATAATCCCCGAGACCAAGGTGACAGCGGTCTATTGGACATGGATTAGAAGAATATTTTCATGAGTGATTTCCTCTTTTGTGTGTTGATTGAAGATTGAGAGTCTCTTGGTGCTTGTCTTTGACTATCCTGGAGATATGTTGTGGTGATTGTGGTACTCTCTTTGGATGGCCGCGGTGACATTGGGAAATCCATAGATTGAGAACTACGAACTTTGAGGTGTGCTTTTGTAGCCCTACATAATTCTCGTCCTCTCTTGACCACAAAGGAATGACCTCCGAGTGCGTCTCCATTGCATGTTTTATGGGAAATATCATGTTATTAGACTATGTCAATGTTGTTGGGAGTTGCCACTAGTGAAAGTATGAAGCCTAGGCCTTGTTTCCACCATTGCAATACCATTTGTGCTCACGTTTACCACTTGTTTGCTTGCTGCACTTTTTATTACAGATTTATATTACTTTGCTTTGCCACTCCTATCATCCATATTTTACCATCTCTTCGCTGAACTAGTGCACCTATACATCTGACAAGTGTATTAGGTGTGTTGGGGACACAAGAGACTTCTTGTATCTTGATTGCAGGGTTGCTTGAAAGGGGTACGTTCAACCTCCACTTCCCTGAGTTCGATAAACCTTGGGTTACTCACTTAAGGGAAATTTGCTGCTGTCCTACAAACCTCTGCTCTTGGAGGCCCAACACTGTCTACAGGAATAGAAGCGTGTAGTAGACATCACTAAGCTGATCTTGCTTAGTCTTGGGAACTCCAGAAGCACTTGCTAGCTTTGCTACCTTTGCTTATGCAACCTTCTCTTGGCCTTCAATAGATGTAGTATGGGATGCATCCATGACAACTTCATTGTCCTCAAAATCTGGCCTAAGAGGTACATGCCTCTTGTCAAGTAGATATGTCCCTTTCTCCAACCTCGAGTTAATCAGCATCTAAATGTGAGGGTGATATCCACAAGACCTCTTCTCATCTGTTGTTGTCCTCTTGATTGTCTCTACAATCAGACTCATGACCTTGAACTTCTCTGGAACATCAAACATATGGAGCAAGTTGATGGAGTGACCTCGGATCGTCCTATGATCTCCTAACTTGGGCAACAAAGTGTGCCTCAATATGGTGTTGATGGTGGTCAGTCCAGACATCAAATGATATATAGAACCAAGCTTGTGGGTCTTCAAGTCTTTGTCAAGAATTGGCTTATACATGTTTGCCATAGAGTCATGATCCTTCCTGGGCTTGGCACACACATTTGTGTCATTTTCATATTCCTTGGGGGCATTGATCAAACTTGCCCATTCAGCAACTGTTAATCTACATCTGGTTCCTTCAGTCATCCATACAATCCTTCCATCTGGATAGAAATGAGTAGTGGAGTAGAATTGCATGATCATCTCATCATTCCATCTGGTCAATTTCTTTCCAACAAACTTGTCAACCTCATTCTGCCTGAAACTTTCATGCACACCTGGTAATAAATCAGCATGCTTGTCAATGTATTTCCAATCAAACAACTTCATGTCACAAACAATGGGCTTCTTGTCCAACAAGACTGTCTCATAGAAATCTTGCTATTCCTTGGTGTGAAATCTGTAGTCCACGACAGTTATCCTTCTGGTAGCATATGGACCAGTCTGTCTCCAATGTCTTTGACATGCATCCTTTCTTAGCTTCATGTTTTCTGCAACAAGGTGAGCATCATTGTGATATGGAATATTTGGCTTGGGCTTTCTAAGCATCATAGACTCATCATCACCTGAGGATTCCTCTTCGTGATCTTGCTCTTCTTCTAGAACATCTGGCACTGGGGCCTTGTTCTTCTCAGCTGCAGGAGTGTCTCTGGTGGATCTCTTGGGTGTTGAAGCCTTGGGGCAGATTTGGGCTTGGATGGAGCAGCCCTAGCTTTGATTGCATCCCCCATAAGCTTATGAGTCTTTGCAGTAGGTGCAACAGGCTCATCTGCATTATCATCAGTATCATCATCATATCTCATAAATGGCTTTACAATCACTCTGGCAGTAGTCTTCCTAGATCTCATCTTGGTTCCAGCTGGCTCATCATCTCTTGTTTCAAGAGTAGACACCATGGTTTCTTGAGTGGAAGATCTCGCTTTTGACATTGGCACTCTCTTGGCTGGAGCTTTCTTGTGCGACCCAGGCTTGGTTGCAGTAGGAGTGCCATACTCCTTGTTGACAGCCTTTTGCTTTCAAGTGACTTCCCCACGAGCCACAAAATCTTCACCCTCACTGTCAGAATTCTTCTTCTTCCTTATCTTGGTGGCAGCCTTTGGCAGATTGCTTGGAGTGCTTCTGCTGCTCTCATAGTAGTTGTTGTTGGAGGGACCTGTTCCACTGACCTATTCTGGCTATCACTGCCCTCAGACATGGCTGAAACTGCAAGCTGACCCTGTGAATAGATATAGTTGAGATAGAGTGGATGAGCATCACAAAGTGCAGAGATTTTGCAACACAATTGATTCAAAAACTTAATTTTAGGTTTCTACAGAATGCATTTGGCAGCTACCGATTTGTTGAACTCGGTGACACTAAAGCAAATTTAGAGTCTAAGCTAGTGAAATCGATCAGACCGAGACACGGTTTGGTGACTCCGAGATTGCTAGGGTTTCACTAAGAATCAAACTCGGTCACACCGATTTGTAAGTTTCGGTCAGACTGAAAGTCACAAGTGCAATGGCCTAAGCCATACAGGTGAGGCCGATTTCGACAACTCGATCGGTCCGAGATGAGTTCGGCAGAAACCTAACCCTAAGATTTTGAATCAAATCTAATCTAAAGGGAGTTTTTGCTGGATAGGATAATCTCAAATGTGGCAAGAATCATGTCATTGACTTTGTGCTAAGAATCAGATTGACAAAGCACAAATGATCACTCATACCCTAACTTGGCGATGAGTTTGCTATGGCGACAACGGCGGTGAAGATTCCCGTTGATGGTGGTGGAGACCAGTGGCAGGGGGTCACTGCGGACGAGGAGACGATCCGGAGACCTCGAGTCGGCAGAGCTAGACAGGCGCGGGCGAAGGGTTTCGGAAAAAATTCCAAAGTTTGACATGTTGGTATATATATCCAGACCCTGTCGGTGTGACCGAGTGGAACGGCTCGGTGGCACCGAGATGTAGAATCGCAAGCGATTACTGCAACTCGGTGAGACGTAACTGTTCAAATCGGTTGCACCGAGATTGAAACCTAGATCAACTTAATGAACTCGGTATGATCGAAAGGGATGAATCCGTCAAACCGAAATGCACTAAGAGGTTTTGGAAGTTTAAGCCTATGAAGAATCGGTGGCTCCGAGTGCTCCTCACCCAGAGGGTTTGAATCTGACTTGATCAAACTTTGTGATGTAGCATGAATAGAGTTTGAGACAAGAAGAGCATATATAGCTAGAGGGAGTTCTTAGGCATTCTTGTCCATCCATTTGGCAAAAGAAGAAAGACAAACAATCAAAGCAACAAATGGATGCCCTTGAATGAGAAAAAATATGCACTCAACATGCTCACACAATAAGATAGCAAATGAAATATGTGGCAAAGCATGCACAAACACTCTAGCATCTATCAAGCAATTGGCAATGACTAGGTCATCTATATATGAGTATATTGACTTAGGAGTCAAATGAGAACATTTGATCATAGGTCATACTCATCGTTTAAGCTCAAATGGGGTTACCACTTTTACATAAAGCATTGTTGTGTTCACACCATTAGAGTTGATTTACCTCAATTCTTAGAGTAAAGCTCCACCTAGATGTGATATCCCCCTAAAGAGGGATGCACTAACCTTGGGTTTTGTTGATGATGACTTCATGTAGGTGTTGAAGATGTTGATGCTCAATGTTGATGTAGATCATTTGGAGCAATCCATTGGAGTGAGTTGCACTTTCAATACCTACATGGGTTAGTCCCACAAGGAAAAAACAAGGATCCATGGACATAGAGTGAAGTGCACACAAGATGATGTCCATGAGAGCATTAGGTTACCTTGTCCCTTGTCTTACCAACAAGAGGGTTTGTGACTCCTTGAACTAGTGCAAGATGTGGAAGTTGATTGCACTTGTTCTTGCCAATATGAATATGAGTGAAGTATGTTGGCAGAGTCACCCTCAAGAACTCTCTAGTTCTTATTCTTCGTCATCCACATAATCTTGATGGGAATCCTTGGGGTTGTAATGTACTTGATGAAGTAGAACCTGACATAGTCTTGGGAACCCACTTGACCAATGCCTTTGGATCTTTTTCAAATGCATCAATCTCCTCTTGAAGCTTGTCCTTGCATTTTAGCTTGTGGTCTTGTGGTGGAAGATCCTCTTGATCTTGTGTCCCCTTGAAGGAAGTAGGATCATACTTCTCTTGTTGAGGAACAAACTTTGTCTTGGGGTATTGATCTTCTTCCCACTCAACTCCATTGGCATTGAACTTTCGTTCAGAACCAACACCTTGATTCTTCCGGTGCCTTCCTTGCTTGCATACATTTCCTTGAATTGCTTACGCCCGAGAAGGCTCTTATAAACACCTTTATCTATAATTCCCTTCAAAAAGCTATTTTCTTGCTCAAGTGTAACTTGGCTAAGAGAATCATTAGTGGAATCAAGAGAACTACTAGAAGCAACAACATTGGATTTATCATGATTGTCGTTACTACTAGAGGAAGAATATTTCTTGTTCTTATTGCTAGATTTTACTTGTGGCATATAAGTAGACAAGAGTAAACGATTGTCAGTGTAAGGAGAACTTTTCTTACGAAGATCATCATTGATTGCTTTTAAGAACCCATGCTCTTGCTCTAGATTGAGCTTTTCAAAGCGTAGCTTATCATGAGTCGTCAAAAGCTCTCGATGATCTTCTAGGGTAGTTTCATGAGCTAACTTAAGAGTGTTTAGTTCTTTAGTTAGATGCTCAATCTCCTTCTTATCATCGTCAACCATTTTACCTTGATTAGCATGATTAATAGCAATTTCATCATAGTTTTTCATCGTAGTTTTCATCACTAGTGCTACCAACAAGTAAATCATCATCTCCTAGCAAATCATCTTCTATTGAAATCAACATATTCAGGGTGTGATACCTTAGGGACTTTAGCCATGAAGCATCTTCCAATTCCTTCATTAGGTGAGTCAAATATATTGTCAGATTTGGATAACACAAGAGCAATTCTGGCAACACTTTCATCTTGAGTATCGTTGGAGTCGAAGTAATAGCTTCTCTGAGAGTGGTAATCGGAGTTGCAACCGGATACCCATTCACCAACATGAGCTTGATGTCTTTGTCTTGTGTAGCTCCTTGATGATTTGTCCTTCCTTTCTAAATCCTTTCTTCTATGAGAGGGTCTTCGTTCATAACGATCATCTCTACTCCTCTCTCTTGGTGTTTAATCTTCTCTTCCACTTCTCCTTTTAGGTGAATCTTCTCTTCTCTTGTGTGGAGCCGTACACTCATTTGAGTAGTGTCTGGTTCTCCCACAATTGTAGCAATTCTGATCATGACTAGAAGATCTTTTCTGATTGTAGGACCTTGACTTGGAGTTTCTTTCTTTGCTTCTATTCTTGTAGAACTTGTCGGAGTTCGTCAGCATTAAGCTCAATTCTTCATTGAAGACTTGTTTCTCACTTGATGATGTAGGAGCATCACATGAAGCTTTGTAAGCGCCACAAGACTTGTTGTGAAGCTCTTCTTTGTCCTTGAGTGACATCTCATTAGCAACAATTCTACCAATGACTTCCGTTCGCTTGAGATTTTTGTAATTGGTAGAATTGTTGCTCATGAGAAAGTCATTGGTAACATCCCTTGATATATTGCTCTTCTTTATCCTTAAGTGACATCTCATGAGCAACAATTCTACCAATGACTTTCGTTGGCTTGAGATCTTTGTAATTGGGCATCATTTCGATCAATGTGCACATGGTATCATATTTTCCATCCAAGGCTCTTAGGATCTTCTTTGATGATGAATCTATAGGTCATCTCTTCACTTCCTAAGCCGGCAATCTCATGGGTGATGAGAGCAAGCCTATAGTACATTGCAGCGACACCTTCACCATTTTTCATTTTGAACTAGTCAAGTTGTCTTTGAAGCATATCCAACTGGGATTCCTTGATAGAGTTGGTACCTTTGTGCATATCAATCAAAGTATCCCATATTTCCTTTGCATTCTCAAGACGGCTAATTTTGTTGAATTCTTCAGGAAACAATCCATTGAAGAGGATATAGCAAGCTTGAGCATTGTATTGCAACATCTTCAATTCTTCACTGATAGCTTCATGATTTGGTTCTTTCCCATTGAAGAATTCACCTTGCAAACCAATACATGCAATAGCCCAAACGGCGGGGTTATGTCCAAGAATATGCATTTTCATCTTATGCTTCCAACTAGCAAAATTAGTGCCATCAATGTAAGGACCTCTACGGTGGTAACATCCCTTGCTAAATGCCATTCTCTCCTAGGTTGTGAAACCAGGGCTATGATCACCAAAGCTATCAAAATCAAGGCAAATGGAGACCAAAGCTCTGATACCACTTGTAGGATCGAAAGTATGTTTAGAGGGGGTGATTAGACTACTTGACTAAATAAAAACTTAGCCTTTTCCCAATTTTAAGTTTTGGCAGATTTTAGCAATTTAGCACAAGTCAAGCAATCTTCCTACACATGCAATTCTAGAGTTGTGGCAGCGGAAAGTAAAGCATTCCATAGGAAGGTAAAGGGAGGGGTTGGAGGGTGCAAACGCAATGTAGACGCGGATGTTTTTGGCGTGGTTTTTATAGGTGGTGCTATCGTACATCCACGTTGATGGAGGCTTCAAACCACGAAGGGTAACAGCTCATAACAACACAGAGTCCCGAGGCCGGCTCATAATCGTGTCCGCCTCGGTCTCTACTCTTTCTTCCTTGTACCTCAAGTTACATGATAGGACGGTTTATAAACCGTAAACTTTACACATGGGCCCTAAGCCTCCATGGGCCGTAACCTCTACTGAGCTTATAACAACACAGCTACATTACCGTAATCCGGATCTCCCTAACCGGTTTATACTTGCTAGTAATATCCCTGACATTAGGCCCCAGAGTGATTTAAACTTGTTCATGTCAGTCTTCT
The DNA here is from genome assembly GCA_902687465.1 of Secale cereale. Classification (NCBI taxonomy): domain Eukaryota; kingdom Viridiplantae; phylum Streptophyta; class Magnoliopsida; order Poales; family Poaceae; genus Secale; species Secale cereale. Next base: position 290,046,244 of record LR738713.1, read on the forward strand.
AAATCTTGCGTAAACTTCTTCTTTGTATCTTCTCTGCTTTGTAAACCGGCTATGACATCATCTCCGGAAATCATCTCAATCTGTCGTGACATCACCTCCGCATTTATTGCTCACAGCTGTTTGTTATCTTTGTTTTAAAGGCTATCCCGAAAATCGAGGCGACAGTGGAATCTTTATCCAATCTCTGACCTCCTTGATTCCCGCGCTTTGCCGTTTCACCTCTCCAGTCTTTATAAATACCGCTGAGCCTTATTCTTTTCCTTCCTTCCACTCTTCTTATTCCTCCATCGCCCGAAGCTCCGCCCCTGCCTTCGAGCTCGTCGCCGTCGTCCATTCAGGTCGTTGCATCACCCTGAAAAGCGTCCAGAATATTCCGCCGCCGTCCCTTTCCTTCTCAGGTATTCCTTTCCTCTCACTGCAGATCTCGAATCTAGGGTTCCTCCATTGCTTCTGCCATGAGACCTCGAAGCTCTGCTGTTCATCTTGTAGGTTATATCTGCAGTAGATTCAAACCCTAGATTTGTTGCGAACGCGCTCCTGCTCCGTAGTTTAAACTTAGATTCGGACCCTTAGATTCATTTGATCTGTATAAATCCTTTGTAGTTCTTCCTGTGATAGACTTGCATATATTTCATCTTTTTCTTACCGCTCAGATCCACTTTTACTTTACCCTTCTGTAGAAACATGTTTCTTTGTCTTAATAGATCTGTAAGTTACTCACCGGTTTAACCAATCTCATACTCCTCTTGCAAAAGAATTAACCATGAGCCCGACGGTTTAGCCTCTTCCTTTTTGTTATCATAAACCGGTAGCAATTCGTTTCACATCTGCTTCCGGGTTGTCAATGCCATTAGTCCCCTGTCTAAACCGTCAATATGTTTTGATAATACACTCCGGTTTATGCTTCGGCACTGAATAATCCAGATTTTGCACTTTACTTTTTCAGCGTTTTCCTTCTGCTCACATGGCTGCCAAGCAGTTCGTTTCCTGCAATTGGGTTCCTTCCCGCATTACGGAAGATGACTTAACCAATGTTGCTTCAATTGGTATTCTGGGCCCTCAAGCAGTTCTGAAATGGCGGGCCCCAGAGGATGAATGTCCTCCTACCCCTAAAGAAGGAGAAGCTATCGTTTTCTTTGATCATCTGGCCCGGGGTTTTAGCCCTCCCGGTTCAAAAAATTTCCGGGATGTGCTGGCCGCTTTTCAGCTCCATGACATAGGTCCAAACTCTATATCAAACCTCTGCAACTTCCAAGTCTTCTCCGAAGTATACCTTCAAGAAGAACCGTCAGTGGACTTGTTCCGGGACTTTTTCCACTTAAACCGGCGGACAGAGTTTACTGCCGGACCACATCAAGAGCTGGGCGGTGTCAGCATTCAGAAGAGAAGAGATGTGGTCTTCCCTCATGCTGCTCTCCATACACATCCCAAAGACTGGAACCAATCCTGGTTCTACTGCAAAGATACCTCGCCTGAAGGAGAAAACCCACTGCCGGGTTACCGCGAACATCGTCTTCCTGAGGATCATCCCCTACCACAGCGTCTTAGTTCCTCAGAGCGGGCCCGGTTTGCCCCTCAACTTGCCAAGCTTAAGGCCTTTATGGCTAATGGTTTGACCGGAGTGGATTTCGTCCGTTGTTGGCTTGCCTGGAGCATCCTTCCCCTGAGCCGGCGCTCCGGTTTGATGTATCAATATACCGGAAAGACGGATGACCCTCAATGCCACATCGACATAATGCTTCCTGAGAAGGAAGTTACTGAATCCGCTAAGAAAATGCTCAACATCTCTCTTGAAGAATGTAGCCAAACCGGATTGGCTCCATATTATGAGAAGAACAAACTACCAGCAGTAAGTCCTTTCTAACCTCTTCTGTTTGTTTTTAATCCGTCCATATCAACTATCTTCTACTTATCTTTCATCTTCTTCACAGGCCAACGATCCTTTTTGGAAAAGGAAACCTCAGGACAAGTCAGGTAAACAGCCACGCCGGAAGACATGCGCTGTCAAGAAGAAGAAGGTGGCCGCTGGCTCCGGTTCACATCCAGAGGAGGAGGATCCGGATTCTGAGGTATGAGTTGATCCTGATATGTTTTGATCTCTCTTTATCCAAATCTATGTTAACAGTGTCTTTCACAGGATTTGGCTGAAGGAAGTAAAGCGGCAGAAATTGAGGTAATCTCTCTTTCTTCAGATTCTGAACCGCCAGTGCCCAAAATTCGTCGGGCATCTCGGAAGTACCCTTTTTCTCATCCTTACGCTCAACTGGACCCTAAATTCCTTTTGAAGAAGCAGCAACATGAAGCACGCCGGACTACGCGCCATAGTGGCCAGGTCGTAGAATCTTCCGGAATATCTCTCACTCCAGCACGCAGGCGCCGCTCTGAGGTTTTACTTTTTCCAACTCTTCTCCATCCAAAGGCCGGACTTATACGCAAACCGCTTAAACCGTCTGATCCTAACTATCAGGAGACACCTTTGTCATCCTCTGGTGAATCGACTGCCACACAGGTCCCTGTACTGAAGACTGTGCCTGGGTAAGTTCCTTTCCACATCCGGTTTATATTTGTATTTGTTCCTTGATAATTCTGATCGTTCCTTCAATTTCTTTCAGCAAGCCCAAGCCCAGCAAAAAGGTGAAGGCCACCAAAACGGCTGCCGAGACTACTACTGCTGATCTGGCGGCTGATCCGGATGAGATCATCCCTCGAGAGAGCGATCCTGCAATTCAACTTGATGATCCTGCTCCCATGGACCATGACGACATTGCTGCTCCTGAAGATATAAATGTAGAAAATGTCGTTGAACCAGCGAGTCCTATCCGGGTTAGCCCTCCTCGGACTAACCCGGCTCCTGCTAGTCCGGCCCCTACTGCTGCACCCTCTCAGCCAACCACTACTTCTCCAGATATCCAAATAACGGGGACAGGTTTTACCGCTCCTGCTGAGCCTATCATCTTGGCCAAGCACACTGCTAAAGCGGAGAAGCTTCAACAAGAGAAGGGCAAGTGGAGCACGGACTTGTCCAATTATGCCGAATTGAGTGCCCAGGAACTTTATTCAGGGTATTTGAACCGGCTTCATACCAGCCGCGACTATGAACTGGGCTTGGTTAATATGATGAAGGACAAATACGAGGTACCTTCCTTCGCTTGTCTTTGCTTTGCCTTCTTTATGATTCTGTCTTTATGCCATAGTAGCCCCCAAGTTCCGGTTTAGCTTCGTTGTAGGTGAACTGGTACTTCCAAATGCACGAAAATGAACTTACATTAGCCCCCAAGTGCCAGGGCATAACTTGTTTTATGTGCCTGGGACTTGTCTGAATATTTCTTTGGATACTTCAACTGCCCATTAGCCCCCAAGTGTCAAGTGGATAACTTGCTTATGTGCTTGAGACTTGTCTTAATTGCCATCTACTCCACTTGATTTTCTTGTAGGCTGACTTGACCCGGAGGGCTGCAGAAGTAACTGAGCTCTGGAATAGACTTGCTGTCACTGAAACTGCTTCTGCCAAGGCCAAAGATGAGCTGGCGCTGAGCTTAACCAATGCTGAAAAATTTAAAAAGGATTTTGAAGCGGAGCGGACAACCTGGGAGGTGCAGAGGAATGCTCTTGAAAAAAGAGCAAAGGATGCTGAAGAGGCCCTTAACCCGGTGACGCAAGAGCTGACCGGTTTAAGGCAGCAAATAGAGCTTATGACCTCTGCTATCTTTGGTAAATGCTTAACTTGCATATGCTTTCATCTCTGCAATCTTTATTCTGCTTCAGCTTAACTGTAATAATCATATGCAGGGCGACGCATCACCCACCTTGGGGATGATATCCAGAAGAAACTCAAGGCCTCTTATACTTTGGTTGAGCAGCTGTATTCCGGCGCTCAAAGAATTATAAGCGCGATGTCCCATTATAAAGCGGCCCCCACTACTATCCAAGGTACTTTGGAGAAGCTTTCTATATTGCCTGTACGCTTGGAAGAAGTGAAGAAATCTGCTGCACGGGCCGGTTCTCTTGTAGCGCTTACCAGAGCCAAGGCATGGGTTCCGGACTTTGATCCAGAGAAAGCTATGAACGGGTACCCCAGCAACAAGGAGGATGGATCTGCCTTCTCTGGCAAGGACCTTCGCTCTTTAACTAAGGAAATGCGCCCTCTTGCCAGCAAGCTTGCTGATGAAGCGGACCTAACCAGGTATCAACCGGCATACGACTTAGAGAATGAGCGGGTGGACCGGCCGGTTTATGACACCGAGAATCTAATCCCCCAGTGCGCGCCCATACTTTCGCCCCAGATGTTGATCCGTCCGATCTCATTACTGAGGAGATGTACTTCCGTGCATTATCCAAGATCGACTGGCGCGTTCCTGCTTTTCAGCCGCTTCAGGAAGATGAAGAAGCTCTGGAACAAGCCGACCCTCAGCCTTCGCATCAGGAAGAAGAAGCATAAGCCGCTCGGTTTAACTCTTAGCTACTGTAATCTTTGCCGTAAAAACTTTAATCTGTTCAGGCTTGCACTGCCTTGTAATAGGATAGCTCTAAACATTTCCCGTCTTAATCCGGATGTCACAGCTTTGATTTGGCATCTGCCAATTTTAATCCCTTGTCTTGTTATTGTTGATCCTTTATATTACCTGTATCTGCATATACAACGCTAAGAAAATGTCCTGGCGGTTTACCACCGGATTGATTATATTGCTCTCACAGGAATATATATTTGAACGAGTATCTTCTTTTATACCAAAAAAATCCTTTCATACCTTTAGTTAAGTATGCTTTACATCCTTAATCCGGTGGATATTGTAGATCCTGATGAGGCTCTTGGCCCTGTTGGTGTCTGCCCAACGATTGCTCCGGTTTATAGTAACCACCAGTTTAAATCATGCTGGTGCTCTATGACCCAGACTTTGCAAATACGTGGTCAACTTTGAAGTTGCCCAGTTCCGGATCAAAAAACCATAGAAAACTTTGAAAAATCACAAAACACAAAACACAATTCGCAAATAAGACCATGTAGTCGAGGCTTTTTACGAGCTGCCAGGCTCCATATGTGCCAATCAATGGGTGCGACCCAAAGGGCTATGATTTTTTTCTTTTGCCATCAAAGGATGTACTCCAAGGGGCAAGAACTGTTTCTTTTGCCATCAAAGGATGTACTCCAAGGGACAAGAACTTTTTCTTTTGCCATCAAAGGATGTATCGACCAAGGGGCAAGAATTTTTGCATTTGCCATCAAAGGAAGTACTCCAAGGGACAAGAACATTTTCTTTTGCCATCAAAGGATGTATCGACCAAGGGGCAAGAATTTTTGCATTTGCCATCAAAGGAAGTACTCCAAGGGACAAGAACATTTTCTTTTGCCATCAAAGGATGTATCGACCAAGG
>LR738713.1:290051660-290074676 GCA_902687465.1 Secale cereale
GAAGTACTCCAAGGGACAAGAACATTCCTTTTTGCCATCAAAGGATGTATCAACCAAGGGGCAAGAGTTTTTGCATTTGCCATCAAAGGAAGTACTCCTAGGGACAAGAACATTTTCTTTTTCCATCAAAGGATGTATCAACCAAGGGGCAAGAATTTTTGCATTTGCCATCAAAGGAAGTACTCCTAGGGACAAGAACATTTTCTTTTGCCATCAAAGGATGTATCAACCAAGGGGCAAGAATTTTTGCATTTGCCATCAAAGGAAGTACTCCTAGGGCCAAGAACATTGTTTGCCAATCGATGGATGTAATCCAAAGGGCGCTGATGTGAAGACAATCATGTAAACCGGACCAGAAGAGATTTAAGCGAGGATTCACATGTGATCCGTAGCCCCCTAGTGATCCTGGAGGTAGGGTTCCTATGAAGGAGTTTGCACTTGAAAGGCAAGTCCTGTTTGGTCCCTTATAGCATTGTCCTGCATAACAAAATAGACTGTTCGAAGTATCTGTATTAACTTTCATAAGACACTTATTTAGAAGAAAAAAAGTTGATCCCTCGGTTTACCGAGGGTGCCAGTTTATTTATTAATCATAATATATATAGGATACATAAAGCGGAGCTCATGGCTCAGGTGTAGTAAGGCCGCAGGAGGGCAATGTTCCATGGCCTCTTCGTCTCTTCTTCTGATGTCCGTGAGTCTTTGTGTTCTCTAACATCCACCAGGTAGTATGAACCGTTGTGTAGGTTCTTGCTGACCACAAAGGGCCCTTCCCAAGGTGGGGATAGCTTGTGCATATTTGTCTGGTCCTGGATGAGCCGGAGTACCAAGTCCCCCTCCTGGAATGTCCTGGTTTTAACCCGGCGGCTGTGATATCTGCGCAGGTCCTGCTGATAAATTGCAGATCTTGCTGCTGCTATGTCACGCTCTTCATCCAGCCGGTCCAAGCTGTCCTGCCTTGCTTGTTCATTGATTGCTTCAACATAAGCTGCCACCCGTGTTGAGTCATGGCGGATATCACTTGGAAGAACCGCTTCAGCACCGTACACCATGAAGAAAGGTGTATAACCCATGGACCTGTTCGGTGTAGTATTGATGCTCCAGAGGACAGACGGCAATTCCTCAACCCAGTACCCTGGTGTTCTTTGCTGGGGAGTCATAAGCCGAGGCTTGATACCTCGCAAAATCTCTTGATTGGCCCTTTCAGCTTGACCATTGGATTGAGGGTGAGCTACAGAAGACACATCTAGGCGAATATGCTCCCTTTGACAAAACTCTTACATCTCTCCTTTAGATAGATTGGTGCCATTGTCAGTGATAATGCTGTGTGGAAAGCCAAACCGGAAAATTACCTTCTTGATGAATTTAACCGTTGTTGCCGCATCACACTTGCTCACAGGCTCTGCCTCAATCCGCTTTGTAAACTTATCCACTGCGACCAACAAGTGAGTTTTTTTATCTTGGGATCGTTTAAAAGGCCCAACCATATCAAGCCCCCAAGTCGCAAACGGCCAAGTAATTGGAATCATCCGCAGCTCCTGTGCCGGAACAAGAGCACACCGTGAAAATTTCTGACAGACATCGCATTTCCGGACTAGGTCCTCCGCATCAGCATGGGCTGTCAACCAGTAGAACCCAAGACGGAAATCTTTAGCTACCCAAGATTTTGAACCGGCGTGATGACCACAATCCCCTTCATGAATCTCCCGAAGAATGTCACAGCCTTCCTCGGATGATACACACCGCTGAAACGCTCCAGAAACGCTGCGGTGATGGAGTTCTCCGTTTACAATTGTCATGGATTTGGACCGCCGGATTATCTGCCTTGCTTCAATCTCATCATCTGGCAACTCTCCTCGGCTCAGGTACGCCAAGTAAGGGAGTGTCCAATCCGGAATAACATGAAGTGCCGCAACCAGTTGTGCTTCCGGATCAGGAACAAACAAATCTTCCTCTGATGGTACCTCACCTGACGGATTGTGTAGCTCGTCCAAAAAGGTATTCGGTGGCACCGGTTTACGCTGAGAACCCAGCCGGCTTAAAGCATCGGACGCTTCATTTTTCCGCCGGTCTATGTGCTCCACCTGATATCCTTTGAAATATCCTGCAACAGCTTCAACTTCTTGTCTGTAAGCCGCCATGAGAGGGTCTTTAGAATCCCACTTGCCGGATACTTGTTGTGCCACTAAATTTGAATCACCAAAACACTTGACCCGGCTCAAGTTCATCTCCTTAGCCATCCGCAGGCCATGAAGCAGTGCCTCATATTCGGCCGCATTATTAGTGCAAGGAAACATTAGGCGGAGGACATAACAAAATTTGTCACCTCGCGGGGAAGTTAACACAACTCCAGCCCCCGAGCCTTCTAATTGCCTTGAACCATCAAAGTGAATGGTCTAGTATGTATGATCCGGCTTCTCCTCTGGTGCTTGCAACTCTGTCCAATCATTGATGAAATCTACCAATGCTTGGGATTTGATAGCAGTACGTGGCACATACTTCAACCTGTGTGGGCTAAGCTCAATGGCCCACTTTGCTACTCTGCCAGTGGCTTCTCTGTTTTGTATTATATCCCCCAACGGAGCTGAACTAACCACAGTGATTGGGTGGCCTTGAAAGTAGTGCTTCAGCTTCCGGTTTGCCATAAACATGCCATACACAAGTTTCTGCCAGTGTGGGTACCTTTGTTTGGATTCAATGAGAACCTCACTGACATAATAAACCGGGCGCTGAACCGGATATTCCTTGCCTGCTTCTTTGCGCTCGACCACAATTGCCACGCTAACTGCCCGGGCATTAGCGGCCACGTACAATAGCAGCGGCTCCTTATCAAAGGGGACAGTAAGGACCGGTGGTTCTGCTAATTGCCGCTTCAAGTCCTCGAACGCGGTGTTTGCAGCATCGCTCCATATGAACCGGTCTGTTTTCTTCAGCATCTGATAAAGCGGGATTGCCTTCTCTCCCAAACGGCTGATGAATCGGCTTAATGCTGTAATCCGGCCAGCGATACGCTGGACATCATTGATACAAGCTGGTTTAGTCAAGGATGTGATCGCTTTGATCTTCTCTGGATTGGCCTCTATTCCTCTGTTTGACACCAAGAACCCAAGGAGCTTGCCAGCTGGAACACCAAAAACACACTTCTCCGGATTAAGCATCATCTTATAAACCCGGAGGTTATTAAAGGTCTCCTTTAGGTCTTCTATCAGCGTCTCCTCTTTCCTCGACTTTATGACAATGTCATCCACATAAGCATGGACATTTTTCCCTATCTGCCCCTTAAGACAGTTATGTACGCAACGCTGATAAGTTGCTTGGGCACTCTTGAGCCCAAAAGGCATAGACACGTAGCAAAAAGCACCAAAAGGAGTTATGAAGGCTGTCTTCTCCTGGTCTTTAATTGCCATCTTGATCTGATGATACCCTGAATACGCATCCGAAAAATTGAGCCGCTCGCATCCCGCCGTAGCATCAATGATCTGATCAATACGGGGGAGAGCAAAAGGATCGGTTGGACACGCCTTGTTCAAGTCTGTGTAATCCACACACATCCTCCACTTTCCATTTTTCTTTAACACCAGAACCGGATTAGCCAACCACTCCGGGTGGAACACCTCAACTATGAACCCTGCGGCCAAAAGCCTGGCCACTTCTTCACCTATAGCCTTGCGCCTTTCTTCATTGAAACGGCGTAGATACTGTTTGACCAGTTTAAACTTTGGATCAATATTAAGACTGTGCTCAGCGAGTTCCCTCGGTATACCTGGCATGTCAGAAGGTTTCCATGCAAAGATATCCCGGTTCTCACGGATGAACTCGATGAGCGCGCTTTCCTATTTGGGGTCAAGGTTAGCGCTGATGGTGAACTGCTTGGACGAGTCGCCTGGTACAAAGTCAACTTGCTTGGTTTCCTCTGCAGATTTAAACTTCAACGCCGGATCATGCTCTCTGGTAGGTTTCTTTAACGGGGTCATATCTGCCGGATCAATGTTGTCTTTGTAGAACTTCAACTCTTCCGTGGCACATACTGCCTCGGCATAGGCAGCATCTCCTTCCTCGCACTCCAACGCGATCTTGCGACTTCCGTGAACCGTGATGGTCCCTTTGTGACCCGGCATCTTGAGCTGAAGATAAACATAACATGGTCTAGCCATAAACTTGGCGTAAACCGGCCGTCCAAACAAGGCATGATATGGGCTCCGGATCTTTACAACTTCGAAGGTAACTGTCTCTGACCTGGAATCCTGTTCATCTCCAAAAGTAACCTCTAGATCAATTTTCCCAACTGGGTAAGCCGATTTACCTGGCACCACTCCATGGAACACTGCATTGGACTGTCTTAGCTTCTTGTCCGTTAACCCCATGCGACGGAAAGTCTCGTAATATAAGATGTTGATGCTGCTGCCGCCGTCCATGAGTACCTTAGTGAATTTGTAGCCACCCACCTGCGGTGCCACCACTAAGGCCAATTGGCCCGGATTATCAACCCGCGGCGGGTGATCCTCTCTGCTCCACACAATGGGTTGTTCCGACCAGCGCAGGAATCGTGGTGTTTCCGGTTCAACCGTGTGTATCGCCCGCTTTAGGAATTTTTGATCTCGTTTGCACAAACTCGTAGTAAACACATGATACTGTCCACTACTTAGCTCCTTCGGATTACTCTGATATCCGGATTGCTGCTGCTGCTGACGCTGCTGATTGCCTTGGTTATTGTGATTACCCTGTCCATGCTGGTGGTTACCTTGGTTATTGTAACCGCCCTGACCATGCTGGTGGTTGCCTTGGTTATAACCATTGTTGCCGCCATGATACCCTGATCCGGAACCATTACCCTGGTGACCCGGACAATGAAATCCGGGTCCTGAACCGCCGCTCGGTGGTCCGTTTTTAAATTTCGCCCGGCTCATGGCCTCTATCATGACCCGACATTGCCCCCATGTGTGTTTAGCTGGGCGTTCCTCCGTGCTATGCTTCGGGCAAGGCTCGTTCAACTGTTGATCCAAATTAATGAATCCTCCACCGCTCCGTGGAGGTGGCCTACCCTTGTGGCGTTGAAAGTTTCCTTGAACATTGGTATTGGCCACAAAGTCAGAGCTACCCTCTGCCTTTCGCTTACCATTGAAGTTTGTTCCTGCCGGATTAGCCTGCGCCGGTTTACCAGGCTTGTTTTCTTTTCCGGACTTGTCTCCATCCGCTTCTGGGTATTTAGTGTTGTCAGAGTCCCCATACTTCACCAGAGCGCTCATGAGCGTCCCCATGTCATTACAGTCCCGCTTGAGCCGTTCTAGCTTCAGCTTCAGAGACTCGAACCGGCAATTGTTTTCCAGCGTTACTATTGCCGTACTGGGACTGATACCGTTTGAATAGTGTAAGATTTCTGACACTCGCCGCATCCATGCGCTCGTAGGCTCCTGCTCTCCTTGAACACATGCCGCTAAGTCTACTACTGACATTGGCTGTTTGCACGTGTCCTTGAAATTCTTGATAAACCGGCGGCGCAGTTCACCCCATGATCCGATGGAGTTAGGTGGTAAGCCCTTTAACCATGTCCGGGATGTACCCTCAAGCATCATGGTAAAATACTTTGCGCATGCCGCTTCATCCACGTCTAACATCTCCATAGCCATCTCAAAGCTCTCAATCCAAGCCTCTGGAGCCAGATCTGCTATATAATTAGACACCTTGCGTGGACCCTTGAAGTCCTTCGGTAACCTTACGCTTCGTTAAAGCGAGAATAAGACACTGTACTCCAAAGGAACTCACTGTGACTCCCGTGTCTGCTGTGGTTGGGTGAACCGGCGTTGTTTGGCGGTTATCCTCGCGGGTAGTAGGTCCAGCCCGGTTCATCGCCTCCTGGGCGTGCGCCTCTGCTCCCGCCGGATTATCTTGCCTGTGACGGTGACGTCTCCGTTCGCTGCTGGACACCTTCGGTTCATCCCAATGCCTAGTGTAACTCCTGCAGTGGCGGGGTGTTGAATGAAGTCTCTCCCTGCTGTAGGAGTACGCCTGCTGTTGTGTCAATGCGGTGTCCAGCAATTCCTTGACCCTGCGTGCTTCCGCCGCCACGGGAGATGTTCCCTCAATGGGTAAAGCAGCCAGTCGTGAAGCGGCGGCGACAATGTTATCCAGGGGGTTTGAGTAATGGCCAGGAGGAGTGGAGATGGGCGGCGTGGGCACGACCCGGCGATTTTGCTCCGCGGTTGGCTGGTGAACCGGTGCGCCTATTGCCGGGGCTCCCCTCCGGTTTACTTCTAGATTATTGCTGGCACCCGCTCCTGGCGTGCCAAAGAGATTCATCGCCTCATAGACCGGCGGTAGACGAGTCTGATACCTTATGTTCCTTACCCCCTGCGCAGAAACCTGATCCATCCTGAGCCGAAAAGCTTGGGAATCCAACTCTGCTTGCCTTGTCACCATCATGACTTTCTCTGCGTCCAGATCCCATTTGGCTTGCTCGATCCGGCCCTTTAGCTGAAGGATCTCTGCATCATGTTGCGCCTTGTTAGCAGGAGCCACCTCTGCTGTTGCTAGGACTGTCAACTCCTCAACCAAGGTGGATAGAGCGTCAGATGGTGAGGGGGCTTGGTTGCTCGCCCCTGCACCAGCTGCCTCTGCTGTGAACGCCCCGGTCACCGTGGGCTGCTGCGCAGATTGCGATCCGGCCATAAAGACAGCCACCCGATTTGGCGGATCAAAGGGGTCCGGAATACTATCACCATCGGATACACCCCCGGATCGACCGTCCCGCAATAGATACGAAGATTCAGTCTCTTCGGATGAAGATTCATCGTCGGAATAGACAACTGTCTCGCCACTAGAATCCGATCCGTCCTCGGCTTGGACTCCATGTATTGCTCCAGCGAAAACGCGCTTCATGGCAGGCTGAATCCGGGCCAATCTCGCACGCTGAGCCGGCTCGACGATGTTGGCGAAGATGTCCGGCTCAGGTCCCGGTTCACCAATCTTGTCGATGAAGACGTGGATGCCGCCAAAGGGGACCCGGTACCCGTATTCGATTGAATCGGCCTCCGGGCCCCAGCCTGCGTCGTCGATGTAGATCCGACCGAGGCGACTCTTGGTCATCCGGCCGACCGCGTAACCCTTGAGTCCTTCAAAGCCGCCCTTCAAGAACTCGAAACCATCGTGCGATAGCCACGGTGGGCGCCAACTGTCGTGGAATTAGCACGGCAGATGTCCAGTTTAGAGGACTTAGGTGTGGAGCCATCGCACGGGTTAGCTTGAAGAGGTTAAAGCACACAAAGGACACAGAGGGTTTATACTAGTTCGGCCCCTTCGATGAATGTAAAAGCCTACGTCTAGTTGGTTTGGTATTGCTTGGGCGTCAATCAACAGGGAGCGGATTGCTTGCCTGTGTCTCAACGGTTTGTTGCTTGTCCCTGAACCGTCGCTGGGTCATTCCCTTATATAGGAGGCAACGCCCGGTCCGGTTTACAGAGTCCCGAGGCCGACTCATAATCGTGTCCGCCTCGGTCTCTACTCTTTCTTCCTTGTACCTCAAGTTACATGATAGGACGGTTTATAAACCGTAAACTTTACACATGGGCCCTAAGCCTCCATGGGCCGTAACCTCTACTGAGCTTATAACAACACAGCTACATTACCATAATCCGGATCTCCCTAGCCGGTTTATACCTGCTAGTAATATCCCTGACAGTGTCAAAACCGGCAAATCTCGGGTAGGGGGTCCCGAACTATGCGTCTGAGAATTGATGGTAATAGCAGACTGGGGACACGATGTTTTACCCAGGTTCAGGCCCTCTCGATTGAGGCAATACCCTACTTCCTGCTTGATTAATCTTGATGAATATGGGGTTTACAAGAGTTGATCTACCTCGAGATTGTAATGGCTAAAACCCTAAAAGTCTAGGCTATGTAATTGTGATTGTCGTCTCTACGGACTAAACCCTCTGGTTTATATATGCACCGGAGGGAGCTAGGGTTGTACATGACCATCTTGAAGAGGAAGGAAAGTATTATACCCGGACTCTAAACTTGCTATTTTACACATATGGGAGTCCTATCCGGATACGGGAGATAGTCTTCAGCAATAATCTTCACGACCCACTAGTCCAGCCCATAATGAATTATCCGGCCACTTATGAACCCCTTAATCCAGGACTCCCTCGGTAGCCCCTGAACCAGTCTTCGATGACGATGAGTTTGGCTCGTGTACTGTCTTCGGCATTGCAAGGCAGGTTCCTCCTCCCGAACATATTGAAGCACTCCCTAGAAAGGTATTATGTCCGGCTCCGCATGGTTAGTACAACCCTTAGCCTCCAAGGCAAGGTATGGAAAAACGGATACTGTGTCTTTACTGACAACTTTTCAGCGAAACGTCACATTTGACCCTTTAATATATAAAACCGTTTTCTTGGCTCTAGTTTCACGTTTCGAGGTATAGCCCCATTGGCATGTCTTGTCAAAACAGAGATCGTGCCTGCTTATTATGGGATCCTTATCAATGTGACATGAGCATATTAACCGCGCCTTACGCACGACTACGTTGGGAACCAGTGAGGTTTACGGCTGGAGTGGGGGGCGTTTAGCATTCACCGCTTATAAAAGGACTCAAAATCTTTTCAAACCCACGCTCCCCTCAAGCACTAGCTCTCCAATCTCCCTAGCCCCAGCGCCCACAACTCTTGCACCCGCAACTCTCGATTCCTCAACCACCGCCTCCCTTTCCAGCAATGGCCGGATCCGGCTCTAAGGGCAAGTGGGAGGCTTCCACGGTCATGGAGAAGACCGTGAAGAATCTTCGGAGTGTGGGCTATCTCGCTAACGATATTGCGTACCGGGTCCCCGAAAAGGACCAAGTGACCCCCGTCCCTAAGGCGAGTGAGAGGGTGGTCTTCCTCTCCCACTTTATCAGGGGGCTGGGATTCCTCTCCACCTGTTTGTTCAGAGTCTCTTATTTTTCTACGGGCTAGATTTCCATGATCTAGCCCCGAACTCAATTCTCCACATATCCGCTTTCATAGTGGTATGTGAGGCGTTCCTCCGTGTCCCCCTACACTTTGGCTTATGGCTCAAGATATTCAATCTGAAGCCAAAGGTGGTTGACGAGCAACACGCAGATTGCAGAGGAGCCATGGTGAGCAAGCTCCCAAACGCCACTTGGCTAAAGGGGGCCTTTGTGGAGACGAACAAGGTTTGGCAGCAGGAGTGGTTTTACATCACTGAGCCATGCGACGCCAAGTGGGCGGCGGCGCCCACATTCAGATATGGACCCTCAGAGAGGCTAACCTCTGGGACCGACAAGAGTCCTGATTGGGGGTCTCAGCCAGAGGTGCTAGCCCTCCAAAATCGCATTTCTGGCATGATAACGAAGGGCACCCTCCTCACCAAAGTGATTCAGGTAATGCTCTTCCGCCGCGTCCTTCGCTGCCAACACCGGGACTCCCATTTATGGGAGTTCAATCCGGAAGATACCCGGCCCTTGAAGCACCTCTTCGGCACTATGCATGAAGACATCTGGAAACAGCTCTTTAAGGCCCAAAAGGGGAGGCCGGCGGAGACCGAGGACAATGGCATCAGTAGCGTGCTCACTGCGTCAGAGGTAATCAAAATTTATGTCGAATACACACTCCATCCATACTTCAATTATAATAGGAGTTAGAGTTTTTGCGTTCTATGCAGGCCTGGAAAAAAAAGGCAGAGCAGATCAAGTGTCAGGCTCCCTTGCTAGAAGACCCAGGGACACCTCACCTGATGGCAATGTTGGTTCCGGCGCCGTACAAGGCACCGGAGAAGAAGGCCAAGAAGAAGGGCAAGGAGGTCAAGAGCAACCTCTGCTCTAAGTGACCCATGAACACAAGGTCCGGGGAAACCGGCTCCCACCTCTCCCCTGAAGAAGAAGAGGAGGAGGAAGAAGAAGATGACTCCCACGTCCAGGTAAGGGGAGGTAGAGAGAGGCCCCCGCTGAAGCGGGCAAGGCGGTGCCCAGTAAGAAACTGAATCTTCCGAACTGTTCGGACTCAACGTCTGAACATAGCTTCCGAGTTCAGCCCAGGATTAAGCCCCTAGCTGAATCGTAAGTATTCAGACAGTAACTACTTATGTTCGATTAATTTTTAATTTTTAGTATCTAATGTCATTTTGCCTTTATATAGTCCTCCACATGACATCCCTGTGGCTTCACTATCATCAGGGAATTCTCTATCACCGGGGATGGTAGAGAGCGATACGCCTCCGCGGGGCTCATCGCCTGTCTTAGGGGACGCCGAGGTGCCACTCTACAAGCTCCCCCTATTTGAGCAGGTGGGAGTGGGGCTGACAAGAAGGCGCATGAGGTTAATCCCTCGGCCGCTGTCAACCAAGGGGAGGGAATCCCCATGGTGACCGAAGACGGGGGGCCCAAGAAATCCCCCCCCCCCCCGCCGAACACTGTTCCGGAGTCCAGTGGGGCTCCGGAATCGGGAAATCAGCCCCCCATAATGGGGGAGGGAGCAACTGCTCCACCAGCGCCCACCGTCATTCGGGGGGCGCCAAACACTCTGGAGGAAGCACTGCAAGGTGCTTCCATCATAGAGCAACACCGCACTCTGATGAGTGCAGTCATGGAGATGATTCAGTCCGTTAAAGGCGGACTGAACGAAGCCTTCAACAGCCTAGTGACAAGCTTTGAGGTATGCAACGTAATGTTCTAAAAAGAACTTTTTTTATTTCATGCATATATATACATGGACAGTAGCCCCTCATGCTTTGTTTGATTCTGAACAGAATCGAACAAAGGATCCATATTAAAGCATGTAACAGAGCTGCATTGTTTATTGTGTTTTATGAACAGGCTTCGCTAGTAGCGGCATCTGTTCAGGCCGCAGAGGTTCCGAGCTTAATCGGAAGCTGAAACTAGCTGACGAGCAACTCGACCTCGTCAACAAGCGTTTTGATGAAATGCAAGGTATGCGGATTTTCAAAGAATTGAAATTTTAATACACTATACGTGTGAGCTTATTTGTGTTATATGTTTTGTGGAACAGCTGATGCAGCTATGATCGAGGCCCTTAAGGGTGAGCTTGCGAAGGCCAATGAAGAGGCCCAGGCGAGCAAGGCAGCCGCTGACAAAGCGACTGCCGACCTGAAGGCCGAACAGGCCGTGCGTCAACAGCATGAGGCTCGGGTGGCCAAAGTCGAGGACGAGCTGCGAGATGCCATTCGCAAATGCGAGGCATTGGAGCAGAAGACTTCGGAACAAGCATCCAAGGAGGCACGGAGTGAGTCGCGCAGTGCTCACGAGGAGATAAAACAAGCGCGTCAAATAGCAGTTGGTAAGACTTTTCTCTTGCAGAGCGTCTTTGGAGGTCAAAGGTATCTTGGGCTGACACGATTATGGAGTTCTCCAGGCGTGTTTGTGGATCTCTCGAGGAGCATCGCCGCCGCCGCACAATACTTCCGAGCTCGGGAGGGCAACAGCAGGGAGAAGTTGTTCTGGTTGCAGTTTCTTACACAAAATCATTCGGTGCCCCTCAATGACCAAATGAAGCAGCTGGTCAAGCTGCATAATATGGCGGTACGGCCATGAAGGACTTGATAGTCCGGCTATGGCCCGCTGATCCAATCCTGAGTAGCTACTTTGGATTGGTGAAGAAGCTCATCGACGCGAGTCCGCGGGTCGACGCTGTTAAGCGTTCGGCCTGCATAGAGGGTGCTCGAATGGCCTTTGCCCGCGTCAAGGTGCACTGGGCGAAGATGAAGGCCACGGAGATAGCAACTGCTAGCCCGCTAGAGGGCAAGGATCACCGGAAGCTAGAGAGGTACTTTGGTGATGTCCTAGAAGGAGCCCGCCTTGTAGAGGGCCAGTGCTCAAAGGATATAATCTTTGAATGAGTGTATTCGGATTGTAAGGACTATGCATGTATGCCGATATATATATAATTTTGCGCTTCTGTATCATAAGCGACTTTTTCCTCCTGTGCGGCTGTTTATTTCAATTTGAAAGTTTCCAGTCGTCGGCTTCAGCCCCCATGTAAATATTATAGGGGTGTTTGGTAATACGCGTGAACACTCTTTATGCAACGTCTTGGTCCATAGAGGAGGTGTCCACTGAGCGAACCAGGCCATCAGACTATGCGGCTTTATTACTTTCACTTAGCCATAGGAGCTTCACTTGTGGGGCTAAGTACTAGCCTCTGGTGCATGCAGGGCTTTCCGAACTATGGTGCCCATTGTACGTGGCTGGGCGAAGACCAGCCACTCATATAATACGGAGTGGATCGCTACACTAGGTCACCGAATCGCTTGACCGGCTCTCGCTTCGTCATGATAGTCAGTTTTCGGCTTTCTCTACTGAGGTACTTGACCGGACAAGCCAGAAGTACAATCACAGTAGTTCTCCCTTTACTACCTTAGTTGAACATTGCGGAACATAAGGTGGTAAGCACAGGAGCCGGGCAACCCAACTATAGACCCAAGATATGATTCGAAGCCGTTGCATAAAATGCAATATCTGGGACGCGAACAGTTCCCTATAGGTGTTCGGACTTTTGGAGGTGCGCCAGGCCGAATACAACCCCTGGTATTAAGTCCAGGTATTAAGGCACATGTGGCAATATGACGTGGGGAGAGAACACATGTGGTAATAAAACAAACTCCAAGCGAATTGGAACCAAACTGCTTCTTTTATATCCCGTTTAATACGGCGAGCCGTGTGGTTACAGATAATGCCGATAACATCCTTGGGCATTTTTGTTGGGGAACGTAGCAGAATTCAAAAAATTTCCTACGCTTCACCAAGATCAATCTAAGGAGTCATCTAGCAACGAGCATAAAGGAGTGCATCTACATACCCTTTGTAGATCGCGTGCGAAAGCGTTCGAAGGAACGTGGATGATGGAGTTGTACTCTTCGTGATCCTCATCACCGATGATCCCAGTGCCGAACGGACGGCACCTCCGCGTTCAACACACTTACGGTACAGTGACGTCTCCTCCTTCTTGATCCAGCAAGGGCGGAGGAGTGGTTGACGGAGATCCAGCAGCACGACGGCGTGGTGGTGGATGCAATGGGAAAAGCTACAGGGCTTCGCCTATGCCCTACGTGAGGAGTTGGAGGTGTGACGGGGGGGAGAGGCACCAAAGGCTTGGGGTGCGGCTGCCCTCTCTCCCCC
Source organism: Secale cereale (assembly GCA_902687465.1). Classification (NCBI taxonomy): domain Eukaryota; kingdom Viridiplantae; phylum Streptophyta; class Magnoliopsida; order Poales; family Poaceae; genus Secale; species Secale cereale. The sequence continues at coordinate 290,064,790 of LR738713.1, forward strand.
CCACTATATATAGGGGGCCAGGGGGGCGGCCCTAGGAGATGCAATCTCCTAGGGGGCGGCGGCCAGGGGGGGAGAACTTGCCCCCCAAGGCATAGGGGGCGCCCCCACCCCCTAGGGTTTCAACCCTAGGCGCATGAAGGGGGCCCATGTGGGTGCGCCAGCCCACTAGGGGCTGCCCCCTTTCCCTTGCGGCCTACGGGGCCCTCCGGGATGGGTGGCCCCACCCGATGGACCCCCGGGACCCTTTCGGTGGTCCCGGGACACTCCCGGTGACCCCCGGAATTCTCCCGATGGCCGAAACTGGACTTCCTATATATCATTATTTACCTCCGGACCATTCCGGAACTCCTCGTGACGTCCGGGATCTCATCCGGGACTCCGAACAACATTCGGGTTTCCATGTGCATGTATCTCTACAACCCTAGCATCACCGAACCTTAAGTGTGTAGACCCTACGGGTTCGGGAGACACGCAGACATGACCGAGACGACTCTCCAGTCAATAACCAACAGAGGGATCTGGATACCCATGTTGGTTCCCACGTGTTCCTCGATGATCTCATCAGATGAACCACTGTGTCAAGGATTCACTCAATCCCGTATGATATTCCCTTTGTCTGTCGGTACGATACTTGCCCGAGATTCAATCGTCGGTATGCCCGATACCTTGTTCAATCTCGTCATGGCAAGTCTCTTTACTCGTTCCGTAATCCATCATCCCGTGACTAACTCCTTAGTCACTCTGAGCTCATTATGATGATGTCTTACCGAGTGGGCCCAGAGGTACCTCTCCGTCATACGAAGTGACAATATCCCAGTCTCGGTTCGTACCAACCCAACAGACACTTTCGGAGATACCCGTTGCCTACCTTTATAGTCACCCAGTTACGTTGTGACGTTTGGCACACCCAACGTATTCCTACGGTATTCGGGAGTTGCACAACCTCATGGTCCAAGGAATACATACTTGACACTGGAAAAGCTTAAGCATTACGAACTATATTATCTTGTGCTAGGCTCAGGATTGGGTCTTGTCCATCACATCATTCTCCTAATGATGTGATCCCGTTATCAATGACATCCTATGTCCATGGTCAAGAAACCGTGACCATCTGTTGATCAACGAGCTAGTAACTAGAGGCTTACCAGGGACACGTTGTGGTCTATGTATTCATACATGTATCGCTGTTTCCGTACAATACAATTCAAGCATGAATAACAGACAATTATCATCAACAAGGAAATATAATAATAATCCTTTTATTATTGCCTCTAGGGCATATTTCCAATAGTCTCCCACTTGCACTAGAGTCAATAATCTAGTTACATTGTGATGAATCGAACACCCATAGAGTTCTGGTGTTGATCATGTTTTGCCCGTGGAAGTGGTTTAGTCAACAGGTCTGCCACATTCAGATCCGTATGCACTTTACAAATATCTATGTCTCCATCTTGAACATAATTCCAGATGGAGTTGAAACGGCGCTTGATGTGCTTGGTCTTCTTGTGAAACCTGGGCTCCTTGGCAATGGCAATAGCTCCAGTGTTGTCACAGAAGAGAGTCATCGGGCTCGACGCGCTTGGAATGACTCCTAGGTCGGTGATGAACTCCTTCATCCAGACTCCTTCTTGTGCTGCTTCGCAAGCAGCTATGTACTCGCTTCACATGTAGAATGCGCCATGACGCTCTGCTTGCAACTGCACCAGCTGACTGCTCCACCATTCAAAATATACACGTATCCGGTTTGTGACTTTGAGTCATCCAGATCTGTGTCGAAGCTAGCATCAACGTAACCCTTTACGACGAGCTCTTTGTCACCTCCATAAACGAGAAACATATCCTTCGTCCTCTTCAGGTACTTTAGGATGTTCTTGACCGTTGTCCAGTGTTCCGTACCGGGATCACTTTGGTACCTCCCTATCAAACTTATGGCAAGGTTCCCATCAGGTCTGGTACACAACATGGCATACATGATAGAACCTATGGCCGAGGCATAGGGAATGACACTCATCTTTTCTCTATCTTCTGCCGTGGTTGGGGACTGAGCCATGCTCAATCTCATACCTTGCAAAACAGGCAAGAACCCCTTCTTGGACTGATCCATATTGAACTTCTTCAATATCTTGTCAAGGTATGTGCTTTGTGAAAGACCAATGAGGCGTCTTGATCTATCTCTATAGATTTTGATGCCTAATATGTAAGCAGCTTCTCCAAGGTCCTTCATTGAAAAACTCTTATTCAAGTAGGCCTTTATGCTCTCCAAGAATTCTATATCATTTCCCATCAGCAATATGTCATCCACATATAATGTGAGAAATGCTACAGAGCTCCCACTCACTTTCTTGTAGATACACGCTTCTCCACAAGTCTGTATAAAGCCAAACGCTTTGATCACATCATTAAAGCGAATATTCCAACTCCGAGATGCTTGCACCAGCCCGTAGATCGAGCACTGAAGCTTGCATACCTTGTTAGCATTCTCTGAATCGACAAAACCTTCCGGCTGCATCATATACATCTCTTCCTTGAGGAAACCGTTGAGGAATGCCGTTTTGACGTCCATTTGCCATATCTCATAATCATATAATGCGGCAATTGCTAACATGATTCGGACTGACTTCAGCATCGCTACGGGAGAGAAAGTCTCGTCGTAGTCAATCCCTTCAACTTGTCGATAACCCTTAGCGACAAGCCGAGCCTTATAGATGGTCACATTACCATCCGCGTCTGTCTTCTTCTTAAATATCCATTTATTTTCTATGGCGTGCCTATCATCGGGCAAGTCCACCAAAGTCCATACTTTGTTTTCATACATGGATTCTATCTCGGATTTCATGGCTCCAAGTCATTTATTGGAATCCGGGCCCGCCATCGCTTCTTCATAGTTCGTAGGTTCACCATTGTCTAACAACAGGATTTCCATGACAGGGTTGCCGTACCACTCTGGTGCGGAACGTGTCCTCGTGGACCTTCGAAGTTCTGTAGTAACTTGATCTGTATCTTCATGATCATCATCATTAACTTCCTCCCTTGTCGGTGCAGGCACCTCAGGAACAAATTCCTGCGCTGCGCTACTTTCCGGTTCGGGAGGGGTGACTGTCACCTCATCAAGTTCTACTTTCCTCCCACTCACTTCTTTCGAGAGAAACTCTTTCTCCAGAAAGGATCCATTCTTGGCAACAAAGACCTTGCCCTCGGACTTGTGGTAGAAGGTGTACCCAATCGTTCCCTTTGGGTATCCTATGAAGACACATTTTTCCGATTTGGGTTCGAGCTTTTCAGGTTGAAGTTTCTTGACATAAGCATCGCAACCCCAAACTTTTAGAAACGACAGCTTAGGTTTCTTGCCAAACCAAAGTTCATACGGTGTCGTCTCAACGGATTTCGACGGAGCCCTATTTAAAGTGAATGCGGCAGTCTCTCAAGCATAACTCCAAAAAGATAGCGGTAAGTCGGTGAGAGACATCATAGATCGCACCATGTCCAACAGAGTACGATTTCGACGTTCGGACACACCATTACGCTGAGGTGTTCTGGGCGGTGTCAATTGTGAAACAATTCCACAGTTCCTAAGGTACGTGCCAAATTCATGACTTAAATATTCACCCCCATGATCCGATCGCAAGAACTTTATTTTTCTATCACGTTGATTCTCAACCTCATTCTGAAATTCCTTGAACTTTCCAAAGGTCTCAGACTTGTGCTTCATCAAGTAGATATACCCATATCTACTCAAGTCATCTGTGAGGGTGAGAACATAACGATAGCCTCTGCGAGCCTCAACACTCATTGGACCGAACACATCGGTATGTATGATCTCCAATAAGTTGGTTGCTCGCTCCATTGTTTCGGAGAACGGAGTCTTGGTCATCTTGCCCAAGAGGCATGGTTCACACGTGTCAAGTGATTCATAATCAAGAGACTCCAGAAGTCCATCTGCATGAAGCTTCTTCATACGTTTGACACCAATATGACCAAGGCGGCAATGCCACAAGTATGTGGGACTATCATTGTCAACTTCACATCTTTTGGCATTCACACTATGAATATGTGTATCATCACGATCGAGATTCATCAAAAATAAACCATTGACCAATGGGGCATGACCATAAAACATATCTCTCAAATAAATAGAACAACCATTATTCTCGGATTTAAATGAGTAGCCATCTCGCATCAAACGAGATTTAGATACAATGTTCATGCTCAAAGCTGGTACTAAATAACAATTATTAAGGTTTAAAACTAATCTCGAGGGTAGATGTAGAGGCAGTGTGCCGACGGCGATCACATCAACCTTGGAACCATTCCCGACGTGCATCGTCACCTCGTCCTTCGCCAGTCTCCGCTTATTCCGCAGCTCCTGCTTTGAGTTACAAATATGAGCAACTGCACCGGTATCAAATACCCAGGAGCTACTACGAGCGCTGGTAAGGTACACATCAATAACATGTATATCACATATACCTTTGACGTTGCTGGCCTTCTTGTCTGCTAAGTATTTGGGGCAGTTCCGCTTCGAGTGACCCGTTCCCTTGCAATAAAAGCACTCAGTCTCAGGCTTGGGTCCATACTTTGGCTTCTTCCCGGCAACTGGCTTACCAGGCGCGGCAACTCCCTTGCCGTCCTTCTTGAAGTTCTTCTTACCCTTGCCCTTCTTGAACTTAGTGTTTTTATTGACCATCAACACTTGATGCTCTTTCTTGATCTCCACCTCCGCTGATTTCAGCATTGAATACACCTCGAGAATGGACTTCTCCATCCCTTGCATATTGAATTTCAACACAAAGCTCTTGTAGCTAGGTGGGAGCGACTGAAGGATTCTGTCAACGACCGCTTCGTCTGGGAGATTCCTTCCCAACTGAGACAAGCGGTTGTGCAACCCAGAAATCTTGAGTATGTGCTCACTGCAGAACTGTTTTCCTCAATCTTACAGCTGTAGAATGCGTTGGAGACATCATATCTCTCAACTCGGGCATGAGCCTGGAAAACCATTTTCAGCTCTTGGAACATCTCATATGCTCCGTGGTGCTCAAAACGCTTTTGGAGCCCCGATTCTAAGCTGTAGAGCATGCCGCACTGAACCAGGGAGTAATCATCACAACGCGACTGCCAAGCGTTCATAACATCTTGGTTTGCCGGGGCGGGAGTGTCACCTAGCGGTGCTTCTAGGACATAAGTTTTCTTGGCAGCTATCCAATTTTCCACACTCGCTATCATTAACTTTATTGCTTCTTTATCCTATCAGCCCCTAGTTTTATTTGTGTGCTCTTTATATTCTTGCAAACCTATCCCACAAAAACCACAAACTACTTCTAGTTTCTTACTTGTTCTAGGTAAAGTAGACGTCAAGCGTGAGTAGAGTTGTATCGATGGTCGATAGAAATTGAGGGAATATTTGTTCTGCCTTTAGCTCCTCGTCGGGTTCGACACTCTTACTTATCAAAAGAGGCTACAACTGATCCCCTACACTTGTGGGTTATCAAGAGTTCCCAGTTGCTGAAGATGTTGGGGCAGCCGGGTCGACGTTGGAGTTGGGTGGTGCAGAAGGGCCTGACCCAGAGTCGTGACGCAGTGAAGCGATTGTTGGAGAAGTGGCGTTGTCTTCTTCATCGATGACATGAGCAACAACAGTTGCAGCCGAAGATAAATATTCAGAGTCTTCAGTTGATGGAGTAGGATGCCAACTAGCAGATTGTGGAGGCCTAGAGTCAAATTTGAAGCGCTCGGTGAAGCCATCTGCTTGAAGATCATATTGAGAGCAGAGTAAGGTGAGGCTCTTCCAGGACCGTCGACAGGCTTCATGTGCAATGAAGGAGTTTTTGGTTGCCAGGTTGCGAATGCGATTCATATCAGTGAGAAGACTTTGCATCTGGCGCTTCAACCAATCATGATGCCTATCCTGCTTTTGGTAAAGAGGCACAAGAAGCTCTCTGTCATTTAGGACACGAGAACGCTTCTTGGGCCTTGGTACAACTATGATGGCGGTAGATTCAGTATTGGCACGATGAGGGGGGCGCAAATTTCCAGCCAGAGGATAAGCAATGGCAGGAGCATTGGGCACATCAACACTTGCAACACACTGAGAGAAACTGTGATGGTCAGCATTGAGCAGTTGAAGTGGTTCCTTGGCAGGCTCAGGATAAATGGATTCATGAGACATATCAACCTCAGGTAGAAATACGACATGATTGCACGCCGAAGCTTGATAGTCGATAGTGGAGTGAAGCTTAATGAGCCACATAACCCATGGAGCATAGAACTTGAGGCCAAACAGATCAATAACGGAGGCAGCCAGTTGACGGATGAAGAAGTCATGAGTATTGAATCTGATGCCACTGAAGATGTAGACTACCAGAGTCTTCATGGTGCCTTCCAGCTTGGCTCTAGAAGAGTGTCCCTTTATTGGCCATAGAGTACGCCTCAGGATATGGTAGAGGTGCGAGGCAGATACTCAAGGTCCTTGACGAGAAATTCCTTGGGATATTCAGCATCCAGAGGCAATGGCTTCATCATACTGAGCAGTTGGCTCATGTTTGGCTCAGGCTTCTTGAAGATGCTTTGCAGTTCATTCTGATGCATCGTACAACCTGGTTCGAATAACTCACCAGGAGTGGGTAGCGAAGTAAGCTTGAGAAGTGTTTGAGCTTTGGCTTCATGATGAACGTCACCTGTCATCCACTTAAGGATCCATGTCTTCGTATCCCTGTTGTAGCCTCTGATATGAAGTGTAGGATAGAACTGAAGCAGACGCTCTTCATTCCAATGCTCTTTTGCAGTTTCGAACAGAAGCAGCCCAACATCTTCTGAAGCAGTCAAGTGCCTCTTCAAGTCATGGAAGCCTAGTAATGGCTTCACAATCGAGACATTGATGAGGAAAAATCCGGTCTTGATTGTACAGAATGCATGAGTAATAGCTACATTGCTGGTAGCTCTAGAACCTATCAGAGGTTATCTTGGGCTTCTTGTACGGGTTCTTGTTAGAATCAAAGAACATGTTGTGCTACCTGAAGCTTCTCACACTGAAGGAACCCTGGGTAGTTACGGCGCTGGGCAGCCTGGGCATTCTGGGCGTAGGCTTCTGTGTCTGAGGTCTTTGCTCCACATGATAGCCATATTGTGGTCCGAGAGCAGTGGGAGGCGTGAGCGTTGGCCACTTGAGAGTGAAGAGCTCTCCGTCACGATTGTAGGCTTGGGCCATGGTGTGAGGCATAGGAGGAGGAACATGTACTTCAGGGGCAGCAATGACTTCATGCTGCACGTTGTCTTCAGCCATGACTGTGTCACTAGTGTCAGCTGTAGTTTGAGTGGCAGCCACAGTTGCTTCACCGTCAGTGGCTTCTCGAAGAGGGGGTTGTTGCACAGTGGGCAATTCATCTTGCATAACAGTGTCACCAGCATGAGGAGTAGCTTCACGTTCTAATTCCTTCTCTTCATCGACTGATGCAGCCGGAATATCTTCAGCCGCTTTGGCTTCATATTCTTGAGCAGACGTTGAAGGGATGGCTTCAGGGTACACTTGCCATGCTACTGAGCTTGAGTTTTGCACATCGTCTTCAGGAATGCTTGACATGGAGACCTGAGGCCTGAGACCTTTGCGAAGCCTTCGGAATTTGGGCGACGCCATTGGTGAAGCATTGGTCTGCTCCATGTCATCTTCAGGTGTATCTTTGGGAGTCTCCAACACCGGAGTGGTGATAAGAGATGGTGGAGTGCGGGGAATAACTTTATGAAGGGGGTGTTTGAGTGTTGCTCTTCCCAAAATTCATCTTGAGCAATTAGCGTCGTGGGACCACCAATGCTAATGAGTTCACTGCTCGTGTGAGCAGGTGATGGCACTTGTTCGGGTTCAAGTTTAGGAAGGACTTCATCATCATTAACATTGTCATCATGACCAATATCTTTAGCTACGGGAGAGTCAGTGGCTGGAATCTCTTCGGACTGATGAGCCTCTGTGGAAGCAGGCCCATGCATAACAAGACGATGATCACGGTTGGAGGAGGTAGGTAGGGCAACTGAGATAGGTTCAACAACTAGAGGTTCTTGGGAGGAGGCGCGAGGCTTATGTGAAGCCTTCGAAGCTTTTGTCTTCTACTTCTTCTTGGAAGGATCAACATCAGTAGCATCAAGATGCTTTCTCTTCTTGGCTTCAGCTTCAGCCTGCCTAGTCTTCTTTTGTTCAGAAGCTGCTGATGGGACCTTTGGCTTCGAGCCAGTCATACTGGCAGGGAAGACAATGCTTGGTCTCTCCTGCCTTGGAGCTTCAGTGTCTTCAGCAGCAGGCTTCTTATTTTTCTTTAGCTTCTTGGCGGCCAGCCTGGGCTCAATGCCTGGACGGCCAAGAGCTTTCCTCTTTACGGCTTCATTGTGAGCCTAGACGCATTTCTCAGCATAGTGCTTGAGACATTCCCTTGAGCCTCTTGCAACATCACGACGCTTGGCAAATTCAGCCTTGAGATCTGCCATCATAGTCGTGAAGTTTTGAACTTCTTGAGCACTAAGACTTGCCATATGCTTCTTGAACAAAGCCTTTTCATGATCAATCTTATTCTTCTGCTCAGTGACCTTTTGAGCAATGGTCAGTTCATGGGCAATGTACCCTTGAAAGGTTACACTGATATCAATAGGCAGTTGAAGATTATCAAGAGAGAGTGATGTGTCTTCAAACCACTCATCAATGAAGTTGTTGATGATATCAGCATCAAAGAGAAGCAAATCATTGAAGATTTCTTCCTATTGCTTGCTCTCGATCAACATCTCAAGGGCGTCATCAGCAAGATCTTCATCACTGGACAGGTCTATTATGTCATCATCATTGCGCAGAATGCTGCCAGGAGTGAGCCCTTGACCTGATGGCTTCACGAGCTACTTGGACCTCTGTGAGATGCGAGAATGGTCCTCAGACTGCACACTTGATTCAGGAGGCACAATTTTCAAAGGTTTCACACTTGAAGCTTTTGGGGCAGCAGAAAGTTTAGAAGCCTTCATCTTCTTCTTTGGTTTCACCGGCTCAGGAACACCTTCAGGTTCCACATCTTCAGCAACATCCTCCACAATCGCCCTTTGAGCAGTGATGTGCGAGAGCAATCCATCAAGGCCATTGAAGGGGCCAACTCGATTTTCATTGGCTTCACGAGTTCCATCAGAATGAGGCCAAGATGGACCAGGATTGAAGTTGATGCCGGATTCCTTCTTGTTCTGCGTTGCAGAGTTCTTGGCAAACTTGTAGTTTTCTTCAAACAACTCATCATCACGACACCATCGAAGACTAGATGGGTCAACATTTTCAGGAATAGGTCCTCTGACCATGCAAGGATAGAAGTTTTTGGCTATGGCTTCAGACATGTTTTTGGGCTGAAGCTTCTAGTAGACGACATAACCCCATGGAGGGCATATAGCATTCTTAGTTCCATATTCAGGAGTCATGAAGCGGTATATAAACCATTGTTTTGCCCAATATCTTCAAATACATTAGATTCTGGATTTGCGTTCTCCATAGGTTTCTTTTGAATCAGACTTGTATATTTTGAATAGATCGGGAGGAAGATCTTTGGCAGTGTCAGCACATCTCTGTCTGCCACCCTTCTTTGACTGTTTCTCAGAAGCCATTGGATTCAGACAGAAGGGCTTCACAAAACTGTTTGTCTTCCTATGACTGGACAGACAAGAACTAGCTTCAGGAGATTCAATGTGACACTGTCAGGAATCTGCAAATGAATACAGACTATGAGAACCAAGGGATTCTCCCACGAACATGTACCTGTGACATAATTAGAGATGCGAGGGAAGGGGAAGAGGTCATATGCATTCTCAGAAGATTTTGAAGATAAAACAGTTTGAAGACATTGACCTCATAGTGCAAAGACATTCACTTATATGGAGTAAGT
>LR738713.1:290079955-290092910 GCA_902687465.1 Secale cereale
ATGTGATCAAGCTCATTGTGCAAGAAGTTGCAAATGCTACCATTGTGCAAAATGATGTCGTAATGGGATTGTGTATCAAAAGCATGAACATGGTAAATGATGCTCAATGTGAGTATGTGATCATGCAATTGATGCTTGGCAATGTGATCAATATGTATGAAGAGTCCATCAAGAAAGATCACAACAAATTTGCTAAGGAAATGAAAAAGCTCATATATCATGGATGACATGGGAATACAAGATGCAACAAGGCAATCATAATGTGAGTCAATCCATGCATAAGATGCAAATTTGTTATGGGTATGATATGACCATGGAGCATGGCATGTGGGCACACAATCAACAAATATGAAGGTTTGGGTGCAATGTGCCAAAGGAGTGTTGATATACCCATGCTCAATGTCATGGCAAGAGTGGTAGACCAGTGGTGCATCCATGAAATGCAAGCATATGTGAGGATGGCTCACAAGGAAGGAATTCACCTTGACGACGATGTCGAAAATGTTGTTGTGGCGCAACGTGTATGCCTTCGCATGTCCAAGATGCCTTGTGATGGTACTGCCTTGTGAATCCTTCAAAATAAAAGAACATGACAAACACTCGGAAAAACAAATGAGGTTAGCGAAGATGCAAAACCTATTCGTGTGGTGAGTCACCCAACAAGTATTTCGTCATTCTTATCATAAGAAAGGACAAGGGGACATGGCAATGTATGGAAGCATATGATGCGATAACAACCAAATACATTAGGCTCAAACAAGCAAGCATGCATCACAAGTAAGGTGTCCAAGTCTCCGAGATCAACAAGTATAGCATGGTTGCACTCACAACAAGTGAATATGAGAGATGCAACTATTGGAGACAAGTGGAAATGATCAAGATATATCATGTGAAAGGCATGAACATATATGTCATCAACCCAAGAAAGCAAGTAAGAGTGGAACATGGGTGATGCAACATAGCGAGCAATCATAGTGATCAAGTCAAACACGCTAGTAGTGCGAAGATGCAATGTACTAGAGGTAATCATGGCAATCATGTCATGTGTGCGAATAGTAGGCATGAATAATGCACATGGCATATCACAAGCATGAAAGCAAGAAATGAGGGAAATAGCATCAATGTATTGGCGAGAGGCCATATGTAAATAGTAATGTGACATCATGACTCTCCCAACACAAGAAGCATCCATAACATGGGGTACAATGTAAACATGGCAATAGCAACAAGTATCTCCACCAAGCTTGCAAATACACATACAAGTATGAGAATCAATCATCATGTGTAATGCAAAGCATGGGTCACTAATGCATGGCAAAGGCATAGGAATGAGCATATCATGCAAAGTGAACATGGCAAGATGGGCATATAATATGTAGTGAACGATAATCGATAATCATGTGAGAGCCATGTAGAAGAAATGCATGAAGTCTTTGCGCGGAGAGAGCGGTGGTAAGGATAGTCCACGGGATCCCAAGTCGTCGTTGCTCTCTAGAGCTCGTTTCGTCAACTCGTGATCTTGCGAGGTTGACGAGTAAGTATGGGTACCTACACAAAAGAGACACAAGCCAAATAAAGTGTGTGCGTGGTAAATGTACACATCATCCATCATGATGTGTATGTGCATGTGTGAGTTAGCACACGATAGGCATCGCTCAAAGAAATTTGATGCATGATAGAGAAATAGGTCATCCATCATGAAAGAGTAGTTGTCATGTTTAACACGATGGGTACACAAATTAGAGCAAGCATGTGGCACAACAATAGCATTGGCATTCATGGGGAGCATATTGTGCACACAAACATGGGAATCATGCAATGGATGGGATTGATCAAAATCTCCTAATATGTATGAGGAAACTATGGGAGTCTCCTCATTAGCAATATCAGAAACATCATATGGAGAAAATTGACAACATCCAAAATAATGCATATCCCAAGCTATGTGGTCATGGCATGTCATATGAGATAAATGATGCAAAGGGAGCATATCAATATCTTCACAAGAGAAACAAATGCCAATAACCATGGGTTTGTCATCTATGCCATAAGTGCAAATTGGGTTTATCTTAATGGCATATGCATAGTTACTACGATGAGATTGCAAATATGACATACGAGTGATCTCATGCATAGCATATGACAAGTCAAGCGGATTATCAAACATGATGTGACCTAAAGAATGATCACAAGAGATCTTATGCAACATGGCATCACAACTAATAGACTCCACATGGCAATCATCATACTCATCATAAATGGGTAATGCATCACATGAGGTAGTCGAACTAGCATGAAGCATGGCAATAGGTGGATCAACATCATGCAAGCAATCAATGTCAAAAATGTCCACTAGTGGGACTAGAGCATCACCTTCACCTATGTTACCTTGTTCATTCCACTCAAGTGGTGTAGGTGAGGTGGCAACGACCAAATGGTGGTCATCTTCATCTTGATGGAACCATGTGGGGAGTGCATCATATTCCACCATGGCCATCGTCTTGTCCATAGGGAGGACGAAGTCGTCGCGGATCGGCGCATCATCATAAATGGTACCTAGCACCAAATGAGAAGACACAATAGAGGTAGAGGTCAGGTTGTTAGTGTTGAAAGTGGCCTCACATGACCTATTAACTATCTCACTCTCTCTATGTGTTGGTGGCTCACTCACTCCCTCAAGGTAGGTGCACACATAGTCACATATGGTGGAGTCACTCATCTCACTCAAGTGGTGGTGGTGGTGGTGGCTCTCCTCACATGTGAAATGGGGCATCTCATCATATATGGGGCTAGTGGTGAAGTCACTCTCACTCTCAATATGGTGGCACAAGTCTCTCAACTCATCACCATACGCCATCGTGGTCGAAGGGAAAATCCCATGCTCAACCATCTCGTAGTCGTCGTCGTGGATGAAGGCCAAATATGGCACAACATCACTCTCGTCCATGACCGAAGGGAAAATCCCATGCTCGACCATCTTGTCGCCGTCCTGTTGTAGACGGCTCATATAATGTGGGTGGCTTCCGAAGATGGAAATGTCGCCCTCGCATGATGATGGTGTCGTTATCATGCTTGAGTTCGTAGAAGATGTCGTTCGTCATCGTCGTGCACATGATGTGTGTGACTTGAACATCACCGCCGAGAAGATGACGAAGCGGAAGAAGACTTGATGTCGGCCACCATGCATCGGAAGTCGATGGCGATGTTTTCGATGCGCTCTTGCATTGCTCGTTGTAGTCTGATGGTTTGCGCGTGGATGTAGTTGTTCGCGCCGTCGATATCGAAGACCGGAGATGATGTGCTTTGCCTATCCATCACAAGACTCGAGTAGAGGGTGAGTAGGAAATGAGATAAACAATACCAAGATACCGTTTCCCAAAGTTGAGGATGTATCCCGTTTCACTCAAAGTGAAATGACAGAATAGTGGAATTGGTACCGGACTTGTTCACTCACACCTACAAAGTAAAGCTTATCGAGTGGCTTGGTTAGGACAAGTGGCACAAAATTCAAGCAAAATGTTAGCAAGAGTCAATAATGTTGGAAAAGATTCACAAATTCGCAAGGGAAAAAAGTAGACCAATAGCAAAATGTGGAAATGTGGAACACGGAAACACACACACGGATAGATCAATGGGATCATGCAACCAAGGAATGAGCACAAAATGTGGAATCCATGGAAAACGCTCGTGTTGCACAACTCAAGAGAGACGCTAGCACGATTGCTTAATAGGCGGATACGACACTTGTGCACAACCTATAAGATGCAAAATGTATGAGCCTTCTATCCCAAGTATGCTATGTGTATGATGTTCCCGGTGTTCTTCTCAAGATGATCCAAGGTGATCGGATATGACAATATTATGCAATGTGGCGATGCTATGCTATTGCTTACAAGCTCTTTGCTCTCTTTTTGCTTAAAAGCTTATTTTTTATATGGCCACTATGCGAAATGCACAAACCAAGATAGCAATTGTGTATATGCGGGACCAATCTTGTCGCATACGAGGGATGGTACTATGATAGCAAGATGATACCAATATGATATGGTATATATGCAATGGATGGTGTATATCGATGACCACTAATGTGCACAAGTAATGCTGCCGGCAATACTCAAATGGCTAGTCTCGATGGGCAAGTGACGCAAAATGGTCTAGGGGTTAACAATGCAATTGCAAGGGGAATATACAACGGTGTCGTCGAGGTTACCGTCCGATGATGATGATGAGAGGTGGTGTTGTCGATGACGACCCGTTCCTAATTATCCGAAACACCTTAGGAAACGGAAAAACCACAACTCAAAATCTCAAAGGCCAAAGTCAAATGATGGTAGCGGAATGCATTGGTGGTTCCGGAGTTAGAAATGCGGAAGTGGTGGTGGTGGTTGATGACGAAGCGACCATCCCTAAGTAGCCGAAACACCTTAGGAGACTCAAGTCACCACTCAAGCAACCACAAATGCTATATGGATCAAAAAGGGTTAGGTTGCGGAAAGCTATGGTGGCTATGTGGATGATATGGTGGAGGGACTAGGCAAACATGCCAAATTTGTCAAAATTTGATGGAGTCAAATGGTGGTAAATCCAATATGAGCAGCTCGGGCACGTCGCTAGCTTTTCAACGAGCCAAAGAACACCCAAATCGGAGTTCGGGAGTGAAAGTTATGAGTGAAAACGTAAAGTGCACGCGGTTGATTCTGGGTGGTGCGGGTGCCCGGGGGTGGAAGGTGCGGGCACCCGGGGTGGTCAGGGGAGTTGGGCGGGGGAGATGGCCCGGGGGTCCGGGTGCCCGGGGGTAAGGGGTGCTGGCACCCGGGTGGTCAGCGGGGTTGCACGGGGGGTCCGGTTGCCCGGGGTTTGAGGTCCGGGTGCCCGGGGGTCGCGGATTTGGGCGGAAAATCGTTGGAAAATGGTAGAAATTGGTGGATTTCGTGGAGGGAAAGGTGGAGATGGATGGGGGAAAGGCTATATCCACTTGAAACCAAGCAAATCCATGGATCAAATCCAACAAAACCACATCAAACCAACAAATCACACAAAAAATTGGGGCTATTTTTGGTGGGGATTTTCGAAATTTGGCAAGAACACAACAAAATTAGGCTAGAAACAAGAAGGGGGGCTCCAATTTCGTGACAAACCATAGCTCTAGATATCATGATATTGTAGGGTGGAACCCTAGGTGGAGATCTTTCACGAATTGGAGGGGAATCCCCAAGAACAAGATGAGCACAAAGGGAAGAACACAAGAGAAACACTCAAGAACAAGCCCAAATCACACATCCACTAGACTCACATACACGTAAGATCCACAAAGGTACAAGAACGACAAGGGGAACATGGATACATGATAGAGTTCATCCCAAATCCAATTGGGGGATGAGGTCTTGGTGATCCTATGATGGGGATCCTTCCCCTAGAAGGGGGTCTTGATAATCCACAAGGATTCTTCCCCAAAGGGGTCTTGATCCACAAGAGGGAAAGAGCAAAGCTCACATATGTCTCACATCAACTTTGCTATCCTCTAAATGAGCTAGGGAAGGGATATATAGTCTAGGGACTGATGTCTACACACGCTTCTACTCTTGTAGACTATGTTGGGCCTCCAAGCGCAGAGGTTTGTAGGACAGCAACAATTTCCCTCAAGTGGATGACCTAAGGTTTATCGAACTCAGGGAAGTAGAGGTTGAAGATGGTCTCTCTCAAGCAACCCTGCAACTAAGATACAAGAAGTCTCTTGTGTCCCCAACACACCTAATACACTTGTCAGATGTATAGGTGCACTAGTTCGGCGACGAGATGTTAAATGGCAAGTGATATGGATGGCAAAACAAAGTAATATAAATCTATAATAAAAAGTGCAGCAAGCAAACAAGCGGTAAACGTGAGCACAAATGGTATTGCAATGGTGGAAACAAGGCCTAGGGATCATACTTTCACTAGAGGCAACTCCCAACAACATTAACATAATCGAATCACATGATATTTCCCATAAAACATGCAAAGGAGACGCACCCGGAGGTCATTCCTTCGTGGTCAAGAGAGGACAAGAATTATGTAGGGCTACAAAAGCACACCTCAAAGTTCCTAGTTCTCAATCTAAGGATTTCCCAATGTCACCGGGCCATCCAAAGAGAGTCCCACAATCACCACAACATATCTAAAGGATAGTCAAAGACAAGCACCAAGAGACTCTCAATCTTCAATCAACACACAAGAGAGGAAATCACTCATGAA
Source organism: Secale cereale (assembly GCA_902687465.1). Lineage (NCBI taxonomy): Eukaryota > Viridiplantae > Streptophyta > Magnoliopsida > Poales > Poaceae > Secale > Secale cereale. The sequence continues at coordinate 290,086,190 of LR738713.1, forward strand.
AATATTTTTCTAATCCATGTCCAATAGACCGCTGTCACCTTGGTCTCGGGGATTATACTACATAAAGACAAGTGAGTACATCAATCCAATACATAGAGGAAGGGGAAATATCATGGGATCACCCTAGATTAACATAGCCTATTGTCACAACGAAGATCACATCATGGGAGAGAGAGATAACCACATAGCTACATGTACGAGCCCTCGGCCCCGGAGAAGACTACTCACACATGGACATGGTGAGGAGGATCTTGATGGTGGTGTTAATGGAGAGGTGCAGCCCCGCGAGGAGGCGGCGGCCGGCGGCGGCCACGGAGGCGGCGGCGGCGAGGAGGAGACGGCGGCGGCCCTAGGGGGCGGCGGCGGCAAGGAGGAGACGGCGGCGGCCCTAGGGGGCGGCGGCGGCGAGGAGGAGACGGCGGCGGCCCTAGGGGGCGGCAGCTCCTTGGCCCCCCTTCTTCCTTGTGGATGGTGCTGCAATGGTGCTGGTCCTCCCCTCCAAGACGGCGGCTTGGGAGGAGGAAAATTCGTGGCCCTTGGTGACCTAGGTTTCCTCTCTTTATATAGACTCTCGGATTCCCGTCATCAGATTTTGGGTTTTACTTGGCCGTCCGGACTCCGATTTGGACGAATTTTATATCTAGAAGCATCGCCTCGAAATTCCCCACAACTTTCACAACTAGACTTTTTCCGTTTGACGTCGTCTTCGGGCCGGAACGTGACCATCTTTAAAAAACGTTCTCAGACAGATTTCAGGAAAGTCAGAGTCCTACTCCAATACGACTCATTTTGCGTTTTTGTCAATTTCCAAGTAATTCCTACACAATAAAGTGTAAAACAAGAACATTGTGCACTTTTGCAACCATTAGTAGGTTAGTCCAAATATGATCAAAAGTGTCTGGAAGTGCATAAATATCATAGCAATATCACACAAAAAAGGCATGGAGCAAGCAGAAATTATAGATACGTTTTAGACGTATCAACATCCCCAAGCTTAATTCCTGCTCGTCCTCGAGTAGGTAAATGATAACAAGCATAATTTCTGTGGTGGCATGCTATTAACCATATAAGAACTTTTCACAGTCACATGAAAAGTGCTTACTGAGACGATGAGTCTGTAGTAATTAATTTACCTCATGAGAAATTAACAAAGAACTGAAAGTTTTACAATATGATACTGAAACACTCAATAGATTTGTAGTGAGCATGGTGTGCAAATATGACAAAATGATATCTCGCTTGCCCCCTTTAGTGAAGCAAAACATAAATGCAGGGGCACCTCCAAGGTTTAAGTGACGACTAGATACAATGATTTCAGAATAAACGATATCATAATCATGCAAAAGACAATGGTACTTTGGGACAATGCACATTACACTCAGAATGACAATCATTCTCTAAATAGTTGGTGCTTTAAAGAAGGTGGAGACTCTCGAACCGTGGCTTTTGTTGGCAAGGTTGAAAACCCGTGGTCGGAAACAAAGACAAAACATGTACCAGAGCTCTTGGTTTTAAAAACAGAGGTAATAGTTTTAGATTATGCATATTTCGTCAACGAATGCTAGCAGATAACTCAATTACTTCTCGAGCTGGACAAGTTTCGAGGAACGGCTCCCGAATGAGGACGATCACATCCTCTTAATCTCCTTTGTTTATCACTGCCAAAGTTTTCTGATTTCTCATGAACAAAGCGTGAAGGAGGGTTTGTTTGTTGTATAATTTTTTAATGAGCCGGGCGCACTCTATGCCAGTTCCTTCTCGTACTATGGGTTTGCACATTAGACATGCAATCCCGGGGTGAAGCTTGTCCAACTTAAAAAGATCATGAATTAACTACTACTTCCTCATGAGCTAAAACAGAGGCACAAAAGAGAAATGTTTTTTTTGAATAATTTCGAGATGGTACATGAAAGTCTTTGTTAGGAATGGCAGGTAGATACCATGTATAGGAAGGTATGGTGGACTCATATGGCATAACTGGTTTAAAGGATTTTGGATGCACAAGCAGTCAGTCCGCTTAGTACAGGCGAAGGTTAGCAAAAGACTGGGAGCAACCAACTAAAAGAGCAATGACGGTCATAATCATGCAGAGCGACAAAGCAACATTGAATCAGGCATGGAAGTTATATCGCTACTCAGAAACTAAAGATCATCAAGGCTTGATAGACTTTCTTTACAGTCTTAAATATGCGTGAGCATACGCCAAGTCAATCAAAATAAATTCTTGAAGGAAGATATCACTAAACCATACCACATCATAGGCAAACAAATCATGTTGGTACCTCAATAACACATTGAGAACCCCCCAGCTATTTGAGACTAACCATAAGAAAACATGAACTACTAAGCATCATTATGCACATAGCATTTTATCATAGACATATCGACCAGTGCAACAGAAGCCAACTCTCTTAATAAGATAAGCATGAAAACTAAAGAGAGTTCCAGCGACCAACTAAACAAAATCTCTTTAAAAAGATAAGCATGAGAACTAAGAGCTAAACATGATAGTAGCTATTGAAAGACAAAGAACACACACAACAAAGATAGACATGAAAATTCTATGTTATGTTCTAGGTTGAAGTGGAGCGTGTTTCTCTCCCACACAAAGAAAGCTGAGTTCCAACTCGTTATGAAAAGCAAGCAAAGCTAAAGAAAACTAAAAAGGAAACTAAAAGCAAGACGCTCCAAGCATAGCACATAACACATGAAGTGATAAAAATATAGTGGAACGAAAGACGAACTGATAATGTTGATGAAGAAGGGGATGCACGGGGGGCATCCCCAAGCTTAGACGCTTGAGTCTTCTTGAATATTTCATGGGGGTGCATGGGGGCATCCCCAAGCTTGAGCGTTTGACACTCCTGAATCTTTTTATCATCTCCCCTCGCACATTTGAAAACTCCCTTCATACATAACTCATCATAATCTGATTAGCGAGGTTAGTACCCATAATAAAATAATTGTTCCTTAGTGTAAATAAGGATATTCTTGAAGGTCTACTATTTCTCAAGATTGCCAAAAGGTTTTTGCAAAGAAAAAGCAAGCTCAAGGTTTGCAAAATGAAGGAAAGGAAAAACAGGACATAATCTGTGAAAAACAGACCAGCAGGTAGTAAATGATTTTTTCGGTGCACTTGTGCAACTCAAATCAAAAAACTCAGAACAGACGCCCGAAAGACAATTATATAGAGCACGCTGTCGAAAAAATTCAGACCAAAAAGATATTCTGGTGATTTTATACGAATTTTTCTGTCCAAGGACAGAATCTGTTTCCTGGACAGCACGTCACAACTTTTGAACTTTCTTGCAATCAGAGGCTACACTTGGCACAAAGCTGAAAAGTAAAGATACAATGATGATGCTACTGTAGTAACAACATCAAGACACAGCAAAATAAAATTTTATTCATTGTGGGCTGCCTCCCAAAAGCGCTTTCTTTTATGCCTTTAAGCTAGGCATAAGACTTTAATGATGCTCTCGTAGGAATAAGAGTTGAAGAGCAAAAGAGAGCATCAAGAAGCAAATATCAAACACATTTAAGCCTAACATGCTTCCTATGCATAGGAATATTGCAATAGAATAATTCATTGAAGCCCAAAGCAATAAGCATAGGAAGGCAAAACAAGCATAACTTCAAAATATTCACCATAAAAAGAGGAAACTTCTGATTATTGAGATATTTAGAAGCATGTCTCCCTCTCTCATTATAAATTTCAGTGGCATCATGGATGAACTCAACAATATAACTATCACATAAGGCATTATTTCCATGATCCAAAAGCATAAAAGTGTCATTACTCTTCATATAAGCAAAATCTTTCTTATTAGGAATAGTGAGAGTAAGACTATCATAACCATCATGGTAATCATCGTATTTAGGAGGCATATCATAATCATAATAAATTTTATCCTCAATAGTAGGTGGACTGAAAATATCATATTCATCATTGTAATCATCATATATAGGAGGCATAGTATCATCAAAGTAAATTTTCTCCTCAAAAGTTGGGGGACTAAAAATATCATGTTCATTAAACGTGTCATCCCCAAGCTTAGAGCTTTCCATGTCATTAGAAATATTGATATTAAATAAAAACATACTAATAACATCACCACCATCATGATTGTTATGCAAATAATAAAGTTCCAAAGGTTTTTTAATTTTCTCTTCGAACACATCATGTCCAAGTTCAAGGTAGAGCTTATAAAGATCTCTCAAATTTTTGTTGTTTTCCATTAAGCAAAACTAGTGAAAATAAAAACAAGAAACAAAAAGATTTAATTGCAAGATCTAAAGATATACCTTCAAGCACTCACCTCCCCGGAAATGGCGCTAGAAATAGCTTGATGTCTACACACGCTTCTACTCTTGTAGACTATGTTGGGCCTCCAAGCGCAGAGGTTTGTAGGACAGCAGCAATTTCCCTCAAGTGGATGACCTAAGGTTTATCGAACTCAGGGAAGTAGAGGTTGAAGATGGTCTCTCTCAAGCAACCCTGCAACTAAAATACAAGAAGTCTCTTGTGTCCCCAACACACCTAATACACTTGTCACATGTATAGGTGCACTAGTTCGGCGAACAGATGTTAAATGGCAAGTGATATGGATGGCAAAACAAAGTAATATAAATCTATAATAAAAAGTGCAGCAAGCAAACAAGCGGTAAACGTGAGCACAAATGGTATTGCAATGGTGGAAACAAGGCCTAGGGATCATACTTTCACTAGAGGCAACTCCCAACAACATTAACATAATCGAATCACATGATATTTCTTATAAAACATGCAATGGAGACGCACCCGGAGGTCATTCCTTCGTGGTCAAGAGAGGACGAGAATTATGTAGGGCTACAAAAGCACACCTCAAAGTTCCTAGTTCTCAATCTAAGGATTTCCCAATGTCACCGCGGCCATCCAATGAGAGTCCCACAATCAACACAACATATCTAAAGGATAGTCAAAGACAAGCACCAAGAGACTCTCAATCTTCAATCAACACACAAGAGAGGAAATCACTCATGAAAATATTTTTCTAATCCATGTCCAATAGACCGCTGTCACCTTGGTCTCTGGGATTATACTACATAAAGACAAGTGAGTACATCAATCCAATACATAGAGGAAGGGGAAATATCATGGGATCACCCTAGATTAACATAGCCTATGATCACAACGAAAATCACATCATGGGAGAGAGAGATAACCACATAGCTACACGTACGAGTACTCGGCCCCGGAGAAGACTACTCACACATGGACATGGTGAGGAGGATCTTGATGGTGGTGCTGATGGAGAGGTGCAGCCCCGCGAGGAGGCGGCGGCCGGCGGCGGCCACGGAGGCGGCGGCGGCGAGGAGGAGACGGCGGCGGCACTAGGGGGAGGCGGCGGCGAGGAGGAGACGGCGGCGGCCCTAGGGGGCGGCGGCTCCTTGGCCCCCCTTCTTCCTTGTGGATGGTGCTGCAATGGTGCTGGTCCTCCCCTCCAAGACGGCGGCTTGGGAGGAGGAAAATTCATGGCCCTTGGTGACCTAGGTTTCCTCTCTTTATATAGACTCTCGGATTCCCGTCATCAGATTTTGTGCCTCAGTAAAACGGGTTTTACTCTGCCGTCCGGACTCCGATTTGGACGAATTTTATATCCAGAAGCATCGCCTCGAAATTCCCCACAACTTTCGCAACTAGACTTTTTCCGTTTGACGTCGTCTTCAGGCCTGAACGTGACCATCTTTAAAAAACGTTCTCAGACAGATTTCAGGAAAGTCAGAGTCCTACTCCAATACGACTCCTTTTGCGCTTTTGTCAATTTCCAAGTAATTCCTACACAATAAAGTGTAAAACAAGAACATTGTGCACTTTTGCAACCATTAGTAGGTTAGTCCAAATATAATCAAAAGTGTATGGAAGTGCATAAATATCATAGCAATATCACACAAAAAAGACATGGAGCAAGCAGAAATTATAGATACGTTTTAGACGTATCAGGGACCAAATAAGAGGAGGAGAGGGGGTACAAGGGTAAAAACCCAAAGATGCACGCAGGCACGTGGAGGGGTCCGGGCACCCGGGGCGCGAGGGACTGGGCACCCGGTTCGGACAGAGGCACCGGGCAGAGGAGGTCCGGGCACCCGGGGGTGAGAGCCCGGGCACTCGGGGCGAGCTGGAGGAGGGCCGGGCACCCGAGGGTGAGAGCCCGGGCACCCGGGGCGAGCTGGAGGAGGGTCGGGCACCCGGGGGTAGTGGCCCGGGCACCCGGGGCGATAGCGCCAGGCCCAGGCTGGGAGGCCGGGCACCCGGAGTGGCCAGGGCCAGCGCCCAGCCGGCGGCCGAAGGCCCGGGCACCCGGGCATGGAGGGCCGGGCACCTGGGGGGTGGTCCAGAGCCTCCGTGTCTTCCGCATCTTGGCGTTCTACTTCCTCCTCCTTCTCCATAGGTCTTCGAGTGGACTTGGTGAAGCTCCCCAGCTTCATGGAGGTGGTCGTCCTTGTACCTAAAGATGCATGATGTTCCGTGGTGAGGTAGTTACCAAGTCCAAATGATATTCATGTAAATCTCGAAGAGGAGCGGGTTCACCTTAAGTCCGGTAGGTTCACTTGGGGCTTGAGGACCTATGACGGTGTACATGGAGATAGCCGTAGGATTCTCCGCATTAGATAGGGTCTGATCACATTCACTTAGTTATGAAAAAGGTTTGAAGACATAGCTATAAATGAATGCTGTTGA